>JBBGZY010001477.1:1827500-2427500 GCA_037952925.1 Lithobates clamitans
CTCCAGCAGGGGAAAAAAATTCCTTCCCGATCTCTCAAGAGGTAATCAGTTGATCCCTGAATCAACTTTACCTATAAATGTTAGTATCCAGTTATAACAAAAAAAAAAGTAACCAACAATATACCATACTGATAGCATCAAAGTCTATTTATTATTATAATATTTATTGTAATATTTTATTATAATAGTTTAGGATAATAATGGTATTGTTATTACCCCAATTCCAAAAAAGTTGAGACGCAGTGAAAAATGTAAAAACAGAATGCAAGGATTTGCAAATCCCATAAACCCATATTTTATTCACAATAGAAGATAGAAAATATTTCAAATGTTCAAAATGAGATAATGGACCGTTTTAAGAAAAAAATGTAAGGTCATTTTGAAATTGATGGTGGCAACATGTCTCAAAAAAAGTTGGAACAGGGAAACAAAAAATTGGCAAAGTACGGGGTACGAATAAGGAAGAGCTGGAAGAATATTTTGCAATGGATTAATGGATTAGGTTAATTGGCAACAGGTCAGTAACATGACTGGGTATAAAGAATCAGAGGGATTGATTTACTAAAGGCAAATAGACTGTGCACTGTGCAAAGTGCAGTTACCCCCGGCAAGTGCAGTTGCTCCAGAGCTTAGTAAATGAGGTAAAGCTTTACTTTGTAATGAGTACCCAATCACGTGCAAGGAAAATGAAAAAAAAAAAACAGCATTTTTGCTTGCACATGATTGGATGATGGAAGTCAGCAGAGCTTCTGCTCATTTACTAAGCTCAGAAGCAACTGCACTTTGCAAAGTACACTGTCTATTTCCCTTTAATAAATCAACCCCAGAGTGTCTAATGCCGCGTACACATGACTTTGCCGTCGGAATAAACTCAGAACGTTTCTCTGACAGAACTCTGACAGAATTCCATTCAAGCTGTCTTGCCTACACACAGTCAACCCAAAGTCCGACCGTCCAGAATGAGATGACGTACAACACTTACGACGGGACTAGAAAAAGGAAGTTCAGTAGCCAATAGCTTCCGTCTCGTACTTGCTTCAGAGCATGCGTCGTTTTTGGTCCGTGGGAACAGCATACAGACGAGCGGTTTTCCCGATAGGAATTGGTTCCGCTAGAAAAATTTTGAACACATTCTATTTCTGGATCCGTTAGAATTTTCGAAAAAAAAAGTCCGATGAGGCCTACACATGATCGGAATAGACGATGAATAGCTTCCGTCTGACTTTTTCTGTCGGACATTCCGCTCGTGTGTACGCTGCTTAAGAAGTAAAGATTGGTGAAAACCTATCTGTAAAACCCTGCATCTACAAAAATGGTCAAACAATTTCAGAATAACGTTTCTCAATATAAAATTGCAAAGACTTTAGACCCCTTTCACGCTGGCAGCGTTTTTCAGGTGCTACAGCGCTAAAAATAGCGCCTGAAAAAAGCGGCTCCTTTCACTCCAATGTGTGTGATTTAACCCCTTTTCGGCCGCTAGCAGGGGGTTAAAACCACCCCGCTAGCGGCCGCATAGTGCCGCTAAAACGACATTAAAGCGACGCTAAAAAAAGGACCGCTTTACCATCGATGCCCCCCCCCGTGGCTCTGTGTGAAAGGGCTCTTAAAGTGATTGAAAGTCTCGTTTTAGTTTTTTTTTTAAATAACAAACATGTTATACATACCAGCTCTTTTGCCATGGATTTGCACAGAGCAGCCTGGATCCTCCTCTTCTCAGGTCCCTCTTCGCTGCTCCTAGCCCCTCACCCCTGTCCAGTGCCCCCCACAGCAAGCAGCTTGCTATGGGGGCACCCGAGCAAAGCTGCAACTCCGTGTGTCCATTCAGACATGGAGCCATTCGGCCCACCCCCTCTCTCTCCTGATTTGCTAACTGACTTTGATTGATAGCTGCAGAAGCCAATAGGGCCGCTGCTGTGTCTCAGCCAATCAGGAGGGAGAGTCTCGGATAGCTGAGGGATTCCTGGACATCACTGGACAGAGATCGGGCTCAGGTGTGTATTAGGGGGTGCTGGGGGGGGGGGGGCTGCTGCACACAGAAGGCATTTTATCTTAATGCATAGAATGCATTAAGATTAAAAAAAACTGCCTTTTACCTACAGTAAATAATATCCAGAGATTCTGGGAATCTGGAGAACTCTGCACAGGGAAAAGGCCAAAATGCAATACTGGATGTCTATGATCTTTGGGCCCCCAGGTGGCACTGCATTAAAAACAGGCATGATTCTGTGATGAATATCACTGCATGGACACAGGAATACTTCCAGAAATCACTGTCTATGAAAACAGTTCGCCGTGCCATCCAAAAATGCAAGTTAAAGCTCTATCATGCAAAGAAGAAGCTATATCTGAACATGACCTAGAAACACCACTGTTCCCTCTGGGCCATTTAAAATGGTCTGTTACAAAGTGGAAAACTATTCTGTGGTCAGACAAATTAAAATTTTACATTCTTTTTTGGCAACCATGGGCGCCGCATCCTCTGAACTAAAAAGCGCAGGGACCTTCCAGCTTGTTATCAGCGCTCAGTTCAAAAGCCTGTATCTCTGACGGTATATGGGTGCATTAGTGCACATTGAATGGGCAGCTTGCACATCTGGAAAGGCACAATTAATGCTGATATATCCAGGTTTTAGAGCAGCATATGCTTCTGTCATGACAACTTATTTTTCAGGGAAGGCCTTGCATATTTCAGCAGGACAATGCTAAACCGCATACTGCATCTATGCGACAACAGCATTGCTTCATAGTAGAAGAGTCCAGGTACTTAACTGGCCTGCCTGCAGTCCATACATTTCACCAATTCAAAATATTTGGTGCATGACCCAGGACTGTTGAGGAGTTAGAATCCTATAACAGGTAAGAATGGGACAACATTCCACTCCCAAAACTCCAGCAACTGGTTTCCTCAGTTCCCAGACGTTAAGTGCCGGTTTCACTCAGGAGCAACCTGTCTGGTGACTTGTCAGCATGACAAGTCGGGCTCCATGCAGTACAATGGAATCGTTCTAATTGGAGCAACTCCAGTCTGGGTCGCTTTTCAGGCATTTTAGCACTAAAAATAGCGCCTGTAAAGCACCTCTCATGCTACCCAGTGTGAAAGCCGAGTGCTTTCACACTGGGATGGTGTGGTTGCAGGACGGGGAAAAAAGTCCTGCAAGCAGCATCTTTGGGGCAGTCTGGGAGTGGTGTATACATCGCTCCCAAAATGCTCCAGCCCATTGAAATGAATGAGGAGTGCTGCCGAAGCTCCGGCAAAGCGCTTCAGCAGCGCCGCAACACAGGCGCTTTAAACCCTTTCTTCCGCCACTAGTAGCAGTGGTTAAAAGTGCCCCACTAGCCATAAAGTGCCACTAAAACGACAGTAAATTGCCGCTAAAACGAATGGCGCTTTACCGCTAACACGCCCCCACCCCAGTGTCAAAGTAGCCTTAAGCCTCGTACACACGATCGGATTTTCTGCAGACAAAGCATCAGACTTTTGCCCAAAGGGCGTGTGCCATGAACTTGTCTTGCATACAAACGGTACACAATTGTCGGCCAACAAACACGAACGCAGTGACGTACTAGACGGACTTCGAGCGATAAAGAGGAAGTTCAATTGTCAGACACCACCCTTTGGGCTCCTTCTGCTTATTTCGTGTTAGTAGAAGTTTGGTGAGTGTTGATTCGCGCTTTTCATTTCACACTTTTCATTTTGTGCTTTTTTAGTTTCTGAACGGTCGTTCGTCAACCAGACATGTTGCGGAATCGGAGGAGATAACGTGTTATTTATTATTGGCCTTGGAGTTATTGTTTTGACCCAAATCCAGTCCAGGAACAGGGAATGATTTCTTTAACCAAAAATTGGTTGCTTTATTAATCGTGACTAATTATGTCATATGCCTTTGCTGCGGGAGCTCCAGGAGAATAATCCAGGATGATTTTCGGAATTATCTCTGGATGACAGACCCCTGCTTTCACCAACTCTTGGCATTATTGACCCCCTATATTAAGAAGCAGGACACATGCATTAGGCTTTTTTTTTAATTTTTTGGTTAAATAATGATTTGATTTGTTATATTTTCTATATTTTTGCATGCATAGAATGCATTTTTTGGTTAAGTTCTTTTGGCAGATAGCATGTCTAATTTTATTTCTTTTCTTTTTTTTAATGCACAATAAAAAAAAAATGTGTAGAATAATACTTGGCTATGTGTTATACTTCAAATGACAGTTTGGGAGTAGACAGTTACATTTTAAAAAATACAATGTAAAATTAACAAGGGACTCCAACATAGTTGTATCTTTGATCTTAAAAAATGGGATAATGGTGTTGTTGTAACTTGTACCAAATATAAATAACAAGCATAATAATATTATTCTTGATATCACTAGAAAAAAAGCCTTTGAAAATTTGTTTGCAATAACTCCATCAGTATCACCAGTAAAGCAACTTCATTATTATCCCATTAAAGAAGAAGAGAATGTGCCCTGCATTTCAAGATCTCATAATTTGCCGCGTCATGAATGTTAATTCTCCATTACGAACGCTAGTTTACAAGACCGACCGGTTCTGGCTCGTCCTTTCTTCCGAGCATGCGTGTTTGTACTTTGGACTTTTGTCTCACGGACTTGTGTACACACGATCGGAAAATCCAACAACAGACATTTGTCCACAGAAAATTTATAAGCCTGCCATCCAACATTTGTCCGTGGAAAATCCGACAACAATTGTCCGGATTTTAGGCCAAGAGTCTGTCAACACACAACTCCGGTCAGAAAATCCGATCGTGTGTAGGAGGCTTAGAGCCCTTTCACACTGGGGCGGTTTGCAGGCGCTGTTGCACTAATAATAGCGCCTGCAAACCGACCCGAAAGTGCCGCTGCTTGCATTCCAGTGTGAAAGCCCCGAGGGCTTTCACACTGGAGCGATGCGCTGGCAGGACGGTAAAAAAAGTCCTGCCAGCAGCATCTTCGGATCGGTGAAGGAGCGGTGTGTATACCGCTCCTTTACTGCTCCTGCCCATTGAAATCAATGGGACGGCGCGGCTATACCGCCGGCAAAGCGCCTCTGCAGAGGCGCTTTGCGGTGGTATTTAACCCTTTCTCGGCCGCTAGCAGGGGGTAAAACCGCCCCGCTAGCGGCCGCATACCGACGGTAAAACGCCGCTAATAATAGCGGCGTTTTACCGCCGACGCCGCTCCCCGCCCCAGTGTGAAAGGGCTCTTAAGAAAAAGGTTCCTGTACTACTTGGGGGCAACTTTGGAGCGGCTTGCATTGACTTCTATACAGAAGTCGTTTTGCAAGCCGCACTGAAGTCGTGCTGTATGGGGCGGCTTCAGAGTTGGACGGGAGTCGGGCGACTTTGAAGCCGCCCCTGTGTGAACCGGCACTTACAGAGAGTTATTAAAAGAAGAGGGGATGCTACATTGTTGTAAAAATTATATATATATATTCAATAAATAAACTTTGATTTCATCAGGAGGGAATATGGTTGGTAACTTTTGAGCGCTACTTCTACAACCACTGATGATGATGATGATGATGATGATGATGATGATGATGATAATAATAATACCATTATTATACTAAACTATTATAATAACTTATTAAAATAAAATACTATAATAGTAAATAGACTTTGATTTCATCGGTAGGCAATATTGTTGGTTAGTTTTATTTGTTATACTAGTGCTATTTCCTCAACTACTGATGATGATGATGATAACAATAATAATAATACTACTAATACTACTACTAATAATAATAATGATAATACCACCATTATTATGCTAAATTCTTCTTCTTATTTTATTATTATTATTAAAGATAAAATAATAATAATAATAATAGATATTATGGTTATTCTTTTAAGCAAACACATTTTTTTTCTTATTTGCTTACTATGTTCCTCTTGGAATAGGTTACTCAACAGATAAATAGATACATTTTAGAAAAAAAAATATTTCTTATATTATATTCTTACTGTATTATTATCTTCCTGAAACATATTAATTAACAAAATGTTTTTAAAATATGAATATAAATATCAGATATTATTAATAATAATTATTATAATTGTTTTAATCTATTATATTTAAATAATAGTAAAAAAATTATAATTAATAATTTTATTTCATAAATATTGTATTCCTGAATCAGTTGAGAGATAAAAATGCATTTATTTTACAAATAGAAACATTATAATGCAATCACTACTACTACAATATTAATAATAATAATAATAATAATAATAATAATAATAATAATAATAATAATAATAATATTCTCATTATCAATATTATATCTGAGACTGGCTTACTTTACTTTACTAATTATTTTCAAAAGATAAGAAGGTATGTGCAACCAAAACAATTATTTTTCTGGACCACAGCTGCCGTTATGTGAGCGATGGGTTAATTTTACAGTAACGAAAAACACAGATTTGCTTGCAGTCAAAAAAAAAAAAAAAAGGCAGCTATTTTAATCTCATGTATAACACTATGCCTCAACAGTCTGCATATACATGGATTCAAGCTGCATAACGTGTTTCCCATGTTACAGAAACAAAACAAAGATATATTGACCAGGAAGGATGGTGGGGTGGCAGCACTTTATAAGGAAAAAAAGGGGAAAAAAACTTAAATTACAGATATGTCATTGCCACTGAATGTTTAGAATGAGTGTGGGAAACAGAGTTCCCCTGAGCTAGGTTTTCAATTCCCGTGGGATTATGCAGTTCACTTTTGTGATCAGCCATAACAAATCCAACTTTAATTTTCCTGCACATAAAAAAAAAGAGAAAAACGATAAGCAACAGTCACCTAATGCACACTGCGCTTGTGCATAGGGGAGTATTTACTGTATGCACTATATATATACTATATACACACTATATACAGTACATTATATACACACTATATACCCATAATATACACACTATATACAGTATATACACACTATATACAGTATATACACACTATATACATTATATACACACTATATACACACAATATACACTATATACACACTATATACACTATATACACACTATATACACTATATAAACACTATGTACAAGATATACACACTATATACACACTATATACACATAAAATTGCAGAGGGGTAGACAGTAACAGCTAAGCAGCATCATCATGACAAGACAATGCATGCGGCATTTATAGGTCCCACCAGCACCCCTCTGTCAGGGTGGCGGCAGATTGCGTTGTAATAAGTGTAACATTTAGCCCATTCACTGCAAATATACATCCTCCAATACAGCGGTGCACAAGGCATTTCTCAGTACAGCATTCCATTTTAACAACTCCCTTTCATTTGTGCTTGTTACCATGGCAGCTCTGTGAAGTTACACAGTGTCATTCGGTGTCATGGCGAGATACTGAATTTCGGTTTTAACTCTGAACCTTAAAGCAGAACTAAGCCCCCCTATTCCTTACAGCCAAGGAAGCTGCCATTTTAGCCTCTGTTTGATCTGCTACCGCCATGGTGCTGCACATGTGATCAGCTATTGAACCAGCCCTTTGATGGCTTGACAGTTTGATAGACAGCTGCCGTAAGCACACTAATAACTGTAACAGTTATCATTCATATACGTATTGGGATTTTGTTTTTACCAAAGACATATAGCAGATTACATTTTGGTCTAAATGTATGAAGAAAGTTGATTTTATTGGATATGTTTTATAACAGGAAGTAGAAAATATGGGGTTTTTTCAAAAAAACTTTGGTCTTTTTTCGTTTATATTGCAAAAAAAGAATATAAATTTCATTTGGGTACAGTGTTGCATGACTGAGAAATTGCCAGTTAACCACTTGCCGACCAAGCTATAGCCGAAAGCCAGCTACAGCATGGCTGGCCAGTTCTGGGAGGGCGTCATATGAACAGAAGCCAGGTATCCGCATTCCTTTCCTCATGCTGACAGCGAGAGGAGAGGAGAGGAGAGGAGAGGAGAGCCGATAACGGCTTGTGTAAAAGGGACAAGTACACTAATAATCAGGGCACCTAATTATCAGTGCAGTCCCAACAGTGCCCATCTGTGCTGCCAATCTGTGCCCACCAGTGCTGCCAACCTGTGTCCACCAGTGCTGCCATAGGGGCCCACCAGTGCTGCCAATCAGTGCCCACCAGTGCTGCCAATCAGTGTCCACCAGTGCTGCCAATCAGTGCCCATTAGTGCCTCCTCATTAGTGTCACCTATCAGTGCCGCCTACCAGTGCCCATCAATGCCGCCTACCAGTGCCCATCAGTGCCGCCTATCAGTGCCCATCAGTGCTGCCTATCAGTCCCCATCAGTGCCGCCTATCAGTCTCATCAGTGCCGCCTATTAGTGATGCCTGTCAGTGCCCATCAGTGCTACCCATCAGCGCCGCCTATCAGTGCAGCCCCATCAGTGCCTCCTCATCAGTGCCCACCAGTGCCGCCTTATCAATGCCCATCAGTGCAGCCTATCAGTGCCCACCAATGCCTATCAGTGCTGCCTCATCAGTGCACATCAGTGAAGGAGAAAGATTTTACCTGTTTGCAAAATGTTATAAACTAAGAAAAACATTTTTTTTTTTAATTTTCTGTCTTTTGTCATTTATTTAGCAAAAAAAAAACACAGTGGTGATTAAATACCATCAAAAGAAAGCTCTATTTGTGTGAAAAAAATGATTAGAATTTCTTATGGGTACAGTGCTGTATGACCATGCAATTGTCATTTAAAGTGCTGAAAGGGTCAAGTGGTTAAATCAGCGGTTTAGTTGCACTTTAAATCGATGGGTTTAGTACCACATTAAAGTGGAACTAAAGCCTCACTTTTAAAAACTGCAAACAGACAGGCTTTTTCAGGGACGGCCCGTCCAATAAGGGCACATGGGCAACGCCCCCCCCCGATCGCCGCCTCCCCTATCCACGCATTTGACCCCTTTCAGGACACCGGCGCATGGATTCCAATGTGGAGCGGCTGAACCAGAGGCTCTAATAGGATCAATATAGGGTGGGCCCGGGTCGCAGAGAGTGTGCTTCCAGCCCACCCAGTTGTGTTACAACAGCAAATCAATATTCGCTGTTGTAACACTGATCCTCCTCCCAGCCAATCAGGAAGCGGGTTTTGACACCGGTCACCCGATTGGCTGAAAGGACAGGCGATCCTATTGGATGCCTAGGAGGAGGAGGGAAGGAGCTGGAAGCCGCCATGGAGGAGAGGACTCAGAGCTGAGCCACTGCACCACTTCTGCCTGCCCCCCGACACGATGGGGTAAGGGCCGGACCGACGGACAAAACAGCGGGGGATGGGTTCTTTCTTGGGGGGGGGGGGGAGATGGGTGATTGTTTGCTGCCCCCCTCCCAAAACAACTACTAGTCACCACTGGGCTCTTTATTGCAGAAGAGACATGCAATGGGGTTGATTTACTGAAGGAAAATAGACAAGTGCACTGGCTCCAGAGCTTAGTAAATGGGTTAAAGCTTCGCTTTACAAAGTACACCCATTCACAGAAGCTAAAAAACAGCATTTTTGCTTGCACATGATTGGATGATGGAAGTTAGCAGAGCTTCTACTCATTTACTAATCTCTGGAGCAACTGCTCTTGAAAATGTAAATAGTCTATTTGCCTTTAGTAAATCAACCTCAATGTCTCTTCTGCAATAAAAGAAACCTACCTGTCTACCTGCAGTCTTTTTTGGAATGTACACTGAGCTGTGCAAGAGCAGCTCAGTTTACAAATGTAGCACAGTGCCTATGTGCCAGGATGACTGCACGCCTACTTGCGGCTTACCTCCATTGTGCAGCAGGTTATGTATGTTTGGTGTTCAACATTTTGTACGAACAGATCAGCCACTACCCCACACCCTGCTTTGTAAAACACAAGTGGAACTTTTTATCTTTATTTACATATAAACTTTTTAAGCGCTACTAATGTTTAAAAGACTTTTGTTTTTTTAAACATATTTTTTGATACAGGTTATGTAGTGCTGGTCGTTTCCCATCACGACACAATAAAAAGCTGCCAATGAATGCAATACAAACGGCCAGTTAAATAGGGTAAATAGGGCAATATGTCGGTGTAGATCAGTATTTCTGGTTATCCTATATTTCTGTTTTCCCCTCTTATAATATTCCTTCCCTATTTAAAGTAGGAATGGGCTGATCTATAGATTTACTTGGTGACCTCCCAGGCCTACAGTATAACCCCCATTAGGGGTAGGCAGGTCCAGGTCATCAAGATCTGAACAACTCTATACTAAATGCCTTTACAGTTTAAATGTTACTACAAATGTTGTTTAATATATACAGCAATTTTATTTGTAATGTTCTTACTTAACAAAATAAAAATTTATTGTATGCAAAAAAAAAAAACCACAAGCTTTCAGTAGACGTTAGAGCACATTTTGTACATATGTGTGTATACACCGATCAGCCATAACCTTCTGACCACCCACCTAAAGTTAAGTAGGTTCCCCTTTTGCTGCCAAAACTGCCCTGACCCGCCAAGGTATGGACTCCACTAGACCACTGAAGGTATTCAGTCGTATCTGGCACCAAGCTGTCAGTGGGAGATCCTTTAAGTCCTGTAAGTTGCAAGGTTGGGCCTCCATCAATTAGACTTGTATTTGGTCTGAGATCTGGAGAATTTAAAAGTCAAGTCAACACCTCAAACATGTTGTGTTCCTCAAACCATTCTTGCACCACTTTTGCAGTGCGGTATGGTGCATTATTCTGCTGAAAGAGGCCACTGACATCAGGGAATACCGTTTCTTTGAAGGGGTGTACTTGGTCAGCAACAATGTTTAGGTAGGTGGTACATGTAAAGTAACATCCTCATGAACAGCAGGACCCAACAGAACAATGGCCAAAAGCATCACACTGCTGGCTTGCCTTCTTCCCATATTGCATCCTGCTACCATCTCTTCCAAAAGAAAAGTGGCGCACACGCACCCGGTCATCCACATCATACAAGAAAACATGACTAATGTAACCACCTTCTTCTGTTGCCGGGTGGTTCAGTTCTGATGCACACATGGCCATTTTAGGTGGACACGGGTCAGCATGGGCAGCCTGACCGGTCTGCTGCAATGTATATACACAACAAATTGGAATGCGCATTTTTTTCTGCTTTCAACACATCAACTTCATGCACACTCACAATTCACCTGACTGGAGCTCAAAAATGGCTTTTTAATGTGGGACTTTTTTCTTAAAAAGTTATGCTGTTATTGTGTATTATAACATACCAGAAATGTATTTGTGCAAACTTGTACGGTTACCAAAAGGTTAACTTTAAAAACCCTATATTATCTAAGCCATACCATGCACATTTCTTGATAGGAATGCATTGACATGAGACAACAAGCATGTGAAAATGCCACCAAGTGTAGCACCCTCTACTTAGGTAGGTGCTAGGGTTAGGATTTTTGTGAGTGCAGGTAAATTTAAGCTGAGGACGTCATGTGATGAAGCGCGCACAACGGCACCACGCTCTATACGTCACCTCTAAGGCATACGAGAGAGGAGAACGCTGTTCAGCGGCTGGTGGACACACACACCCCCCACCTCGTCTTTATGCTCTCTAGGAGGGACTTTTAAAAACTCGCTAAATGCCTGGGAACTATTGATGTCCTATCTCATCTGGACTGTGTGGGAACACAATAGTGCTTGGACTTTCTATTTTTCTATTTTATTTTTTTGTTTATATTTTCTGTTTATTTTATTTTTTGTTTAAAATCCCCGGTTTTGGACATATATGTTTTTAAATAAAGTGGTCATACTTTATTATGCCATGGAAGCTCTCTTTTCTTAAATTATGAGGGGATGCAACACTGTCACAGATCGAGATGCATAGGAGACACCCACCACAAAACATAGCAGCACAGCGGTCTATTTTCCAGCATAAACGCATTAACCCTGCATGGGGCTTGGGGAGCTGATCACACCAAAGGTACCTACCGGAGTAAGCAGCAAGTGGAGCAATCCAGCTTTATCCAATACAGGCGCAATACCCCTGTTGGGGTTCCGGGAGCTGGTGAGTAGGCAACCAAGAGGGGGAGCACTAGAGTCACCAGACATCTGTTGCTGCACCAAAGTCACCATTGGGAATTTCACAAAGTTAATACAGTACAACTTATGGGACTGTTATATTTTATCTGCAGTTTGAATTGCTGGAACTTTTTGTGTTAATATTTTTTGCTCTGCATGCATGCGACTTTAACCCATGGTGTATTATACATAAGGTCTCTGATCAAGGCGGTGTTATTTATGTGCATAGCATGTATATTGATATATGACTAACGCAATCTCCATGACACATCCAACTGCTGATGCGGGTATATATCTATATATAGAAATTAATTTATAGCATATGGTACACGGTCTCATTAAATGCACTTTATGGAATATAGCCTCTGGCTTTTCTACCAGACGCTGTAGGACAACTTTTTGCCGTGCGACACTTGATTGGTTTAATATACTTCTCTCTAAGTACACATCATTGTGCACACACGTATGCTCCTGAAGTATTATTCTTAATATAAGGAGACGTATCTCTTGAGGCCTAAATTCTTATAAAGATACAACCAACAGTAGGGGTTTATCACTTCTAAGGCTATCCCAGTCAAGTCTTTAGGTAGCGCCAATATACCCACACTACAATTTTCAATACGTTCTGCAAAGCACCTCATCGGGTACTTTGTGTAAGGTAGGCAGCAACCTGTGGTTTCTGACCCTATAGACGTGTCCTAAGCGCAGTTTCTTTTTGTTATTTCAAATTTAAGCAGGCCTAGCTGGAAGCTAGGCTGATTTTTTTTGATCTGTGTGGGCTGGGAGTGGCTTAGTGTAGGCTGGTGACTCACAGATAGCATCACTTCTCGGTTACCTCCCTCTGGCTTCTAGAGGATTCTAGAAGAGAAGAGGGGAAGAGAGGTGGAGCTGTCTGAGGTATTCCAAGGAGCCCTGACCAATCCCCAACTAGGATTGGCAGTCAGAGCTGGGTGTGGAGCCAGCGAGGATTGCAATGTCATGGGCAGTGGAGTTGGGCAGCTGCAGCCAGGAGGGCTGGCAGGGTCTGAAGAGGGATTGCTGGGAGCAGTAGTCCACCATAGGACAGCTAGCACTAAAGGACTTCCTATTCTATATTTTTGCTACACTAAAAGGGAACCGCCTACAAATGGCAATTTCTAGGGCCTGACTGAGTCAGTGTTGGGCCTAACCATGTGCTAGCTGTGCCTGGAGTTAAGTGTGGTGCAGGAGAGTGATAGTCTGTAAGCAAGTGTTGTGCAGGATGAGTTTAAAGAAGTGTTATGTACAAAGGCCTACGTAGTTCTGTCCCAAATTGACTGTTATAAAGTTCTACTGGGCATCCCATAAATTACCATCCCTATCCAAGTTCAAATCCCTCAATAAAAACACAAAAACAAACATGGACTGTTCATTGACTCAAGGTGATTGGGTATTGAATGCCGGGCTGGGCAGGGTGACAGGTGGACCACAACTTTCAGCAGCCCCTACGGGGGTACCGCTACACTAAAATGTGGAATAAAAAACAGAATTACTGCAAGTGCATAAAAAGCAAAATAAAAAATCTTCTATTCCTAAGATCTAGTACTTCTATGGCTATGTGCAAACAATATGGAGGCACCGGGACTAAAGAAGGCTGTAAAGGACACCTCTGCTAAGTAAATTAAGTAAGTTATTGTTGTTGACCTGTCTTTATGAATATGCCAAGTGCCTGGCTGTCATGATTATCCAATAGCTACAGTGCTTTCTGAGTCAATGATCCAGAAAAGTATAGAGATCGGGTGTCCTGACATCATTTACTGCTACTTGCTATGGGTCAGTGACTCAAAACCTTTAGATTATCAAGAAAGCCAGTTACTGGCAGCACTCTTTGTTGCAAAAGACTTCCTTTAATTTGTTGATAATTATAGACATGGAGCTGAGAAGACAAGTAACAGTTTAGAGCTAGGAGCAGGCACCTGTGCGACTTCCTAGTTCTGTGGCCACTGTTGCTGGTCCCAGCTAACAGTAGGGAAGTAATTATTTTGGTTCTGGATCATTAAACCTCCATGAAAGTACATTTTGGAAAGACAGGGGGAGCATCAATTGTCTCCCCTATATCCAAAAGTACCTGTGGATGGGGGCAGTGGATAGAAGGTAAAAATTGCTTTCTCACGGTCGCTCTTGTGAAGTGAGCCTGTTCATTTGACTAGTGAGGACAAAGTACAGGTTCACTTTAAATAACCTCATTTCAGTGAGTCCATGTGTTAACTGTAACTCAAGCTTTCAGATTGCTACTAAAGGATAACCACATATTGTTTTGAAGAGGCAGTTATTTATTTATTTATTTTTTGGACAGTTGTACATTCATAAATACTTCTATAAGTATGCACTGACTCATTCTAGCACTTTGCCATGCTAACAATAAATAACTACTGTTGTGTACAACTAAATCCTTGACAGCAGTGACAGGTGTCAGATTCCCCATAAAACAGACCCTGCAGCTATGATGTACCTATTCTGACCAGCTGGTGATGCCACTGAGTCATTCCTTTGGGATAGCAATGGCAGCTAACGGTAACAAGGCTGATTGTTTCGTTGGAACACCCAGGAGCAGGGCCATTGCCAGCCATCCATTAATCTAAAAATGCAGGCTGGTTAAGACAGCCTGTTAAATTAAAATAATAAGAAAAAAAAATCTATCTGTTCTAAGTTGTATAAGTTGGTGTTCACCTTAACCACTTTCCTACTGGGCACTTCTACCCCCTTCCTGCCCTGGCCAATTTTCAGCTTTCAGCGCTGTCACGCTTTGAATGACAACTGCACGGTTAGGCAACAATGTACCCATATGACATTTTTATAATTTTTTTCCACACAAATAGAGTTTTCTATTGATAGTACAGTATTTAATCATCACTGGGTTTTTTATTTTTTGTTAAACAAATGAAAACAAATGAAAAAACAATTTTTTTTAATTTTTTTACAAACAGGTAATTTTTCTCCTTTACTGATGTGCGCTGATGAGGCTGCACTGATGGGCACTGATGAGGTGGCACTGATGGGCACTGATGAGGTGGCACTGATGGGCAACGATAGGTGGCACTGATGGACACTGATGAGGCAGCACTGGTGGGCACTGATGAGGAGGCACTGATGAGGCTGTACTGATAGGTGGCACTGATAGGTGGCACTGATGACCACACTAATAGGCAGCACTGATGGGCACTGATAGGTGGCACTGATAGGCTCTGATAGGTGGCACTGATGCGATGAGGAGTAGGGATGGTCCCGATGTTCATTGGGCATCAGGTGTTCGCTCGTTCGGCGGATACCCCATATTATTTTACCATGTTATATATATATATATATATATATATATATATATAGTGTAGACTATATATACAGTGCAGGCAGTCTAGTATATATATATATATATATATACAGTGCATTCAGTGTAGAATATATACTCAGTACATGCAGTGTAGTATATAAACATGTATATATATATATATATATATATATATACAGTGCGGTCAGTGTACAGTATATAATACAGTGTATTGAAGTGGTTAATAGGAACCCTATGACAGAATTAAGAAAAAAAACGACATGGGTCCCCCCCCAAGTCCATACCAGGCCCTTCGGGTCTGGTATAGCTTTTAAGGGGAGCTCCACACCAAAATTAAAAAGAAAACAGTGTGGGGCCCTTTGGTTCTGGTATAGATTTTAAGGGGAACTCCATGCCAACATTTTTTTTTTTAATTGGCCTAGGGTCCCCCCATGATCCATACCAGACCCTTATGCGAGCAAGCAGCCTGGCAGGCCAGGAAAGAGGGAGACAAGCGAGTGCCCCCCCCCCTCCTGAACCATACCAGGCTGCTTGCCCTCAACATGGGGAGGGTGCTTTGGGTGCCCCCAAAGCACCTTGTCCCCATGTTGATGGGGACAAGGGCCTCATCCCCATAACCCTTGCCCGGTGGTTGTGGGGGTCTGCGGGTGGGGGGCCTATCAAAATCTGGAAGCCCCTTTTAACGAGGGGCCCCCAGATCTCGCTCCCCCCCTATGTGAATGAGTATGGGGTACATTGTACCCCTACCCATTCACCAAAAAAAGTGTCAAAAAAGTAAAAACCACAAAAGACAGTTTCCTGTATTTTTTATATTAAAAAAAGTAAACAGTGTCCCACGATGTCCATCCATCTTCAATCAAACCACCCGATGGACTCGAAAAAAAAAAAAAAAAAAAGCTCTGCCTCGATTGGAGGCGTCCCACCGACTGCTGTCTTTATGCAGTAACAGCTGTTATGTAGGCAAGGGCAGGGCAACCTGGGGACGTAACCAAGTGACCCTGTCCCCCCCCAGACATCAAGTGTCGTCAGACGGGGTCATCCGGTTACGTCGCCCTTGCCTTTATAACAGCTGTCACAGTTAAGAGACAGCAGTCGCTGGGAGGCCTCTCATGAAGGCAGAGGTTTTTTTTTTCCATTTTTCGGGTCAGTCGGGTGGCGTGATTGACGATGAATGTACATCGTGGGACACTTTTTTTTTTCTTTTTTAATAATGGAATTGTCAAAAACAGTCTTTTGGTGAATGGGTAGGGGTACAGTGTAGCCCTACCCAATCACATGGGGGGGCGGGATCTGGGGTCTTCCAGATTCCAATAAGGGGGTTAAAAGGGGCTTCCAGATTCCAATAAGCCCCCCACCTGCAGGCCCCCACAACCACGGGGCAAGGGTTGTGGGGATGAGGCCCTTGTCCCCATCAACATTGGGACAAGGTGCTTTGGGGGAACCCCAAAGCACTCCCTATGTTGAGGGCATGTGGCCTGGTATGGTTAACCGGTTCCCGATGTACGTCGGCAGAATGGCACGGCTGGGCAAATGGGCGTACCTGTACGTCCATTTGAATTCCCCGCAGTGCCATTGCACGCGCGCCGGCCGGGAGCTCCGTGAATCGGGTCGCGGGTCCCGCGGACTCGATCGCCGCGGGGATACCCGCGATCGCCTCACGGAGAGGACGAACGGGGAGATGCCATTGTAAACAGCATCTCCCCGTTCTGCCTAGTGACAAGTGTCACTGGATCTCTGCTCCCTGTCATCGGAGCAGAGATCAGTGATGTCACACACAGCCCATCCCCCTCCAGTTAGTAATCACTCCCTAGGACACACTTAACCCCTCCCCGCCCCCTAGTGGTTAACCCCTTCACTGCCAGTGTCATTTACACAGGAATCAGTGCATTTTTATTCGCACCGATCGCTGTACAATGGTCCCAAAAATGTGTCAAAAATGTCTGACATGTCCGCCATAACGTCGCAGTCACAATAAAAATCGCTGATCGCCGCCATTACTAGTAAAAAAAAAAATTATTAATAAAAATGCCATAAGACCATCCCCTATTTAGTAAACGCTATAACGTTTGCGCAAACCAATTAATAAACGCTTAAACATTTTTTTTTAATCAAAAATATGTAGAAGAATACGATCGGCCTAAACTGAAGAAAAAAAATGTTTTTTTATATATTTTTGGGGGATATTTATTATAGCAAAATGTAAAAAATAATGCGTTTTTTTCAAAATTGTCGCTCTAATTTTGTTCATAGCGCAAAAAATAAAAATCGCAGAGGCGATCAAATACCACCAAAAGAAAGCTCTATTTGTGGGAAAAAAAGGACGTCAATTTTGTTTGGGAGCCACGTTAGGTAAAGCGACGCAGTGCCGAATCGCAAAAAACGCTCAGGTCAGGAAGGGGGGAAAATCTTCTGGGGCTGAAGCAGTTAAGGGGGGGGGAGGCACTCACTCCCCCGCTGTCCTGACCTCCTGGCTGCATGCTCTGATAAGGTTCTGGTGTGGATTTTGGGGGGACCTCAAGCCAATTTAAAAAAAAATTTGCCATGGAGTTATCCTTAATACTTATACCAGACCCAAAGGGCCTGGTATGGACTGGGGGGGACCCACGTTGTTTTTTTCCTTGATTTTTATCTATATTACCGGGAGCCGGCAATACATTACAGCCACGAGCAAGTTTAAATTACATTTTTTCGTTTAGAAATGTCATTTTGCTGCGGGGCTGTAAAACACATCAGACAGATGCGCCACTTTAGAGGCAGACTAAGGGGACCCCCAGACACGATATTTAAAGGAATATTGCATTTTTATTGTTTTACTTTAAGCATTCTTAAAATCACTGCTCCTGAAAAAACGTTTGCTTAAAAAAAATTTTTTTGCAGTGATACATGTCCCCGGAGGCAGTACCTGGGTCCCCATATACTTTTTATGGCAATAACTTGCATATAAGCCTTTAAAATTAGCACTTTTGATTTTTCATGTCAGTGACCCATAGACTTTAAAAGGGTTTGCATGTTCACACAAATTTTTTGCCTGTTCGCATGTTCTGGTGCAAACCAAACTTTGGGGTATTCGGCTACGGTTGCCACCTCATCCCTTTAAAACCAAACACATATGAATTACACAGGTTCTGCGGCTGATTAAAGTGGTTGTAAACCCTTACAGACCACTTTGACCTACAGGTAAGCCTAGATTAAGGCTTACCTGTAGGTCCAAGAAATATCTCCTAAACCTACACGGTTTAGGAGATATTTGCAAAAAGACAGGCACCACTGTCTACAGTGCATGCGCCATAGACAGCGGCGCGCAGGCACACTGAGCATGCCGCTGCTAGTGGCGTCTCCCGTGCGCATGCGCGGGAGTGACGTCAACGCGGCTCCGGCCAATCACAGTGCCGGAGCCACGATACCTGGAATGAAGATGGACGCTCTGTAGCAGAGGGGACAGCGGTGACATCGCAGGCTCCTGTGTCAGGTAAGTGACACATAATGGGCTACTATGCGATGCATAGTAGCCCATTATGCTTTACCTTTGCAGAGAAACAAAGACCCCTGATGGGGGTTTACTTTCTCTTTAAGGTGGTAATTAAACTCATTTGGTGCCTTATTTTAATTAAATTAGCCTCAGAACCTCTGTAATTCATATGTGTTCAGGTTTAAAGGGATGAGGTGGCAACCCTATGTTTGGCCTATCCCTAATGAGGAGGCACTCCGTGTCTGAATGGACACAGGGAGCTGCAGCTCGGCTCAGGTGCCCCCATATAAAAAGCTGCTTGCTGTGGGGGCACCCGGCAAGAGGGAGGGGCCAGGAGCACAGAAGAGGAACCCGAGAAGAGGAGAATCCAGGCTGCTCTGTGCAAAATGATTACACAGAGCAGCTACATATACCTTGTTTGTTATTTTTAATGGAGAAAAAGAGACTTTATTATCACTTTAAAGGGGTTGTAGAACCCTGCTGTGTTTCACCTTAATGCAATCTATGCATTAAGGTGAAAAAACCTCCTGTGCTGCAGCAGCGCCCCCGAGCCCCCCTTATACTTACCTGAGCCTCGTAATTCCCACGACCGGAATGAGCACACCAGCTCCAGCCAGTGTCTCGTGTCCTGATTGGATAGATTGATAGCAGCGCAACCATTGGGTCCCGCTGATGTCAATCAAATCCAATGACGCAGGTGCCAGGGGGCGGGCTGAGTCCTGCTTTCTGTGTGAATAGAAGCAGAAGCAGGACACGGGAGCATGCCCGCATGGGTGTTCACAAAAGAGAGCGCTTCTCTGATGGGGCATTCGAGAAGAGGAGGAGCCTGGAGTGCCGCTGAGGGACCCCAGAAAAGGAGGATCATGGCCACACTCTGCAAAACCAACTACACAGCGGAGGTAAGTATGACATGTTAGTTATTTTTATTTTTTTTTTAAATTGAACGTTTACAACCACTTTAAATGGTTTGTATTTACAGAATTCAAAAGCTAGAGTTTAAATTTACACACAGAATTGAATGAGCTAGGGAAATGACATTTCCCCCTTTCTGTCCTCCTCTCGCTTGTCTGTGCAGAGAGCTTCTTCCAAAGTTTTGGTCAGAGAAAGAAGATAAAAAAGAAACAGCTTCTGCTGTGGTTTCATTGAAAAGCAATACTGCTTTGTAACATTCATGGCTGCACCCAACATTAAAGCGATTGTAAAGGTTCTTTTTGCAAAGAACAACCCCAATCCTCCTCTTCTGGGGTCCCCCACTGATCTGTGTACCATCATAGGAATCTGCTTCTTATGGTGGCACATGTGTGAGCTCAATATCAAGCCACGCTGTATGTGTCTATTGACACACACATAGCTCCCAACTGTCCCTGATTTCGAGGGACTGTCCCTGATTTGGAGCAATGTCCCTCTGTTCCTCCTCATTTGTCCGTCATTTTGGTCTGATCTATATAGATGTATAGAAAATGCACTTTTTATCTATCAAAAAGTGTTTTCCAGCACTAAACCTTTCATCTGATTTCTAAATTGCTGCATTTGTAAATGCCAAAAGCCAATATAAAGGAATAGTAGTGGTAAAAAAAGCACCTGTGGGTTTAACCAATCTTGTTTTTTTGTACAATTTTCCTTTAATGGGGCGTGGCAAGGGATGTGTCCTATGCCTGCATACTTTTGCTGATAGGTGTCCCTCATTCCCCTCTCCCTATCTCCCTTTATAATATAAAGTGCTGTGCAAACTGTTGGCGCTATATAAATCTTGTATAATAATAATATTTCCACAAGAAACATTTTAGGAATAGATAGATAGATAGATAGATAGATAGATAGATAGATAGATAGATAGATAGATAGATAGATAGTGAAGTAGAATAGTAAAGTATCGAACCAGGCAGAACTTTAGCAATGCAGGTTTATTAACAGCTGATAACATACAGGTTTATGTTCAAAATATTACAATATACAGATCTAATTTATACAGTTTCTTACAATGCAAGCATATTAGATATAAATATTCTTATCCTCTACCCAAATTGATACAATTGTGAATTGTTCTTACCTTGAACCAGAATGGGTCTTTACTGCCAATTCTTGGGAACCTCTCACCTGATAGGGACCAGCCTGATCTGCCGGTGGTCTGGTCCCCTCACAGAGTTCTGGGTTCCAGCTCGACCAAGTTCTTGAGGGAAATTCACCTGAGACCACACTCTGGAACAAGTTAAGAAGTCTTCTCTGACTCGTACGAGGAGACAAGTTAGGACAGATACTTGCCCATTGGTTCTGACCTCTATGACCCGTGCAATAGGGCAGCATACACAGAGTTCAGCCTTATGAGCTCCTATCTGACTTGTCCGTCTAACAATTGCAGAGCTTGCACTTATATACTCTTTTACAAGTCTTATCTCAACTATCTGTCTTACATATGATTGGTCGCTAAGGTCTACATCAAAGTAACCAACCATAAATCTGACATCTGTTCTATCAACCAGATAAACTTAATTATTCCCAAAATTCCTATATGTTCATTAAAGTGATTTATAACTGGTTTTGTCCAATTAAAAACACCTGTATAGAGACAGTGTGGCACCCAGCTGTGTTTATCAAACTCTCTTTATCTTGATAAGATTTAACTAGCTTCAAGGATGACAGATTTACAACTTTGAGACAATTAACTTTCAATAACCCCACCAGATGTTTTATATGTTTCACTATATGCATGTATTTTAACAGTTTTAATGAGGGCACAAGCAGACCTTTGTTTGACCCTGTCAAACTTAATTAATGTTCTGTACATAACTTTTCTGTATTCCACCTAATTATTTTAACCACCTGTTTTCTTATCTGAGATAATTCTTCATAACTTGAATCTATTCTAATGAACTTTCATCCAGTAGACTTATCTTAATACATTTTCGAGAACACCTGTTTACAAGTACTTGTCATAAAGCAGAGGTCATTTAAAGTTCAACACTTAAAAATGAAGACTTTCTAAATCTGGAAAACACAGTATACATTATTAAAGATTAACAATTGTTGCTTTACTTATTGAATAATAATATTGATAAAACCACTATTATATAATAATATAAATAATAATAATAATAATCAATAAAATATATGCAAATCAATATATACATTATGAAATACATTGGCTAATATGAGATTCCACAACATTTCCCCCCTGTTGAGGCTTCACACAAGCCTCACAGCAATTACAATACAGATCACCCACCATGCTCCTCAGAGACCCCATGCACCCAACACTGATCACATAAATTGTCCAAAAAAAATAAAAATAAATCAGTCCAATCAAAAACACACTGCATCTTCTTCTGTAGCTGCAAAGTCCTTCTCCATATGTGGCACGGAAAACATAGTTGTCAGTCTCAGTAGCATTGTGATCATTCTTGCCACAAACTTCTTTCAACAGGCAACAGTTACTCAGCAACATCACATCAAGGATAACAGGGAAGAGGAACAATCCGTTCAGTTAGTGAATGAAAGCCAAGTATGTGGTCCCAAGGAGCATTCAGCAGACTCAGTCCCATAAGGCTCTGCCTTTTCCTGCATAGGTCTTTTCAGCTTAGCCAAGTGCTTGATGTGTCTGGAGAGATCTCCTTCATCATCATTTGCTGGTCCAGTATCATAGCACAAGCTGCTTTGGATGCTGTAAGACACAAGTTCAGTGCATACCTGTTCTGCAAGGGTACAAGTCTCAGATGTTTCAGTTCCTCCTTTATTGCATGAAATCCTTCCTTTGTAGCAATTAACATTTGTAACAAGTTGCATCATGTCTTTTGCGATCACCGAATATTTGTCTGGATATAAAATACACTTCAAAAATATAGTTATAAAAATAAAAATAAAGTCAGTGTCAGGATACAATAGGCCTCTGGCAAGCATTTCAGGGCAACCTACAAAGCAATGGCTCCTACACTCTCATCTTATCTAATAACTTAATTTAGTGGCTTCCTTTTACTTCTACAACATCCGCTAAAATAATATACATGTATCTATATAGTTTTATCATAATACAATACTCTTACAATATTAATAATATTTATTATTATAAATCCCTTGAAGTACATGTTTTCACTACAAAGTATTTTATATAGACTATTCTTTTACATTTCCCAACCTATACTATTTCCCATACAATAATTGTAAAATTTTTATCATTTCTTAACCTTGACTCCAACTATCAGTCACTATTACCCTGGTCATGTCATACTGTCAATATAGTCAGTCCAGAAATTTCATTAGTTTTAATTTTGTAGTCTTCCCACAAAGTTTGCTAAACCCAAAACCATTTCACTTTTTGTCCATTTCTGCACATACTATACTGCAGAATATTATACAATAACAGTCAGCATGGGTCTCTTCTGTCACTCACTGCTATACTGTCTAAGTCAGTAGCCTACCTCTCCTATGTCTTAAAACATGAATTAAAAAATTCATGACAAATATCATAACATATCCTATAAAGCATCAATAGCATACAGTCTTTAGCGATAATGTCATACTCATTACATTACACCTCCCCACTTTTTTTTTTTTTTTTTTTTTTTTTAAGCAAAAAATGATAAAACAACTTTTTTTTTTAAATATAATGATTGAACATCTACTCAAAGTGGAACTCTACTCACAAAAATGTGATAAAATAAGGTTCATTAGCAAGAAAAATACATTCCACATTAATTATTATGCTACCATTTTACTGAAGCCCAGAACCTTTGAGCAGCAGTAGAATTTCAGGCTGTCAGCAAACTGGCCTCTAGATTTTATTCATTGCAAAAAAAAATAGAGCACAACTGAGCCTGTGTAGAGCAGGGTGGAACAGTGGATTTTAAACAGTATAGGCACTTGTTTTTTACTGTGTTTCATAGCTACACCTGCAAAAGGGGTCAGCCTCAAGTAACCCAGCAGGAATTAATTTTCTGACCAAAGTTCCACTGTAAGGTGTTCACAATAATAATACTTATAACATATATAACAAACAAAACAACAATAAGTCTCTACATACAAAATATCACATATAATTAATTAGCATTGTCCATTACTGAAATACTTCCAATGTCTTTGTCTGCAACAGTCTCTTGTATGTATTCCACTTGCACTTATGTGAATAACACTCTTGGTAATCTCAGTCAGACTTTGACTACTATAGAAATGGAAAATGTCACTGTCACAAATGTGGATTTAAATGGACACTTGAATTGTGAATTCTTCCACTTCCTTTTATGATCTTTAATGTACTTTCAGTCATCAAGGGTTACTGACATACATTCCTTTAGTGGCTTTGATTGGAACACGAGATCACATCTAAAACAAGGATCTGTTTAGAAACAAAACTACACCAATTTGGTTAATTATTTTAAACACATGAACATTTTATCTCCCACTGTACAGCATGAAGTCTAAGCAACTATGATCTGCCTCTAGAACTCCTAAACTTAGTGACAAATCTATCCAAAGTTTCATATGGCCCAGCAAATTGTATTTAATTTTGTCTACAACAGCCCATACAACCTATCCACCAATAAATGAGTGTGGACACAAGGTTCTATCGTCTATGCCAAGCATAGAGCAAAATGGAACTGATTTTTCATAAAAATGGGTACAATTATCTGATATCAGTGCTGTATACACTCCAATCCTGGGAAAAATTTCCCACATCAGACACTTAGCTGTTGTCTCATACATTTGCATGACCATATGAAAAACTATGATTTACTTTAAAAAGGAGCAGACTTTTATTAAAGTATATCTATATCTACAGCTTTGTTCTTTTATTGCAATAAAGTCTATATACAGGCACACGAAATAGACTTTGAAGAACTACATTTTGTGAAACTACATTGTGATTGATTATAATTAAAAGGAAATCAAAATAAAATTACATTGTGATTGTTCATAATTAAAAAGAAATCAAAATAAAATTACATGGTCACGTGCACAGTCTGTTAAATCTAAAGCGGTCAAGAAAATGTGCATTACTATGTCCCTTCCTTAAGAATAATTATATACAAATTTTATTGTTAATTAGATCATATTAATGCAGAGTGACCCTGATCAAAAAACTGACTTTGCCACCTGTAGTAACATAACTAGGAACTTGAATAATAAAAAATCAAAAGGAGTGAAATTTTACAAAGTATAACTTTACATATGAAAACGTGCTGGCTGCTCCTGGAATAAAGAAACAAATTATTTATCTAGGCAAACTAATAATCAACCTGATAATTACTAAATATTGTAATCAGGTAGGACAAAATAAGTTCTAGCCAAAACCAATAAGGGACCTTGCTCACCAGAGCTTACAAGCTAAGATTAAAAATTAAGACTCTAATTATCTAATTCACCCCCCTGTATGTGCTACATATAGCACATATAATAAGATGGTAGCACTGTTACCATGCATCACTCTTCACTATTCTTTTTAGAAAATAAGAAACAAATATAAATTTGGAGTTCCCTTGTACCAAATAAATAAATCCCATTACTATCTTTGTGATTACTACTAAGTAGGCAAATATATAAAGATGACAGTATACATAATACTGTACAATAAGATAGGGACATAACAAAATATACAACAAAAGCTACAAGGGAGAATAAGCACCCTACTTACAAGAGTGATACACTAAAAATAAAATGCACCTTTCACTACTACAGTCCATAATATAAAAGACAGAATACCTATTATAACCTACAGTTTATATTCTAATAAAAAATCAACAAATGTTTGAGAATAAGAACGTATTCTGAGATTTTATTTATTTTCTGGTCAGCTCATCCAGTTTCTGTCTAAAGGCACCTAAACGTGCCCCTTTATCTCAGTACAGAGCACCGAGATAAGCTGTCACAAAAAGTGATTTAATGTAGTTGTTGCACGTACGTGCAGACAGCTATTTCTAAAATGGTGACTATACTTTTCTGCTCTCCTACACTCATACTGAAAGAAATACATTATCTTGCTTAACATGTAAAACCTACAACTGTAAAATGTTTTTAAGCATGACATTAATTACACTAGCAACATTGAATTTATCTACAGATTTTTCCTTCCAGAAGCAGTATGCTGGATACAAAAAAAAATATGGGTGAACTTTGTGTCGTAAATTACTTAAAACAAACAACTTTCTTTTTTCTACAGTTTAAATAACTTCTAACTCCCTCAGCTCATTCATGGCGCTATCTAGCTGAGGTACATATTTAAAGAATATATATATAAAAAAATAATGAATCGTGCTTTCAACACACACACTCACTCACTGCCAATAACATTTAGAACTTTGATGCTAAAGTCAATCAGTCACCATAGATATATCAATCCCTAGCCTCTCCACAAAAGACACATACAATCATTCACTTAGGGATTCATTTCACACCTCATACAAAAAATCACACACACACACACATTTAACTCATATAAATATAAATCCTTCTATCAAATACTAATAACAAGTGTCACAAAATCAAATATATGACACAGAAAGTTCTAATTGCATTTGTATGGAGGATACATACCATTTCCCTATTCATCATACACTATGCAGAATTCAGCATCAGTTACATACTTCTTACAATTCACTCATAGAACTAACACACAGGGTCCTTTCACACCAACGTTTTTACAACCACTACAGACTTATTCTAACCTAATTTGGGAGATGATCAGTCTCCCTCACACATACAATATTCCCTAACAGTCTACAAACATTACAAATAAATTAACTTATATTTGTGAACATTCATTAACAAAATGTCATTATCTTCTGTTTTCTTTATAGCAATACACAGTCACTCCACCTAGCAGAGTATGCATACATATGAACACAAATTCCTGACTATATATATAAATATACAAATATTCACAGAATTATTAAAACTGACAGGATAGTTAGTAATTATTTATGGACAGCAGTGCTCAGAGTAAAGCCAATAGGCACTGTATGCGCATACGTCTCCTTACCAAAATGCTTGTCTTAAGACACGAAAAACCGCCAAGCCCTGCTTGCCACGGCGATCAGGAATGTCTCAACCTGATCTTAACTCAGTTAGTACAAAGACTGTTATAACAGATACATATAAACACATACACTTATAGCACAAAGACGATACATACCTTTTAACTTTGTTAACAAATGGAGCTCCAAAACCTTCACCTTATTTACCTGTCAGGACTTACCTTTCCTGACATCAACCTTCTAAACTCATGAGTATTATTTTACACCACAAAGGTACTTTTCCTACTAGTAGCTACATATCAGTACTGTTTCAGTTTTTTAACTCTCCTGATTGATTACCAATCCAGGAAACCAACATGCATGTTACGCAAGTTCTCCAGGGGTCTTTAAGTCCCCAAAACCTCATCCAGACAAAATTTTGCAGTCAAGGTAAACAACATGCATGTTACGCAAGTTCTCCAGGGGTCCTTAAGTCCCCAAAACCTCATCCAGACAAAATTTAGCAGTCAAGGTAAACAACATGCATGTTACGCAAGTTCTCCAGGGGTCTTTAAGTCCCCAAAACCTCATCCAGACTTAAATTCGCAGTCCAGGGAATCAACATGCATGTTACGCAAGTTCTCCAGGGGTCTCTAAGTCCCCAAAACTTCATCCTGACTAATTTTTGCAGTCCAGGTAAACAACATGCATGTTACGCAAGTTCTCCAGGGGTCTTTAAGTCCCCAAAACTTCATCCTGACTAATTTTTGCAGTCCAGGTAAACAACATGCATGTTACGCCTAGGTTTACATAGAGAGTAATTAACCCTCTACAGGGGTACCCCTTCGGAAAAGAAAGAATTGAAAGAAAAGAAAAAGAGAAAAGAGAAAAAATAATTAACAAAAAATAAATAAATAAATAAATACATTTTCCACCCAGGGTATCTCATCCTGTACAATGTACTTTAAGGCACCCTCAGTTGAGAAAACCCAACCTGCCATCACAAAGATCTGCCTGGTGGACAGCGATACCCCAACAACAACCACCCGCCCCTCCTAGCGCTAGCAAAACACGGCACAACACAATGCAGAACTAATAATAGGTGTCTGCTAACCTGATATAAATTGCGCAAAATTGTGTTGAGCTCAGTGCCTCACCAGCATGGAGTTAGGCAAGATCGGAGTTGAGGTTATGCTGTCCCCGTACGGGCCACCAAATGAAGTAGAATAGTAAAGTATCGAACCAGGCAGAACTTCAGCAATGCAGGTTTATTAACAGCTGATAACATACAGGTTTATGTTCAAAATATTACAATATACAGATCTAATTTATACAGTTTCTTACAATGCAAGCATATTAGATATAAATATTCTTATCCTCTACCCAAATTGATACAATTGTGAATTGTTCTTACCTTGAACCAGAATGGGTCTTTACTGCCAATTCTTGGGAACCTCTCACCTGATAGGGACCAGCCTGATCTGCCGGTGGTCTGGTCCCCTCACAGAGTTCTGGGTTCCAGCTCGACCAAGTTCTTGAGGGAAATTCACCTGAGACCACACTCTGGAACAAGTTAAGAAGTCTTCTCTGACTCGTACGAGGAGACAAGTTAGGACAGATACTTGCCCATTGGTTCTGACCTCTATGACCCGTGCAATAGGGCAGCATACACAGAGTTCAGCCTTATGAGCTCCTATCTGACTTGTCCGTCTAACAATTGCAGAGCTTGCACTTATATACTCTTTTACAAGTCTTATCTCAACTATCTGTCTTACATATGATTGGTCGCTAAGGTCTACATCAAAGTAACCAACCATAAATCTGACATCTGTTCTATCAACCAGATAAACTTAATTATTCCCAAAATTCCTATATGTTCATTAAAGTGATTTATAACTGGTTTTGTCCAATTAAAAACACCTGTATAGAGACAGTGTGGCACCCAGCTGTGTTTATCAAACTCTCTTTATCTTGATAAGATTTAACTAGCTTCAAGGATGACAGATTTACAACTTTGAGACAATTAACTTTCAATAACCCCACCAGATGTTTTATATGTTTCACTATATGCATGTATTTTAACAGTTTTAATGAGGGCACAAGCAGACCTTTGTTTGACCCTGTCAAACTTAATTAATGTTCTGTACATAACTTTTCTGTATTCCACCTAATTATTTTAACCACCTGTTTTCTTATCTGAGATAATTCTTCATAACTTGAATCTATTCTAATGAACTTTCATCCAGTAGACTTATCTTAATACATTTTCGAGAACACCTGTTTACAAGTACTTGTCATAAAGCAGAGGTCATTTAAAGTTCAACACTTAAAAATGAAGACTTTCTAAATCTGGAAAACACAGTATACATTATTAAAGATTAACAATTGTTGCTTTACTTATTGAATAATAATATTGATAAAACCACTATTATATAATAATATAAATAATAATAATAATAATCAATAAAATATATGCAAATCAATATATACATTATGAAATACATTGGCTAATATGAGATTCCACAACAATAGATAGATAGATAGATAGATAGATAGATAGATAGATAGATAGATAGATAGATAGATAGATAGATAGATAGATAGATAAAAATAGAGAAAGAATTTCAGGATGTAATATTTGGACTACTTCATACCCTAAGAGGCCTTGACTACATCCTGGCCAAGTATCCAATGACATTAGTGGTCATATAAATATTAAAGCACAGGAAAATAAAGTGCCATGAATAAATGCAGATATCCGGTGCCATCTGGACTCGACAGGAGACACATCAAAGAGTCACAGAATATGTCATCTGATACATTATGAGTTCATTTTAGTTTATGTCTTTAAAGATAGTACGTGGTAAGTGCCCATGTAGTGACTGACAGTTCTCACGAAGCTTAACAGCCTGAGAAAGAATGAGTAAGGTAATCCAGTAGGTACATTCTGCAGGGGACCAATACTTTGTGTTTTCCCCAAACTGGCCAGTGCTGGCTACACACAATAAACACGATCCATTATAGCTTTTCAAGCCAACTTGGAAACAATTGTACACAACAAATCTACAACAAGATACAGTCTGATCACTGGAGGAAGGTAAGACTTAAAGGAGAAGTACAGCCAAAGCTCACGCAACATCGTGACAATGAAGTTGAGATCCAACCCAGTGGGCTGAACGAAAAAAACAAACAAATGAGCTGAGGAGGAACCACTGTACTAACTATGCAATGTTAGTACAGCGATCTCCCCCGCTGAGCTATTGTGTTCTGACAGGGGGCTACCCCCCCCCCCCCCCACCAGAACACTCTGGTAGACCTTTTTCGGTCATCCATCTTTGACAGAAGGCTTCTCTTGGTCTGCTGTACACATGGGCCGAATGCCAGACGGTTTCTATTGAACCGGCCAATGCCGCCGGATATTCGACCCGTGTGTACGGCTCCTAAATTTCAAGTCTTTTGTCAAAAGTCAACAGCTAAGACCTCATCTTCATCACTAAATGTTCCTTTTAGCAGTTGACGCATTATCTCAGGCCTTTAAAATTGTGATATATGAACCCAGCGCTGTCTAATCAAAAAACATATATAGTCCTACTTATTTTCACTTTAAAATAAATTATAATCTCTGCCACAAATACGATCAATAGTAAAAATAAACAATATTATAGAGAAATAAATTCTAATGCCCCGTACGCACGGTCGGATTTCCGATGGAAAATGTCCGATCGGAGCGGGTTGTCAGACATTCCGACCGTGTGTAGGCTCCATCGGACATTTTCCATCGGATTTTCCGACACACAAAGTTTGAGAGCAGGATATAAAATTTTCCGACAACAAAATTGTAGGGATCGAATATATGAATTAATATTTAGGTATTATAATAATGATGATGATGTAAGTACTCTCCCGCAGCAACCCAATTCTTCCAGAGAGATGCACTTTATTGACTTCCAACACAGAACAAAGTCCAAAGTCCACAGATGACAAAGAAATCCGACAGAGTAGATATAATTCAGAACCCCATGTTTTAGGTCTGAGTGTTCCCAGCCATACACAGACAAGCCTAACCTCCAAAAACACTAAATGCCAGCTTGAATGTCCTCCATGAAATACTAGTCCACTAGGAGGGAGTTTCTGCTAGGTCAACCCAAAATACTCTTTGATCTTATTGTTACCCCGTCAAGTCTAATTACCATCAATAAATACTTCTACTATGGTCCTTTAAACAATGTACCCTTTGAAATGTTAAATTAGGTTTCCAGACCATACCTCACCTCACACACCTAGGTAGACTTGCATAAAATCAACACATCAAAGAGTCTTCAGCTGTCCCCTTGATATGTTAAAATTCAGTTGGACAAATCAACCAGTCAATTGAATTCTGGCCTGGTCAATATTGACTGCATGTGTACATACACACAACAATGTCCCACATAAATCGGTGAACATATTACAACACATACAACATATACCCCCACTTGGGTCGGTTCTAACTACTAGAACTGACCCATAAATCAAACAACAAAAAATATCATTATGATTTAAGGTACTGGATGCTTCACAATGGCTCATATAAAATATGAAGTTGAAACTGGTTACATCTCTCTTCGCCAGCCTCTAAAATATCCCCATGAAACAGTTATTAGATAATATAACTTTTAGACCATGACTGGAAAAGGAATTGGTAAACGTCAGTGGCCCATATAGCTGTTAGGCCTTATTATATCACATCAAGATCTTGAATATTGCGCAAAGACGAGCTGATGTCACAGTCCATTCTTCGGTCTGACTTCATCACATCTCTCACCATCTCACTGAAAGTAAACTTGGTATGCTCTGGGAACTCCAAACCACATAAGTCCAGGATTTTTTTCATCTCCAGGCTCAAGCTTTCCATTTTTAAAGATGCTTTTACGCAAACACTCTACTTTCATCTTTATAGTAAGAAGAACTATCAATGTACCAGCACTCACTTTCAAGGTCGAAAGGTTTGGATATGGCAGTAAAAACTGTGCTTCAAACTATTTTCTTGCACTTGACATTCATGAGTCCATCTTGCAAGCATTTTACAATTCACATCTGCTTCTTTCCATTGTCTATTTGAACAATGATGACTGGGATGTGTACCTGTCAAGTATCAGAATTTGTTGATTGCCAGCCACAATTTGCTTTTGTAATTTGCTGTAGGCCGACCCCCCATTGTCTTCAATAAAGCAGTTACTTGGATCATTCAGTCCATAATTACACTTGAATGGTATACCAACATATACATATACCCCCACACGATGGTTCAGATAGAATCAGCTTGACATCAGTGTTTATCAGATCTTCTATGCAGACAAAGCGGCAGTAGAAATTCTTGCCAGTATCTTCACCATGAAAGGTAGAAAGGTCTCTTTCATCCATATATGTCATAGCCTTTAGCATATTATAAACAACTGAATCAACAAAGTTTCAAATCATGACTAGAGTGATGAATTTCACTCACCCCTCTTATAAATTTAGGAAAACCACCCAACATACTAAAATTTATGCTATGCCAAGCCATTGTGCAGCATCTCACCTTAGATGTCAAATATATTGATCAATACGCATTATGTAATATGTACAGATGTTATGAAAATTATTTTAGGTTAAAATGCCTCTCTTTGGTTTTAAGATAAAGTTCAAGAAATAAAACAAACAAAAATAAAAAATAAAAAGCAAAATATATCAGGAAAAGGGAGAAAAATTAAAAATTAGGGCGTTGAAGAAAAAAGAAAAAAAGGTCCATTGCTTGATGAATTTCGAGAGAGTCCATGAATGCTTTATAATTCCATGTATAGTGATATATTGTCTATTCAGCATTTCTCCCATAATTCTCCACCACTATTCAATTTCAGACTTCTGCTATTCACATGCAAGCATCTTCAGACGTCCCTGAAAAACAAAACTCTCCAACAAAACTAATTAGCGAGGTCCTTAAACATTGTTTGAAGTTAAAACAAAACACTATTTACACGTTTACAGTTTGGAGCTAATTCACCCCCACTGCTAGAGAAGTGTCATTTGCATTCAAAAACAGATCTGGAGAATGTACATCTTCTGAATTTATGACACCCTGTACCCCCTTCAACTGCTCTAATAATTTATCACGTTCCCCTCTCATCTTGTCATACTCAATTTTCAGCTGGTCATATTTCTGTTTTAACTGAGAAAACGGTATCCAAGTCTTGGACCTTTTCTTATTATTATTTTGGTCAGCTCTGTTTTTCATATTAATATCACCTGTGTATGACCCGGTGTGTCCTCTCTGGGTGTTATCATAGGATATTATCTTCTGATCTTTATGTTCAGTATTTGTCCTAAACAATGTGGCTAAATCAATTTTGACAACCTGCTCATTTGACTTTCTCCATAAATGGTCTGCTCTCAACAATATGTCTTTTAAATCATGAGGATTTGGGGTAATTAATAAAACATTTTGTTTGATATCTTCATGCAACGCATCTAGAAACATACTCATATGTATCGAGCCCCCACGCTCAAATGCAAGATTATTACCGACCAATAATTCCATAATAGTTGCTATCCTGTGTGACAATTCATAGGGAGATTCATTTTGCATTTGTTGGATCTTCCCATGAATAGTAACATCAGAATGTACACCATACAAAACACATAATAACTCCAGTAATATGTCCCTTGTTCTAAGAGGCTGAATACAGATTTGTTTAATTCTCATCCACAGACCACTTCCTACAGAATGTTGCAAAACTCTTTCTAAGTCAGATGGGTTGAGATTGTACATATCTCTGACTTGCTGCACATCACAAAACCATTTTAAAAATCTGTTTAAATCATGGTATGGAACCATTCCTATTTCTTTAAGAATTGCATCTAATTCTTTTGATTTCAAAGGCTTCATTACAAGCTGAACTTCACCTGTATTATTATTATTGTTATAAACTGTGGTAGTCACAGTGGGAGCAGCTGGTAATGAATTATCAGATTTAATATGAGGTTCTGTTTGCTGCAGATTGCTGAATCCAAGATTTGATGCATATCTGCATTCCTGAGATCTCTTCTCTAATTCCATAATTCTTAATTTTAATCTCTCATTTTCCTCTGATAATTCATCACAACGTTTAGATTTCTCAATTAAGGCTTCACCAATGGTAACCGCATGCAACTTTAAATTTACTGTCTCAGTGTCTGATTGGTTTTGTAACCTCTCACAAACATTGTTGCTATTATCAACTGCCTTCTGTAACTGGGTAATTTCCTCAACCTTACCTTTTAAAGAACTTTCCATTGTTAAACAGCAAGATAATAAGCCCTGTATAATACAACCTTTTCTTTTACTTTCTGAAATTTTGCTATCAAAAACATTTTTCTCTAAAAATTCCTTCATCATCGTCCACGTCTGCTTACATTTTTCTGGAATTTCATAAGGACCGCCATGGCGCTTAATACATTTTAATACCCATCTGTTAACTTTATCAGAACTGACACTAGCTCCACACTGAGTAAGCATTTTGACTATATTACTAATAATTAAAAAAAAGGAAATATTTTACTCACCGCATTAGTTACTCCTTCAGCTTCCAGGTCTTCTGGTACACGACACAGTCCTTTTTTTGTTGTTGTTGTTTCCAGTCTCCAGAGGATAATTCTGGGGTTTCCAACTTGTTTAAATTTGTAGATCAGACTCTCTTATGTCACAACCAGACATTAGAGTCACAGCACAGCTCTTGGTTCTTCATCAGACTTCTGTCCACCTCACAGGATTGTTGTCACCACCGACTTCTGTTACTAAGTCCGAAAATGCTCTTCTGGTCACATGAACGGCACCAGTGTAGGGATCGAATATATGAATTAATATTTAGGTATTATAATAATGATGATGATGTAAGTACTCTCCCGCAGCAACCCAATTCTTCCAGAGAGATGCACTTTATTGACTTCCAACACAGAACAAAGTCCAAAGTCCACAGATGACAAAAAAATCCGACAGAGTAGATATAATTCAGAACCCCATGTTTTAGGTCTGAGTGTTCCCAGCCATACACAGACAAGCCTAACCTCCAAAAACACTAAATGCCAGCTTGAATGTCCTCCATGAAATACTAGTCCACTAGGAGGGAGTTTCTGCTAGGTCAACCCAAAATACTCTTTGATCTTATTGTTACCCCGTCAAGTCTAATTACCATCAATAAATACTTCTACTATGGTCCTTTAAACAATGTACCCTTTGAAATGTTAAATTAGGTTTCCAGACCATACCTCACCTCACACACCTAGGTAGACTTGCATAAAATCAACACATCAAAGAGTCTTCAGCTGTCCCCTTGATATGTTAAAATTCAGTTGGACAAATCAACCAGTCAATTGAATTCTGGCCTGGTCAATATTGACTGCATGTGTACATACACACAACAATGTCCCACATAAATCGGTGAACATATTACAACACATACAACAAAAATCTGTTGTCGGAAATTCCGATCGTGTGTACACAAATCCGACGGACAAAGTGCCAAGCATGCTCAGAATAAATAAAGAGATGAAAGCTATTAGCCAATGCCCCGTTTATAGTCCCGGCGTATGTGTCTTACGTCACCGCGTTCAGAATGATCGGATTTTCCGACAACTTTGTGTGACCGTGTGTATGCAAGACAAGTTTGAGCCAACATCCGTCGGAAAAAATTCTAGGATTTTGTTGTCAGAATGTCCGAATAAAGTCCGACCATGTGTACGGGGCATTAGAGTGCAACTTTTTATAGTGCCTACAAATGGGTTAAATTAGACCTGTTCCTTTCTCTGTTATCTTTTGCCAATAGTGAACATAAAGTGCGCCCTTCCTCATGTGCCCTCACTCACCAACTCTCAGTGAATATGTCGACTGTGAAGGAACTGACAGTCCTCAGATTTTTTAGATGGAAGGTTCGCTCCTCTGTCCCGTGCTCCACAAAGATGAACAGGTCTCTCATGCGTGTTTTAATGGAAGGAGAACCAGGAGAAATCCATAGTGTGATTCTGTTTTGTTAAAAATATATTTTAAAAGCAAATTGAACACTTATAAAGTCGGTTCTTGAATAAAAGCATGTAAAACGTCAGGTTGGAACACAGTTCGCGGTATTGCGTTCCAAATGCGTGATGTCACCAGTAGTTCCCGCCTGCCTTATGCATTTCGCTCCACCCAGGACGCGTCATCAGAGGCAATACCACGGATACTGTGTTCCAAGGCTACGTTTTACATGCATTTATTTAGGAACCGACTTGTAAGTGTTCAATTTGCTTTTAAAATAATTTTTTAAGAAAACGGAATCACACTATGGATTTCTCCTGGTTCTCCCACCATTAAAACATGTATGAGAGATCTGTTCTTGGTGGAGCACGGGAAGTAGGAGCGAACCATCCATCTCAGAAATCTGAGGACTGTCAGTTCTCTCACAGGTTAAATATTCAGTGAGGTTTGGACAGTGGCGTAGCGTGGGTTGCCAGCACCCGGGGCAAGGCAAATAATTGGCGCCCCCTAACCTGCGGACTTTTAGCTCTCTCTGAGTCCCTTCAAATACAATAATACTGACCTACCCGATTCCTATACTGACCATTACACTAACCTACTTGATTTCAACACTGACCAACCTGATTCCTTTACTAACCATTACACACTACACTGACCACTATACTATACTGTCCACTACAATGAGAACTACACTGACCATTATACTGTCCACTACACTACTGACCACTACACTGTGCATTATACTGTCTACTACACTGACCACCATACTATACTGTCCACTACACTATACTGTCCACTACACTACACTGTCCACTACACTATACTGTCCACGACAGACCACTATACTGTCCACTACACTGAGAACTACACTGACCACTATACTATACTGTCCACTACACTATACTGACCACTACACTGAGAACTACACTGACCACCATACTACACTGACCGCTATACTATACTGTCCACTACACTGAGAACTACACTGACCACTATACTATACTGTCCACTATACTATACTGACCACCATACTACACTGACCACTATACTACATTGCCCACTACAATGACCACCATACTGTCCACTATACTACACTGTCCACTACACTAACCACCATACTACACTAACTGACCCACCATACTACACTAACTGACCACATACTACATTAACTGACCACCATACTCCACTAACTGACCACCATACTACTCTAACTGACCACCATACTACACTAACTGACCACATACTACACTAACTGACCGCCATACTACACTAACTGACCACCATACTACACTAACTGACCCACCATACTACACTAACTGACCCACCATACTACACTAACTGACCGCCATACTACACTAACTGACCCACCATACTACACTAACTGACCAACCATACTACACTAACTGACCACATACTACACTAACTGACCCACCATACTACACTAACTGACCACCATACTACACTAACTGACCACCATACTACACTAACTGACCACATACTACACTAATTGACCCACCATACTACACTAACTGACCACCATACTACACTAACTGACCACCATACTACACTAACTGACCACCATACTACACTAACTGACCACCATGCTACACTAACTGACCACCATTCTACACTAACTGACCACCATACTACACTAACTGACCACATACTACACTAACTGACCGCCATACTACACTAACTGACCACCATACTACACTAACTGACCACCATACTACACTAACTGACCACATACTACACTAATTGACCCACCATACTACACTAACTGACCTCTATACTACACTAACTGACCACCATACTACACTAACTGACCACCATGCTACACTAACTGACCACCATTCTACACTAACTGACCACCATACTACACTAACTGACCGCCATACTACACTAACTGACCACCATACTACACTAACTGACCGCCATACTACACTAACTACCCACCATACTACACTAACTGACCTTCTCTCTCTCTCTATCCCCTGCCCCCCCGGAGCCAGTAACATGACTCTCACGAGGGAGTCTCACTCACCTTTGTGTCTAGCTGGCCTGCATCAGTCCGGAGGAGGAGGAGGAGAAGAAGGAGAAGGAGAAGACAGCGGCGGCTGACATTGCTTCTCTCCCCCGCACTGTAGCTGCCATATTCAGTGTCCGGCGCAGTGCACTGTGATTGGGCGTTATGGGGGTCATGTGTGAAGGCGGGACTTCAGGAGTGATCGAGGACAGGCCAGCTCTACACCTCACATAACCCCCATACGCCCAATCACAGGGCGCCAGACACTGAACATGGCGGCCAGAGCCCGGGGACACAGGAATTTAATATTAGGAGGAGGCAGCCAGTGATACATACTGGCGCCCCCCTAAATGTCGCGCCCGGAGCCACGGCACCCCCTGCACCCCCCACGCTACGCCACTGGGGTTGGAGAGTGAGGGCACATGAGGAGGGGAGCACAGCTCTTTATGTTCACTATTGACACAAGATAACAGAGAAAGTGAGACCTGGAGGAGAAAATGGACAGAGGGGCTGCATGACTAAGGGAGGAACAGGATCAGGGAACGGTCAGCTAGGTCAGTGTTTTGGTAGGACTGTAGCCCTTACCTGGTTGGAGACAGAGGTTTAAGGGGCAGGGTTCAGATGAGAGGGTCTTTGCGGTGAGGTAGTTCTTGCACAATCCAAGGAGGCAGGAGAAGTGGCAACTTCCCGCCCGCCTGCCCTGGTGTTAGGGGTTACTGCAGTGGATAGGTAGTGGTGGTGTTTTTGTGTCTCAAGTTTTGATCGAGTTTAAAAAAAAAAAAATGTATATAATAATAATCTACTAAATGGTGTATGTTGCTCATTTTTGTCACAGCAGTTGGCGGGTCAAGGGGTCTTTGGGGGGGTCAGTAATTACATGGTTACAAAAGTGTGGGGCCATCTAAGGTATGGTGCTTCCACTTGGTTAGCATTGGTTCTCCCAGGAGCAAGGTCCCCTGGGGGAGGGGAATATGGAAGTATATGTGATGTCAGAACATCTTCAAGCCGGTTGGGGCACGGCTGAGGACACAGACGATTCCAGTTAAAATTGTGCCTTAAGGGCACCCAAAGACCTCTTGTTGTTACATTGTTGAATTTGCACTTATTGATATGTTTTAACCGCTTGCCGTCCGGCTCACGCCGATATACATCGGCAGAAGGGCACGTACAGGCATATTAACGTACCTTAATAAAGAACACCAGGGGGGGGCACCTATGATCATCCAATATAGATTTAGGTGTAGCCAAAGATAAATTACGAACCTATAGATTGCCCGCTTTGATCATTACACCCATATATATCATTTAACCATTACTGTTTGGAACAATCAGGAAATGATTGTCCTATGAACAAAAAGATACACATATAAAAAAGGGGGAGGAAAAAGATTTCCAAAAAGCAGTTCAAATCAAGGACAGTTCGATATATAACTAAATATCTTTATTGATTATCCCAAATTAACAAAAATTTACCTATCTCCAAAGCATGAATTAAAAATAGGACAGTAGTCCTATAAAACACTGGTCGCCACCGATTCACTCCATACACCTCAATCACTCATCTCCTCACACACATATGTTGCCAGATATCAGAGACCCGGGTCTAGCATGTATTATAATTCAAATTCCCCAGAGGGGCTAAGAAAGTTAATAGGCTGCAGTCCCACCGGCATACATCAATAAAGAAGGTGCGAGTGCTTGTGATTTGACAAAAGTTCCATAGGTGTATCACCTGAGATGGAAATTAGCTCAAGAACGACCAGTATATTGGGTTGGACAGCCTCGATACTACAGATTGACGGCAGGAATCAAGCAGCGGGCTTGCATCTTGTCAAGGAAACAAACAGTAAAGAGCAGTAGTAAGTGTACCTCCTGTGTATTGGAGTACTGGACAGCTCACCGTTTGACGTCTTTCGTGGATGGATGCCGGAGCCAGCAGATAGTCCTGGTTACCGCACTAGCTCAATTTAGGGAAGTAATCATTCAGCGTAATCATGCGTTGCTGACAGCAGATATTACCTTCCGGTCGAGTTGTCCGGTCGAGTTGTTGCCTCAAGGTCCAATTCTTCCCGACTTAACGTGTCTGGTAGCTGGAGGGAGAGCTCTATCCCTGAAGTAGCTGAATGGTTCACTTCAGCGGTTTCAAATCAGATGGAGTGATCCAGTGTGGTCAGAGGTGGTTCATAGTCCTTATGTGGAGCCCGATGTCCCACCAGTGTGTTGGTTAGCCACTTACGCGTTTCACTTGTTGCCAAGCTTCGTCAGAGCATGCGCAGTGCCTTCGGCTCCGTGCTTAAATAGCCGAACGGCTGAGGCTCGATATACAGTAATTATAAGAAACACCTGGGCACTGCAAACTGACCACATTCCACATTCACCAATAGTGCAGTCACACAGTTATGTACAGATACGATCCAGATCCAGATAAAACACAGATCATAATTATTTAGTAATGTGTTTATCCATAAAGTTCCATGATTTAAACCACCCACATATTTATATAGGAGGCTAGCATATCCGTAGGGGCAGATCAAAGACAAAGTTTTAGGTCCCTGCGGTCAGTATGTAGCTCAAATCGGGCCCTATAAGGGGGGGAAGGGGGGGTTTGGGGGCGGTTTCTTGGGGGTTGTGGGGGTTGAAAGAGAGGGGAGAGGGGAAAGAATTTTTTTACTGCTATATTTTAAATAAGGTGACAATGCTAATACCAAGCTACCAGTAGTATACTGGTGTTTGGTAGCTCTCACCCAAATATGCATCACAATGAGAAGATGGGGATCTCAAAAGAAAATTGAATCCTGTTGTGATCAACGATCGATACGTCCAGGTACAGTTCCCATCCGACTTATTGCTCCAAAAAGGCCGATAAATTGAATTCATTGTTCAATCCAAAGGGCTGCATACTATTTAAATAGAAAATCCACATCTTCTCCTTCTGGTACAATATTCTGTCAAAATCCCCGCGTCCGTGGGGTAGGTTGAGCTTATAAATACCCTTACACTTGAGGCCATTCGGTTTCCCACCATGTTTTTCAAGGAAATGTAGGGACAGGGGACGGTCATCTTCCTTATTCAGGATACTTTGGACGTGTTCACCAGCTCTGGCCTGTACGTTGCCCTTTAAGAAGCGGCTTGCGGGCTCCGTGAGTGTGATCGCGGGTCCCGCGGACTCGATGTCTGTGGGGATACCCGCGATCGTCTCACGGAGAGGAAGAATGGGGAAATGCTGATGTAAACAAGCATTTCCCTGTTCTGCCTAGTGACACTGACACTGATCACAGCTCCCTGTAATCAGGAGTGGTGATCAGTGTCATGTCACGCATAGCCCATCCCCCCCAAAATTAGAATCACTCCCTAGGACACAGTTAACCCCTACAGCGCCCCCTAGTGGTTAACTCCTTCACTGCCACTCACATTTACACAGTAATCAATGCATTTTTAATCGCACTGATCGATGTATAAATGTGAATGGTCCCAAAATAGCGCCAAAAGTGTCCAATCTGTCTGCCATAATGTCACAGTCACGATAAAAATTGCTGATCGCCGCCATTACGAATAAAAAAAAAATTATTAATAAAAATGCCATAAAACTATCATCTATTTTTTAGACGCTATAACTTTTGCACAAACCAATCAATAAACGCTTATTGCGATTTTTTTTACCAAAAATATGTAGAAGAATACGTATCGGCCTAAACTGAGGAAAAAAAATGCTTTTTAATATATTTTTTGGGGCTATTTATTATAGCAAAAAGTAAAAAATAATGCATTTTTTCTTTAAATTTTCGCTATATTTTGTTTATAGTGCAAAAAATAAAAACCGCAGAGGTTATCAAATACCACCAAAAGAAAGCTCTATTTGTGGGGAAAAAGAGAACGTCAACTTTGTTTGGGAGCAATGTCGCACGACCGCGCAGTTGTCAGTTAAAGTGACGCAGTGCCTAATCGCAAAAAGCCTCTGGTCTTTTGCCAGCCAAATGGTCCGGAGCTGAAGTGGTTAATGTTATGTTATTTTATTCTTTGGTTAATAAAATTGGCTGCTGTGGCCATATAAAACCCATTCAGTCCGTGTCTTCATTCTATATTGGTAAGGACCCAGGTTGACAAATCCTTTAGTCAAGGGACAGCACCTTAAAGGACTAATGTAACCCATTTGTTGGCACTATATACAAGTTGTACTTTAAGATTTTATTTTTCTATAATACTGGTATTTCTTTTACCATTGATCGAATTTGTGGAAGAAATTATCATTTATTTTGAAGTAATAATAAGTAGGACTGTATATGTTTTTTGATTAGACAGCGCTGGGTTCATATATCACAATTTTAAAGGACACTTGCACATTATGCCACAGCAGCAGTCAATTTTCTCAATATATTGGTACACACCACAGTGCGGGGACAATAACATAATTATCTCAGGCCTGCCTTACAATAATAAAAGGTGGAGCTTTTTAAAAAAATAATTCATTTGTGACACATTATAAATGTATTAATGCAGACAAAGTTTAAATGGTGCACTTTTATGCAAGAATAGGTGTCAGAATGATTAGATGGTGCCTGTGTGTTTGGGTGCTTTCTGATGTCCATGGTTGCAGTAATCTGCTTATGTTCAAAGTTTCAGTAACAACGTTACTCAACAACGAATGATCTAAGAGTGTTTGCAGCCATGTAGATAGGAGGCAGAGTCACAAACTGCAGGAGGTAAACTCACCATTATTGTATCTTTAAGACCCCCTGCACGGTGGTTTATTGAAAACACTGCTTCCCCTGACAGGGAAAAAAGGCTTTAAAAATGCACCGAAGCTGCAGTTTTTCAAACATATTTAGGCACATTTGGGTGTTAATTTATTTTATGGGCCAGAATGATCATTTTTTCTAACCATTGAAATTAATAAACGCTCAAGCACTAAACACACCTAGCGCTTAGTCATGTTTAGATACATTTAGGCGTGTTTGACATTTTTTATGCCCAGAAGCTCCTTTCCTGAACGCGATTCTTCTGCGTTCAGGAGAGGAGCTTTGACTGCCTTTAAATGCTGCTGCTTCTACTGTCCTCTAAAAACCTATGTGTGCATGGACACACAGGATTTTATTAAGGAGAGGTTAAGAGCTTAGGTACAAAAATGTCCAAAGCCCCAAAAACTTCATTTTAGGAGCAGCAATGGGCCTGAACTCAAGAAGACATTTAGAAGTGCAGCTCACCTGTGCCTACACAAATGTAATATTTCAGTTTTATGAGATTTGACTTATTATTAGTGGCTGGGCCTACAGTTAAAGCGAGTTTTACTCATTTTTGTGTTTATTAAAAGTCAGCAGCTACAAAAAGTGTAGCTGCTGACTTTTAATAAACACACACTCACCTGGCCCAGGATCCAGCGATGCGGCCACCCAAATCCTCTGTTCTCGCCCTCTCCTCTCCCTGGCGCCGGCATTACAAGTGTGGGCAGCCGGCTGTGATAGCTTGCGGCTTCACAGCCGGATGCGCACTGCGAATGCACGAGTCGCGCTGTGCCTCCTCAGTAGTGGGGCAATCTTGTGGGACCAATGACGAGTCCCAGAAGATTTCATGGAGGGAGGGGGAGAGGAAAATTTCGTCTAGGCGGCCTGAGTGGATGTGGGAGCAGATACCTGTCAAAACTAGGTACCCTCTCCAAAAAAGAATGACATGCCAAATGTGGCATAGGAGGGGGGTGGGGGTGGGGGGAGAATGCTTAAAGTGGAATTTCCCCTTTTGGATGGAGCTCCGCTTTAAAAGATACCTGCACCTGATCACAGAATTACTTGCAGTCAGTTGTTCTTATGATAACAGACCCCATTCCAACCTGCTATACAGTAGCAGATTTTTTCACCTTTTTTTTTCAATCTCACTTCTGCTGATCCCCTCCAGTGCCTTTTAGCCCCTTTCTGTCTACACGCATTCTTCTCCCACATAATTAGACCATATCTAGACCAGCTTCCTGATAGTGACAACTAGGGATAAGCTTGGGCATGTTAAGATCCTAGTCTGAACCCAACTCTACTGGGCCAATCAAAAGAAGACATGGCTTAGCTGCTTATGATTGGCTCACTACAGGTGACAGGTTCTTGGCGGGCTCACTCAGGTGGGTTCGGATTGGGATCCAAACATGTCTTAGCTCATCCCTAGTGACAACAGAGGACCCTGTGCTTGGTGTGTCAGGATGAACAGTAGTGTCTAATGGGGGCGCATGGGAAAGGGTGACAATGCAAGTGAGCATTTGGAATTTAGCCCATAACAGGGTATACCTCTACAAGGACCTTTATGTCAACATCACCAGGCACTCTTTCGCTTACAGCTGCTCAATTAACAATTGAAAAACTTTGAAACAACATTGGGAGCCATACAGATCCATAGCTCTGGTCAAAACCTGCTTCTCCTGCACATGGACATCCTGGGTGCTGGCCATCACAGTCCATCTCAACTCCTCACAAATAACAGAAAAAAAACCCCAATTAGCTCTTCTTGCAGTGTTTTTAATAATCAGTCAATTGACTGCATACAGTGATGTCTTCAACCTAAAATCAATCTTTCTTGATGCGTTTCACCACTCCTGGCTTGCTCACAAAGATAGGGGGAAGTCTTCTCATATCCTTCTGAGCAAGCCTGGAGTTGTATAAGTCAATTCATGGATTATTAAAAACACTGAAAGAACTGCTAATTAGGGTGTGGCTGATGTTTTTCTCCTGACATTGGGAGCTATGTCAGACTAGTGATCACGGTGGGATGGCTATGCAGAACACAGCAGATTAGTTAAATAAGCACCTTGCATGAATTGCTTCCTTTACAGCTGGGTGAGGAAGACGTTTTCATCAGTGTTTTCCTCAGCAAGGGAGGACGCCTCACTCATCCAGCCAGCAAGGGATGGACGCATGCATGAAGGTGAGTGTTTTTTCCCATTTTAGGGATCTTGTCTCTAGGGATTTGTCACCAACAACAGAATCACTAGTGTGACATGAGCCTGACCTCTTAAAGGTTATACGGTACAAGATTTTATTGATTGGGTTGTAATCAATATCAAATCTGCTATTTAGTTATTACCAGAGATTGTTCCATCTAATGTGGGAAGACGTTTGATTGTATGGTGGTGTTCCATCTATTGGGTGAAAACTTTTGATTGCATGGTGGTGTTCCATCTATTGTGGGAATATGTTTGATTGTATGGTGGTGTTCCATCTATTGGGTGAAAACTTTTGATTGCATGGTGGTGTTCCATCTATTGTGGGAAGATGTTTGATTGTATGGTGGTGTTCCATCTAGTGTGGGAAGACGTTTGATTGTATGGTGGTGTCCCATCTATTGTGGGAAGAGGTTTGATTGTATGTAAGTGTCCCATCTATTGTGGGAAGAGGTTTGATCCTATGGTGGTGTTCCATCTATTGCAGGGGTCTCAAACTGACGGCCCACCAGCTGTTGCAAAACTACAAGTCCCATGAGGCATTGCAAGGCTGACAGTTACAAGCATGACTCACACAGGCAGAGGCATGATGGGACTTGTAGTTTTGCAACAGCTGGAGGGTCGCCAGTTTGAGACCCCTGATCTATTGTGGAAAGGGATTTGATTGTATGGTGGTGTTTCATTTATTGTGGGAAAAGGTTTGATTGTATGGTGGTGTTCCATCTATTGTGGGAAGGGGTTTGATTGTATGGTGGTGTTTCATTTATTGGGGGAAGAGGTTTGATTGTATGGTGGTGTTCCATCTTTTGTGGGAAGACATTGTATAGTGGTGCACTGAAAAGGCAAATGTGCAGCTCTAGCCTAAAAGATCACATATGCAAGATATTTCCCTGCTATTAGAAAGGCGTGCTGCAAAACGGGTCAGCTCGCAATCTATTTCATCATTTTTTTTTTAATCCCAAAACAGCCGGATGCCGCGTGTTGTGGTGATTCAGAGCTGACATGGAGTATAGTTTCAGTTTAAGCTGTCAGACTTCTGCAGGGTGATCCCAATTGCGTGGTTCATGCTCGGGAGGATTAAATGCATAGTCAGTGGCAAATCACAGGAACATCTGTAGATACAGCTTCCTTTCACCAAGAGCTAATCCGGAGGTGGGGGTGGGGGGGATAATGAATTAAAGGAGAGCTCCAGTCACAATAAAAATCACTACCAGTAAGCTTATATAAAATCAGGTTATGTGTAGTAGCTGCTCCTTTTGTCAAATGTAGCAAATGAGTTAATGAGGCAAACAAATGGTTAAATCGACCACTCACATGAAAAACTGCCTGTAAAGTTAAGCCTTTAAGCTGATATTAAAAACCGAAAAAAAAAATGAAAAAAAAACAAAAACTTCCAATTAATCCAGTTAGGTTTTCATTAACAAAGAATTTAATTTAGTATTTTTCAATGCAGCTAGCGTTGGCCCCCAACTTGAGCATCTTTCAGCTTATTTCCCTACGCTTGACTATGATCAACATGCAAAATCCCACTCTAAAGCCCCATACACATGGACCGATTATCAGGCGGTACCGGCCGGTTCAATAGAAACCAGCCAACATTTAGCCGTGTGTACAGTATCCGCCGGCCGGTCGGCACATTGATAACATTTATGCCCTGTACACACGGTCGGATTTTCCGATGGAAAATGTGTGATAGGACCTTGTTGTCGGAAATTCCGATCATGTGTAGGCTCCATCACACATTTTCCATCGGAATTTCCGACACACAAAGTTTGAGAGCAGGCTATAAAATTTTCCGACAACAAAATCCATTGTCGGAAATTCCGATTGCGTGTACACAAATCCGACGCACAAAGTGCCACGCATGCTCAGAATAAATTAAGAGACAAAGCTATTGGCTACTGCCCCGTTTATAGTACCGACATACGTGTTTTACATCACCGCGTTAAGAACGATCAGATTTTCCGACAACTTTGTGTGACCGTGTGTATGCAAGACAAGTTTGAGCCAACATCCATCGGAAAAAATCAATGGATTTTGTTGTCGGGATGTCCGATCAATGTCCGACCGTGTGTACAGGGCATAAGACTTTCGTGCAACTTTTGAGAGTCTACATTGCAGTCTATGGCGCTCAAGTGGCATGAAAGCTGCATCAAAATAGTGAAGGAACCTTTTTTTAAGTTGCATGGATTTAAATGGCTTCCATTGAAATGCATGGGCTGCAACTTGTCATGCGACTATATGTGTCCAAAGTCACATGCCAAGTCGCACAAGTGTGAATGGAGTCTAAAACCAGCAAGCTGATTGGTATCTATGCACAGCTGAACCAGATTTTGCATGCTCCAGTTTTAGTAAATCTCCCCCTAAGAATTTTCTGAAAGCAGAGACCCTGGAAAATAAATAGTGGTAGTGCCATTTTTTAATGTCACATGATATTAGTGCAAGGGTTTATTAAGCTCAAAATGTTAGTAAAATACAGTATACTGAATGAGAAATGCAAAATAAGTATTTTCCATGTGGAAAAATGAGTGCCTAGACTGTAAATGAAATGAACCAGACAATGGCAATATTATAGAGAACAAACTAAGAATACATCCCACCATATTATTAACATGCTTTATTAGAATTTACTGCATGAGCCTCTCTATTTTTCTATCTTAATGCCTGTTTTCTAGAACCAACCTCTCTGCAGGCAACCTTATCAACTTAAAAAAAAAATCTGATAAAAACTGTAATTGTGCAGATTTTGAATTTAATACACCGTAAGCCTCTGTAACTTGCTGAGGTCCTAATGTATGAGTCACTAATACAATTTCACTAATCCTCTTGATCCCATTGTGTTTGGAATAATAATAAGAGGAATTCTGAAATAGTAATATATTTACATTTTTATCCTTACCATTTCTTTATCACTGCAACTCTTTCTACCTTCTCAAGTCTATCTGCTGAGAAAGGTTATTCTAAATCTTCTTTGTCCATCATTGGCATTATAATCGGCGAACCGAACACCAACTTTCAAGGATAATAGATATGAATTCAGATATTGAATGGCTTGTACGATGAAGTGAAATGCTTTTATTGTCCATGGCAAGATATGGATAATGCAAGGGGTCAAACTTATCATAGATAGGGCAATATGTAGCTAAGAGGTTCAAGAATACAGTTAGCCCCCTTCATACGAACCTTCGAGTTGCGACCTGTTAAATATACGAACATACGTTTGCATTCCAGCCATGTGAGTTAGGTCACATTTCTGGTGGTTGTGGTTCTGTGTACTTTGCTGTATATACAGTACTGTATATTTCAACTTTTTTTTCCATGTATTATTTGTGTGAAATGTGTTATAAACCTATTACAGTAATTTATTGGGCTGACTATATTAGATGGGCACCTAGGATAACTTTGTTGGACTTACAAACAAATTGGACTTACAAACGTGCTCTTGGAACGGAACTCATTCATATGTAGGGGACTTACTGTATATAAACCCTAAAACAAAAAATGCTATACTGTATATTGCAGCTTACAAGTCCTTAGATTCCATTAGTGTTCTTTATTAAGGCTTTTCCCTTTATTTTCACCTGGTAATCCTGCAGATAAAACACACTCCTGTCGCTTTGTGGCAACACTCACTTCTCCACCATATCTATAGAGGGAAGCTATGGTTGTCACCCAGGCTGAACTTCAAACATGTCTTTCATGCAGGGAATCCAGGAAGGTGTGGAAAGAGATGACCAGCAGATAGACAGCAATCACAACATCAAACTAGATTTTTACTAAGCATATAATGGACTGTCAAAAACAACTAATGTTTGTTTTGCTATTGCAATGCTGATGTTAAAAAATTAAATTGTGTGCTGTGACCATAGAAATAAGTGCCTTTGTGCTGCTGTGCCATTAATCAGGGGTGTTGCTAAGATTGTAAAAGACTTAGGGCACCCCAAGGAGAACAGTAATGCAACTCATATAGCACACTGTGGCAAAAAGTGAGCGTGGCCAAATTGTATTAACAGTGTGTAGAACATTAGGGGTGCAGGGGCACCACCCCCCTAATCCATGTGCCAGGCCCCTAATCTACATGCAGGGTTCCGTACGCATGGATTCCAATGGGCTTTTTTTTAAGCACATGATTAGAGTCTGAGACTCTAATTGGCTTCAAAAAAGGGTGGTCTCAGGGCGTCGCAGAGCATTGCGCCCTGAGCCCACCCAGTTGTAAAACAATAGTGAATTAATATTCACTATTGTCTTCCTGATTCTCCTCCTGGCCAATTAGGAAGCAGGTCCTGAGACCCGATGGGCCAGGGAGTCTGAGGACCCACTTCCTGTTCGGCCGCAAAAAGCAACGAGAAACAATGGCCCCCCAAAGCTTGGAAGAGTCACGGAGCAGCTCAGCCACTGGTCCTCTCCAGCCGGGACTCGGCTCCCTCTTCCAGGGAATGCTCACCCGCAGCCACATCCAGCACTCCCGCCACCTGAGATAGTGGAGGGAGGAGGAGGGGAGATCAGAGTGTCATCCCCAGACTCGTCATCTGTCTCCTAAGGTCGGGAGGCCTCTGATTGCTGCATCCCCATCCGTCTCCTGCGGGGAGGAGGGGGGGTGATGGCCACCCCCCTACCGTCTCCCACCGGGGGGTCTCGTTGGTTTGCCACCCCCCCAAGTATTGAGCACCAGCCGCCACTGGTGTAGAATATGTATGTGTTGCAGATTTACATGATGTGTGAGGACCTGGGGGCGGGAACAGGAAGTAGAAAGGTATAAAGTGGAAAAAAAAAGGTTTACATGTGGCTCATGGCTGGCTGGAAATAAACAAGTTCTGTACAAGGTTTCTCTGATGCCTCATCATTGCTTCTACAAAATCTACATGGTGTCAGAAGTGGGATAAAGTCTTGGGACTTTGTATTGGGCTTACACACTCTTCCAGATCGAGTAACAACTTGTGGGGCTTGCGAGTCTGAAACCTCTTGCCTGTCGCCATCATAATTTTGTTGTGGTTGTGTGTTATATCTGTTTTTTTAAGTGTCAATTGGCACAGCAGCAGATGACTGTGCTTGGGGTCCTGAAGTGATCATAGGCACATGGGCAGCTGCAGTACAGTATTATTTAGGTAACTGTAGGAGGTGACGGCAGTTCTTTACATAGGTCTTACCATCAGAATGGACAACATAGCTGTTTGGTTGGCAGGCCTTTCCATGAACTGTGGCCAGTTTGTCAAACCCACGGGTTGTCTCCATCCTTACCATCTGCCCAGGTTCCAGGGGAGAAAGGCGTCTGGCTGATTTGTCATGGCTTATCTTAAAGGGGCATGGGTAAATAAAACTCACGCCTTCTTGTACCCATAATTATGCTTTAAGTGCTGTTCCACAAGCAAGAGTCTGACAGACATGTATAAACCTCAGCACAAACATTTTTGCTGGCAGAATGCTGGGGTCAGGAGTCTGTAATGCAAAGTGTTGTGGTTAGGATTCTGTAATGCATATAGTGCTGGGGTCAGGATTCTTTAGTGCACAGAGTTCTGGTATCAGAAATCTGTAATGCACAGAGTTCAGGAATCTGTGATCTATAATGTACACAGTGCTGTGGTCAGGAGTCTGTAATGCACAGGATACTGTGGTCAGTGCTGGGTTTAAGAGTACATAATGCATAGGGTACAGGGGACAGGAATACATAACACACAGAGTGTAGGGGTCAGGAATATGTAACACACATAGTGTAGGGGTCAGGAATATGTAACACACATAGTGCAGGGGTTGGAAATATGTAACACACATACTACAGGGGTCGGGAATATGTAACACACAGAGTGTAGGGGTCAGGAATATGTATTGCACAGAGTGCAGGGGTCAGGTGTGTGTAATGTACTGTGTGCAGGAGTCAGGAGTGTGTAATGTGCAAAGTGTGCAGGGGAGATGTTAACATACCTGTACAACATTCACAGAATAGTGCAGGTGCATATTTTTGTGCCTTGCAACACATTGACAGCCCTTTTAAAAATGAATGCGATACACCATGTACCTCATTGCAAGAAAACAAGTACTGTGCACACAAGTACAAAGGGGCTGTAAATGTCCAGGTCAACTGTTCTCTGTTTGAGAATGAGACTGTATAGAGAGGATATATATACAGCAGCTTGCTAATTACTAGTACTGGATTTGTATCTATTAGAACTCTATTGTGTGCTAACAATAGGCTACAGATCCATCTAATTCCACATACTGTATATCTTGCTTTGTATATACAGGCAGTCAAGTGCAGAAAATGCATCTGCTACCAAGTTTTAATTAGGCCTTTGCTGTCAGGTTGGTTGCTGATTGTTCAGTGGAAGCAGTCATTGTTGCCTAGCAAAGTGTACATGGCTGGAATATTTTCATGGAAGATTATTTGCACCTTGTAACAGAATGGACGTTTCTACTTCTACAGGTCATTCTGGATCCTTTAAAATTGACATATTTTGTGTGTATTTAAAACTGTCAGAGACGGCAGCATTTTTGTAAATACCATCTTACATTTTTGTACCTCTTATCGCCTTAGCGATGGATCTAAATCTTCCTGAGCTTGTAGGCCACAGACTAAAGCTTTGGGTTATGCCAACATTTTCAGTGGCTTTCTACAAACTCAGACAAGCTTTATAAATTCAGGACTATAAAGATGCAGAGAAGAGAAAACTGCAGATTAACGGGTATACCTTATGTAGGAGGATTTGTTTAATCTCTGTTTATCACATGAGGCCAGTCACTTCACTGGGTATATGTAGGGTGGCGTAGGCAACCCCCGGCACTGGTGCCGCAAGCAGCACACGAAGCCTCTTTTGTCACTCGACTCCCTCCCCATCAGCAGAGCAGCGCAGGGAAGTGTCAGTGAGACACTAATGTATTCCAAATTCAGAGTTCCCTACGCCGCTCCTGAACTGTGCCCCCACACATTATAAAAGATGGGAAACATTGTTTGGTTCTCTAACTTTGCTGTAGCTACGATCATCAGGTTTTGTGATGGGGAAGAGATTCACTGCAGTTCTGCAAGAGGGGGGGGGGGAGTCGGTCCCTGTTTCCAGGAGGAGGACTGTCATTGGCCACTGCTAAAGCCAATCACAGTCCTGCTAGCCCCGCCCACGATCTGGAGGAAGATGACTCGGTTGCCACTACCAATCTCAGAAAGAAGGGATTTTACTGTGATTGAGAAAACCACAATCAAGTGACAGTTTGTGGAATTACTGTTGAGCTTCTGGGAACTTTGTTGAAATAATTCCTGAACCTTTGCATCACTTACTACTGAACCCCTACACTCTGTGTCCCTTTAAGCCACAGCCAGTATTCAGCGCAATGAAAATCACACCCAACTTTTCCTGTGGCGCAGAGCGCCACAGGAGCACTTTTTCTCAGCTGCGGGGGCCCAACTTATGATCCCGCACACAGGCCCACTGCTTTCAAAAAATGCCTCTGACCTGAGCTCATCATTGCGCATCCATTCCAAATGCTTGTATGTGACATCACATACATCACATACAAGCATGTGGGCTGGATGCGAGAGGTGGATCAGCAGGATGAGTGTGCCAGGACAGACAGTGCTGTATTTAGGCCTAGGCCGACAAGGCCGAGTCCTAGGGCGGCATTTTGCGGGGGGCGACAACCCCCCCATGAAAAAAAAGCACCTGCATCCTCCTCCCGACTCGCGCATGCAGGGCCGCCATCCGAGGAGTATATCGCTATGGGAGTGCAGGGGGGGGCGTACTGCACCCGGGTGACACCAGGAAGCAGTTGTAGTGGGTGCAGTCGCCCCCACTCATCGGCAAAGCGATGATCACTTAGGCAGCGGCGCTGTGACAGGGAGAGGAGAGCTGTGTACACAGTGGTTGTGTATTTCCCCCACTCACCCCCCCCCTCCTTTCTCCTGTCAGCTGAAGTTGAACAGGAGAGGAGAGCGGCTCTAATCGTGTTCCCCTAAGCGCCGCCCGGCTCTCTGCCCGCTCTTGTCATAGCAGAGAGCCAATCCGAACACGCGGGGGATGGGCATTATGGGAAACATAGTCCCAGACGATTGACAGCCCCAGTATGTCCACAGACATACTACAGTCCCCCAACATACATGCGCTGGGGGGGGACCTGACCTGGAACCCGGCAAACAGCAGAGTGCTACAGGGGAAGAAAAAGAGAGGACTGTGCTGGGGGAGACCAGATAGAGCCATGCTGTACCCGCACCACCAGATAAAGCCATGCTGTACCCGCACCACCAGATAAAGCCATGCTGTACCCGCACCACCAGATAAAGCCACGCTGTACCCGCACCACCAGATAAAGCCACGCTGTACCCGCACCACCAGATAAAGCCACGCTGTACCCGCACCACCAGATAAAGCCACACTGTACCCGCACCACCAGAGAGGGAGCCATGCTGTACCCGCACCACCAGATAAAGCCACACTGTACCCGCACCACCAGAGAGGGAGCCACGCTGTACCCACACCACCAGAGAGGGAGCCCCCCTGTACCCGCACCACCAGAGAGGGAGCCACGCTGTACCCGAACCACCAGAGAGGGAGCCACGCTGTACCCGCACCACCAGAGAGGGAGCCACGCTGTACCCACACCACCACAGAGAGAGCCACAGGATCACTGTTGCGGTTTCGCTGGGTCTGGTAAGAGGGCCTGTTGGCCATTATCCATTACTGTTCCTACGGACTGAGCCGTGCCTAATCTGCTATTCTCTAGGCCTTATTGACCACCACAACAACCTTCTCTGTCCTCCTCCCCCGACGTCCCTCTGTCTTCCTCAGATGAAGATGACAGGGCGGGTCTTAAAAAGGAAGGGGTGTGGCCTTGACAGGAAGGGATGGGTCATATTTAAATTAGGGGGTGCCCAAGTTTAGTCAGGCCTAGGGCAGCACAAAACCTAAATACACCACTGAGGACAGGTAGATGTGTCTCATCTCTGCTTCCTTTCACCACTCTGCATATCATGCATATCAAATATATAAGAAGGTACAGCTGTGGAGAAGATGAGCAGGAGGGATTCAGAGGTGGGACAGAAGAGCAGGAGGGTACAGCGGTGGGGCAGATGTGCAGATGGTCTAGTGGTGGAAGAGATGAGAAGGGGGTTTAGGAGTGGGACAGAAGAGCAGGGGGGTACAGTGTTGGGGCAGATGAGCAGGGGGGTTCAGTGTTGGGCCAGATGAGCAGGGGGGTTCAGTGTTGGGCCAAATGAGCAGGGAGTTCAATGGTGGGACAGAAAAGCAGGGGGGTAGAGAAGTGGGGCAGATGTGAAAGGTGTATTGGTGGGACAGATGAGAAGGTGCTTCAGTAATGAGACAGAAGAGCATGGGGATACGGCGGTGGAGCAGATGTGCAGGGAGGTACAGTAGTGGGGCAGAAGAGAAAAGCAGGTGTATTGGTGGGACAGATGAGCAGGAGGTTACAGTGGTGGGGCAGGAGAGCAGAGGGGTACAGAGGTGAGACAGATGTGCAGGAGGTACAGTGGTGGGAGGGATGAGAATGGGATTCAGCAGTGGGACAGAAAAGCAGGGGTTACAGTGGTGGATCAGATGGGTTCAGTGTTAGGACAGATGAGAAGGTGATTCAGTAATGAGACAGAAGAGCATGGGGGTACGGCGGTGTAGCAGATGTGCAGGGAAGTACAGTAGTGGGGCAGAAGAGAAAAGAGGGTACGTTGATGGGGCAGATGAGCAGGGGGTTACAGTGGTGGGACAGAAGAGCAAGGTGGTGGGGCAGATGTGCAGGAGGTTCAGTGGTGGGAGAGATGAGAAGGGGATTCAGCAGTGGGACAGAAAAGCAGGGGGGTACAGTGATGGGGCAGATGAGCAGGGGGGTACAGTGGTGAGACAGATGAGCAGGGGGGGTTCAGTGTTGGGGCAGAGGAAAATGGAGGTACATTGGTGGGACAGATGAGCAGGGGGTTACAGCGGTTGGGCAGAGGAACAAAGGGGGTACAGAGAAGAAAGAAAGAGAGAAAGAAGGTACATCAGTGGAACACATGAGCAGGGAGTTACAGTGGTGGGACAGAAGAGCAGGGGGTTCAGTGGCGGGACAGATGTGCAGGAGGTAGAGTGGTGGGGCAGATGAGAAAGGGGGTTACAGTCGTGGGGCAGATGAGCAAATAAGTTCAGTGTTAGGACAGATGAGAAGATGGTTCAGCGGTGAGACAGAAGAGCATGGGGGTATGGCAGTGGAGCAGATGTGCAGGGAGGTACAGTGGTGGGGCAGATGAGAAAGGGGAAACATTGGTGGGGCAGATGAGCAGGGGGTTACAGTGGTGGGACAGAAGAGCAGGGTGGTACAGTGGTGGGACAGGTGACCGGGGGGGTACAGAGGTGGGGCAGATGTGCAGGGGGTTACAGTGGTGGGGCAGATGTGCAGGGGGTTACATTGGTGGGGCAGATGAGAAAGGTGGTACATTGGTGGGGCAGATGAGCAGGGTAGTACAGTCGTGGGGCAGATGTACAGAGGGTTACAGTGGTGTGGCAGATGAGCAGGGGGGTACAGTGGTGGGGCAGATATGCAGAGGGTTACAGTGGTGGGGCAGATGAGCAGAGGGTTACAGTGGTGGGGCAGATAAGCGGGGTAGTACAGTGGTGGGGCAGATGAGCAGGGTAGTACAGTGGTGGGGCAGATGTGCAAGGAGTTACAGTGGTGGGACAGATGAGCAGGGGGGTACAGTGGTGAAACAGATTTGCGGGGAACAGTGATCTGAGGTGTGATGGTGCATGAATTGGGGCTGATCTGAGGTGTGGAGTTGCATGAACTGGAGCTGATCTGAGGCGTGAGAGTGCAGGATGATAATTTCTCACTACTAAAGTAGTTTATGGCATTTACTTTATAAAAAATCCTTTTCGTGATTAAGAGCATGAAGTTGAGATTTTTTTGTTATAAAATCGGAACGCTCAATTTCTCTGAAAACCTTTTTTGACACACTGTGCTCAAAAGGTTGCCTAACCCTGATGTAGGGGTTTACAACCACATTAAGTTGGGAGGGTAGGCCAAAGGGATAACTGTGCTTTTTCTGAAAGTACAGTTATCATTTAACAATTTCAGTGTTATGCAACGTTATGCGACACTTAAAAAAAAGAAAAACAAATGAAAAAATAAACAAATCAAAGGAGATCAAAGGACTACATATCACATGGTACCTTGCTCTCCTCTGAGCACCTCTGTAGTTCAGAAGGCAGGCTCTGTGAAATGTGTGATACAGTAGTGCCTACCCACAGGGCATAGTGATTATGTGTCACAGAATTCAAGGAAGTAAATGTGTGGGGATCCTTATAAAGGATTTACATTTACTTCCTTTAGTACTTCAAGATCAGTCAGATTAACCACTTGACCTCCGGAAGATTTACCACTCTTCATAACCAGGCCATTTTTTTGCGATATGGCACTGCATTGCTTTAACTAACAATTGCGCGGTCAGGCAACGCTGTACCTAAATAAAACTGATGTCCTTTTTTTCCCCCACAAATAGAGCTTTCTTTTGGTGGTATTTGATCACCTCTGCATGCACTCCAATGCCCCGAACACACGATCGGACATTCCGACAACAAAATCCTGGATTTTTTCCGACGGATGTTGGCTCAAACTTGTCTTGCATACACACAGTCACACAAATGTTGTCAGAAATTCCGAACGTCAAGAAAGCGGTGACGTACAACACGTACGATGAGCCGAGAAAAATGAAGTTCAATAGCCAGTGCGGCTTTTCTGCTCGATTCCGAGCATGCGTGGAATTTTGTGCGTTGGAATTGTGTACACACAAGCGGAATTTCCGACAACAGATTTTGTTGTGGGAAAATTTGAGTTCCAGCTCTCAAATTTTTGTTGTCGGAAATTCCGTCAGCAAATGTCTGATGGAGCCTACACACGGTCGGAATTTCCGACAACAAGCTCGCATCGAACATTTGTTGTCGGAAATTCCGACCGTGTATACGCGTCATTAATCTACTGGCAGCCACATTCTAATGCCGCGTACACACGGTTGGAATTTCTGACAACAAATGTTCGATGTGAGCTTGTTGTCGGAAATTCCGACCGTGTGTAGGCTCCATCAGACATTTTTTGTCGGAATTTACGACAAACAAAATAAGAGAGCTGGTTCTCAAATTTTCCGACAACAAAATCCGTTGTCATAAATTTTGATCGTGTGTACACAATTCCGACACACAAAGTTCCACGCATGCTTGGAATCAAGCAGAAGAGCCGTACTGACTATTGAGCTTCATTTTTCTCGGCTCGTTGTACGTGTTGTAATTGGAATTTCCGACAACATTTGTTCGACCGTGTGTATGCAAGACAATTTTGAGCCAACATCCGTCGGAAATAAATCCAGGATTTTGTTGTCGGAATGTCCGATTGTCTGTACGTGGCATAAGACTAATATATCTAGCCCTGTAAAGCAAAACTCACTATACATACCTTTTCTGCAGCGGTTTCGGCCCTGTCTCCAGAAACTGTGTGCAGGAGACAGCCAACAACGGCTGGGAAACGCCTGGGAAGTGACATCACCCATAGACTTACTATGGGGTTTCCTTTGTCGGCTTCCTCGCCTGAACACTCCCACACACTGAAGCCACCGCTGACAGCTCAGCATGGGACCGGACCGAAACGGCTGCAGAAAAGGTTTGTATAGCGATTTTTGCTTAATAGGGCTAGATAGATTAGTCTTATGCCCCGTACACACGGTCGGATTTTCCAACGGAAAATGTGCGATCGGAGTGTGTTGTCGGACATTCCGACCGTGTGTGGGCTCCATCTGACTTTTTCCATCGGATTTTCCGACACACAAAGTTTGAGAGCAGGCTATAAAATTTACCAACAACAAAATCCGATCGCGTCGATTCCGACCGTGTGTGGCCAGTTCCAACGCACAAAGTGCCACGCATGCTCAGAAGAAATTCCGATACGGAACTGCTCGGTCTGGTAAACTTAGCGTTCGGAATGGATACAGCACTTTCGTCACGTTGCAATGTTTTAAATTGTTTAACACAGCGCACTCTCTTCTTCTTTATAATGTGAGAAGAATTAAGTCGTTTTGCTGCTCATATTCACACACACTTCTCACAAACTTCTTTCTTTATTATTTATCGGGATTCCCTCAATATATTTTGATTTGTCACATCTGACCAAATTTCTATTTTGTTGTTTTATTTTTGTTTTGTATTTTTTTCAAGCCTGTTTTTTTTTGGGGGGGTTTGTATTTTTTTCAAGGCGGTTTTTTTGTTGGGGGGTTTGTATTTTTTTCAAGGCTGTTTTTTATTTTGTGTTTTTTTGTGTTTTACTCCAGAATATTTTTGTGTGCGTTTCCACAACACCATTATTATCTTGTATTATTTAATCTCAAGGAGGTTGCTTGGTGTTGTTGTCTCTTGTTAATTTCACATTGTATATTGTAAAAAGGTACATGTGAAATGTACCTGCCTCCTCACAAACAAACTGTCCTTTTTGAAGGAAAACACACATAGGCGAGTATTATTGAACCAAAAAAATCCTTTATTAAGGGCTGACAACCAAACAAAGAGGGAGGCAACTAAGGGAGTGCAGTCTGGTCCAGAAGTCCCAGAGATCCGGAAAGCAGCAGATGACATCTGTGTCCCCAGGCTGTGGTCATAAAAGAGACTGCATCTTTGGCCAGACCAGACTGAACCCAGGGTCATCACTCTCTGGTCTTCCTTCCACGCTTCCTTCCACGCTGTGGCTCTGGTGTTGGAGATGTGGCAGCAGGAGGAGGAGGAGGAGGATGGGCCAACTCACTCAGGTGGGTATTGGGTGTGATTTCGCCACTCACCCCCTTACTTAGGACTTTATACAGAAGGTCCTCACACAGCTTGCGTTGACCCTCCTGCATGGCCTGCAGTTTGGTGACAGCCATGCAGGAAAAGGCCTCTTCAGGCGTGGGGGTGGCTCTGAGGGATGCAGAAGCCTCCTGAATGAGCCTGAGAGCTGAATCCTGCACGTGACTCCCCTTCCTGGGTCTTTTGTATGGAAGGTGGAGGGGAGGAACCTGTGATTCGGTTAGGCTCCGACTGGGCCCAGGCTTCTCCTGGCTGCCACTTAGCCCCGCCTCCTCCTGGCTGCCACATTCCACAGCCTCCTCCTGGCTGAGGTTTTCTGTGTATGAAAAAGGGACATCGTTTTAGTTTTTTATTCATCAATCACACACAATTTTCACCTCATGATTGTTGTAAATTGAATGTTAACAAATATAAAAGACTATCCTTCTGAGCCCAGCAATTTTCAGTCTTGTCCCAATTATTTTCAAAACTACTGTCTATTGATATGTAAAACACTTTCTTAAATCAGCAATTAGTGATCAATAATAACATCTAGTAAACATCATTTCTTTATTGACCAGAAATCTGGAGAAGAATGCTATACCTGACTCCATCTGGGCTCCTCCACTTCTTCCTGGCTGGAAGGCCCAGGTTGGACATCGGAAGCCTCAGCTGGGGTGGAAGGAAGAGTGGAAGGAACGGTTGAGAGGGATTCCCTGACTCCAGTCTGGTCTGACAGAAATCGCAGTCTCTCATAGTACCACAGTCTGGGGACATAAATGTCATCTGCAGGCCCGGATTTACTCCCTTTGCCGCCCCAAGGCCGGGTCCTTCAATGCCGCCCATCCCCACACACACACACACACACCACCAGTCTTCTCCTTTATCGATGACTTCTACAATAGATCAGTTAAAAACATATCTCCACACACGAGAACACTGAAAATAACTGACTTTAATTGTACAGACTAAAAATACTTCAGGGTGAGCACGCGAGGGGTAAGGATTTTTTGCGGGTAATTTTTCAGGGCAATGGCTGGTGTTAGTGATTCAATCATCTCCAGCACCATGGTTGTTATGGTTTCAGGATGATTGAAGCACATTACTTCTATCATTACATTGTAATGTAAAATGAAATAGTTCAACTCACCATAATGCAGAATCATCAGGAGCCCTGAGCGTGTCACTTGCCACTATGCCTGCCACCAGATCGGGGTGTCACTATGCCTGCCACCAGATGGAGATGTCACTTGCCACACTGCCACCAGATGGAGATGTCACTTGCCACACTGCCACCAGATGGAGATGTCACTTGCCATGTTGCCACCAGATGGAGATGTCACTTGCCACACTGCCACCAGATGGAGATGTCACTTGCCACGCTGCCACCAAATGGAGATGTCACTTGCCACACTGCCTGCCTGCCACCAGATGGAGATGTCACTTGCCACGTTGCCACCAGATGGAGATGTCACTTGCCACGCTGCCACCAGATGGAGATGTCACTTGTCACGCTGCCACCAGATGGAGATGTCACTTGCCACGTTGCCACCAGATGGAGATGTCACTTGCCACGTTGCCACCAGATGGGGATGTCACTTGCCACGTTGCCACCAGATGGAGATGTCACTTGCCACGTTGCCACCAGATGGAGATGTCACTTGCCACACTGCCTGCCACCAGATGGGGATGTCACTTGCCACGCTGCCACCAGATGGAGATGTCACTTGCCACACTGCCTGCCTGCCACCAGATGGAGATGTCACTTGCCACATTGCCACCAGATGGAGATGTCACTTGCCACGCTGCCACCAGATGGAGATGTCACTTGCCACGCTGCCACCAGATGGAGATGTCACTTGCCATGTTGCCACCAGATGGAGATGTCACTTGCCACGTTGCCATCAGATGGAGATGTCACTTGCCACGTTGCCACCAGATGGAGATGTCACTTGCCACGTTGCCACCAGATGGAGATGTCACTTGCCACGCTGCCACCAGATGGAGATGTCACTTGCCACGCTGCCACCAGATGGGGATGTCACTTGCCATGCTGCCACCAGATGGAGATGTCACTTGCCACGCTGCCACCAGATGGAGATGTCACTTGCCATACTGCCACCAGATGGAGATGTCACTTGCCACACTGCCACCAGATGGAGATGTCACTGGCCATGCTGCCACCAGATGGGGATGTCACTTGCCACGCTGCCACCAGATGGAGATGTCACTTGCCACGCTGCCACCAGATCAGGATGTCACTTGCCACGCTGCCACCAGATGGAGATGTCACTTGCCACACTGCCACCAGATGGAGATGTCACTTGCCATGCTGCCTGGCTGCCACCAGATGGAGGAGGGTGGAACAGCGGTGCGGGCAATGAGAGATGTCATCTCTCTCCCCCGCCATCGCACCGCTGACATTACTCCTCGATCTTTTCAAAAATGGCGCCGGGCGGCGCAATCACGCTACTGCGCATGCGCCGCCCAGCCAAGCACGTACGAGCTTTCCCGAGCCTGGCCGGCTTCGGAACGGCACATGCGCAGTAGTGGGCGGCTCGCGGCCATCATTTCTAAGGGCACCGGTGCCCTTAATCGACTTTAACGGGCAGCCTGAAGGGGGGGTGGCCGCGAAGTCACCGCAGGAGCGGCGCCGCCCCTGCACCACTGCCGCCCCGAGGCCTGACCTCGGTGGCCTTGTGGCAAATCCAGCCCTGGTCATCTGCTCCTGCTCCTGATCTCTGGGAATCCGTGACCTTCTTGCGCTCCCTAAGATAATTGCTCCTCAGGCCACCAATTTTGTCTTTAAAATAGGGGATGGTTGCTGTGGGGACATTATAATGTGGGTGTTTCACCTGCCACAGACAGGGCAGCTCCCTGTATTTGTCTATGAACAGGGGGAGGAAGTTGTGGTCATTGAAGCCATCCATTTTATCTGCAAGACACAACACGAGACAAACCCTAATGTCAGGCAAAACTCTCCTAATCTTGTTACAATATAGGCCTCAATGTAGAAGCAGTATAGGCCCAAGTTTAGATCTTACCTTCGTTATCACGATCGGCGCCTCCAATACTCCTTCCTCCGCTCACAGATCGTACGTACTATGCACGCATGTTACGGTTTATACACACTGCGCATGCGTGTAACTCCGCCCGCCCCTGACGTTCTTTCTAGTCTGTTCCCCGCCCCTTTTCGTTCGGCGCAGTGGGGGTAGAGCCAACGCTGTATCCTGGCCTAGGCCAACAAGGCCCAGGCCTAGGGCAGCACTTTGCAGGGGGGCAGCACGGAAAGAGTCCCCGCCGGCTTGCGCTACACTGTTAGTGTAACACCAGTCTTATAGGGCGGACTGGGCTGAGAGGCAAATTAGTCTAGCGCCCCTATAAAGCAGCCGCACTGCTTCCAGTATGCAGGCGACTGTCATTCCGCAACTTTGGGGGGGTGCCGCTTCTAATTTTGACTGTCCTATCATCCTGGTGGTTATATCTTCTTAGTCCTCTCCATAAAATTATCAGAAATTTCTGCTTAAAGTGGAACTATAGGCAACACTTTCTTTTTTCATTTTGGATAGAGTAAGGGAGGGTTAGAACCCCTGTCAGTTTATTTTTTACCATCCCTGTCTCATTGCAGAGATTTCCCTTCACTTCCTGCCCCATAGCCAAACAGGAATTGAGAGGAAATCTATGCAAATTAAGGGAATCCATCCCCCCCAGGCCCTCAGAACTAGTGTCCCCACTCAAAAGGGCAGGTCTTAAACAGGAAGGGGTGTGGCCTTGACAGGAAGGGGTGGGTCATATTTAAATTAGGGGGTGCACGAGTTTAGTCAGGCCTAGGGCAGCACAAAACCTAAATACACTACTGGGTAGAGCACATGGCGGAGACACGGCAGGTGCGTGCTAATTACAGCAACGAGGAGGAGGGGGAGGAAAGCCCGGAGCCTGAAACGTCTGGACCCAGACGGAGAAGATTTAAGGCCTCAAATATGTCCTTTGGGGAGATGTTGGAGATGGTGGACATCCTGAAGAGGGCCGACTATGACGGGAAGTATGGACCTTACCCCAACCCCAATGTCAGAAAGGCCAAGATCATGGCGAAAGTGGTCAAGAGTCTGCACCGGCATTTCGGGGTACGTCAAACGAAAGATCAGCTCAGGAAGCGGTGGTCAGACCTCAAATTAAGAGAGCACGAGCAGTACAGAAAGATCCGGAGAGTGCTGCAAAAAATTAAGTAGTTGTGCTGTGTTCCTATTCTTTATTTTTATTACGTTTGTGCTGCTCCATGTGCTTTTCTTAACTGTTGCCCAGTTTAAAATGGCAACTTTCATGTTCATGGGCACATTATTCGTTCATATCAAACATTGTTCGTTCAGCCTAGAAAACAACATGGTTTTGGCCATATGCATTTGGCCACATTTTTTAGGGCCTACTTGTCTGAAACTAATTTGGTTGGGTAGATGGGTTTGTTACTAGAATGAAATGCAAACTAGATTCTGTGTAAGAAGAGGACACTCAGCAGGAGTTTTCACATCTGGACACTGGAGCACTAGTGTGGGACACAAGAACACCATTTTTCTTAGGGGGCCCACACAGGTGCTCCAGTGTATACTATAGGGGTGTCTCCATCTGTGAAGCTTGTACAAGACAGGTAAAGTATTCAAGCTTGACAAAGGACAAGAAAAATGCTACATCTTGGAACTCTGCCCACAAAAAAAATTGTACCCCATTTCCAAACAATGTTTCATATTTATAGTTCTGCCATCAAATATCTGTGTGCTAAGTATACCATTTTTTTTTTACATAGGGGAGAAAAGACTCGGAGGACGTGGTGGAAATTGGCACCACAACAGTTGAGTGTCTGCGACCACAGGCTCAGGTAAGAGATGGATGCCGGCATATTTATAATACATGTTTTTTTTTGGTTTCTATCTTTTTAGGTGATCGTGATGTTGTGGCTTCAGATCCTTTCACCTCGGAAAGTGCACAGATCCTGATCGGGGAGATCATGGGGTGTAATAGGGACTTGTAAAACATCAAGAAAAACATCAATGATGTTCTTCAAAAAAATTAGAACATCATTGATGTTTTAGGGAGAGTTTAAAACCCCTCCAAATCCCTTTGTTTTTTGGTGTGCTACAATTTTTTGACATTTTTTGACAAATTGGAGAAAAGCCAAATTTTGAAGATGCACACAGTGTGTCAACATGTGATATCTGCCATCACGGGAGATCAATGGACGCGTTTTGGGGGTGCAACCCCTTCTTCAATAATAAAGTAGCTGAGAGGAAGGGGTTGCACCCCCAAAACACGTCCCTTGATCCCCCATGGTGGCAGCTAGCACATGTTGACATTCGGATATTTGTGTGCATCTTCAAAATTTGGCTTTTCCTGGGGTGACTTCACCCCATCTGAACGCAATATCAAACACAGTTTGTAAATACTCATGTCTGATATTGCCTTCAAGTTCTACCAAATGTGAACTTTGTAAGTTCAAGATTTGTGTCTTTCTTGTTGGTTTTAAACATGCCTGTTTTATCTTAAATGGACATTTCTACTTTTTCGAATGTGACCCCAAAAATTGTTATACAACAAACATGTTGGTTTGTTTTAAAAACCTATTCTAAATGCACATGTGATTGTGCTGGTATTAAAAAGATTGTTAATCAAGAATGTGTGGATTATTGTCTCAACGCTTCAACACTTTTGTGGTGCTCTAATTGCTGTTTTCTGTGACAATGGGTGTTATTTCCTAAGGGCAAATCCACTTTGCACTACAAGTGCAGTTTCAACTGCACTTGTAGTGCAAAGTGTCTTTGCCTTTAGTAAATAACACCCAACAGTGCTTTGTAATGTTACACAATCACGCCATTTTCAGGACTCACCACATTTTCTCAGGGTCAGCTAAAACAAACACAAGCAGTAAATGTCACCAAAAATTTGATTCTTTTTTTTGTTTTATTTGAACAAGGTTTTAAAAATTGTCTGGCATATTGATAGCCCCCCCACCCGCAAAGAATTCAAGGTATCTTAGCCGGACATCACGGGCAATCAGGAGGGGCAAGCCAGGACGGCCACTTTCAAGCGCCGTCAGGGTTGGTTCATTTTGAATTCCGGCCTCAGGCCCAACTGAGCCAGCATAGTTGGCAGAATGTTGCTCTAAAAAGTTTTGTAGAACACAGCACGCCAGGATAATGTGATTCAGTTTTTACTCCGCCATATGTATGGGTGTAAGAAATAGGTGGAACCGGCTGGCCATGATTCCAAACGTGTTCTCCACCACTCTTCTGGCTCTGGCCAGCCGGTAATTAAAAACCCTCTGGTCCGGGGTGAGGGTCCTCATCAGGAATGGCCGCATAAGATGGTCCCCCAGCGCAAATGCTTCATCCGCAACGAAGACGAATTGGAGTCCTTCCACATTGTCTTCTGGAGGTGGCAAGTCCAAACGGCCATTCTGGAGACGCCTGTAGAACTCGGTCTGGGCGATGACTCCACCATCAGACATCTGGCCATTCTTCCCCACGTCCACATACAGGAACTCATAAGTAGCTGACACCACCGCCAACATCACAATACTATTGAACCCCTTGTAGTTGTAATAGTACGACCCCGAGTTGGGTGGTGGGATGATGTGGACGTATTTCCCATCAATTGCCCCTCCGGAGTTAGGAAAGTCCCACCGCTAGGCAAAGTAGGTAACCTATCAGATTTCCCCCCCCCCTCTCATGGGCCATTTCTAACATTATAGGGGGGGAGCACTTGGACAGGTAACCCTCTCCACCTCATTGAGAGATGAATGCCTAAATAATGGGTCTTACATTGGCCAGCCCCTCCTTAGTTACCCCATTGGCAGCCCACTGGACAGGAAAGAAGTGTCATAATACAAAGATATAAATACACACTGTACACATTTTAGCACATTTGGACATTCTGCTATTACCTATCAAGATACAAATAGTATACAAAAACTTTAAACAGTACCATTTGAAAGTATTCAGGCAGGCCCTTGCACTACATGCTATGGGGAATTCATCCATACATCTGACCACTAAAGAGATGGGTCTAGTGTGTATGGGTTTGGCAAAGTCAGCAGATAGATGATTGAGGATAGATAGAGAATTGTTATCAGCCGACTTAGCAGTTGGGGGGAGGGAGGGTTCCAAATGATTTGGGGAACCCCAAAAAAATGCCTCTGGCACTCTGCCTGAATTTAAAGCACAAATCACATTTAAAAACATTTTAGGGGGTATTTAAGGTAAAGCACTACTATGGAGCTGACAAAATACATTGTTAACTGACTACATGAGGTGAATATAGGGCCAGGAGAGCATGCTGGGGAGGTAAGTGAAGGCAAATATGTATGAAGGACAAAAAAATAATTACATAAAAATCCAGCATGCATGAGGACAAAGGGGACATTCACAGAATATTACAATCATGGTAATTAGGGAATGAGAAAAGAAATACAATATATTAGCAAACATTATATACACTAAAATGTGATGTTAAAGGATAAAAATCTTACCTTAATATACTCCTTCTGCAGGACCGGAATGATGGCAGAACAGGTCTCTGGGATAATGATCCCCAGAGCCTGGGGGGAGATGCTTGTCGAGAACTTCAAGTCCTGCAGGCTTCTCCCCGTCACCAAGTACCACAGGGTAGCGACTAGCCTTTGCTCCGGAGTGATGGCTTGCCTCATGCAGGTATCCTGCCTGCTGATATAGGGGGTCAGCAAAGCCAACAAACGGTGAAATACAGGGTCCGTCATCTGGAGAAAGTTCCTGAAATCATCGGGATTATTCTCACCGATCTCACGGAGCAAAGGCATATGACAGAACTGGTCACGCTGAAGCAACCAATTCTTGGTCCATGAACTCCTCCCCACCCTGTTCATGGACTGTTCTTGTGTCAAGGTAAGGACCCCAACACCAAGCCCCCACACAGCACGAACTCTACGAGGTGTACGTATATGCCACATGGCTAGAAAACGGTCGGCTGCTCAGAACGAAGTAACAGAACGCACTGAAGAACAGCAAGGCCTGTGAAGAGCGACCTGAAAAACAGTAACGAGCGGACAAGATCGCACTGAATAGTACAATACGAACTGACTGCACGCACTGAAGAGCAGATACAAACCCACAAGCACAAACTGAACAGCAGAAAACGATCTGAAAACCACGAGTCTGAAAAAGCACGAATCGTCTTTCACCAAACTTTTAATTAACACAAGATTAGCAAAAGGAGCCCAAAGGGTGCCGCGCTTGGTTCTAAACTGGCCTTTTCTAGTCTCGTCGTACGTGCTTTACGTCACCGCGTTCTTGGCGATCAATGTCCAATCGTGTGTACGGGGCATTAGAATGTGGCTGCCAGTAGATTTAGGCTGCATTCACATATGATCGCGGGCAGAAACGTGATTTCAAATGGCTGCAAAACATGGAATGCGTTTGCGATGCCATTACTTCTAATGGCACCCCAATCACGCCATGATTTTGCATCAATTGTTGGGCAGTAAATTGCGCTGCAATGGCAACACGCGATGCTTCTCGTGCAAAACGTTATGCCATCGCAATCGCATCCCACGTTTTGCAGCCACTTGAAATCGCAGCCATTCCGCTCGTGATCATGTGTAAATGCAGCCTTATGCCCCGTACACACGATCGGACTTTCCGACAACAAAACCGTGGATTTTTGTTCGAAGGATGTTGGCTCCAACTTGTCTTGCATACACGGTCACACAAATGTTGGCCAACAATTACGAACGTAGTGACGTACAAGACATATGTGTTATCTCCATTACGAGCGCTAGTTATATCTCCGCCTCGTACTTGATTCTGAGCATGTGTGGACTTTTGTCCAACGGACTTGTGTACACACGATCGGAAAGTCCGACAACAAACATTTGTTGGCGGAAAATTTGAGAACCTGCTAGCCAACATTTGTTGGCGGAAAGTCAGCCATCAAATGTCCGATGGAGCGTACACATGGTCGGACTTTCCGCCAACAGGCTCACATCCAACAATTGTTGTCGGAGAATCCGATCGTGTGTATGGGGCATTAGAGTTAGTTTTTGGCTGAACTGCTTTAAAGCTGATTATGATTAACTAAGGGTGAAAAAGGGGTTAAATAGGGATACTTTTTATATATTTGTTTTCACTTGTAAAGTTTTTTTAATGTCAAATGCTCATCAAAGTCACACCTTTGACCTACAGATGAATGAAATATTAACTTCAGTGTAACAGCAGATGGTTACATTGTATTACTCAGTGACACTTGCGGACTCACACATTGCATGAGGTGCTTTTTTAACACACAAAACTGTGTGCATTTTCACAAAACAAATTGTAAATCAGTTTTTTAGGCCTCATGCACACTGGGTTTTTTTCAGCAGTTCCTAGGGGCATCTGCCTTTTTTTCCCCTGCCTCTAAAGGCCCCTGCATGTTAGCCATAGATACATATGTAGCGCCTACCCCGATTTTCCGGGAGCCTAATGGTGACTACCAGAGGTAGGGAGGGCTGACATACATCCTCAGGGTGCAGGTTTTTCTTAAACAAGAAAGAAAGTTGGGCGCCAGTCACTTTTATGCTTTAACAAATAAGAAGTTTATTTCTCAAACAGGAAATATGTGGGAGAGAGGGGAATAGCATAGTTGCCAACATTGTAAAAAAAAAATGTGGGACACTTTTGTGGCTGTAGGCGGAGCTGTCAAATAATTAGGGGGCGGGGCATTTGTCAGCAGGCGTGGCCTAGTAAAAATAGACAAGTGCGGGCCGCGAAGCGCGCCGCTGCGAAAAATGGGCGTGGTTTACGCAAAATAGTGGGCGTGGCTTAAATGGGCGTGGCTCTAGAGGGTGTGGTTAGAGTCTGAGATGAATGAGGGATGGAGACGGGGAGAGAGGGGGAGAGAGGGGGAAATGACGGGACAGCAGCCCCATATCCTACACAATAGAAATATGTGTATTCTAGAAAGTTTAACAATCAGCAGATAAAGATACTCCAAACACCTGGTGTTAGCACTTCAATCATCCCGGCACCATGGTTGTTATGGTGTCAGGATGATTGAAGTGCATTATTTCTATTATTACATTGTAATATAAAATGAAATCATTCAACTTACCATAATGCAGAATCAGTGGGATCCCTGTGCGTGTCACCAGCCATCCGTCCTTGCTTCAGATGTCCGAGCAGAGTCCGTCCTTGCATCAGATGTCCCCAGCAGAGCTCCCCTTACATCAGATGTCCCCAGCGGAGCCCCCCCTCACACCAGGAGTCCCCGGCGGAGCTCCCCCTCACATCAGGAGTCCCCGGCGGAGCCCCCCCTCACATCAGGAGTCCCCGGCGGAGCCCCCCTCACATCAGGAGTCCCCGGTGGAGCCCCCCCTCACATCAGGAGTCCCCGGCGGAGCCCCCCCTCACATCAGGAGTCCCCGGTGGAGCCCCCCTCACATCAGGAGTCCCCGGTGGAGCCCCCCTCACATCAGGAGTCCCCGGCGGAGCCCCCCCTCACATCAGGAGTCCCCGGCAGAGCCCCCCCTCACATAAGGTGTCCCCGGCGGAGCCCCCCCTCACATAAGGTGTCCCCGGCGGAGCCCTCCCTCACATAAGGTGTCCCCGGCGGAGCCCCCCCTCACATAAGGTGTGCCCGGCGGAGCCCCCCTCACAATCAGGAGTCCCCCCTCACATCAGGAGTCCCTGGCGGAGCCCCCCCTCACATTAGGTGTCCCCGACGGAGCCCCCCCTCACATCAGGTGTCCCCGGCGGAGCTTTCCCTCACATCAGGTGTCCCTGGCGGAGCTTTCCCTCACATCAGGAGTCCCCAGTCACAGAGCCCCCCCTCACATCAGGTGTCCCCGGCGGAGCTTTCCCTCACATCAGGTGTCCCTGGCGGAGCCCCCCCTCACATCAGGAGTCCCCAGTCACAGTGCCCCCCCCTCACATCAGGTGTCCCCAGTGCCACCCCTCACAACAGGTGTCCCCAGTGCCCCCCCTCACATCAGGTGTCCCCAGTGCCCCCCCTCACATCAGGTGTCCCCAGTGCCCCCCCCTCACATCAGGTGTCCCCAGTGCCCCCCCTCACATCAGGTGTCCCCAGTGCCCCCCCATCACATCAGGTGTCTCCAGTGCCCCCCCCCTCACATCAGGTGTCCCCAGTGCCCCCCCTCACATCAGGTGTCCCCAGTGCCCCCCCTCACATCAAGTGTCCCCAGTGCCCCCCCTCACATCAGGTGTCCCCAGTGCCCCCCCTCACATCAGGTGTCCCCAGTGCCCCCCCCTCACATCAGGTGTCCCCCCCTCACATCAGGTGTCCCCAGTGCCCCCCCTCACATCAGGTGTCCCCAGTGTCCCCCCCACTCACATCAGGTGTCCCCAGTGCCCGCCCCTCACATCAGGTGTCCCCAGTGCCCCCCCCTCACATCAGGTGTCCCCCCTTCACATCAGGTGTCCCCAGTGCCCCCCCCACTCACATCAGGTGTCCCCAGTGCCCCCCCTCACATCAGGTGTCCCCCCCTCACATCAGGTGTCCCCAGTGCCCCCCCCCACTCACATCAGGTGTCCCCAGTGCCCCCCCCTCACATCAGGTGTCCCCAGTGCCCCCCCTCACATCAGGTGTCCCCCCTTCACATCAGGTGTCCCCAGTGCCCCCCCCACTCACATCAGGTGTCCCCAGTGCCCCCCCCACTCACATCAGGTGTCCCACAGCGGTGTGCGCGCTCCCCCACCTCAGAGGTGTCCTAGAGGTGTGTCCGCAGCATGGCTAGAACCCCCGCCCCTTTCCATATCAGACTGGCAGCGGGGCGGGGGGTAGGCGGGCCGAGGCGGAGCGGGGCAAGGCGGAGCGGGGCGGGCCGAGGCGGAGCGGGGCAGTTGGTGGGCGGCGACGCAGAAGCTTCGTCTAGCCCCCCCCAGCCGTCTTCCTGAACTTCCACAAAATGGCGGCCGGCGGAGACAATGTCTCCGCCAGCTGCCGACCTCTAGCGGCGGCGGTTGTTTTAAAAACGGGAACCGGATTTTTCGGGACATTTGCCGGGACACCACAAATTCGGGAATGGAGTCCCAGTCCCGGGAATGTCCCGGGAAATCCGGGACAGTTGGCAACTATGGAATAGGGCACAGGGCACCCTTAGTAACGATCAGCAACAGGCAGATTGTCAGACTCCTTAGACAAAAATAGGTAAGGTAAGGTAGACAGCAGTACAGGAATAAGAGCTGAATAATTAAGCTGAACCAGCACATCTGTACTTTGTAGGATAGGCTGTCTCCTCTAGTAACTGAACGTTACTCACACTTTCATACACAGATTCTCTTGGATGAGTTCTCTCTTGAAGTCCTCCTCCAGGTCATGAAGAGTCCTCTCTGGTGCTTCTTTAGAACTCCATCCCTCTCAGAATAATTTTCGGATCTTTAGCAGGCTTTTCTCAACAGAACCTTGAACACCCAGATAGGCCTTGAATAAGCCTAGCAGCCGACAGCCACCTGGATAGGTCTCAGGCTTTAGGCCTAGCAGCCAGGAGCTGTTCCACACATCATCCACCCAGGCCGCAGCCCCGGGCCGGAAGACTGACCCCGATCACCTGACTTCTTCCAGAAAAAATAACTTTTCCCAGCATGTATAGCCAGGGCCGCCATCAGGGGGGTACAGGCATCACACATGCATAGTTGCCAACAGTCATGATTTTCCCGGGACAATCCCGATTTTGGGACCCTCGTCCCGATTGGAGGCTGTCCCGAATCGGGATTTTCCATAAGGAAAATCGGGAATGCTGTTTTTTGAATTTTTGGAGCAGCTGGCTCCAGCAAAATGGCGGCCGGCGCCGCTGCTCGATCTTCCCCCTAGTGTTCAGTCAGTGGAGAGAGGAAGGGCGCTCGATCCGTGCAGCCAATGAATCGGCTTCTTTAGCTGCATCCCCTCCCCTCTCCACTGAAGACACGGCGCCGCCGTGTCTTGCCGAAAAGTTCCCTAGCTTGGCTATTTCCGCCGGCTCGTACTGCGCAAGCGCTGCGCCTGCGCAGTACAGGGGGTCCTTACTTGCCGAGGGGAACTCCGGCTCCTGGACGAGGGGAGGGTCTGCACTGAGGGGGGGGCTGCATTGAGGGGGGGCTGCACTAATTGAGGGGGGTCTGCACTATGAGAGGGGGTCTGCACTAATAGAGGGGGGCTGCACTGAGGGAGGGGGTCCGCATTAATAGAGGGGGGACTGCACTGAGGGGGGGTCTGCACTAATAGAGGGGGGCTGCACTGAGGGGGGGCTGCACTAATAGAGGGGGGCTGCACTAATAGAGGGGGGGCTGCACTAAGGGGGGCTGTACTAATAGAGGGGGGCTGCACTGGGGGGGTCTGCACTAATAGAGGGGGGGCTGCACTGAAGTGGGGCTGCACTAATAGAGGGGGGGCTGCACTGAGGGGGGTCTGCACTAATAGAGGGGGGCTGCACTGAGGGTTGGTCTGCACTAATAGAGGGGGGGCTGCACTGAGGGGGTGTCTGCACTCATAGAGGGGGGGCTGCACTGAGGGGGAGGTGCTGCACTAATAGAGGGGGGGCTGCACTAATAGAGGGGGGTCTGCACTAATCGGGGGGGTCTGCACTGATGGAGGAGGTCTGCACTGATGTAGGGGTCTGCATTGATGTAGGGGGTCTGCACTGAGGGGGTCTGCACTGATGGAGGGGGTCTGCACTGAGGGGGTCTGCACTGATGGAGGGGGTCTGCACTGAGGGGGTCTATACTGACTCTGCTGGGGGCACCCGATGCAAGGACAGACTCTGCCAGGGGCACCTGATGCAAGGACAGATTCTGCCGGGGGAACCTGATGCAAGGACAGACTCTGCCGGGGGCACCTGATGCAAGGACAGACTCTGCCGGGGGCACCTGATGCAAGGACAGACTTTGCTGGTGGCAGGCGACGTGGCTAGTGACACGGGCAGGGATCCCACTGATTCTGGATTATGGTGAGTTGAATGATTTAATTTTATATTACAATGTAATAATAGAAATAGTGCGCTTCAATCATCCTGACACCATAACAACCATGGTGCCGGGATGATTGAAGAGTTAACACCAGGTGTTTGGAGTATCTTTATCTGCTGATTGTTAAACTTTCTAGATTACACATATTTTTATTGTGTAGGATCTGGGGCTGCTGTCCTTTCATTCCTCTCTCCCCCTTTCCCTCTCCCCCTTTCCCTCTCCATCCCTCATTCATCTCAGACTCTAACCACACCCTTTTGAGCCACGCCCATTAAGCCACACCCACTATTTAACGTAAACCACGCCCATTTTTGGCCGCGCTTCGCGCGCTGCACTTGTATTTTTGATAAGCCACGCCTACAAACGAATGCCCCGCCCCATAATTATTGGACGGCTCCACCTACAGCAAAAAAAGTGTCCCACATATTTTTTTTGCAATGTTGGCAACTATGCACATGTAAGGGGCCCAAATGTCCCCCCAACAGCATAACATGTAATGTGCCGATAATCAGCAGCGCGCTGCAGAGAATCATCAAGGGGAAATGACACTTTCACTTTGGCCAGCAGCGCCCCTCCCCCGTTGAGTGGCTGCAGTTAAGTGTTGTGGACACAGCAATGTAATTAGACGAGCACACTTCCTGATGACCAGCCGACACAGTTTTTAAAGCTGGCAGAGTGGCAGTGGTAACATAACATCCCCAGAAACAAGTGTTCGCGGCCAGTGCTCTCTCCTCATCCATTCCCTGCAGAGGCTGCTGCATGGTTTGCTTGGACTGTGAATGGCCAGGACAGGGACAGGGTGAGTGGCCATGGACAGTGCACATGGATACAGACAGCAATAACAGATCTGAGAGGGCAGCATGGACAGTAAGTTGGAAATATTTAATATGTGCTGCTGACTGTGCCCCCTATAGATTTTAGTTGCACTTTATTTATCTCCTTCTTGGATGGGACACCCTGAGGCTGACAAGCTGGTATAAATGAGTTGTATTGTGAAAATGGATGACTCTGGGTGCAAATGAGTTACATTTTGGAGAGCCTTTTCACTATGTAACTCTCATCCCCATCCACAGTCATCCTCATCCATTTTAACAATGCAACTCAATCATCTTCATCCCCACGTCCAGCACCATCTATCCCTCCAGTGTCCACAACGCATTCTCACCCACATCCAGCAGCATCCATCCCTCCAGTGTCCACAACGCATTCCCACCCACATCCAGCACCATCCATCCCTCCAGTGTCCACAACGCATTCTCACCCACATCCAGCACCATTCATCCCTCCAGTGTCCACAATGCATTCCCTCTCACATCCAGCACCATCCATCCCTCCAGTGTCCACAACGCATTCTCACCCACGTCCAGCACCATCCATCCCTCCAGTGTCCACAACGCATCCCCACCTACGTCCAGCACAATCCATCCCTCCAGTGTCCACAACGCATTCTCGCCCACGTCCAGCACCATCCATCCCTCCAGTGTCCACAACGCATTCCCACCCACGTCCAGCACAATCCATCCCTCCAGTGTCCACAACGCATCCCCACCCACATCCAGCACAATCCATCCCTCCAGTGTCCACAACGCATTCTCACCCACATCCAGCACTATCCATCCCTCCAGTGTCCACAACGCATTCTCACCCACATCCAGCACCATCCATCTCTCCAGTGTCCACAACGCATCTCCACCCACATCCAGCACCATCCATCCCTCCAGTGTCCACAACGCATCGCCACCCACGCCCAGCACAATCCATCTCTCCAGTGTCCACAACGCATCCCCACCCACGTCCAGCACAATCCATCCCTCCAGTGTCCACAATGCATCCCCACCCACATCCAGCACCATCCATCCCTCCAGTGTCCACAACGCATCGCCACCCACGTCCAGCACAATCCATCCCTCCAGTGTCCACAACGCATCCCCATCCAGCATCATCCATCCCTCCAGTGTCCACAACACATTCCCAACCACATCCAGCACCATCCATCCCTCCAGTGTCCACAACACATCCCCACCCACGTCCAGCACAATCCATCCCTCCAGTGACCACAACGCATCCCCACCTACGTCCAGCACCATCCATCCCTCCAGTGTCCACAACGCATCCCCACCCACGTCCAGCACCATCCATCCCTCCAGTGTCCACAACACATTCCCACCCACGCCGAGCATCATCCATCCCTCCAGTCTCCATGACGCATTGCCACCCATGTCCAGCACCATCCATCCCTCCAGTCTCCACAATGTATTGCCACTCACGCTCAGCATCCTGGAGAGGGATGGGTGATGCTGGGCGTGGATGGGGATACATTGCGGAGAGGGATGGATGATGCTGGGCGGAGGTGGAGATACATCATTTCGAGTGTTAAAATAAAAGTGAGTGCCCCGAAGGACTTAGTGGGATGGCCAGTGGGCGTATTAGGTGGAACGGCCAGTGGGGAATGTTGGTGGTAGGGGGAGGGGGGGCCCAGGCCTGAAGCTGTGTAAGGGGCCCCAAAATTTCTAATGGCTGCCCTGTGTATAGCGGCAAAAATGATTGTCTGAAAAAGATATGTTTATCCGTAACCTGAACTCACTGTAGCTCATCACTCTAATGTCAAAGGCAACAGAACAACCAACTAACAAAAGGGAGAAACAACAGCAAACAGGATTGGGAGTGAAGTCATTTGACCACTAAACACTACAAATTAGCCAGGCTGGCTACCACCCAGCATAACTAAATTTACCTGTAGCCCTATTCTAGGATGAGGGTGCTACACATAGATGATTAGAGGAGTTTAGAGGCAGAAGAGAAAACTCCACTGCCAGCACATCCAAGAGCAGTGGCATTTTGACAGAACGCGCGTAAACACGTCTAAATGAGTATTACTGTTAGCAGCTAAGTTTAGCACTTGAGCATTAATTCAGTTTAATGGCCAAAATAAATTATTATTCTGGCCAATTAAATGAATTAATGCCCAAACGCATGATACAGTTAAACACATCTAAATACGTTAAACATGTTTACAAGCATCAAGGGTTTTTCTGTCACTACCAGATGGAAGGATGTCCAGGAGAGATAGAGAAATGCCCAGTGTGCATGAGGCCTTACTATGAGGAGTCTACAACAGGTGCAAGTGACACCAGTTCACGTGTCTCTCCATTATTAGGAGTATAAGATTGTCTCATTCCTGGAAATACCACAGAACAAAGACCCTGTCAAACATATAATTCAGATTCTAAATATAATGTTTTATTTACAAGTACAGAACGAAGGGAAATGAAAAACCGCATGTTACAATAACATTATCGATATCAGCGCACAATGGTAACTTTAAACTGTGGTTTCATTTTCCTTCATACTGTACCTATTAATAAAACATACTGAGCTGTCCTGTGCATGCAAATAACAAAAATGATCATGAGCTCGGAACTGTGCCAAATTCGTATTATGGTGATCACAAACATTAAAGTGATTGTAAAGGATGTTTTTTTTTTTTTTTTAAATAACAAACATTATACTTACCTCCACTGTGCAGCTCATTTTGCACAGAGTGGCCCCAAACATCCTCTTCTGGGGTCCCCTGGCGACTCTTGCTGCTCCTCCTCGCATCAGATAACCCCCTAGGTGAAGCGCTCTCTCGAGGGGGTTACCTTAGACGTCCATAGACACGAATGCCGGACTCAGCCCCACCCCCGGCATCTGCGTCATTGGATTTGATTGACAGCAACGGGAGCCAATGGCTGCCCTATCAATCTATCCAATCAAGAGCCGGGACCTCGTGGAGAGAGGGACAGCATGTCCCTGCCAAAGAGATGAAGGGGCTCAGGTAAGTAAAACGGGGCAGGGGGGGTGGGGGCTGGGGGCCTGTGACTTCCAGGTGTTTTTCACCTTAATGCATAGGATACATTAAGGTTAAAAAACACAAGGGTTTACAACCTGTTTAGGCAGACAACTCAGTTCCGTGGCTGCACCGTGCGTAGGGAAAGGTCTCTTGGGAAATGTACAAATTGGGGATTTGTCAAAATCAATAAAAACTGTGATATGACTTTAGGAAATTAACTTTAAGCAGTTGTCCCTGGATGGATTTTACAAGCCTGGTGATGTCAATACAGAGTAGTAAAAGTTGTTTCTCACTACAGACCTTCAATTAAAGAGAGACAGTCTGAAAGGAAACAACTGTTTTGCTGCCGCATATTGTGGAACTCAATCTTGTGTTTTCTTTTAAACATGCTACCTTGCATCCTCAAAAAAAAAAAAGATGCAACACTCACCTTATCCCCAGCACTGCCCGCCATGGACTTACAGCTTTGGGATCCACCACTGCACAAACTACTGGGTTGAATGACTCACTTAAAGTTGTTGTAAACCTAGTTACACCACTTTTACCTACAGGTAAGCCTATAATAAGGCTTATCTATAGGTACTGGAAATATCTCCTAAACCTTCACGGTTTAGGAGATATTTACCATATACATGTGCGCATACGCACTGAAGAAAGGGCACAATTGTGAAATTTCTAAAGGATCCATGCCGTGACCGGCGGCTCCCACACGCAAGTGTGGGAGTGACGTCATGTGACTCTGGCCAGTTACAGAGCTAGAGTCCACGACCCTGGAAGGAAGAGGGGTGAAGATGGATGCGGCCACCAGCGGGAACAGCGGGGACATTGCGAGCTTCGTTTGCAGGTAAGTGCAACATAATGGTATGCGATGCATACTAGCCCATTATGCTTTTACTTTGCAGGGGGAAAAAAGCGGAAGTAAAATGCATCAGGGTTTACTTCCTCTTTAAGCACTTTAATACCAGGCCTATTCTGACACTTCTCACATACTATAGATGTAAAAATCAGCTAGAAAATTACTTAGAGCCCAAAACACATTTTTTTTTAACAGAGGCCATTGAGAATGAAATGGTGGATGTGCAATTTTTTGTGTCACGCTGTATTTGCGCAGTGGTTTTTAAAATGCAAATTTCTTGAAAAAAATACATTTTAACGAATTATAGAGCAGAAAACACAATATAATACCCAATTTGTATGTTTTGTAAAATATACAAGATGATGTTATGTCGAGTATTCCCCAGATCTCTCTGCCCTTAACCCACTTGCTAACTCAAGCTGTCATGTACACACCACCTGGGAGTGTATCATCACACAGTCTGAGCTCACAGTGCTTTTAGACTGATTACATGAAAGCCATCCAGTCCAGGAAAAAGAATCACATGCCACTACACAGGAAGAAAAGGACCTGTAACGTCACCAAACCCACCTGAGGACTGCAGGAAAATAAAATACATATATGGTGTTAAAAAATAATTAAGGGAGGCTTCGGGGAAGCTGAAAACTAGGGGTCTACTTTAAGAAATCCCATATTGCTTTGCAAATCCTGTGTCATGCTATATTTATCCCCCAACACCCCATATGATGTCCATGTGAACTGCAACAAAATGTTTTTTCTTGTCTGTGTTTAGTGTTTTACTTTAAAACACTGATACAATATTCCATCCATTCCCTTTTATGCGTCAAACTGGCTTTAATTTATTACCAAAACAGATTTTATTGTGTACAATAGCAATGTTTCTGTTTATACAACACAATACAATCATTATCAGGGTAGATTAATGAACGATAATTTGATTTATCGTACAGTAAATAGTTGATCTTTCTTTGAAGTAAATCTGTGCTTCTAAATCGTAGGCAAATTAAAGGCTGCCGTAGACTGCTTGGATTTTGGCTGATTCCTGCTGAATTGGCAGAAATTCAAACCATAGGTGGCCATGTTAGCATCACCAGTCTTGATTTTTCAATTGACTTCCATCGAAGGAGCTGGGTGGAAAATTGTTGGCAAATGGTGACTACATTCGATCAGACTGTTCTGGTATACAGGCACAGGTTACTGCAGTCCCTAGGTGGCCGGGAACCCGAGGCCATCATATGACGTCCACCCAGGATGGGAGATCCCATCTGTGGACGTCATTTGACTATAGGCGGGTAGGGAAGCGGTGGCTTCGACAAGAAAAAATCGATATAAGTATGGCTAGCTTACTGACGGTTAGAAGGCACTAATGCTTGTTCATACCTGTGCAGTTAGGGCTAGTTTTGGTTGCCAAGGCACCAATGCCCGTAGGTCAAAATTATTCTGGGGGTTCCAATGGCCTGGAGGAGATGGCTATGTTCTTGACACCCTTCCATGCATACATTGCCTTTGCACCCTCGTTTTTAATGATAAAAGTTCCCAAGTGCAGAGTAAACACATTGCCAATATATCTGAATGGTTATAAAAGACATGTAGTGTTTACCTCCAAAGGAACTGCTGTTGCCTTTGGCTCCTTGTTCTCAGTGCCTATGACTGTGCAAGCAGCACCATGTTCTCTGACCGGTGCTGAGGAGTGGAAACTTATTGCAACAGTATGCCATATTAAAGCACAGTGGATAAGTGGTTAGCACTTCTACCTGGCAGCACTAGGGTGAAAGGTTCAAATTCCAACCATGATATTAGCTACCTGGACTTTGCATGTTCTGCCTGTGTGGTTTTCCTCTCACACCGCCAATGCTGGTAGGTTAATTGCCCCCTGTCTAAATGGGACCTAGTGTATGTATGAATGTGAGTTGGGGACCTCAGATTGTAAGCTCCTTGAGGGCAGGGACTGGTGTGAATGTACAATATATGTGAAAAGTGCTGTGTAAATTAATATAGCTATATAAGTACCTGTAATAATACTATGATACTTGAGCCAAGGAAAATGGCAATAAACATTGCAAAAAACAAACAAACACAGGTACACACTTATTAATAAACAGGCAGACCTGTAAATTAACCCTAAACTAGGACAATGATCCAGCAGTCTTTGGCAAACCCTCCCATATTTTCTAGTGCATTGGGGCCCAAATACGGCATTGGAGCACTCAAAATGTATTTTTTCAAGAACAAGGGTATGGGTGCCCGTACGGTATCCCAAGTGGGAAAAAGTGTTTCCTTAAACAGGGTGTAAAAGGGTTTTGGCAGCAGCCTCTCAACAACTCCAAGGATGACAACTTGTCTCTTCCTACTCTCCATACACGGCTCAATGGTACAGGTGCCGTGACGTCCTCTCCTGATAAGGTGGTGTGATACTAGGCTTGATAGTGACGTTCCCACAAACTAGGGGATGTCCGCTACTCAGCCTCTCTTACACTGCGGCAAATCAACCCAACAGAAATCTGCTACACTATGTGTGTCTTTCACCATGTCCTTTCTGCAAATGCCCATAGCCTAGGAACAGTCCCTTCTTTTCCGCTCTCCAGAGCTCTGGTAATTCTAGAGTTTGTTGTTTCAGAGCTGATCCAAAACACAGGCTCAGTCTCCCTGAGGACTAAAATCCCACAAGTCCTCCCAGCAGGCTCTTGTCATTCCCAGGATGCACAGGAGCTCAATTTCCTCTTCCTCTCTGTGTTCACAGGTGGTGGGTGGGGCTTACTCTGGCTACACACACAGCCCAACAGCAGCAGCAATGTCCTCTTTCTCCCGTCTCCTCTCAGACAGCCCTTCCTGAACAGAACAAGAATAAGCATGACAACTTCCTATGGGGACGCCTGTTCCAGTTACTGATAACTGAGGGAAGCTTTAGGGATCATGCACATGGACATACTGAGTTATACAATGTCAGCAAGATCCTATGTTAAATTGTCCATACATTGTACACATGTATCGTTCATGCATAAAAACTTACAGCATTAATGAAGCCAATTGTTTTTTAGGATGCAGGAAGCCTTTGCCACCTAGAGCCCTTTGTTCTTGGACATAGGTGGATCTTGGGCTCCCATAGTGTACGTTTGCGCTGTACACATTAGCATAAACCATGGATTTTTTTATTTTTTTTTTTATTTTTTTTTTAAAGGATCTGAACACAGTGCAAACTTACTGGTCTTTACAGCTGTGAGGAAAACATATACCTGCAATCAGATACATATAAATACAGAGAGAACACTACATTTTTGCAGCCATGTGCATTAATTCTTTAATCCTTATGTACTCTTTTCAAAATTAAAAAAAAGTCGCTATAAAATTTGTCTACATTGCAACCATGGCCATGCTTTTTGTTGGCAGCACATCCCAGAATTTTCAGAAATCTTTACAGAGTGGACCATACAGTTTCCTGCATCTGTGTTCAGTCCAAAAGTCCAAAAGTTTATGTCAGCGGCCATATATATGGGGGCACGCTGTTTGTTACGACACTGTAAGTAATGATATGATCCTGGAGGTGGATCCTTCTGCTTAGCTCTAAATATCAGCACTCCCACACTAGCATGACATGGCTCACTCTCTAGAGCAGGGGTCTCCGAACTTTCTAAACAAAGGTCCAGCTTATTGTCCTTCAGATAGATATTAGGGAAGCCAGACTGTGGTCCCTCAAGGGGTAGAAAATGCCCAAGCGACAGTGGGAATAAACAATGCCTCTGATTTGGTGGTCAGTGGGAGTAAAAAAAAACAAAAAAAAAGACATAGCACCGCTGGTCAGGAGGACCAGGAATAGGACCCTGTCATTGGTATTGGGAGGAATAACGCCCCATCGTTGTTGTCATTGGGAGGAATAGTGCCCCATCGTTGGTGTCATTGGGAGGAATAGCGCCCCATCGTTGGTGTCATTGGGAGGAATAGTGCCCCATCGTTGGTGTCATTGGGAGGAATAGCGCCCCATCGTTGGTGTCATTGGGAGGAATAGTGCCCCATCGTTGGTGTCATTGGGAGGAATAGCGCCCCATCGTTGGTGTCATTGGGAGGAATAGCGCCCCATCGTTGGTGTCATTGGGAGGAATAGTGCCCCATCGTTGGTGTCATTGGGAGGAATAGTGCTCCATCATTGGTGTCATTTGGAGGAATGGTGCCCCGAGGGCGGGATGAAAGCAAGCAAAGAGCCTCATTTAGCCCACCGGCTGCAGTTTGGAGACCACTGGTCTAGAGGAAAGAAACAGGTAAGGGTTTGTTATAAAGCTTGCTGACGTCCTTGCAATGTTTATAATTAATCCCTGATAGTAGATCTTTCCGACATCTTAATATGTTCAATTAGTGTGTCTAATATAGTATGAAATGCAATTCCTGACAAACAACATAGACTGATATTTAAAGCAGTATTAAACCCAAATACAAAAATTAAATATATTTCAGTTTTCCAATCCTTGGGTGTGGTGGCTGCATTTGTTTTCTTTTTTTTTATGCTTTTTTCTCTGTTTTCCCCTGGTGATCTAGCCAGTCACACACCTCCTGTGTTATACAGACAGCACTCTAGATGAAGGAGCACAGGGGGCAACATTAGACAGCAGCATTTTCAGTCTGGCGGGAGGGGAGTGGTAGATGTACTAGCTGATTTTAATACACTAACAAATTGAAGCCAAACTCCAGCTCACACCTTCGGGATAAGGGCTTTATATGAAGCACCCCTGTCAGTGGTAAATGGAACACTCTTAAGGCTGGGTTCACATATGTGTGGTCGCAGTTTTCATCCTGGGGTTTCGGTGCATTTCTGTTCATTGGTTCAGGTGCCATTCAGGTCCACATTTTTGCCTGAATTTGCATCTGAACTGGACCCAAAAACGCAAAGGAAACTGCACTGAGGCTGCCCTGGACATGTGTGAACCGGGTCCATTTAAAGCCGGTCACATTCACATGTCATTCGAATTTGGTGCAATGAAAACTGCATCCAATTCACACATATGTAAACCTTGCCTAAATGATACATTTGCAGGAGAGATTGTTCTGTTAACAAACAACATACTTACTGGCCGGACCACCAGGTGGAAATAAAAGACAGAAAGCCTAAAAAATAAAAATGAATGAAGCCATACAATCTAATGCCCCGTACACACGGTCGGACATTGATCAGACATTCCGACAACAAAAGTTGTCGGAAAATCTGATCATTCTGAAACGCGGTGACGTAAAACACGTACGTCGGGACTATAATCTGGGCAGTAGCCAATAGCTTTCATCTCTTTATTTATTTTGAGCATGCGTGGCACTTTGTGCGTCGGATTTGTGTACACATGATCGGAAATTCCGACAACGGATTTTGTTGTCGGAAAATTTTATAGCCTGCTCTCAAACTTTGTGTGTCGGAAAATCCGATGGAAAAAGTCAGATGGAGCCTACACAAGGTCGGAATTTCCGACAACACGCTCCGATGGCACATTTTCCATCGGAAAGTCCAACCGTGTGTACGGGGCATAAGAATTGGTAGGCTGCAATATAATAGTTGTTTGCGTTTGGGTTTAATACTACTTTAACTCATTTAACGCTGTTCCTACAGCTTGCAATGCACAGCTTGTCAGTTTTGTTAGCAAACCACCACGTGTCTGTTTCTCTTGCTGATAACTCATCTACCTACATATAGTGGAGGAAACATCTCCTATAAGATCAGTTTTCTACTTACCTTGAGGTGACTGTAGCTGTATTAGAGCACTTGCACTTTTTTTCTCTCCCTCAAAGATTGCTAAAACTTTGTGTATTAGTACTGCTTGAGCCCTGAAGAAGCTTGTCCTCACAGAGGACAAAGGGGCACTCTTTACATCTAGAGAAAAAAAGATTTCATCTTCAAACACAGAAAAGTTTCTTCACAGTAATGCCCTGTACACACGGTCGGATTTTCCGACGGAAAATGTGTGATAGGACCTTGTTGTCGAAAATTCCGACCGTGTGTGGGCTCCATCACACATTTTCCATCGGATTTTCCGACCCACAAAGTTTGAGAGCTTGCTATAAAATTTTCCGACAACAAAATCCGTTGTCGGAATTTCCGATCGTGTGTACACAAATCCGACGCACAAAGTGCCACGCATGCTCAGAATAAATTAAGAGATGAAAGCTATTGGCTACTGCCCCGTTTATAGCCCCGACGTACGTGTTTTACGTCACCACGTTCAGAACGATCGGATTTTCCGACAACTTTGTGTGACCGTGTGTATGCAAGACAAGTTTGAGCCAACATCCGTCTGAAAAAATCCATGGATTTTGTTGTCGGAGTGTCCGATCAATGTCCGACCGCGTGTAGAGGGCATAAGAGCTGTGAAAATGTAGAATAGTCTCCCTCCAGAGGTGGTTCTGGCCTACTCAATAGAATGCTTTAAAAAAAGGCCTGGATTCTTTCCTAATGTACAGTGCCTTGAAAAAGTATTCACACCCCTTGAAATGTTCCACATTTTGTCATGTTACAACCAAAAACATATATGTATTTTATTGGGATTTTATGTGATGGACCAACACAAAGTGGCACATAATTGTGAAGTTTAAGGAAAATGATAAATAGTTTTTATTTTTTTTTACAAATAAATATGTGAAAAGTGTGGTATGCATTTTTATTCAGCCCCCCTGAGTCAATACTTTGTAGAACCACCTTTCACTGCAATTACAGCTGCGAGTCTTTTTGGGGATGTCTCTACCAGCTTTGCACATCTAGAGAGTTAAATTTTTTCCCATTCTTCTTTGCAAAATAGCTCAAGCTCTGTCAGATTGGATAGTGAACAGTAATTCTCAAGTCTTTCCACAGATTATCAATTAGATTTAGGTCTGGACTTTGAATGGGCTATTCTAACACATGAATATGCTTTGATCTAAACCATTCCATTGTAACTCTGGCTGTATGTTTAGGGTCATTGTCCTGCTGGAAGGTGAATCTCCGCCCCAGTGTCAAGTCTTTTGCAGACTCTAATGCTCTGTACACACGGTCGGATTTTCCGACGGAAAAAGTGCGATCGGATTGTGTTGTCGGAAATTCCGATCGTGTGTGAGCTCTATCGGACTTTTTCCGTCGGAAATTTCCGACACACAAAGTTTGAGAGCAGGCTATAAAATTTTCCGACAACAAAATCCGATCAGTTAAATTCCGATCGTGTGTACACAAATCCGACGCAAAAAGTGCCACGCATGCTCAGAATAAATTAAGAGACAAAAGCTATTGGCTACTGCCCCGTTTATAGTCCCGACGTACGTGTTTTACGTCACCGCGTTCAGAACGATCGGATTTTTCGACAACTTTGTGCGACTGTGTGTATGCAAGACAAGTTTTAGCCAACATCTGTTGGAAAAATTCAATGGATTTTGTTGTCGGAATGTCAATGTCCGATCGTGTGTACAGGGCATTACAGATTTTCTTCTAAGATTGCCCTATATTTGGCTCCATCCATCTTCCCATCAACTCTGACCAGCTTCCCTGTCATTTTTTTTTTTACAAGAAAACCAGCTTCCCTGTCATTACTGAAGAAAAGCATCCTCACAACATGATGCTGCTACCACCAGGTTTCACAGTAGGGATGGTCCGTTCAGGGTAATGTGCAGTGTTAGTTTTTCCACCACACATAGCGTTTTGCTTTTAGGCCAAAAAACTACATTTTGGTCTCATCTGACCAGAGCACCATCTCCTACATATTTGCTGTGTCCCCCACATGCTTCTTGCAAACTGAAAACAGAACTTCTTATGGCTTTCTTTCAACAATGGTTTTCTTCTTGCCACTGGATCAACTGTTGGTGAAGGATTGTGTATATTGGATTGCATGATTTTTTATTAATTAAATGATTTTTTAATTGGTTGGAATAGATGGACTTGTGTCTTTTTTCAACCTGACTGACTATGTAACTATGAAGCTAATTTATTAAAGCCATATAAAATAAAGACACAACAGCCCAAGTTCTTTAAAAAGCCACAATGGCCTGTGATATTTTATATTTATGACCTGTCAGTCATTAGGAAGGATGGTGTAACTGACACCATACATATATAATATGCACAGGCGCCTCTCGGTCACACTATCCCAGGACTCAACTGTATGTGGAAGTTACACTTCTGCCACTGTTAAAATAGTCTTTATAATCCTGTTTACCATCAAACACGGCGTTAAAATAATCTGTGTTGTTTCCTGTGTCAGATGTCTACATCAAAGTGATTCATGGCCACTTTATTCCTGGAACTGAAAATTCATTTCATAGAATTTGCTCAATTGCCTGGTCTAATTAAATCTCTCACCTTAAAAGGGATATCACAGCCAGGTTTGAAAACTATTCCATTGCTAAAGAGGAGTTTAAGACAACTAGCAATACAATTTATTGTATTTCTTTTTATTCCCTATAAATCTTTTTTAGCTCGAAAAGTACAGAAGAATACAAGAACAAAGTATAATAGTCATGTTATCAGTCAAAGTATATTGAGTCAGCCGTGTGTAGGGGGGTCATCTCCCCCAAGATCAGTTACATCAGCCAAATAAGAAGTGGTATAGACAAACAAGCATACATATATACAGGGCAATGAAGCACAAAAGGAAACTATATCAGACAGCGAATCTAATAAAGTCAGTAATGGGAATAGGTTTTACCGGAGTCATTTGCGGGTAGAGTTACATTAGGCTTTTGGATTCTGAGTAGGAAAGGTGGAATCAGAGGATGAGACAGAGATGAGGTCTAAGGAAATGGAGCTCCTCTGGTCTTTAAACCTTAGGTCCTATTGGGAAAAAAATTCGAGTATGTGAGATGTGCTTTGGCATAAAAATATTCCAGCAGAAAGTTGTCCTATTTAGTATATTTTTAATGTAAAAAATTAAGACACGACTAGCTAAAAAGAATAATAATAAATAAAATAATGGTTCCCCATCCCCCACGTCACTCCACCCTTGATTATAAGCAATCTGTAGGTCTTTTTAGGTTATGTGATTTTCCTCTCCACCAATTCTGGTTTCTAATGACTGGTCTTGTAGACACCCTTCTAATTACTGTCACCACTCTTGCACTGTAATCAGTGCAGGCCCAGCGGCCATGCCATCAGAATGGTATGTGGCCATTGCTAGAGGTACCCACCCCAGCACTGAAGATCATAGAACTAGGTTAACACCTGTCACAGGACCGATGATTAAGGTATTTGTGTGTGTGTTAGAAACGTTGTTTTCTAAAAAGACCTACTGTTTGCTTATGAGTGGGGTGATAATTCAGTCTTAAAGTGCGGCTCCAGCTAAAATGATATCTTCTGACATTATTTCATTGCTATTTTAATATGAGAGCAGATTTTTCAAGTAAGCTTATATTGGATTGTCAAAGATAACGAGTGTTTGTATTGTTATTACAATGCTGATGTTATGAAATGAAGGTGGATACTGTGACCATACATCTCCTTTAAGACACTTTAATACTTTAAAGTAAGTGTTTAGTGGAATTAAAACACAGTGCTTCTGGGCAAACCAGTCTATAGCAGGAGATGTTTAGTACAATAGTCAATGAGTAATTGTGCCAGCATCAATAGTAAAATCATAGAAGACCATTATTACATACATTGTCTTAAAGTGATTGTAAAGTCTCATTTTTTTCCCCATAAAAATAGCAAACATGTTATACTTACCTGCTCTGTTGCAGTGGATTTGCACAGAGCAGCCCAGATCCTCCTCTTCTCGGGTCTTTCTTCTGTGCTCCTGGCCCCTCCCTCCTCTTCAGCGCCCCCAAAGCAAGCAGCTTGCTATGGGGGCACCCGAGCTGAGTCACAGCTCCCTGTGTCCATTCAGACATGGAGCCTCGACCCGGCCCTGCCCCCTCTCTCCCCTGATTTGCTAGCTGACTTTTATTGACAACAGCAACAGACAATGGTGCCACTGCTGTGTCTCAGCCAATCAGGAGGGAGAATATCGGACGGCTGCTTTTGTGTTGCCATTTGTGGAAATAATAAAAAACCTTTGGACTCCTAAGATATTTTTTTAGGCATAAAAACCCTTCTACACTCCATCCAAAACAAAAAAAGAGAATTTATAAATGGGGTTGAGCATTATGTCAGACAGGTTTGGCCCACTACCTTTACTGACATTTAGGGGCAGATTTACTAAGACTGGAGCACTCAGTATCTGATGCAATTGTGCATGGTATCCAATCAGCTTCTAACTTCAGCTTGTTCAATTAAGCTTAGACAATGAAACCTGGAAGATGACTGGTTTCTATGTAGAGCTGCACCAGATTCTTAATGCTCCGGTTTTAGTAAATCTCCCACACAGTTTTCTAAAGTGTTAAATTGCTTTTTTTAAATTAAAATATTTGTGCTCACCTTTTTCCACCCCTTCTTGTATCTTAATGCAGCCTCTTTGCAGCCACCTACCATCTAGTGTACATGCTCTCTAGGGATGGCCACATGGTGTTTCTCAGGGCAGACTTGAGTGGCTGGCATGGAGCTCTGACACCGCCCTATCTAACCAATTTCTAGATTAATAGGAATGCTGATTACGAGCCAGGTATTCTCATACAATATCAGTAACTGATCATACAAAGACACACTCCAAAATCTTGTTGAAGCTTTCCCAGAAGAGTGGAGACTGGTCTATCTGCAAATGTATACCCCTAATAATAGCCAGGGTTTTGGAGCCGAATGTCCAACAAGCACATGTTGGTGTGAAGGTCAGGTGTCCTCAAACTTTTGGCATTATAGTCTACTATTTTAATAAAATCTGCAGGTTTGAAAATATCGAAATTGCATTTTGAAATGCAAAAACATGTTAAAACTTATATAAAATTTTAGTGACTGGGCTTGAATTGCAAGGTGACAGCAGGTGACTCGGGTCATGACCCAAGCAGAACGCTGATGCAGTCATCAGACAGAGAAACAAGAGAAGCCAGAGAACAAGCTGAGCTCATAACCAGAGTGTCAGGATTCACACAACAAGATCTGGAAACAAGGACCAACAGCATTTTTTTTTTACAACCCTGTGAGGGCCATGTTTTGCCTGCACGGGATGTAAAGGTGTTTCATGCAGGCAGTCCCATTCATGTCATTTGGGATGCAGCAGATGCACAGAGACAACTACTGCTCCTAATTCGGCAGCCATGCAGGCTGGGTGCGTGTCCAAGGGCACAGACAGTGTGTGTTTGGGGACATGCACCTGAATCTACACAGATGTCAAGTTTGGAGTAGAGGCTGTGTCCGCGCACCCACTGCATGCCATGTGACATGAATGGAACTGCCTGCACATGGTTGCACGGAACATATGTGCATCCTGTGCAGCCAAGACACAGTGATATTAGGTGGCGTACACTTAAAGAGGAGGTTCACTGTAAAAATAAATCAAAAGTCAGCAGCTACAAATCCTGTGGCGGCTGACTTTTAGTAAAAGGACGCTTACCTGTCCAGGGATCCAGAGCTGTCCTCACCTGGGGTAGTTCTTCACTAGCCATTGGGTTCCCGGTGCTGGTATCATACCTGTGGGCAGCCGGCTATGCTACTTTCGGGCTTTACAGCCAGCTGCCCACTGTGCATGAGCATGCTGCGCTGCACTTTGTGAATGGTTCCGCAGTCTTCTGGGATATGTGACCTGTCCCAGAAGACTGTGGGGAGGGAGGATGAGAGGAGAACTAGGCAATCCAAGCGGGAGTGGGTACCTGTCAAAACTAGGTACCAGCTCCACCCCCCCAAATAAATAAATAACTACATGCCAAATGTGGCAGGGGAGGAGGACTTAAAGTGGAACTTCCTGTTTTGGGTAGAGTTCCACTTTAAGTATGCCTTTGTGAACAAGCCCAAGACTAGAGCATGTGGTGTTTGGTCAAAGGACTGAGAACCAAAGGTTTCTCACAGAAAGTATAAGAGCCACTAATCCATTACAGCACTGCAGGTATACTGAACTCTGTCAAAGCTGGAAACTAAAGTAGATCTAAACCCCAAAACTGAAGTGTTAGCCAATAATAATGTAAAAATGAGTAGCCCAATTAAAACATAAAATAACAAAGCCAGCTTTTGCTGCAATCATTCAGAAATGTATCCTGTAGTACTGTTTGTTCACAGCTGGATGTCCTCAGTCTGATGGCCAACATCATTCAACCCACTTCCTCTGAACACAGGTCATCGTGGACCCTTCCCCTAGCTTATGACTGGACAGTGAAAGGAGAAGCAGCACAGTGATGAGTTCATCTCACTGTACTCTCCTTCTATCAGCATGCTTCTTGTCAGCACATGAATGGATTGACTCATTTTGCTGCTTCTTCCTCACACACTTAAGACCTGCTATACAGGCACTGCAAGAGGTTGACACCAGGTCAAATATAGGTACTTACACTGCTTGCATGTGTGTTGGGTTACTTGCTTAGTACCATGTCCAATCAGAGTATCTTGTATTCATTAAAAAAACAAGGCTTTCTCCAAATGGTGGCAGTGCCCAGTGAGTGACCCCCCTTATTCATTGTGCAGATGGAAAGCTTCTTGCACAGAACCCAGAAGATCATGGCTCTCACTGCATTTAGAGCATATTACTGCAGTGATTTACAGCATCCTTAGCAGCCCTCTGGATATCAAAAATGGATACTTACATTGAGCCAAGCCAGGTCAGTGTAAATATGCAAAAATTCTAGAGTTCCACTTTAAGTCTTTAGAAGTCTTTAGAAGCAAAAAAACTTCAGTAAGCAGGGATGAGCTTAGAGTTTGAGTCGAATGTAAGTTCGACTCGACCATCGGGTGTTCACCCGTTCGTCGAACAGCAAATTTTATGAGGCGTTCGCGGCAAATTCGAGCTCCCAATGATGTACTGCAAGACCGCAGTGCATTGCTGTATGATGATTGGTCAAAGCAGACACCTGACCTGCATGCTTTGGCCAAACACAGCACGCTCCTCAGCGAGAGCCATAATTGGCCAAAGGCAGGGTGCCTTTGGCCAATTATGGCTCAGGGGGACTAAGCCCACGCCCCACACTATATAAGGCTGCTTACACAGCGCCTGTATAGTGTGTTATAGTGGACGGAGATAGAGGGACTGAGCTAGATTAGGCAGGCAGGTTAGTTAGTTAGTGGCAGTGTATTTGATATATATATATATATATATATATATATATATATATATATATATATATATATATATATATATATATATATATATATATATATATACAGTCAGACTAGTATGTATATATATGCCTAATCTAATACATATACACTCTGCATCCAGCGTAGCCTATATATACAGTGCATTCAGCGGTGTACAATTTCTAATACAATGCAGGCGGTGTGGTGTTAAAAAAAATAATAACCATCATGTCCGGAAGGCCTCTGAGGAGAGGCAGACGCTCACAGGCCACTAAAAGAGGGTAAGCAGCCTCTGAAATAATATTTAACAGTAGGGACCGTTCCTGCACCCAACAAGAGTAACTGTGAGGGGTTACAATGTTCTGGAACCACCAACACCTAAGGCCGAATATTTCTGCCCCTGTTTAACAGGCGCATGTAATTACAATTTTTGAAATAATGTTTAACAGCAGGGACCATTCCTGCGCCCAACAAGAGTAACTGTGAGGGGTTACCATGTTCTGTCACCAACACCTAAGGCCCAATTTTTCAGCAGAGTATATAATGCAGTCCGTATAGTATATATACTGCAGTTCAGAGTACATAGTGCAGTCAGTGTAGTATATACTATTTGGCGTGGAGTTCACCTTAATATCCATACCAGTCCCAAAGGGCCTGGTATGGACTGGGGGGAAACCCACACTGTTTTTTTAAATGACTTTAAATGATTTTTTTTACATTGATAAATGTCCCCTGGGGCAGTAGCTGGGTCCCCAAACACTTTTTATGACAATAACTTGTATATAAGCCTTTAAAATGAGCACTTTTGATTTTTCACGTTCATGTCCCATAGACTTTAACGGTGTTTTCTAGTTCTCAGAAATTTTTGGTCTGTTCGCAAGTTCTGGTGCGAACCGAACCGGGGGGGTGTTCGGCTCATCCCTATCAGTAAGATGATGTCCCTCCAGTATTTGCTTCCCCTTCCAAAAAAAACATCATTGATTTGACACTCCTAACTGAAATTCCCTGTTATTTTACATTGTAAATAATTCATTAAGTGGAGTTTCACAAAGTTGCAGAAAAGGATGCTGCTGCAACTGGGCCCCTGCTTCTTCCATGTCTTTATGGATCTTGCTTTGTGCACTGATGTAAATCATCTGGTGGAGGGGGAATTATGGTGTGGGGTTGTTTTTCAGGGGTTGAGCTTTGCTCCTTAGTTCCAGTGAACTCCAAGGGCCAGATAAAGGCTAGCAAAGGGCCCTTGGGCTGCAGTTTGGAGACCCCTGCTCTGAGCTGTTAGAAATACCCTATAAGTGCAATACATATCTAAAACTGAACAATGCTGACCTCTTGTGGTCAGCATTGGCAATTCATTTTAATCTCACAAATTCTAGTATTTTCAGCAATGACACCTCCCATATTTCTTGGTGATCCTTTCCTGGACTGTAATAAGAAACAATGCACTCCTGGCATCCACTACTACATGTAGCACTCTCTTCAATGACACTGCCAAGAAGCATGCTTCTGACTGTGCAACACAACATCAGAACCTAGAAAATAGAATTAGGAGGGATGTGAACAACTACAGGGCTTGGTTATTTCACACTGTTATATACACTCAGGAGCTAAGAGTGGAGCATGAGATCAGATAGTTGATAGAGCAGCAGCTGTCAGGCCTCCCTTGTGACTTTCAGGAGTAATCCTTAGTCATAGTTAGTAAATGTAAATAAGGAGCAAATATAAACATTACTCAAGTAAGCCTGTGTTATAATAATTGAAAGCAGAGTTCCACCCAAAAATGGAACTTCCGCTTTAAGTGCAGGTGACCCCTGACATGCCACATTTGACATGTCATTTTTTTTGAGGGGGGGGGACGGATACCCTCTTTTTAGAGGCATGCAGCTCCCACTTCCTCCCGGGGCTCTGCGGCACCGGAAGTAAGATCACCTTTCCCCCCCCTCCCTCCCTGCCCTCCCTCCCGGCCATTCACAGCGCGCAGGGCATCTTGCATATGCGCAGTGTGTGCCCGGCTGTGAAGCCACAGCTGGGCACCCACAGTAAAAATTCCGGCCACTCCTGCACATCTGCTCCACCTCTGTACCCCCCTGCTCCTCTGCCCCACCACTGTAACCTCCTACTCATCTGTCCTACCAATGTACCTCCTTTCCCCTCTGCCCCAACACTGAACCCCCCTGCTCATCTTTCCCACCACTGTAACCCCCTTCTCATCTGGCCCAAAACTGACCCCCCCCCCCTGCTCATCTGTCCCACCACCGTAACCCCCTGCTCATCTGCCCCATCGCTGTACCCCCCTGTTTTTCTGTCCCACTGCTGAACCCCCTTTCTCATCCCTCCCATTACTGTACCTCCTGCACATCTGCCCCACCGCCATACCCCCTTGCTCTTCTGTCCCACCACTGTAACCCCCCTGCTCATCTGCCCCATCAGTGTACCCCTTTTCTCATCTGCCCCACCTCTGTACCTCCCTGCACATCTGCTCCACCGCCGTACCACCTTGCTCTTCTGTTTCACTACTGAATCACCTTCTAATCTGTCCTAACACTGAACCCATCTGCTGCACCACTGTAACCCACTTTCTCATCTGCCCCACAAATTTACCTCCTGCGCATCTGTCTCACCTCTGTACCACCCTGCTCTTCTGCCCCACCACTATTCCCCCTGCTCTCTTGCCCCGCCACTGTTTGCCCTGCTTTCTTGCCCTGCCACTATTCCCCCTGCTCTCTTGCCCCACCACTGTTCCCCCTGCTCTCCTGCCCCACCACTGCAACCCCCTGAAACCCTCCTGCCCCACCAATACACCTCCTTTCACATCTGCCCCACTGCTCTACCCCCTGCTTTTCTGCCCCAACACTAAACCCCCCTGCTCATCTGGCCCATCACTGTGCCCCCTGCTCTTCTGTCCCACTGCTGAACCCCTTTCTCATCTCTTCCACCACTGTACCTCCCTGCTCATTTTCCCCACCGCCATACCCTCCTGTTCTTCTGTCCCACCTCTGAACACCTCCTGCTCATCTGCTCCATTGCTGTACCCTCTTCTCATCTATGATATGTGTGATATGCAGAGTGGTGAAAGGAAGCAGAGATGAGACACATCTACCTGTCCTGGCACACTCATCCTGCTGATCCTCTTCTCACATCCAGCCCACGTGCTTGTATGGGATGTATGCGATGTCACATACAGGCATATGGAATGGATGCAATGATGAGCTCAGGTCAGGGGCATTTTCTGAAAGCAGTAGGCCTGTGTGCGGGATCATAAGTTGGCCCCCGCAGCTGAGAAAAAGTGATTGGATGTGATTTTCCATTGTGCTGAATACTGGCTGTGGCTTAAAGGGACACAGAGTGTAGGGGTTCAGTAGTAAGTGACACAAAGGTTCAGGAATAATTTCAAGAAAGTTCCCAGGAGCTCAACAGTAATTCCACAAACTGTCACCTGATTGTGGTTTTCTCAATCACAGTGAAATCCCTTCTTTCTGAGATTGGTAGTGGCAACCAAGCGAGTCATCTTCCCCCAGATGGGGCTAGCAGGACTGTGATTGGCTTTAGCAGTGGCCAAGACAGTCCTCCTTCTCCTGGAAACAGGGACACCCCCCCCCCCCAGCAAAACTACACCTAATATCCTCCCCTTCACAAAAGCTGACGATCATAGCTACAGTAAAGTTAGAGAACCAAACAATGTTTCCCATCTTTTACAATGTGTGGGGGCACAGTGCCTCCCCCTCAGTGCAGGTGCGGCATGGGGGAATTCTGAAATTGGAATGCATTAGTGTCTCACTGACACTTCCCTGTGCTGCTCTGCTGATGGGGAGGGAGTCGAGTGTCGGCAATAGAGGCTTTGCGTGCCACTTGTGGCACCAGTGGCGTGGGTTGCCTACCCCAGATATAGATGCTCAAGACTGCTTAAACTTTTAAAAATAAAGTATTTTTAAGGATCATAAGTACTTTGGATACTTTACAGTGACTGCCTTCGGAGGAAGGAGCAATTGGAGAGCACTGTGAAGATAAGTGATTGGGGTGGGCTTTAAAGAGACCCTGTCACTTGGTGGAAAAAAATGTCCCTAGTTCTGGAACAGAGGTGGACGTAGTTATTAAAAGGCCCCCATACAAAAATAATTAAAATACATGGATAATTACAAACGCTTATTCACTGGGTATACGTAGACTCTACCATGGCCCATAAAATACAAATGTAGTCAGACAACAAATGCCTCCTACACTTCCTGACCAAAAGGCAAATAATAGAATATCTCAGTACCAATCAGGTGGAAAATGAAAGAGGTGCTCTCTGCTTGAAACTATTGTTTTTCAAACCAAGAGAATGTTTGGGGCATTACGAAGACTGCCACCCACTTCTCACCCACCCTAAACGTCAGCAATGCCCAAGGCCCAATTTAGAGTCTTTTGTTTAGCTTCATAAACGACACATTAACCACTGCTGAGGAAATTTCTACAACACTCTTGTTCACGCTCTTCCTCTCCAGGCAACAACAAAAAAAAAAGTATGTAGGTTCACTTTTAGGCTACTTTCAGACTGGGGCATTGTGGGCGTTGGCGATAAAACGGCGCTATATTTAGCGCCGCTTTACCGTCATTTTAGCGGCGCTATTCGGTCGCTAGCGGGGTGAGTTTAGCCCCCGCTAGCGGCCGAAAAAGGGTTAAAACTGCCAGCATAGCGCCGCTGGCGGTTTAGAACCGCTGCCCCATTGCTATCAATGGGAAGGGATGCTTTAGTAGCGGTGAATACACCGTTCCTACAGCGCTGGAAAGATGCAGCTTGCAGGACTTTTTGTACCATCCTGCAAGCGCACTGCTCCAGTGTGAAAGCCCCTGGCCTTTATAATGGAGACACAGGAGAGGCTCTTTACAGGCGCTATGCAGGCTCTATTTTTACCGCTGTATCGCCTGTAAAGCCCCTCAGTGTGAAAGTGCTCTAAAGGTTAATTTAGCAGAGTTGTTTTTAAAGTGACCCTATTACATTTCCCATTCAGGACTCTGTTTCATTGCCCACCCATTGACTCATTTATTCTCACCTTCACACCACTCTCATAATGGGGAAGCATGTGACCTTTTCCCTTCATGCAGTGATGGGGCCTAGTGGCAATTGTTAATTCCAGCCACTGTCACATAATTCAGGGGCCTGACACAACCAAACCACCACAGAAAATGACTCTACTTTCATACCAAAATATGCTTCAGGGATGTCTCAAACAGCCTGGTTCCTGTAGGCCTCCAAAGGTTATAAATTAATAAAAGAACCAGAAGCTGGAGTCTGAACGTGATCGTTAATCATACTTTATTAGTAAAAGTGCAAGCAGTCTTGACATCTCTACATGAACAACAAGGTGCTAATGCCTAGCTATGATTATGGCTTTGGATAAAATGTGTTAGCTACTTGTTGTTCATATAGATGCTCAAGACTGCTTAAACTTTTAAAAATAAAGTATTATTAAGGATCATAAGTAGACTCCAGCTTTTTCACTAACTTTGGAGTCAGGTAACATTCCTCATATAAGAAGCAACACTAGCTGACAATGGGTACTTTACAGTGGCTGCCTCGGAGGATGGAACAATTGAAGAGCACTGTGAAGATAAGTCATTGGGGTGGGCTTTAAAGAGACATTAATAAGTAGAGCCAGCAAAACTGTAATCCTTGAAGTGTCATTTATTGGTACAACAGAGTGACAATAAAACAATAAAGCTGACGCGTTTCGGCAAAAGCTTTAGTCGTAGGATTTAAAGAGACCCTGTCACTTGGTGGAAAAAAAATTCCAGTAAACAAACATAAAGGTTTTGTTTAACTTTTTTTTATTTCATTTGAATTAATAACATGCAACTTAATGATATGATATAGCAATGTAACATACACAATTTAAATGTTTACAATGCATGAATATCAAGAAAGTAGATAACGATCATGACACTATGGGGCTGATTTACTAAAGGCAAAAAGACTGCAGTTGCTCAAGAGCTTAGTAAATGAGGTAAAGCTTCCTCCACTTCACAAAAAATATCCAATTACATGCAAGGGAAATAAAAAAAAACCAAAAACAGCATTTTCACTTGCACATGATTGGATGATGGAAGTCAGCAGAGCTCTCCCTCATTTAATAAGCTCTGGAGCAATTGCACTTGCAGAGTTAATAGTAACGATATATATTTTAAGGTTTTAAGAAAAGGGTCTGAAGAAATCTTGGGGTCATTGACATCTGTGCAGAAAACGCCTTGCTGTACACTCGAACTAAACAACTGTGTTGAAACGGGAAGTTTATAATCCCTTCACTATGTCTCAATGTTTCCACTGGTGTTGATGAGTCAAATTAAATGTTTACTTTCTGTTAAGTGAGAGTTACATTAATTTTCATACTTGTGGCCGAGGTACCAAAGGTGATATAAAATACCACCAGCTAAAATATTCCTTCAACCATAGGCTGGTGTAAGCCACTTTTTCCTGTATACACGGTGTGTTTATTCAGCAGAATAAAAATCCATTATGTAAAATCAGGAACATGTTCCCTCCCAAGAATTTCTTTCTTGCCAATGTTTCGTTTAAAAAATAGCTCACTTGCGTCTGCAACGGTTTACTCAAGGATACATGGTTTTGCTTAAAAGTAACCTGTCACAAAAGAAACCCAACAACAGTGGAAAATGCATTTTGCGCTCAGTTTCACACTTATGGATCATTCAGAGATGCTTAAAGAGACAGTGTCATCTTGCCTATGGGTACCCACCTCCGAATGTCTCTTAAAACAAACTTAAAACTTGTGCTGTGCCCATGCTGCCCCCTTGTCCCAGCCACTGACAGGGCTGGGACAAGGGGGGGTGGGGGGTCAGAAGGGGCACGTGCCCTGGGTGCAGCATCTCTATGTAGAGGCACCAGTGTTCTGGGAGACTCTAAAGGAAAAAGTAATGATAAAAAAAAAATTGAAGGTTAAACCTAAGTTTATGATTCTGACCATGAAAAATGGTTGGAGTCTGCAGACCCCATCCACCCACAAATTCCTCCCTATCCCATTTTAAGGGTTTTTCTTCCCAATGGCTCTTGTCAAATTTAAATTCAGAGTGGCTGTGTGTGGTTCTGTCTGTGCAGCCATGCCATTCATTCACAGAGAGTTGTAAATGATAAAACTACAAGTTCCACCTGCCACTGTGGCAGAGAGACTGTAGTTCTCAAGGGAGCACAAAAGAAGTGACATCACTGCATTTGTAGTCCATTGATACTTCCTCGAGCTCTGAAGCTGATGGTCCATACTTGCAGGGTCAAATGCAAAAAATAATGAATGCACAGTTTTCCTTTTTGCATTATGGGTGCATGTATTATATTTTTGCAAAAGGTGTAATTCTCCTTTAAACCAATACATTTTTTGTATATATTCAGAATGTATAATGCGCTAATATTAGCCTCCCAATATAACACGGTGTGATCTCTTAATGATTAATCAGTGAATCATGTGCAAAATAATCAAATGGCCTATTATAAATAACATAACATCCTTCACCATAACAAAGTCCAATAACTAAATATCAATGTGATAATAAATTTTTGCACAAAATTAAAAAGAGAAAAAGATGAGATATATTAATGTGATGAACCACAGCACAGGTATCTCAATAGGACAGCATACTGCTGTGAAAAAATATAACGTCTTTGGTGATTTGATGAAAGAAGCTAGAAAGACGTCTTTCTAGCATCTTTCTATCTCATACACATCCATTTACCCATAGCTCTTCAGAGGATGATTATGTAGAGATGTAATTCCATTGGTTCACCACTGGAGGGAGTTCCTAGGTTATATCTGCTTACTTCGTGTATTTAAATGGGTCTTAGGGTAGAGTTGCAATTATGTTTTAAATATATGTTTTATTGTAAAAATTATGTATCTATATGTATTAAATTGTTATTTTGTATGGGTATTATGTTGTTTGAATGTAGTGCAGAGCGCATATAGCGGCATGATGATGCATCATACTCCCTGGTCACTATGGCAACCGGCATGGACACTATAAATACTAAGCAAGGTCATCACATGGTCACCTTTGAAAAACTCACGTGTCTAGTGACCGGTCAGGAGGAGCCAGTGACGAGCAGTGCTGTGTGCACACTGTTGGCGTGTGAGGAGATCCCAGCTGTTAGCTGTATGCAACTGAGCTTACCATATGCGATTTTCTACTGCTGAAAAGTGTGAGTGAATTTTTACCCTTAGTTTATAGGGATTACATATTACAATGCCTGCGCAATGGTCTTTCTTTTCTTTTGTTGTTTCATACTGCAGAAGTTCTTTGAAAGCCAGAAGCCAGCCCATGCTAATGAGCAGCTGAATATATGAGCAAGCCAGCTATCACTGGGCATTACTCATTGAAACCTGTCTTTATTCATCAAATCACCAAAGACGTTATATTTCTTCACAGCAGTATGATGTCCTATTGAGATACCTGTGCACTGTGGTTCATCACATTAATATATCTCATCTTTATTTTTCTCTTTTTAATTGTGTTCAATAATTTATTATCACATTAATATTTAGTTATAGGATTTTGTTATGGTGAAGGGTGTTATGTTATTTATAATAGGCTCCATTTGATTATTTTGCACATGATTCACTGATTAATCATTAAGAGATCACACCGTGTTATATTGGGAGGTTAATATTAGCGCATTATACATTGTGAATATATACAACACTTTTTGTGTGATATCAGTTCACATACACAATAATTGCAGCTATATTATTTGGTCATCTTCTAGTATTTGTCACTTATTTATTTATTTACTAGTTCATATCAGCGCTTTAGTACACTTTTTACTATATATTTTGTATACTCATACTTAATGATCTGCGATACTGAAGGGGGGGGGGGGGGGTATTGTTTTTCTACACACTTTGTGCTACAAGGTGCCCCTCTCAGAAGGCAAATAAAGGGATATGTGCTAACCTTCCCTTCACTTACAATGGATATTAAAATGTTAAAATGTCAGGTTTCTGTGATGTAAAAAAAATGAGACAAAGATAAATAATTTTTAGAACGTTTTCCACCTTTAATGTGACCTCTAAACTGTACAACTCAGTTGAAAAACAAGCTGAAATGTTTTGGGGGGGAGTAAAACTAAAAAACTAAAATTATATGGTTGCATAATGCCGTTTACACACACGACTTTTTGACCGAACTGGTCCGCTGGAACGCATCCCTCGGACAATCCCACCATGTGTGGGCTTCATCGGACTTCCGACAGACCTTCAGTCGAAAATCAGACGGACTTTGGATTTGAAACATGTTTCAAATCTTTCCGACGGATTCGAGTCCGGTCAAAAAATCAGTTCGTCTGTATGCTAGTCCGACGGACGAAAACCGACGCTAGGGCAGCTATTGGCTACTGGCTATCAACTTTCTTATTTTAGTCCGGTCAGACGTCATCACAAAGTCCGAATCAGTCGGACTTTGGTGTGATCGTGTGTAGCCAAGTCCATTCGCTCGAAAGTCTTTCAGAAGTCCGTCAAAAGTCAGTCGAAAGTCCGTCGGAAAGACCATCGGACCTTTGATGCCGAAAAGTCCACCCGTGTGTATACACGGCATTAGTGTGCACAGCCTCTTATAACTGGGGATGTAGCTGTGTTCAGGATTAAGCAATCACATTCAAACTCATGTTAAATAGGAGTCAATACACACCTGCCATCATTTAAAGTGCCTCTGATTAACCCCAAATAAAGTTCAGCTGTTCTAGTAGGTCTTTCTTGGCATCGGCTGCGATCGTCGCGCTGTGTTGCTAGGACACAGCGTGACCCCGATCTCTGTAAAGAGCCGCGGCTGCAGCTCTTTAACCATGTGATCGGCTGTGTCCAATCACAGTGGGTCACATGTAAACACGGGGATGCCGGTAATGGTCGCTCCTCGCCTCACACTGACAGTGTGTGGCGAGGAGAGCCGATCAGCGGCATCTTCTCGCAGGGGACATCTAGATTAGTAATCAGAGCACTGATCATCAGTGCCCTGATTACAATAAAGCCCCCACAGTGCCAGCATTGAGTGCCCACCAGTGCCAGCAATGAGAGTCCACCAGTGCCCACAAGTGCCACCAATCAGTGCCCATTAGTGATGTCAGTCAGTGCTGGCTATCAGTGCTGCCCACCAATGCCCATCCCTTCTGCCCATCAATGCCCATCAGTGCCACCTATCAGTGCCCACCAGTGCCACCTATCAGTGCCACCTATCAGTGATCACCAGTGCCACCTATCAGTGCCCAGTGCCACCCATCAGTGCCCACCAGTGCCACCCATCAGTGCCGCCTATCCGTGATACCTATCAGTGCCCATCAATGCCACCTATCAGTGCCCACCAGTGCCACCCATAAATGCCCACCAGGGCCACCCATCAGTGCCACCTATAATTGCTCATCAGTGCCACATATCAGTGCCACCTATCAGTGCCCATATGTGCGGCATATTCATGCCTCCTCATCACTGCCACCTCATCAGTGCCCATCAGTGCAGCCTATCAGTGCCCATCAGTGCCACCTCATCAGCGCCCATCAGTGGAGAAAAGTATTTATTTACAAAACTTACTGACATACTAAGAAAAACATATTTTTTTTCAAAATTTTCGGTCTTTTTGTTTTTATTTAAATAAAAAAATAAAAATTCAAAAACAGAAGTTATTAAATACCACCAAAAGAAAGCTCTATTTGTGTTAAGAAAAATTATAAAAAATTCACATGGTTGCAGTGTAGCATGACCGCGCAATTGTCATTCAAAGTGTGACAGCGCTAAAAGCTGAAAAATGGCCTGGGCAGGAAGAGGGTGAAAGTGCCCTGTATTGAGGTGGTTAACCGCTTCCCGACCAGCCACCGCAGTTATACTGCAGATGGTTGGCTCCCCTGCGCGAGCCATCGTAGCTGTACATCGGCTCGCGGGGTCGGAATAGCAGGTGCGCGCCCACTGCACAGTGGGGTTACCGATGCTCGTGGCTGACGGTTGCGATGACGGCCGTCCACGAGCGATCATGAGCTGGAGACACAGAACAGGGATGAGTGTGTCTAAACACACACTTCTCTGTTCTGTTCTGAGAGGAGTGACAGATCGTGTGTTCCTATTAGGTAGGAACCACGATCCGTCACTTCCTCTAGTCAGTCCCCTCCCCCTTCAGTTAGAATCACCTCCCAGGGAACACAGTTAACCCCTCAATCGCCCCCTAGTGTTAACCATTTCACTGCCAGTGACATTTTTACAGTAATCAGTGCATTTTTATAGCATTTATGTATTTATGCCAATGGTCCCAAAAATGTGTCAAAATTGTCCGATGTGTCCGCCATAATGTCACAGTCACGATAAAAATCGCAGATCATCGCCATTACTAGTAAAAAATAATAAATAATAAAAATGCTATAAATTTATCCCCTATTTTGTAGACACTATAACTTTTGCACAAACCAATCAATATACGCTTATTGCGATTTTTTTTACCAAAAATATTTAGAAGAATGCATATCGGCCTAAACTGAGGAAAAAAAAAAGTTTTTTTTATATATATTTTTGGGGGGTATTTATTATAGGAAGAAGTAAAAAATAATACTTTTTTTCAAAATTGTCGCTATTCTTTTGTTCATAGCGCAAAAAATAAAAACCGCAGAGGTGATCAAATACCACCAAAAGAAAGCTCTATTTGTGTGGAAAAAAAAGGATGTCAATTTTGTTTGGGTACAATGTCGCAGGACTGCGCAATTGTCAGTTAAAGCGACGCAGTGCCGAATCGCAAAAAATGCTCAGGTCAAGAAGGGGGTAAATCTTCCGGGGCTGAAGTGGTTAAAGAACCATCCACCAATCAGTGAACCAAAGAAATGACCTGGTGACATTACTTCCTTTGACTATACACGGTTCCAGTCGTTGGTCACTTTAGCACCCATTTATGATTACAGCCATCTTTACAGGAATGTGTGCATTGGGAATATTGTATTGAAAGAACCCTCTGGGATAAGTCACAGGTCCCAACAAGGACCATTCACATGAGCAGTGGGCATCCAGCTGTGAAGCCACAAGGAATCACAGCCGGCTGCCCACAGCAAACATGCCAGATGGCCTGAAGACTGGGGAAAAAGCGGGTTGGGTGAGCATAGCGCTGGACCCCTGGACAGGTGAGTGTCATTAAAAGTCAGCAGCTATAGTATTTGTAGCTGCAAACCTTTTTTCCCCAAAAAGGCTGAAGAAGTGCATAAGGACTCTCTACCACCCCCATGGCACTCAGGCCTCAAGCCAAACAAGCACAAGTTCTGCATCATTGGTGGACAGAGAGTGGTTTGAATACTTCCCTGAACCTAAAATATCATACAGAAGTACTGAAAGACAAATGGAGGTAAAGGGAGCTGAGCATATGCAGGAGAGGAAGGTTGGTATCTAAGTGCACCCGTTGTTTTGCATAGAAAATGTATTTTATTAATAATTGTATTAATAATTTTCATATTTCATTTACAATTATTTTTTATTATAACAAAACTACTAATGCCTATAATAATAACTTTATAAACAATTCATTTGTTTTCAATAAATATTTATGCACTCACTGATGCAACTAGAAACACAACTGACAAATGCAGTTGTCTGAGATTTCTTCATGTTTTCAATAACCATCACAAAGTGCCATTTTCAGATTTTCCATTAGGGGGAGGTAGTGTTCTATGAATGCATTTCTCGGTGCAGAGTCAGACTGACAATTAACTGGATATGATTTTCATGCACGATGATCCTGCATGCTGATGCGCAGCAATAGAGATGAGTGAACTGTTTTGCATTAGTTCGATTTTGCAGGAGACCAAGCCAGTTCACACTGAACAGAAGTTTGAGCAAAACAGGTAATCTGCACTTAATTTGTACTGGTTTGCGCCAGCGAATCGGTAAAGGAGTGCAAGCAGCAGCCTCCACTGCAGCAAAAATGGAGAATCCAGTATTCACTTTAAATAATCAATTCGCTGTACCCAACTTTCTATATAGTCCCTTCTAAAAACTGCACACATTGCTATAAATCTGTGTAATTTCCTCTCTCTCTCTGTGTTTTAACAACTTCCAAGAGATGTTTGAATTTTCCCACAAATGGAAGTGGGGTGGACAGAAATGACTGGATATAAAATTGGACTAATCAGCAGTCAGGCAATGCTTCCAGTAAGACAGAATATTTAAAGGGTAGCTCAACTTTCGTGGAATAAAAAATTAGCAAATAGAAAAAAAATGAATATAGCGTATACAATTGCAACACAAGTCATATTGTAATTCAAAGTTATTTAACCGCTTCCCGACTGCTGCAGGACGATATACGTCGGCAGAATGGCACGGGTGGGCAAAAGGGAGTACAGGTACGTCCTGTTCGAGAAGTGGTGCTGCGGGCGCGCCCGATGCGTTCCACGTGACCGTGAGTCCCGCGGACTCGATGTCCGCCAGGTGCCCGCGATCGTGTCACAGATAGGTAGAACGGGGAGATGCCTTTGTAAACAAGGCATTTCCCCGTTCTGCCTAGTGACAGAACAGAGATCACCGCTCCCTGTCATCAGGAGCAGTGATCGTTGTCATGTGTGTTGAAGCCCAGCCCCCTCACAGTTAGAATCACTCCCTAGGACACATTTAACCCCTTGATCCCCCCCCCCCAGTGGTTAACCCCTTCACTGCCAGTGTCATTTACACAGTAATCAGCGCATTTTTATATGACAATGGTCCCAAAATAGTGTCAAAAGTGTCCGATGTGTCCGCCATAATTTCGCAGTCTTGATAAAAATCGTAGATCGCCGCCATTACTAATAAAAAAAAATGCCATAAAACTATCCCCTATTTTGTAGAGGCTATACATTTTGCGCAAACCAATCAATATACGCTTATTGCGAATTTTTTTTTTACCAAAAATATGTAAAGAATACATATCGGCCTAAACTGAGGGAAAAATTGGGTTTTTATATATTTTTTGGGGATATTTATTATAGCAAAAAGTAAAAAATATTGCATTCTTTTTCAAAATTGTCACTTTTTTTTGTTTATAGCGCAAAAAAAAACAAAACGCAGAGGTGATCAAATACCACCAAAAAAAAGGACGTCAATTTTGTTTGGGTACAATGTCGCACGACCGCGCAATCGTCAGTTAAAGGTATGCAGTGCCGAATCGCAAAAAGTGCTCTGGTCAGGAAGGGGCAAATCCTTCCGGGGCTGAAGTGGTTAAAATGACCTTTCACTTTCAATCTGCAGCTCTGTAATTTTCTGTAAAATGAATGCAATATGTATACATGGAGGTGTTCTGTGAACAGATTGTGTACAAAATGCCCCCCAGATGTGTCATTTTCTACCTGAGTGATTGGCTTACTGATTTTCCCAGAAGTCTGCACTAAGATAAAAAAATCAGTTTTTGAGCATCCCCTTCAACAAAAATTTCCTTTTTGGTGAGATACTGCCAAAGGGAAATCAAAGGGCAGTTTAGGTAATAATGTGCATCGCATACTAGCACAATATGACAGATTTACCTGAAAACGAAGCCCTTCAGTGGCACGCTGTCACCACTGAAGGCGCTTCCATCTTCACCCGGTCTTCTTTCCAGGTTCGCCGGCTTCAGCTATATGATAGGCCGAGCTGGCGATTACGTCACTTCCTCGAATGAGCACAGGAGTTGCTGTTTACTGCACAGCTCTGAAGGAACGGTATGGGTATGCCATTCCTTCAGAGCGTATGCATCAGTGACGTGCTGCATCTAAAGTAAATATCTCCTAAATGGTGCACATTTATGAGATATTTACAGTACAGTACCTATAGGTAAGCCTTACTATAGGCTTACCTATAGGTAAAAATCATGTATGGGAGTTTACTCCCACTTTAACTAAAAGTTATGTAAACTGTGATAAGTATGTTTCTCCCATACTCTGAGTTTTGATTGCTTTCTCAAGTTAGCAGTGGGGCAGTTCAACTGACTCCAACCCTGTATCTGTTGAGGCCTTCTTCTCTTGTATTAGAAATTGGTGCAACATGGCAAACAAACAACAGGTCAAATGACAGCCAATGCCCCACAATTGTAATAGAACACTAAAGCCACAACTTTTTCATGGGAGTAGCTTAAGATGCCTCTCCAGTTGCGCCATGATTCTTGTTGCTAGTAAGGTTACCATCTCTATCATCTGGGATGTCCCTGTCTTCAGCAAGACTATTTCAGAATGGATATCCGCTGCACTCGTTCATGACTGGGTGACTGTTTCCATCTTACTGACTTGGATTGCATTTCCTGATGCGGTCATCACACTGCAAGAGGGCCAGAAGTATTCCAGTAGCAGGTTTTGAATATTCGTTAGTGATGTGAAACGTCATCTGTGTGTTATGCTGTGTGCTGGTGTCAAGATCTCAACCTCAATATAGGTGGTCATCCATTCTTCTGTACCCCAGAGGGCCCATGGGTTGGGTGGGTCCTCCTTTGTCCTGCACTCTGTCATTGGCAGGGAGGGGAAATGTTCTACTAGGTGGCTTAAAGGGGCCACCACCCAGAATTACACTTGTATGTGGAAAAAAGCAGTTTTGGCACGAACAAAAATCTATCAGCCCATACCAACCAATCAGGTTTTGTTCTTATCAGAATATGCTCAGGTATAGTGGCAACCTAAATCTCCTTCGTCCTTGTATCTCTTGTGCAGTAAGGTCTCTGCATTTGGGTTCCAAGCTCTGTCCACCTTGCCACAGTCATTAGGTAGTGTTCTCCACTGAAATTCATGACAGACATAAGAAGACAACCCACCAGACTCCACCTCCAGCTGAAGTATCTGATCTTTAAGTGATTTGGTCAATCTTAGTTCTCCAATGTTCAAGGCTGCTAACATGCTGGAACATACTGATCCTAAATCTGGTTCGTTTAAAAATGAAAGTGACTCTGCCCGGTTATCTCTCACTGTAATTAATTTAATCAAAGCTAACAAAGCATCATTTTATAAATAAGCATTCATTCTACTCATATAAAAGAATAACTACATAAAATATACAACCTTTCCTTCTAATGCAGGACTATAATAATCTCATTATTCAGTGTGCTTCTTTGTATAAAAAATAATGTGACCTTTGTATAGCAGAAATCGTTTTAACACATTTTAATTTGCATTATTATCTTAAAAAAAAAAAAAAAAAAGGACACCTCACCTGCTATGAATAAGCAGCTACTTCCATTCTCCTTATTGTGGCTAAATCCTAGGCAAGAATCACATGGTCTCTGGTTTCCATAAGAATAGTGGGTGTTTCATTAAGTTAAAGACTGCAAATCAGACAGATCCTGCTGGAAGTCTGCCGTGAGGTAAGCGGAATAGCAAGGCCCAAACAGGAAACACACCCTGTATAAGTAATAAGAAAATATGGTTGTCACAATATATATTATCATTGCAGGGCCATTGTATTCAGAAAGTCGCGTGTGCCATGGCTGCTGAATACCATAGCAGGCAGTGAAGATTCCTCCATCCACTACTTTATCATGCATAGGGCAAATAAACTGATTTTTTCTTGTTCAGCCCATGGGGGCAGGTATATGGGTTAAGGACCATCGCTGGAGTGGTGGGTGAAGCCCAGAGGACCATAAGTGAAGTGATGGCGGAATCACAGGTGCATCTACTTCACAATAATCACATCTTGTCCCCAGAAGGTCACCATAATAGAGCACTTCACATGGGCTCCAGACTAGAGAGAAATATCACCTTAAGCCTAGACATATACACTTTATCTCATTCAGTGCAGATGGAAGAATCTACACTACTGACTATTGTATTTGGACAGCCTGCATACCCGAAGTGCCTGCATCTGAATGGATGCACTCATTGTTTGGCTGAGAATTTTCACCCAGTTCCGTAGATTATTAAAACAACTTTTGTCAAGCAAGTTGGTGCCGACAGAGCCGACCATGACTTGAATTTTGCCCAATTCAGCAGGAGTGGAAATGATCTCTTTCCTCAAATTATAAAACAGACCTCTGCTTCTCTATATTGTGGAAGGAATGGGCTATATTTATATAAGTTACCTTGGTGAGTCCAGATGGTCAGTCACAGCCCATAAATCAAAGACAACTCTGTCCTTCCTTTGATGGTCAGGTGTAATTGTTCTGCAACGTTGTCAGCTGCTAAAAGGAATGTTAAGAGATGAAGTTGAGATCTTAGCTGTTGAGTTTTGACAAAAGACTTGAAATTTAGGGGCCGTACACACAGGCCCAATGTCGGGCGGTATTGGCCCGTGTGTACGGCAGCTGGTCCGACAGAAGCCTGCCATTCTGTAGTCTTCTTGTTAAAGGGCATGACCGAAAAAGGCACCTGATTAGCCATTGGCTGAGAGCAGTGGTGTAGCTAGCACATCTGGCCCCCGGGGCTGGTCATTTTTTTTGCACCCCCCCCCCCCTTCAAGGAAAATGGTATGTGGCAAAATAGCAGCGTCACTCCAAAACTGTGGGTGTGGTCAGATTGCATCAACAGTGAGGGGGCTTAAAGGGCCATATGCTTTAATGACTGTGCCACACGTATGTATGTCGCAGACAGTACAAACCTCAGTATACTAATTTTAATAAAATAAAACTGTTCTATTGCATATCCTTTACTACACACAGCTAACCTTAAAGTGATATTAAAGTCTTGATTTTTGTTTTGTTTTTCTAAATAATAAACATGTTATACTTACCTGCTCTGTTGCAGTAGTTTTGCACAGAGCAGCCCAGATCCTCCTTTTCTCGGGTCCCTCGCCAGCACCTCTGGCCCCTCCCCCTTTCTGAGTGCCCCCACAGCAAGCAGCTTGCTATGGGGGCACCCAAGCAGGCGCTCTCTCGAGCCTCAGATCTGTGTGTCCATCCTCACATGGAGCCATGGCTCAACTCCGCTCCCTCCGTCTTCTGATTGGCTCACTGGCTGTGATTGACAGCAGTGTGAGCCAATGGCTCCTGCTACTGCCAAAAGCCAATCAGGAGTGCGAGTCCCTGGACAGCCAAGGCTCTCATGGACATTGCTGAATCGAGAGGGGGCTCAGTAAGTATTGGATGGGGCCTGGGGTGCTGCTGCAACAGAAGGTTTTTTACCTTCATGCATAGAATGCATGAAGAGTAAAAATGTTATGCCTTTACAACCACTTTAACAAAGAATGTGCTGTACTTAGAATGCAGTAGTCAGGAGTAAAAAATGTAAAACACAGTGAGGGGAATTTATCAAAACTGGTGCAGTCAGAATCTGGAACAGCTGTGCATTGCAACCAATCAGTTTCTATCTTCAGCTTTTTCAGCTTTAAAAATGAAAGCTATCAGCTTATTGGTTGCCATGCACAGCTGTTCTAAATTCTGTCTGCTCTAATTTTGATAAATTCCTCTAAGGGCTCATTTAGACAGGCGCTCAGACAGGTCCTGTATGCTGTGCCACTTTTTGCTGCATCTGTATCCACCAGCGAGCTTCACCTATAGAAGTGGGTGCACAGATCCGAATGCAGACACTGTGCGTTTGGATACATGCATCCCTTCGTGTCTGCATGTCAAATTTTGACATTCGACTGTCCATGCAGCTGCTGCGTCCAAATTGACTTTGACTGGCCTACCTGCACAAGGATGCACAGAACACAGATCATCATGCATCCCCACACGGTACATGGCCATCACACTGGACATGGACGCATATGCTCCATGCGAATGAGGCCTAATTGTCATGTGGGCCAGATAGCAGGAAAAAGGAGATGTCGGGTAATTAAAATAAAAGTATGGGAATTGTATTTCTGAATTATACTTACCTAGCTAGATGCTGCATCTGTCCCCCGCTCTAAGGCTGAGAACCGAGTAATCAAACAGCCGATCACTCAGTTCTTAGAGCTCCCCGAGCAGAGAGCTGGTGGCTGTCAGTCTCTGGCTTTGCTCTGCTCCCCCCCGGTGCCCACCGAAACACTGGGCTGTGGAAGGGGCGGGAGTGGCCGGCTCAGGCTCTCAGTGGCTCGCTGAGAGGCTGAGCTGGGTGCCAGTCCAGGCATGTGAGTGGATCCCAATAATATGGTTGCGATCTTTCCACAGCCTGGACCGACTCTGACATCAGCCGAGAGCTGCCTTAAGCCCACTGTCATCTGAAAATGGGTCACAGGATAGCAAAACAATCTGCACTGTTGTGATCAACAGGAGAAGTACAACCAAACAGGCTTTGGCTGTACATCTCTTTTAATAAACCTATCAAAAGACCTGTCTCTCTGCTCCTGTTTGGCATTACTTGTGACAATTGATAAATGTCCCCATTTATGTTGTGACCTCTTCCTCAGCCCAGGCTTTAAATCCAGTCTCTTTCTCTCTGAAGCTGGAAGGTCCTTCAGGTACCCTCTTTCCTGGTCATAGGGCCTCCATGATCCCCCTCTCATAGTCCAGGGCCTACAGACACCCCCTCTTCTAATCTGGGACCTCCAGGCACCCCCTCACCTAGTCCAGTATCTTCCTTGTACCGACCCTATCCAGGGGCCTTTGCCACACCAACCTCCATTTCCTAGTCAATGGCCTCCTCTGCACCCACCCACCTAGACCAGGGTCTTCCTTGCACTCCTCTCCTAGTCCAAGGCCTCCTCTACAGCTCACCCCCAAGTTCAGAGTCTCCTCTGCTCCCTGCTGTCCGAATACAGGTCCTTTACCACATCAACTCCACTTTTCAAGTCTAGGGCCTCCTCTACACCCCCCAGTCCAGGGCCTCCGGTGTACTCCCCTCCTAGTCCAGGGCCTCCTCTGCATCCCCCAGTCCAGGGCTTTCTGTCTTCTCCCCTTCTAGTCCAGGACCTCTTCTAAACCCACCGCCCCACTCCAGCACCTCCCCTGCACCCCCCCCTTCAGCCCAGGGCCTTCACTGCACTCCTTCACTCCAGGGCCTTCTCTGCATCCCCCCCCCTAGTCCAGGGTCTTCTTTGAAGCCTCCGCTTCTCTGGGATGCCTCACACAGAAAAGGCATAGGCTGTTTGGGCACTGGGCAGGACTAGGAGGGGACCTCACAGCACTCCACCGGGTGGGTGTGCTGCTAGCATAGGGTGCTTTTGCTCTAGGGTGTCACTGCCGCCAGTTCAATTGTAATGGACAGGCAGCGCATGCTGCATAGTTTGCCAATTACCAGAGGATCAAAATGGAGGGAGACCACACAGGCACACTAGCGCTGAATCACTCCGCTCCACCTAGCCCAGCCATCCTATAGAAGAGCATTCCAGAGAAACGCTGCAGCTACTGTTGCTTAGCATAGCAATTGTAGCTGAAGCGTCACTCTGGAATGTCACTCTAGTACACCTGTGCAGTCTCCCTCCTATTTGATTCTCCAGTATTTGGCAAACTATGCAGCGGGCGCTGCCTGCCCATTACACTTAATCGGGTGGCAGTGACATCCTTAGAGCAGCAGGTCCCAGTTCGGGTGGGGGTGGCACCTCTGTCGGCGCCCCCCCTAAATACTAACATTGGATAGTTAGTACATCGGCTCCTCCTGAGCTCTTCCCTTTTTTCTCCATTCAGCCTGCAGGGTTAAATGAAAAAAAAACTGTTAATGTGTACCAGGCTTTACTCATTAGAGTCAATGCTGTTTAGCAACTTAGGCTGGCCATACACTATACAATTTTCTAATTCAATTTCCTTTAGATTTACCTTCAACTATGTAGTGCAAGGGCCTGTCTGATTGCATACAAATTGAAAGGGTTTAGGTTTGACCTCATATTATATGGTTTTGGTAAATCTAAAGGAAAGTTGAACAGGAAAATTGTATAGTGTATGGCCAGCTTTAGTTCATTCAAAACAGCAGGCTGCTTGCATGCTTGAAACTTACATTAAAGGGTAACTCTACATTCATGGAAAAAAAGCATTAGCAAATAAAAAAACAATACTATAGCAAATACATTTGCGACACAAGTCACATTAAATGTTACTAAAAATTACCTTCCCTTTTCCATCTGCAGCACTGTAATTTTCTGTAAAATGTAATGCAATATGGCTACCTGGAGGCATTCTGTACACAGATGTCATTTCCTGCTTGTGTGATTGGCTCACTGATTTTCCCACAAGCCTCCACTCACAAACAAATCAGATTTTGGGTATCCCCTGCAACAAAACTGTCATTTTGGTGAGATACTCTCAAAGGAAAAATCACTTCTAAAGGGATGCAGACCCTGCCACTTTCCTCATTAGAGCCCTGCAGGTGCTGCAGCTGATTGATAATTATAAAGTCACTCCCATACAGATGGACAAGGGCAAACAAATAGCAGTTTCTTCAGAATAACAAAGTTTGTTAAAATCCCTGCAATGTAGATTGATCACCCAGAGGGGAATGTCTCTTTCTCAACAAAAGTGGAGTTACTCTTTAAGCTCATCAGCTCTACTTACACTGATTATGACAAATTAGGATCCAACAAATAATTGGCTAAACCCACAAGAAGTGTGTCACCATTATTTTAACTTTAAAATGATATATAAACCAACAGATGCAATAATTGGGTGAAAGATTTAATGTAGTATAACATTTTGGCTAGTTAAATAATACATTCTTACAGTAGTCCAGACATTAGACCAAAAATAGGGTTGACTGAGGAGTAAAAAAGGAAAAAGAGTCTTTATTCCAAAGAAGGGCTAGTCCCTCCAAGTAAGGGACAGTTGGGAGACACGTACTTCACTCCTGGTTTTCTCATTTAAATCCCTTATTGATAAAAAAGACTTTTTGCAAACTTTATTGAGGGAAGAACAGAAGTGGAGTAATGTATACCTTATAGAGTATGCCATGGTCTGAATGAGATACGCTTCTGCCAATGATAACTATGTCAAAGACTAAGGTTATCTACCAATAGTAGAGAGGGTTAAAAGAGGTTTTATGGTGAAAGCCTATTTTCTGTAAGCAAATAAGATTCGTTGCAGTAAAGTCATCACTGGAATATCTGTGTCGGGGTATGACTGATACATTTTGCATGCTGATCCTCTTGTCATTCTCCTGGAAGGATAAAACAAGGCTTACAGATCAAAGCTTTAAAGTAGGCCAAATTAGTACAGAATATATATTCAGGTGCGGCTTTCAAGGTGAAGCACCTAAATTTGATCATTGTTACAAATAAGGAAAAGAGGTCTTTGGTTTACTGGTTAGAGCTATTCCTTTACAGCCCTATGATCCTGGGGCAGTGCTATCCTAGGAAACTGTGAGGCTTGGGGTGATTATGAAATGAGGGACCATAATGTTATATTGTCAGTCCTTTGTGCTATTATATTCATAATAGCTGACAATTATTTTTTGTTTGTTGTGGATGCTTCGGCTAATGCCGCGTACACACGAGCGGACTTTACGGCGGACTTTGCCCGGCGGACTGGATTTCGTCGGACAATTCGATGTGTGTGGGCTCCAGCGGACTTTGTTTTCTCAAAAGTTGGACGGACTTAGATTTGAAACTTGTTTCAAATTTATCCGTTGAAATCGAGTCCGGTCGAAAAGTCCGCCGTCTGTATGCTAGTTCGACGGACAAAAAAGCCACGCTAGGGCAGCTATTGGCTACTGGCTATGAACTTCCTTGTTTTAGTCCGGTCGTACGTCATCACGTACGAATTCGACGGACTTTGGTGGATTGTGTGTAGGCAAGTCCGTTCATTCGGAAAGTCAGTCGGAAAGTCCGTCGAAAAGTCCGCCGGGCAAAGTCTGCCGTAAAGTCCGCTCGTGTGTACGCGGCATAAGAATGTGAACCTCTGTCCTGTGTTCATTGCTGTTTGGCTCCTATTTGGGGAGATTTCCCATAGTTTCTGTTTGAGTGACACATTGAAGCACACAAGGGATCACAAAGGTTAGTTTTTATTGGCTTGAGCAGTAAAAATGGAACCTGTTGCAATTTTTTGATAAGACAGTGATAACAAGGCCAGTATTTTTTCTTTGAAAAGGTTGACACATTAAATGGATGGATGTGCAGGGAAATTACTCCCCAACAAAGAAAACAAAAGACCCTGCAAGGGATTTTAACCCTTCTATTATGTAGAAGAGTGTTCTCCAAACCGTGGCCCTTTGTCCGGCCCTTGAAAGGCACTATTCCTTCCATTGATACAATACACTATTCTGCCAACTGACATCAACAATGAGGCACCATTTCTCCCACTAACACCAACAATGGGGCACTTTTCCTCCCAATGATACCAACAATGGCACACTTTTCATCCCAATAATACCAATGATGGGCCACTATTCCTCCCAATGATATCAACAATGGGGCACTATTCATCCCAATGATATCAACAATGGGGCACTATTCATCCCAATGATATCAATGATGGGGCACTATTCCTCCCCCAATGATGGGGCACTATTCCTCCCCCAACGATGGGGCACTATCCCTCCCCCTAATATCAAATCTGGCCCTCTAAAGTCTATAGGACAAAAACTGGCTTAGAAAGTTTAGAGGACCCCTGTTCTAGAATAAAGGTGCCATAAAATAACCCTTTTTTAACTCGTTGTTCTAGTTCAGGGGTCTCCAAACTGTCTAAAGATAGGGCCAGTTTATTGTCCTATAGACTTTAGGGGGCCAGACATACTATTAGAATTAGAATAGTGCCCCATCGTTGGTATAATTCTGAGGAATAGTGCCCCATCGTTGGTATAATTCGGAGAAATAGTGCCCATTGTTGGTATCATTGGGAGGATATGTGCCCCATCATTGGTATCAGTGGGAGGAATAGTGCCCCATCATTGGTATCAGTGAGAGGAATAGTGTCCCATTGTTGGTATCATTGGGATAATTATTTCCCCATTGTTGGTATCATTGCAAGGAATAGTGTCCCATTGTTGGTGTCCGTGGGAGAAATGGTGCCCCATTGTTGATGTCAGTTGGCAGAATAGTGTCTTATATCAGTGAGAGAAATAGTGCCCCAAGGGTGGGATAAAGGCAAGCAAAGGGCCTCATCTGGCCACCGGCCCGCAAGTTAAATTTTATAAGCAGAAGTGGAATCTTTTTTAACGATTTCACCCAAAAATCTATGCATTTCTTTCTTTTATTTGTCATTATCAAAAATAACAGTCCCCACCCCTTTCTTATTAGCTAGACTCAATATAGTCAATATTCCCTACGCTTTTCCTAGGTCAATTCATTTTGCATAAAAATCTCTAAATGTTTCTTATCTACTGGCAGATTCATTGTAAACAGATTTCTCAAATCCATAGGTAGTTATATGGATTGCTTTTGCTTTATTATAAAGTCTGGACTTAAAGTGTTACTAAACCCAAAACAGTAAAATAAGTCTGTATGTACAGTAAAGCATGCTTGTTATACTCACTGTGGAACCTGAGGGGTTAAAGGTGTTGTAAAGGCAGAATGTTTTTTATCTTAATGCATTCTATGCATTAAGATAAAAAGATTTCTGTGTGCAGCCCCCCCCCCCCTCGGCCCCCCTAATACTCTACTTACCTAAGGTCTCTCTCTGTCCAGAGATGTCCACAAGTGTCTCAGCCGTCCAGATTTTCCTTCCTGTTTGGCTGAGACACAGCAGCGGCGCCATTTGCTCCTGCTGCTGTCAATCAAAGTCAGCTAGCCAATCAGTGTAGAGATGGGGCGGGGCCAGGTCGGGGCTGTCTGAATAAACACAGGGAGCTGTGACTCAGTTCGGGTGCCCCCATAGCAAGCTGCTTGCTGTGGGGGCACTGAACAGGAGGGAGGGGCAAGGGGCACAAAAGAGGAGGATCCGGGCTGCTCTGTGCAAATCCACTGCAACAGAGCAGGTAAGTATGACATGTTTGTTATTTTTATAGGGAAAAAAATGAGACTTTACAATCACTTTAATCCTCTGCATTGTGTAAAAAGGCTGTTTGATCCTGTCTTCTCGGATCCTCCCTTTCTTCCATTGTCCCCAATCCTTCTGATAGTACAGAGCCTTTGGAGTCACTCTGCACATGCTCAGTTTGGTGTGAATTGCTAGAGAGTTTTTTTTCTTTTTCTTGGGAGAGTGCATGAAATCAACACAGGGCCAATCAGGCACTGTCCAGACAGAGGGTCAGGGGCCCTGCAGCCTCATAGGGCAGCCAGAGTAGAATGAAAACTCCTCCTACAAGCTTTAACCAGACACTGATAGAAGTCACAAGACTGCTATATACTGCTGATGAGAAAAGGTATTTAGCAGTTTATATTTACTAAAATAATTGCATTTCCATGTTCTGTGTACTGTGTGAGACCAGATATAGTGAATGCAGGGTGATGGGTTTAGTAACACTTTAAATGGAGATTTTTAGTTCAAAGTCTACCTGACAGCATATCTAATTCTTCAAAAGGGCTCTAAGGCATTTTTTATCTTTAAAACTACTCACAAACAGTGTTTACAAGCTTTTTTTTTAGCATTTTGTTGGTGTGTCCTTCAGCTATCACTATAAGTGAAAATCGCTGCACACTGGATTTTTTTCCCCCACTTCCCATCTCAGTGCCTTGGTGTGAACAAATCTTATTGTAAACCCGAGGCGTACCTACAGGAGTTGCACATACGACTGGCCCCGTGTATGCCTGAATTGGAGGAGTGGCGAGGAATCGATCTTTCCATTTTCCTCCTGCAGCCATTGAATGTCTGCGGAAGGAAGAGGAGGAGAAGCGGGCATTCAGCAGCTGTAGGAGGAAAATGGAGAGATCGATTCCTCTATGCAGCCGCCCTCGCCACTCCTCCTATCCAGCTTCCCTCTGCTGCCCCCCTTGTGCTCTCCAGCCCCCCTGTGCTCTTTCCCAGCCCCCCCCTCGTCCCCCACAGATCTGCTGGGTTCCTACCTCCCCTCTCCCGCTAGCTGCCGCTGGAGGTTGGTCAGGATGCAGAGAGGGAAAGGGGCCGGTAAATGTGTCATTTACCAGCCCCTTCCTTTTCTGTATAGAGAGTCAGTGATCCGTACCAATCACTGATTCTGTCCCATTCATAACTGAGGCAAAGTAAATTTCTTCAGTTTGTGATTGAACGGGAAGCTCTGTACAAAGCTAAACTCCTTTTTCTGTCTCATAGGTGTCACATCAGAGGTCTGTTTTAGACCCCTGGTATCTCACCAAAGGCCCCCAGCGGACGCCTAAAAAATAATATTGTTAAAAAAAAAAAAAATAGTAAAAAAGTAATTTAAAAAAATTTTAAAAATTTGAAAAACTACTGACACCAGTGGCAGAACTACCAGGGTCACAAAAGTCGCACTTGCGACCAGGCTCTGGCTTTCCGCCACTGGGTTCAGAGGGATGGGCCCTGGCCAGGGGTCAGGGGGACCTTCATGATTTCTTGCACTGGGTCCCTGAAGGTTCCAGTTGAGCTACTGTTGGAAACAATATCCAAGTTCAAGCATTTGGAAACACTTGTAGCATGAATGAGCCGTTGTCCGATCTTTATCATAGGCCTCAAAACGAAACAGAGCATACAACACTCACCAAAGCGGAGAGGCACGCTGGAGGAGGGACACCATCCATTCTTCATAAACTCCATTCTTAGCAGCTCAGCATGTATAGAATGCAAACCAGACAGTCTGTGCTGGGGGAATCCTGCAGCCTGCTGACAAATCGCCTGACAGTTTAAGCAGATGCTACATCAACACTCGTGCTAATATCACATTTCAAACAAGAGATATCCTATGTGATAATCTGAAAACTAAAATACAAAATATCAAGCTGGCAATTTACGCTGGAACAACAATGGGAGGAATGCAAATGGAATATATATTTATATACATCACAAGGGACCCTGCCAGCAAAATATAACACAGCGGCTCTTATTTAAAGGAGACACTAAACTTTGTTAAATGGTAGCATAACATGGCACCTTATTGTCATTTTTGGAATAGAAAAAAAAAAAAACACTTCCTATAAAGATTATATAAAGAATGTACAACTAATGAGAGAGCCAAAGATTAATGTAAGTCCAGTAAATATTTTTTGCACGCAAGAGATCATATGAAATGTAAACGTGTTTCGGAGCTCATCAGTCCCCCTTCATAAGGGCCAGCAGCTTGTCTCTCTCTTTTCTTTATTACCTTTTTCTTGGTACAGAAGTGGAATAAAAAGGAGAGACAGACAGGCTAAAAAAGGGGATTGGTAAGCCCCTGAGACGTGTTGGTTTTCTTGTATTGTGTGCAATAAAGATTTACTGGACTCACATTATATCGTTGGCTATCTCATCCATCTTACATGCGTTAAATCAGTGTTTCTCAATATTTTTCAGTTAAGGCACCCTTTAAAATTATGGACAATCTTGAGGCACCCCATTCTAAAATGTAAAAAAACTATTCTAATAGTTTACATAATGCATCAACATCCACACACGTAGAAAACCCAGCGTTAGAGGTGATTTATTCTTCTAAATCCAATACACTTTTGCACACTGGTACTGACTAGTATTCCAATGTTTCTCTTCTCCCTCACTCAGCTAATGTGACCCCAGCACTGACAGAGAGGGGCAGGAAAGCGTCACTGGTTGTAAGGAAAGGGTCACTGGTTGTAAGGAAAGGGTCACTGGTTGTAAGGAAAGGGTCACTGGTTGTAAGGAAATGGTCACTGGTTGTAAGGAAAGGGTCACTGGTTGTAAGGAAAGGGTAACTGGTTGTAAGGAAAGGGTAACTGGTTGTAAGGACGCCAGCGGCTAGAAGGTCGTAATGGTGCACAAAGAAAACCTGTGGCTGTAACTAAAAGGCAGGATTCATCCATCTGCTGGCTTGTAAACTCTTTTGGGGCAATTTTTAGGCTTTTTGCCAAGGCACCCCTGAAGAAACCTCAAGGCACCCCAGGGTACCTGGGCACCCTGGTTGAAAAAGGCTGCGTTAGAAAACTGCAGGAACTCCTGAGGATACCCTGGCAGACAGAGAGCTGCCTATGACAGGTACATTTGTCTATGTGCATGCTGCTTTTCATATTGTGACCTCTACAGGCTTCCTCTGTGCAGGCTGTGCCCTGCTTCCACGCAGCCATTTTGAACACCTATGTTATACTGCACATACGCAAGATGTAGTGCCTAACATCATGTGCCTTATCTCGCGAATGCGCCATACGACATGATAGTCATCTGTGGTTTTGTTTGTTTTTGTTTTTAAAAAGCTTTTCCCTTGATCTCATGAGATCTTGGGAAGGAAAGTTTTTTTTAAGTAACAGACAAGCTTAATGCCGCATGGCGCAAGTGCCAAATGAAGCCCATGATGACATATTGCAATATTCTGTGAGATGTCACAGCTTAGGTAAGGCCCCTTTCACACTGGGGCGTCGCTGTTTTTGCGGGGGTTTTCGGACGCTAGCCGGCGGATTTAATCCCCGCTAGCAGCTGAAAAAGAGTTAAAACGACCCGCAAAGCGCTGCTGCAGCGGTGTTTTGCTGGCGGTTCGGCAGCGGTGCCCATTCAGTTCAAAGGGCAGGAGCGGTTTAGGAACAGTGTATACACCGCTCTTTCACCGCTCCAAAGATGCTCCAAAGATGCTCCAAAGAAACCCCTTGGGCTTTCACACTGGAGAAACAGGAAAGGCTCTTTACGGGCGCTATGCAGGCGCTAATTTTTAACGCTGTAGCACCTGAAAAGCGCCTCAGTGTGAAAGGGGTCTAAGGGATCTCTCTGAAAGCACTAGTGATGTTGTCTTCCCAGGGGGCATCTGTGTGGCCAGAGCTACATCACCAGTGCACTAGGGGAACAAGGAAGTGGATGCAGGAAGGGTAAATTAAAGCGGAACTAAACGGTGAGTACTTACCTGTCCAACAGTACCTCGCTTGTGCTGGCATCTTTTTCTATGTGCTGGTCTTCGTGCTGCTTCATTGACTGGCGGGGGATTACGTCACTCCCGTGTATACACAGGAACTAGTCATCCCGGCACTCAGAGACCGGCTGCAGAACATTGAGGTTGATTTACTAAAGGCAAATAGAGTTGCACTCTGCTCCGGAGCTTAGTAAATGAACAGAAGCTCAGCTGACTTCCATTAGCCAATCATGTGGAAGCAAAAATGCTGTTTTTTTTTATTTTCCTTGCACATGATTGGGTATTCTTTGTAAAGTGAAGCTTTAACTAATTTAGTAAGCTCTGTAGCATCTGTACTTGCAGAGTGCAACTGAACTTTGCAAAGTGCACAGTCTATTTGCCTTTAGTAAATCAACCCCATTGCATGTCTCTTCTGCAATAAAAGCATGCCTGCTCGCTGTTTCTTATAGCAGAGCTTCAATTCCGCTTTGAAGCAGAGCTCCACCCAAAAGGAGAAGCTCCACTTGTTTGCACCTTCCACTGCCACGTTTGGCACTTTTTTTTTTGGGGGGGGGGGGGAGTGGATACTTGTCAAAACCAGGTACCGGCTCCCACTTCCAGGGCGGAAAGGCGATCTACCAAATCTCCAGCCCCTCCTCCCTCCCCTGCTGCCTTCTGGGAGACACAGAGGTCCCAGAAGACAGCGGGACCATTCAGAAAGCATAGCGCAACTTGTGCATGTGCTGTAGTAAGCAGGCTGTGAAGCCGCAAGGCTTCTCTTCCAGTTTCTCTTAGGGCCCTTTCACACTGGGGCGGTTTGCAGGCGCTATTGCGCTAATAATAGCGCCTGCAAACCGACCCCGAGGGCTTTCACACTGGAGCGGTGCGCTGGGAGGACGGGAAAAAAAGTCCTGCCAGCAGCATCTTTGGAGCGGGGAAGGAGCGGTGTATACACCGCTCCTTCCCCGCTCCTGCCCACTGAAATCAATGAGACAGCACGGCTATACCGCTGGCAAAGCGCCTCTGCAGATATACTGTAAAAAATAATTTTCAGGTGGTTTGACTTTCTAGCATCCATATAGTAGAAATAAAATATCAGTTTTGGATGGGCTGACTCTTAAATCTTTTAAATAACTACTGTAGTACATTTGGCAGCTTCACATTTCCAGGGCTTGCTGCAGATTTGTGTGAAGCTAAGAAGATGAATGTTCCTGAATTCACTCCACGTTTATGGAGGGTGCTTTATGGTGTTGAAAATTAGAAAGTTGCTAATTTTCTTATTATAAGGTGCAGAAGCCCATACCAAAAAAAAAAAAATCATCATCCATTGCATTAATCATTTACATAAATGTGTGTTGTGATCTGATTTCTTCAGTCATCTCTAAAATGTGCTTTAATAAAAAAAATGTATTGGTGTGAGCAATTACGGTCCTGGAACACTCTATAAACAATGGATATAAAAAGTCTACACACCTCTGTTAAAATGTCAGGTTTCTGTGATGTAAAAAATTCAGACAAAGATAAATCATTTCAGAACTTTTTCCACCTTTTTCATATGTCTGAGCTATGGGGTAGAGTGGCAAGATGGAAGCCTTTTCTTACAAAGAAAAACATCCAAGCCCCAGGCTAAATTTTGAAAAAACACATCTGAAATCTCCCAAAAGCATGTGGGAAAATGTGTTATGGTCTGATGAAACCAAGGTTGAACTTTCTGGCCATAACTCCAAATGATATGTTTGGTGCAAAAACAACATTGCACATCACCAAAAGAACACCATACCCACAGTGAAGCATGGTGGTGGTAGCATCATGCTTTGGGGCTGTTTTTTTCAGCTGCAAAAGGGGCTTTAGTCAAGGTAGAGGGAATTATGAACAATTTCAAAAAACAGTCAATATTGGCACAAAACCTTCAGACTTCTGCTAGAATGCTGAACATGAAGAGGAACTTCATCTTTCAGCATGACAACGACCCAAAGCATATATCCAAATCAACACAGGAATGGCTTCACCAGAAGAAGATTAATGTTTTGGAATGGCCCAGCCAGAGCCCAGACCTAAATCCGATTGAAAATCTGTGCGTTATTTTCTGTTTATGTTTCCTTAGCACTTTATTAAACCTTGGGGTCTATAGTTCTGGCATCCTATATTCTTAAGCTGTTGACATGCCCCTCATTGGAAAATAATACATTTTTCCGTTCATGTGGTCTTTTTTTCCAGCAGACAGGTTTTTGCACTTCTGGGTACCCTAGTCCACTGTTACAGTTACTGTACTGGAAGAACCCTTGATTGCACTATGATTTTACATTGTGAGTGGCGTTGCTTTGTTGTCGAGGCCAAAGACTGAAACTCTATGTTTATTACTATTTTTGTTTTTGTACTCTTTTGATGTGCGATGTGAGTCACTTTATTTTTTTATATGTAAAATGTTCTTTAAATAAAGATTGCATTAAAGAAAAAAAAAATGATATTGCACTGGAGGTTAATATCATTCTTGAGTTGATAATTAATTATACTGCTATTTGTTGGTGGAGATGTATTCCTATTGTACTTCCTTACATCTTGGCTTATCTACAACAGTAGGTTCTGTAAAATAATATGTACTATCTTAATCCATGAAATAAACGTATTGAACTAGTATAACATTATATATTGCAGCTTACCGGTTCTTAAATGCGGTGGCTCTGTTTGTTTCTTTTTTTCAGACTGTTTTCTTCATTTTCACCTGTAATCTTGCCAAGAGCAAACATTCTATTTTGGCGTAACAACCCTCATTCATCCTTCTGCATCCACGGAGCTGCAGCATTGTCATCCAAGACAGGACTACAGAACACCTCCCTTCCTTCTCCTGTAACATACAGAGGAGGTATTTTGTAGTCCTCAGAGGGAGAACTGATTACAGTGCAGTACAAGCAGAGAGCACAGTGAGTTATCAGTTCATAACATTTCTGGCAGGATCAACGGGTATTTTTTGCACTTTTTTGAATCTAAGAAATACTTTAAAATGTTTTAATTAACAAACCATAATGCCGCGTACACACGATCTGAATTTCCGTCAGAAAAAACTTGGATGGTTTTTCCGATGGAATTCCGCTCAAGCTTGCCTTGCATACACACGGTCACACACAAAAGTTCTCTAAACTTTCGACCGTCAAGAACGCGGTGATGTACAACACTACGACGAGCCGAGAAAATGAAGTTCAGTGCTTCCGAGCATACTTCAAATTGTTTTCGAGCATGCGTGATTTTTTGCGCGTCCAAATTGCATACAGACGAATGCATTTTCGGATAGGAACTTTTCCCAACCGAAAAATAGAGAACCTGCTCTCAATCTTTTGCTGGCTGGAATTACACCAGCATACAGACGAATGCATTTTCGGATAGGGACTTTTCCCAACCGAAAAATAGAGAACCTGCTCTCAATCTTTTGCTGGCTGGAATTCCGCCAGCAAAAGACCGATGGAGCATACACACGGTCGCATTTTCCGACAAAAGGCTCTCATCTGAGTTTTGCTGGCAGCATTTCCGATTGTGTGTACGCGGCATAATGGAGAAAATAATACCTAATGCTTAAAGCGGAGCTCCACCCAACAGTGGAAGCTCCACTTGTTCGCAGCAACCCCCCCCCCCCCCCCACTGCCACATTTGTCACTTTTTGGGGAGGAGGGTGGAGCAGGTACACGATTTTGACAGGTACCCGCTCTCACTTCCTGGTAAGATTGCTGCTGGCCCCTCCTCCTTCCCCCCACTGCTTTCTGGGACCTGTGTGTGTACCAGAAGACAACGGGACCCATTTTCCCTTACTTGCAATGCCGGTGTCTTGCCGAGAAAGTTCCCTCGGCGGATAAGTTCCTCCCCTGTACTGCGCAGGCGCAGCGCCTGCGCAGTACCAACTGCTGTCAGCCGGCGGAGATAGCCGAAGCTCAAAATCCACAATCGGCTGTACACGGCGCCTGCGCTCTGGGTCCAGATTCCTTCCCCACCATCCAAGTGGACCTGGAGGGGGAATCTAAAAGTGCCGAGCGCAGCGAGGCCGTGCCCGAAGCGTGGCGAGCGAAGCGAGCCCGCGAGGGGCCCCCTTACAGGCGCCGTGTACAGCTGATTTTCAGCTGTTCCGCTTCGGCTATTTCCGCCGGATCGTACTGCGCATGCGCAGTACAGTGAGGAACTTATCCGCCGAGCGGAACTTATTCGGCAGAACACCGGCACCTGCACCTGAAGCCGATAGACGAATCGGCTAAGGGTGCCGACATTGCGGGATACCTGGACGGGTAAGTGTCCTTTTATTAAAAGCCAGCAGCTACAGTATTTGTAGCTGCTGATTTTTATTTTTTGGCAGGCTGGAACTATGCTTTAAGTACACCCATGTGGGGGCCTGCGCAGGATGAAAAGGTGTTCCGTTATCTGTGTGCAGGCAGTCCCATTCATGTCAGTTGGGAGCAGTTGTTGTGTTCGTGAATAGGACTACCTGCACGCGGATGCACAGAACACCTGCGCATCCTGTGCAGGCAAAAAAGGGTCCTCACACGGGTGTACACTTAAAGCGGTTGCGATGCATACTACCCTGTTTCCCCAAAAATAAGACCTAGCGTGATTGTCAGTGATGGCTGCAATATAAGCCCTACCCCCCAAATAAGCCCTACCCTGTTTCCCCAAAAATAAGCCCTACCCTGAAAATAAGACCTACAAGGACTTTAACTAGGGCTTATTTGGGGGGTAGGGCTTATACTGCAGCCAGCACCGACAATCACGCTAGGTCTTATTTTCGGGGAAACAGGGTAGAACATCATGCCATTGCCTTATAGGTTTTTTTTTTTTTTTGCAATATCCGCGGTTTACAACCATTTTAAGTATACCTGTTGGAACGATATCCTAGAGAAGTTCATTTTTGGGATTTAAGAACACCTTTTTTACCTAAAAAAACCTACAGATCTTGGGGAGTAAACTCCAACTCCAGGCAAAATGTTTCTTTTTGTTTCAGAGTGTAGAGAAGGGTTGGAACCTCTCGTTTTTTGTAATTGCTTCCCATGACCCCAATAGAGAGATTGCCTATCAATTCCTGTATCAGTTTTTCTTACAGTCAGTTGTCAGTAAGAGAGAGAGAAATTCTCTCCAATGAAGGCAATGACAGCAACAAAAAACATTTTAAATCCAATGGAAAAAGGTTAGAACCTTTGCCAGGTTTCCAGTGCTGTGTGTGCATACTTTTTCCTGGTGACCCCTGGTTCCTTATTTCTTGTCCAGGTGTCACAAGGAACTCAGTGGGATACAGTAGGGGGTTAATTTCCCCAGTAGTGGGGAACTCCCCAGTAGTATCAGAGATGGCAATAAAAACCTGCCAGACAAGGTAACCATTCCCCACACCATCCAAAAAAAATAATTAAACAATTGGAGTTGGCTAAATGAGCTCCCCTTGACCCAAGCTCCCCTTGGCTAAATGAGCTCCCCTTGACCCAAGCTCCCCTTGGCTAAATGAGATCCCTTTGACTCATGTATACTTACCATCCCTGTGCTACCCTACTGCTCTTTTGGAGCTGTCACAAAACAAAATACTTGGAAGCGCAGTGCAGTGATTAGACCCTGTGTAAGCTTTATAACAATCCCACATGGAGCTGTCACAAAACATACTTGGAAGCATCAGGGCTGAGGGAGCATGTGATATCTAACCAGTGATGCAGCACTTGGGAACTTTAGACACCATCCCACAAGGAGCTTACACATAGTTGGAACAATGGAGGACCAGAGTATCTGGAGATAGCCGGATTCCAGGCAGCTCTCCCACCCTGCACTGTGCTGGCTTCTAGAAGGGGGAGGTAGTTCAGGCCGCCCGGATACAGCGGTGCTGGAGGAGCTGTCACACGTCTGCAGGGCACAGGATTTATCCCTGGGATCCTCCTGAAGTATTCTCTGGAACTGCCATTGGGAATTGCTGAATAGGAGATCGCTTGGATATCTTGGTTTGGTGAATTGCTTGGAGAAGCCATCAAGGGACATCACGCCCGGTTATTCAGACACGCCAATCACCCCTGTAGGGGTAATAGGAGCTGGTGAGTGGGGACCCTTAAGGGGGAGCACAAGAGTCACCTGATCTGCTGAGCACTTGGTCACTTTGGAATTCCTGGCATTTGTTACAGCAAGAATACACATCACTGTTTTTGGAACTATTCATGTCTATACACATATAAAATTATTCAACAAACTATTAGTCATATTTTTACCTATTTGTGATTATTAGCATTGTGTTTTGACAACTCATTGCTTACATTTTTATTTATAGTTACACACACATTGCTTTTGAAGTTGTTTTTTTCACAGATGGAATATAGTTATTTATGTTGGATATTAATTATTGATTATTTAACCAGGGGCGGACTGATAACTCATGGGGCCCCCAGGTAATAGGAGATTATGGGGCCCCCAGGCAATCAGAGATTATAGGGCCACACAGTATACACACACAGTATAGAATCACACAGTATACACATACATGTACACACAGTATACACAGACAGATGTAAAAAAAAACACAGATTTATACATACTGTCCCTGGTTTTACTGAGGCTGGCAACCCTGATGGGGCCCCCTAGTGGCTCAGGGCCCTCGGGCAGTAGCTCAATGGTCAGTCCGTCCCTGTATTTAACTAATGTGAAAGCAGAGGTTTTTTGGTTTGGGGTTTGCACTTCTAATTAGCTATTACATGTCACATTATATGTTGGTATATGTGATTTAAACACTTATGATTATCACCATAGGAGCACACTAGCCTCTGGGTGGTGCGCCATTGTTATAACACTGAGGGATTGCGATAGTCCTCTCCAGCCTAGGGTAGCGCTGTTTACCCCATTTACTTTACCAATTGATCCTAGCCCCTTACGGAAGTCTATTAGGGGAGGCTGAAACCCTTTGATCCTAAGCTCGGAGCTTCTCCCACAATTTTATAAACCTGGAAATAAGTGGGTTAAAAAGGTGGGAAATAAAAGACATCATAATTTGCCCTGAGTATGCCTCTTTAAAGTGTGTCTCAATTCAAACACAAAAAAGGTCATATATCCCAGCTTATTTTATCAGGCTTTTTCCTTTATTCTCACCCTATAAGCCTACAAAAAAATATACACTTCATGTCCTAGGATGACAACACTCAATTACTCCACTGTATCTATAGGGTTCAGTATTGAGTTTGCCCACCCTTTGCAGCTATAACAGCTTCAACTCTTCTGGGAAGGCTGTCCACAAGGTTTAGTAGTGTGTCTATGGGAATGTCTGACCATTCTTCTATAAACGCATTTGTGAGGTAGGGCACTGATTTTGGACAAGAAGGCCTGGCTCACAGTCTCCACTTTAATTCATCCCAAAGGTGTTCTATCGGGTTGAGGTTAGGACTCTGTGCAGGCCAGTCAAGTTCTTCTACCCCAAACTCGCTCATCCATGTCTTTATGGACCTTGATTTATGCACTGATGCGCAGTCATGTTGGAACAGGAAGGGGTCATCCCCAAACTGTTCCCACAAAGTTGGGAGCATGAAATTGTCCAAAATGTCTTGGTATGCTGACGCCTAAGAGTTCCGTTCACTGGAACTAAGGGACCAGGCCCAACCCCTGAAAAACAACCCCACACCATAATCCCCCTCCACCAAATGATTTGGGTCAGTGCACAAAGCAAGATCCATATAGACATGGATGAGCAAGTTTGGGGTGAAGGAACTTGACTGACCTGCACAGAGTCCTGACCTCAACCCAATAAAACACCTTTGGGATGAATTAGAGTGGAGACTGCGAGCCAGGCCTTCTCGCCCACATCAGTGCCTGACCTCACAAATGCGCTTCTGGAAGAATGGTCAAACATTCCCATAGACACACTCCTAAACCTTGTAGACAGCCTTCCCAGAAGAGTTGAAGCTGTTATAGCTGAAAAGGGTGGGCCAACTCAATATTGAACCCTTCAAACTAAGACTGGGATGCATATATATATACACACAGTCTTCCTTGTGATGCTCTGCCCCGCAGGCACAGGATCTCCCTGCCTGTGGATTCAGTGAGAGAAAAATGATTCCACACTTCTCCTTTAGGCTCAATTCACATCTATGCATATTGCTTTTGAGCATTTCTGTAGTGCTTTTTGCTGTGCTTTCCACATTTTTTATCGCAATGTTAATGCTTTTTTTACCACAATTTTGCCACGATTTTGCCACGGTTTGGGTTTTGTGTGAAAATTTGTTGTTGGACAGATTTAAAAATGCAAATAGCGGTAAAAACGCGGTGAAAAAGCACTACATGCTTTTCTGCAGCACCGTTTTGCGTTTAAAAAGGCCTCTGATCCTTTCCAAAAATGCATTGATGTGATCGTGTTCCATAGTAACCCATGTTAAAAAAATGTCTTGCGTTTTTGCAAAAAGCATGTAAAAACGCATTGGTGTGAATGGAGCCTTAACCACTTCCCACCCAACAACGTCATATGATGTCGTGGATTTTAAGTGGGGATATCTGAATGATGCCTGCAGCTGGCATCTTTCAGATATCTTCTTTTTCTGCTGGCGATTCCCTGCACTGTAAAAACAATCAAGCTGTTCAGCAGCTTGACACCCCCCCGCCATTTACGATAGAGCTGACGGAGGGCCAGATGGTCTCTATGACCTTCGGAGGTTGGGCGCGATGTTTTGATGTCAAGTCTGGCCTCGGCCGTTTCTTCGGCTGGGAAAGTTTGGCGCCATTCCACGAGTGTGCGCAATTTTAAAACATGACATGTAAGGTATCTATTTACTCGGCAAAACATCATCTTTCACATTATGTGAAAAAAATAGGGCTAACTTTAGTGTTTTGTTTTTATTAATTCATAATTTAGTTTTTTTTTCCTAACGAAAATGCGTATGAAAAATTGCTGCGCCAATACAGTGCGACATACAACCATTTTATTCCCTAGGGTCTCTGCTAAAAATAAAATTATATCATTTTTGGGGTTCTGCGTAATTTTCTAGCAAAAAAATTATGATTTTTTTTACATGTAGGAGAAAAGTGTCAGAATTGGCCTGGGAGGCAAGTGGTTCTTCTGCTTGATTCCGAGCATGCGTGGAACTTTGTGCGTCGGAATTGTGTGCACATGATCGGAATTTACAATAACGGATTTTGTTGTCGGAAAATTTGAGATCCAGATCTCAAATTTTGTATGACGGAAATTCCGATGGAAAATGTCCAATGGAGCCTACACACGGTCGGAATTTCCGAAAACAAGCTCCCATCGAACATTTTCCGTCGGAAAATCCGACCGTGTGTACGGGGAATAAGACTGGAAAACAAGGGTCCATGTGTCTCATATTTATTTAGCAGCATTTACAGATTGTCTAGGAAGGTTTTCTGAGTGAAATATGTGAAAAGCAGGATAGTTGGCAGTATTTGAGGGTAATGGAACTTGGTTTCGTTCTTGGGTTTAGATATCATTTAACAAAGCTTCATGTTCTCTCTCTGGCTAACTTGATTTTTAGGAGAGCTAAGCTGTGTGAAGATTCATTTATGTTTTGGCTTCATACACTAAGAACGGAAAACAGAAGTCCATGTGTCTCGTGTCTTTCTACCCGTATTTACTGACTGCGCTTCTCTGTGAAGGCTTTCTGAGTGAAATTTGTGAAAGGCGGGATAGCTGGCACTAGGCAGTATACGAGGGTGATGGAACTTGGCCAGCTCTTCTGAGGTAAAAATAATCATGAATAAAGCTGTTTGTCGGGATCAGACGGTCTGTTGGGTGGATGAGTAGATGGAGTCCCAGATGTCTTGGATCACAGACGACCTCAGTGTTTGTGCAGTCGAGGCATTACAAAAACGCTACTGTGAAACATCTCTTCCTTTCTGAGGATCCTGCCCAAATTTTTCCTCTTGACTCCTGAGGTAAACGATGAGATAATAATGTGTGAAGGCTGGAAAGGATGACAGATTTTGAAGGGTGTCATATGCACAGCCTAAGCAGCCATGCAAAGAAGTTCAAGCAGAATACAGCAAGAGAACCTGTATGCTGTCAGGACAGCTGTTTCGTAGGCTGCTTTTATGCCTCAGACCTGTTAGGTATTGGGCTATGCCACTACAGGCATCTTCTCAGCATTGCCCACTAGGGATGAGCTTGATGTTCGGGTCGACCATCAGTTCGACTTGAACATCAGGTGATGTTCGCAGAACAGCGAACATTATGGGGTGTTCGCGGGAAATTTGAGCACCTCGGAAACACCCCATAATGCACTGCGAGATCGCAGTGCATTGCTGTATGATGATTGACCAAAGCATGCACCTGACATGCATGCTTTGGCCAAATAAAGCATGCTCTGCTGAGAGAGCCATAATTGGCCAAAGGCAGGATGCCTTTGGCCAATCGTGGCTCAGGGGGACTAAGTCCATGGCCCACACTATAAAGGGCTGCTTACATAGCAGCCGTGTGTAGTGTTGTTGGCATGGATAGAAAGGTAGCTTGAGTTAGATTTAGCAGACAGGTTATTCAGTTAGTGGCAGTGTATTTGATATATATATATATACAGTCAGTCTAGTATTTATATATATATATACTCTGCATTTAGCATAGACTTTATACTCAGTGTTTACTCTATATTCAGTCAGTGCAGGCTGTGTATTTATATATATATATATATATATATATATATATATATATATATATATATTAGGGTTGTCCCGATACCACTTTTTTAAGACAGAGTACAAGTACCAATACTTTTTTTCAAGTACTCGCCGATACCGATTACCGATACTTTTTTTTTAATGTCACGTGACAGTTTTTTTGCTATTTGGGGGGGGGGGGGGGGGGGGTTGAACGTTGTATGTGTGTGTGTTTTGTTTTTTGTTTTTTACAATTTTTATTTTTTACATTAATATTTTTTTATTCTTTATTGTTTTTTTTTTGTTTTTTTTAAATCAGCCCTTTTGGGGGGCTTTGGTGAGATATCAGGGGTCTTAACAGACCTCTGATATCTCCCCCTTGAGACAGAGAAAGCGACAGAGGATAGAGATTCCCCTGTCCCTTTCTCTGCAGCCTCAGCTGCACTGAGAATAAATGGAGAGAAGACAGCGGCAGGGGAGAACGGAGAGGGACAGATAAGGAGAGAGGAACGGAGGGGGACAGATAAGGAGAGAGGAACGGAGGGGGACAGATAAGGAGAGAGGAACGAAGGGGGACAGATAAGGAGAGAGGAACGGAGGGGGAGAACGGAGGGGGACAGATAAGGAGAGAGGAACGGAGGGGGAGAACGGAGGGGGACAGATAAGGAGAGAGGAATGCAGGGGACAGCGGAGAGGCACAGAGGCACAGAGGAACGGAGGGGGCATGGAGGAGGATGCAGTGACAGTCAGTTGTGAGCGATCACCGCTGTATGTCACTAAAGCTGGTGAAAGCCGCTGGGGGAGAATCTTGTAACTCCCCCACACGCCGATCACAGCTGTCTTCCAGGTATCGGGGGAAGCATCGGGAGCATTTGCCCGAGTACAAGTACTTGGGCAAATGCTCGGTATCGGTGCCGATACCGATACTAGTATCAATATCGGGACAACCCTAATATATATATATATATATATACAGTCTAGTGTATGTATGTATATATATATATACATATATATATATATATATATATATATATATATATATATGTACACACACACACAGTCTGGTATATATATATATATACTCTGCATTCAGTGTAGTGTATATATATATATATACAGTGCATATATACACTTCTGGTGGTATATACAGGATACTATACAGTGCAGCCATTGTACAGTTTCTAACACAGTGCAGGCGGTGTACACAGAATCTAATACATCATGTACAGTTTCTACTACACTTCTTGTGGTGTACACAGTATACAATACAGTGCAGCCATTGTACAGTTTCTAATACATTGCAGGTGGTGTACACAGTATCTAATACAGCGTGTACAGTTTCTAATACACTTCAGGTGGTGTATTAATATATATACTCTGCATTCAGTGTAGCCTATATACTGTATACAGTGCATTCGGTGGTGAATACTTTCTAATACACTTCAGGCGGTGTACACAGTATCTAATACAGTGTGTACAGTTTATAATACACTTCTGGTGGTGTACACAGTACACAACACAGTTCAGCCGTTGTACAGTTTCTAATACAGTGCAGGCAGTGTACACAGTATCTAATACAGTGTGTACAGTTTCTAATACACTTCAGGCGGTGTATTAATATATATATATACTGTCTAGTATATTCAGTGTAGCAGTATACAGTGCATTTGTGGTGTATAGTTTCTAAAACACTTCAGGCGGTGTACACAGTATATAATACAGTGGAGTGTGGTGTTTAGGGATGAGCTTCCAGTTCGAGTCGAACTCATGTTCGACTCGTAAATCAGCTGTTCGCTATTTCGCCGAACAGCGAACAATTTGGGGTGTTCGCAGCAAACCCGAAAGTCGCGGAACACCCTTTAAAAGTCTATGGGAGAAATCAAAAGTGCTCATTTTAAAAGCTTATATGCATGGTATTGTCATAAAAAGTGTTTGGGGACCCGGGTCCTGCCCCAGGGGACATGGATCAATGCAAAAAAAAGTTTTAAAAACAGCCATTTTTTCGGGAGTAGTGTTTTTAATAATAAAGGGCCTGATAATGGACTAGGGGGCGGGGAACATGCCATTTTTTTCAATGATTTTTATCTATATTGCCGAGATCCGACAATAAATTACAGCCACAAGCAGTTTTAAATTATATTTTTTCCTTTAGAAATGTCATTTTGCTGTGGTACTGTTATAAACATGGGAAAGAGGGCTCTAATTTACAGGCAGACTAAGGAGACCCCCCCAGGCACGATATTTAAATGAATATTTCATTTTTATTGTTTCACTTTAAGCATTATTAAAATCACTGCTACCGAAAAAACGTCCGTTTTTAAAACTTTTTTTTGCATTGATTCATGTCCCTTGGGGCAGGACCTGGGTCCCCAAACACTTTTTATGGCAATACCTTGCATAGAAGCCTTTAAAATAAGCACTTTTGATTTTTCACATTCACGTCCTATAGACTTTAACGGTGTTCACGTGGTCTCCTGCAAACCGAACCGGGGGGGTGTTCGGCTCATCCCTATTGCCCACAGCCATGAACCAAGTTCAGACATTCGGATAACACAATTGTTACCATAATATAACAGCTTTAGAGTATGCTTCCTGGACAAAACAAATGATTTATATTTAAAATGGATGTAAACCTGATTCATGAAATCTGACCTTGGCACATTCATCTGTAGTGTTTTCTTATCTCTCTCCAAAGCCCTAAGTCTCCTGTGTTTCTGCTGTTTCCTTGTCCTGTTATCAGCATGATAACTTCTGACAAGTTCTCCCAAGATAAAACCAGCCTGAAATTTGTGTCGAGGGAGGTTGCTATTATTAGATTAGCAGAGAGCTTGACTTGTCACAGCACAGCTCTGGTCTCTGCCTATGTGGGGGGGGGGGGGGGTGTGCCTTTCCTCCAATCAGCTGTCTTGGCTGCATGGCAAGATTCCACTCCCAGTGCTTAACAGGAAGAGAACTTCTCTAAGAGGATGTGATATATAAAGGCTGTTGACTTCACTGGGTATAGGAAAGGGTTTACATCCACTTTGAAGTAGAACTAAACTTGGTATGTTAAAAAGTGCTTAGAGGCTACAACAAAACGGTTTCTAAGACGTGTCCTGAAACGTGTTGCATTGTCAGATGTATGTGGATGTTAATTTGAATGCATGGATAGGAATACTTCTTATCTTCATACTCTGTAATGCCATGCTTCATTTTGTGAAAAATAAATAAAATATATATAAAGTGCTTAAAGGCAGTTTTTTGTATGACAGTTTTCTTTTATGACAGCACAGACTGTGTATGTCTCTTCTGTGATAATCTCAGCATAGCTTTGCTCTGGGAAAATGTAAAGCCCTTGCACATGCACAGAAGTTACATCATCCCAGCATGGCCAATCAAGATGGTCAAACTAATCTGGAGGACAACTGAAAGAATATGGAAGTGCCAGAAATGGAGAGCAGCTCAGGCATTGCAGCACTGAAGGAGATTGCTTTGCTAGCTAAGTGTGAAATAATGTGAATGTTTCATTTCTTGTGACAGTTTACTTCCACTTTTAAAGGAAACCTGTCACGACAAAAACCTGAAGGATACCAATGCTAAAAATGCTAATAACATGGCCATCATGCTGATCCTATAGCTTAACTACTTGCTTACTGGGCACCTAAACCCCCCTCCTGCCCAGACCGATTTTCAGCTTTTAGCGCTCACGGTCATACAACTCTGTACCCAAATGACATTTTTATCATTTTTTTCCCCACAAATAGAGCTTTCTTTTGGTGGTATTTGATCACCTCTGGGTTTTTTATTTTTTGTTAAAAAAAATTAAAAAGACCGAAATAAAAAAAAAAAAAAAAATACAAAACCGTTTTATATTTTGTTATTAAATTTTGCAAACAGGTAGTTTTTCACCTTCATTGATGTACGCTGATGAGGCTACACTGATGGGCACTGATAGGCTGCACTGATGGGCACCGATAGGCTGCCCTGATAGGCACTGATAAGGCGACACTGATGGGCACTGATGAGGTGGCATTGATGGGCACTAATAGGCGGCACTGGTGGGCACTGATAGGTGGCATTGGTGGGCACTGATGGGTGGCACTGAAGGGCATTGATAGGTGGCACTGAAAGGCACAAATAGGTGGCACTGATAGCTGGCATTGATGGGTGGCAGTGATGGGCACTGATGGGTGGCAGTTATGGGCACTGATCAGCACTGGTAGGTGACACTGATAGGCAGCACTGCTAGATGGAACTGATGAGGCACTAATTGGCACCACTGGTGGGCATTAATAGGTGGCACTTATTGCTGGCACTTACTGTGGGCACTGATTGTTGGCACTTACTGTGGGCACTGATTGCTGGCACTGTCAGGTGGTACCGAGGCTCTTCCTCTTCGGGATGAAGGGATGTCCCTTCAAACAGCAGCAGGTGATCAGCTTTTTTTCTCCTCACGCTGGGAGAGAAGAAAAAAAAAACGATTACTGATCTTCTGTTTACATCACGTGATCAGCTGTCATTGGCTGACCGCTGATCATGTTGTAAGGGGCCAGGATCGGCCCCTTACTCGGATCTGTGATCACCCGAGTCTCATTGACTCAGGGGATCACAGCACGCGCGCCGCCCTTCAAGGGGGCGTGGCGAGCCTGAAAAGGGGAGGACGTTAATTGATGTACTCCCGGTAAAGCAGATCCACGCTATAGCCGTCATTCGGCTATAGCGCGGATCTGAAGCAGTTAAAGTGGATGTAAACACGAATTCATGAAATTTGACCCAGGCACATAGCTGTAGTGTTTTCTTATCTCTCTCCAAAGCCCTAAGTCCTGTGTCTTTATGCTGCTCTGTTCTTCTGTTATCAGCATGATAACGCCTGACAAGTTCTCCTAGATGGGAGATATAAGCAGCTGAAAATTTGTGTGGTGGGAGGTTGCTATAATTAGATGAGCAGAGAGCTTGTCTTGTCACAGCACAGTTCTGCAAGTCTCTGCCTATGTGGAGGGGGGGGGGGTTGTGCCTTTCCTCCAATCAGCTGTCTCCCAATGTAAGCCAAGACTACACTGCTCCTCCTGAATGAGGAAGTGAAAATTCTAACCCGATGTAAAAATTCTAAAGAATATAGCAAGCTGAAGACAGCAGATAAACATGAAACATTTATGTAGGGAGATTTGTTTCATCTCTGTGTATCATCTGAGGCTGTTCAGTTCACTGGATATGTGTGAGGGTTTACATCCACTTTAAATGCTTTGAGTCACTGGTTAGCAATAGGGATGAGCCCGATGTTCGAGTTGAACGTAAGTTCGACTTGAACATCAAGTGTTCACCTGTTCGCTGAATAGCGAACAATTTGGGGTGTTCGCGGCAAATTCGAAAGCCGCAAAACACCCTTTAAAAGTCCATGGGAGAAATGAAAAGTGCTAATTTTAAAGGCTTATATGCATGGTATTGTCATAAAAAGTATTTGGGGACCTGGGCCCTGCCCCAGGGGACATGTATCAATGCAAAACGGGCGTTTTTTCAGGAGCAGTGATTTTAATAATGCTTAAAGTGAAACAATAAAAGTGAAATATTCCTTTAAATTTCGTACCTGTGGGGTGTCTATAGTATGCCTGTAAAGTGGCGCATGTTAACCGTTTTTAGAACAGTCCGAGAAATGACATTTCTAAAGGAAAAAAGTCATTTAAAAGTACTCGCGGCTATAATGAATTGTCGGTCCCGGCAATACACATAAAAGTCATTGAAAAAAATGGCATGGGATTCCCCCACAGTCAATTACCAGACCCTAGGGGTCTGGTATGAATATTAAGGGGAACCCCGAACCAAAATTTAAAAAAAAAATTGCGTGGGGGTCCCCCAAATTCCATACCAGGCCCTTCAGGTCTGGTATGGATATTAAGGGGAACCCCGTAAAAAACATTTTTTTAAAAATGGCGTGGGGGTCCCCCTCAAAATTGTTTGATTGTTTTCACCCAAAGCGCATAGTATCCAGAGTTATGTGAGTGTATCTCTTGCTGAACTTTATTCCGGTTTATTGTTTCACTGCGCAATGATATGTATCTTTGCTTTATTGCATGAATCTATTGGCATCTGAGAGCGGCTATTAGATCACGATTCTTTGCAGAAATAATTTACATCCTAGAGTGAAAAGGAAGGATTGGAGCGGACTTATTTGACACTGGGGTGGACTATTTATATATATATATCTCATGTAACAGTAATATTGGCTTATCAACTGTATATTTCTGGGATAACATCACGTGGGGTTTACCCACATAGTTGGAGTATGGTGATGAATATTAAGATTCATGATTGCTGACAACTATACCCATTAGTACCAGACCCATAGTACCTTTATTTCTCTATTTTTATTTTTATTTTCTAAATTTATTTCATTTTTGTATATATTAGCACAGGACACATAAATTGACTGTAAGGTTAATTAAAGCGCATCATTTGCCCACTACACATTCACTTCCAGGTGCCTGATCACTTTTATAATGTTTGCAGCTTAATTATTTAGTTTTCTTTCAGTCATTTATCTCAATTATTTCAAATATTCATTTCAGCTCTTTAGTATAATATTTTTGAGTCCTTCTTAAAGTGGACCTTCACTCCCCAAATCCTTGTTTGCATTATAGCAGTCCTCCCCCTTCTCTACCCAACAACGGTGAGCCTTTTATATATATATATATATATATATATATATATATAGGGGAATGGTCCTGGGCTGTCTGTCCTACGGGAAGAAGCTGGACAACTGAGAAGATCCCAGGGGAGGATCCGTCATGGAAGGATCATGCAGAGTGCTGGTTTGGAGAGGGGCCTGGTGACTCAGTTGGAGCACGTATCCTAAAGTTATCCTACCGCATAGTATTGCCGGGTCGGCTTAAAGGTTCTAGTGCTGTGTTTGCTGTCCATCGTAAACCATTACATCCTGTGGCAGAGGATCGTACAGGTTTTGTTTTATTCAAGTCTGTGGCAGAGACTTTTGTTCGTGCTGCGTACTTGCTGCTAGGTTAGTGAGAGAAACCTATCCAGGCGGGCAAAGATTCAACTCTAAGAGGAAAGTACATTCACCTACAAGATTTTAATTCCTAATAATACACTAAGAAAAGGTATTTGAACTTCCCTGCATCTCTTCTTCTACCTCTTTCCTACTACTTCCTACAGTTACGTTTATTAAAGCATTGGAAAAGATACTCAAGTGTCCGGTGCCTTCATTGTCTGGTCTTAAACTCAACGGGACCCTAGACCCAGTTTTGGTGAAATAGAGGTAACGAAGGTGACGGTAACAGCCCGCTTTAAACCAGCAGCTCCACCAAGAGTTATTACTACATATATATATATATATGTGTATATATATATATATGTGTATATATGTGTGTATATATATATATATATATATATATTTGTGTGTATATATATATGTGTATATGTATATATATATATATATATATATATATATATATATATATATATATATATATATATATATGTGTGTGTGTATATATATATATGTGTATATATATATATATATATATATATGTGTGTGTGTATATATATATATATGTGTATATGTGTATATATATATATATATATATATATATATATGTGTGTGTGTGTATATATATATATGTGTGTATATATATATATATATATATATATATATATATATCTTCTATATTGTTGGTCTGGCCTGCCTGCTCCCTCCATATTCACCTAGGCAAGAATTACTTCAGCTCTGTTCCAGCAGCCTCCTTGGATACCTACATCAAAAATCTCAGAGGCATTGGCTTACATGCCGTGGCTGGAGGAGGGTAGACCTGGTGGCAAGTCATCAGGGAGCCAACTACCTGTACCCGGTAGACACAGCTGGCTCACAATGATGTTACAAAAGGAGATAGCAGAGTGGACCTAACATGCAATGGCTGAGCAGCAGATCAGCAGTATGTGATTATGTGAATTCAGGATACCAGCAAGCCACTTAACAAGGGGTTAAAATCACAGTTAACCTGGGGGTGGAATTCCTCTTTAAAGTGTCTTACAATATGAAGTGAATCTCTGCCATAGGTGTGTGCAGCCTATTGCATTAGAGCAGGGATATGCAATTAGCGGACCTCCAGCTGTTGCAAAACTACAAGTCCCATCATGCCTCTGCCTCTGGATGTCATGCTTGTGGCTGTCAGAGTCTTGCTATAGCTCATGAGACTTGTAGTTCTGCAACAGCTGGAGGTCTGCTAATTGCATATCCCTGCATTAGAGTGTGCACCCCTAATACACATACACATATAGACACACACACTCGTCTAAATAAATGTAACCAAATATTTGTAATAATGTTTTACTACATTTAAAATCTTATGGCAGAGACGGTCAGAGGGAGGGGTGAGCTGTGGAGGGGGGTTGGGAAAGAGAGGGGGGGTTAGAGAAAAATAGGGGAGTGAGAAAGAGAGGGAGGTAAGAGAGAGGAGGGAGTGAGAGCGAGACATGGGGTGAGATAGAGAGAGAGGGGTGAGATAGACAGGGGGTGAGAGAAAAAGGGGGTGAGAGAAAGAGGGGGTGAGGGGGTGAGGGTGTGAGAGGAGGGAGGTAAGAGAGAGGGGGAGAGAGGGGGAGGGCGAGAGATGGGAGTGAGCGAAAGAGGGGGTGGGGTGTGAGAGAGAGGGGTGAAGGTGAGAGAAAGAGGGGGTGAGGGTGAGAGAGAGAGGGGGGTAGAGAGAGAGAAGGCGGGTATTCAGTATGCCTGCTACTCACAATCATGGCCTCAGGCTGGTCTCCCTGAGGCTCACACTTCTGTACATTGAATGATACATTGGCACCCAGGGTGATTAGGGTGTGCCCACTGCCCAGGCACACCCCCTGCGCACGCCTATGATCTCTGCAATACATGTACATTTTACCATGTTGTATCCTGCAAGTACAGAAAATGACCTGTATATCTGGCAGAAATGCACTCAGCTCCTAAATTCCCCATGTGTAATGACACCATATGCCTTTCTGTGATTGCAAAACATGGTGTCAGCCCTGCTCAGTTGTCTGTTGTTAAAGCAGACTTTGCACCTAAAATGCAAGGTCCACTGTTTAAGTTCGCCCAACCCTGTCCTTGCTGAAATACTAGTTAAAAGGGTTAAAAAAATTACCTGTAAAATATTCAATAGTATTCTCGACTTACACTGGGTTTCCCATGTGGAGCATAGATGAGAGCAAGATCATCCTCCTTCCGACATGTAGGGTTCTTCAAATCTAGCCACAAGTGTGTCCCAGAACCGCACACCAATATAGTAAATCACAAAACAGGTGATCACAAAATCCCTTTAGCTGGCTTTCTGCCCATCAGGAAAGCCCCTTTAATATGTTTCACCCATGTATGGCTTAGTTGTAGAGCCCTACCAATAAGCCTTACAGGGGTAAAACATGTCAGAGAGGCTTTCCTGATTGGTTGTGAGCCAGCTGAAGCCATTCTTTGATCATCTGTTTTGTGATCTACTATATTGTTATGCGGTCCTAGCAAACCTTTGTGGCTATATGGTCAGACTTGATGTGCTCTTATCAGTGACCCGGCACCGGTATTTGAACCAACTAGTACATTAGCCAGGAGCATGTGAGCGGTGCTGTTTTCATTTGATTCTACAAATTTAGCTACAAAGACATTCCCAGCACTATGCTCCAGTATCTTCTTTAGATTTTGAGTAATCAGCATTCCCAGGGATCTCGTTGGAGAATGACGATTGGCCAAGATTTATGCAAAACTTCAGCTGCATGTATCTCTAAATCTATTGAACATTTTGACCAATATGGTTTTCACAGAAGGTGGCCTCTGCCTTTGCATTTTGACATCATTTGATTGCAAGAAAACATGGACTGGGCTTGGTAAGCAGCTTAGAGCATTGTTAGGTTTAGAAAATAATGCAAATTGCAATAGAAAGTAACTCACATTTTGCTTCTAAAGACTATGAATAGCTTTTTTTTTTTTTTTTTTTAGAGAGCGGTTTTCATTTACTTTGTCTTGGTGATAATAGTCACCAGAAAATATAAGTTGAGTGGGGACACAACCAACAGTCACATTAACTTGCAGCTCTAATCCTTCCCTATGTAAAAAAATAAATAAAAATAGTGTTGGCTATGCATACATTTTAAGAAGGTTGAATGGAGTGACTTAAAGGTAAAGCTGCAATGAGATGCTGCACTTTATATGATATGATTGCCCTTTGCCCTGCCTTATTAGATAATCATCTATCTGAATTCTGATATTTTTTCTGCTTGCTTTGGGCCATTAGAGGAGGTTACCTGAGTGCACTGGATGTGAGCTGTTTAACAAGGCAATTTACAGGCAAAAGCTTCAAAAACTGGTATCAAGGGTAATTACAGTTGCATTGAATAAAATAAAAGAATTATCATGCACTTAACAACAAAAGTATTAAGTCCATAAAAAAAACACGAGCATCAAAGGAAAATGGCAATATTGCACATTGATAGGAAATAAAAAAAATGTCCTGCTTACCTGGTTTAGCAGACCATCTTTTCAGTAAATTATATTCACCAGTTACTGGAATGCTGCTGCCTTTTTAGGTTGCTTGGTGCCTTGCTTCATGGGTTTTTCTCTTTCTTGTTACAGAAGCTTGACTTGAATTTCAGTCACTTAAATGGTTGTAGACGCTTTCATAAACCTAGTGAAGTGACTATCCTTAGGTGATACACAGAGATTAAATAAATCCACTTACATAAGTTGTAGCTGTTTATCTGCAGTCTTCTCTTCTCTACATCCGTGCAAAGACAACGGTTTATAAAGCTTGTCTGAATTGTCAGAAGAAAGAGGGTTTAGAGCTGAAGTTACACTCTGTAGAGCTCTGAGAGGAGAGCCCTAAAAGTTGATTGGAGGAAAGAGGCACACCCCCTTTCACACAGCACAAAAGAATAGAGCTGAGGTTGTCAATCTGCTGGAGGTCCCTCCCTTGTCACCATTTTTCTTTTGGTGTCAGGAAAACTCATCAAAAGTGACCCATTCAGATAGCAGAGGAGGGAGACAGTGGACAGAAGTTACACTTAGGAGTTGATTTACTAAAATCTGGTGCAACTGTGCAAGGTAGCCAATCAGTTTCTAACTTCAGCTTGTTCAATTAAGCTTTGACAAAAAAAACTGGAAACTAATTGGTTTCTTTGCAGAGCTGCACCAGATTTTGCACTCCCCAGTTCTAGTAAATCAACCCCTTAGTGCTCTTAAATGAGACACGTACACACTATAGAGAAGGGTGGTCACCTCATCCTTTTAAAACCAAATACATATTAATTACACAGGTTCCGTGGCTGATTAAGGTGGTAATTAAACTCACTCGGTGCCTTATCTGCAACAAATTGGCCTCAGAACCTGTGTAATTCATATGTGTTCAGTTTTAAAGGGATGCGGTGGCAACCCTACTATAGAGGGATGTGCTTTGTTCACAATACATGCCTGAGTTTTCCAACCACTTTAAACAATTCAGCTGTGGGTGGCCCTGTCAGTAAAACCTGACTTGACAAAAGCCAATTTTTCAGTCAACTTTTGTTGAAGAAGACTGGTGGAAAATTGTGGCCCAAACAGTGACTGCAATACAAATTGCAGGGCTGAGTTAAATAAATCTAAATGTGTATGACACCACAGATCCTGCTTTGCTGGTACTTTAATTCTTGGGTTACCAAAACATCAATTCTCAGAGGATACATCAACTCCAATATTTGTGATGCAAATCGTGTGCTTTGAGTTTTGATTTGCAATAAATATGATAATCACATAGTTATAATAACTATACATTATTTTTTCTGATAGTGGGCCTTTAAGGACGAAACCTGTAGGAGGAACCTGAGAGGCTGACGCAGACAGGATTACGAGAGTTGTAGGACATTGTACAAGCCATGGACAGGTGTTCTTATTGTCGGTACTGCAGGACTGGCGGCAAGTAACCATCCTGACCACTATCACACTTTACATGCTTACGTTTTATTATGTTAATGTGAGTATTCATTTGGCACATGTTTTATTAATAAAAGATTTTTAAAACTTTAAAGCACTATTGCATATTCTTGTTATTTTGCATTACCATATTGAGCTATCAAGCTGGATATAAATACAGATTGAGAAGTGTGCTAACAAGTAATCCAGCAAGGATTGATATATAAAGCCTCGTACACACGATCGGATTTTCCGCCAGGAATTGTGTGATAACAGACTGTTGGCCTAAAATCCGACAGTGTGTATGCTCCATCAGACAATTGTTGTCGAATTTTCCACGGACAAATGTTGGATGGCAGGCTTATAAATTTTCTGTGGTCAAATGTCTGTTGTCAGATTTTACGATCGTGTGTACACAAGTCAGTCGGACAAAAGTCCAAAGTACAAACATGCATGCTTGGAAGCAAGGACGAGCCAGAAGCGGTCGGTCTTGTAAACTATCGTTCGTAATGGAGAATTAACATTCGTGACGTGGCAAATTATGAAATCTTGAAATGCAGCGCACATTCTCTTCTTCTTTAATGGGATAATAATGAAGCTGCTTTGCTTGTGATACTGATGGAGTTCTGCCAAACATATTTTAAAAGGCTTTTATTTTCTAGTGATATCAAGAATTTTTTTTTTGGGCAAGTTACCACAACACCATTATCCCGTAGTTTTTAAGATCAAAGATACAACTATGTTGGTGTCCCTTGTCAATTTTACATTGTATTTTTTAAAATGTAACTGCCTACTCCCAAACTGTCATTTGAAGTAAAACACATAGCCAAATATTATTCTCCACAATTTTTTTATTGTACATTAAAAAAAGAAAACAAATAAAATTAGACATGCTATCTGCCAATAGAACTTAACCAAAAAGTGCTTTCTATGCATCCAAAAATATAGAAAATATAACAAATCAAATCATTATTCAACCAAAAAATAAAATAAAAGCCTCATGCATGTGTCCTGCTTCTTAATATAGGGGATCAACAATGCCAAGAGTTGGTGAAAGCAGGGGTCTGTCATCCGGAGATAATTCCGAAAATCATCCGGATTATTCTCCTGGAGCTCCCGCAGCAAAGGCATATGACATAATTGTCACGATTAATAAAGCAACCAATTTCTGGTCCAAGGAATCCTCCTCCTCCTGTTCCTGGACGAGACTTGGGTCAAAGCAATAACTCCAAGGCCAATAATAAATAACACGTTATCTCCTCCGATTCCGCATGTCTGGTTGAAGAATGGCCATTCAGAAACAAACTGAAAAACGCGAAATGAAAAGCATGAAATGAAAAGCGCGAAATGAAATGCACAAATCAACACTCACCAAACTTCTACTAACACAAAATTAGCAGAAGGAGCCCAAAGGGTGGCACCTGACAATTGAACTTCCTCTTTATCGGCTCGTAGTACGTCTAGTACATCACTACGTTTGTGTTTGTTGCCTGACAATTCCTTGCCGTTTGTATGCAAGACAAGTTCCTGGCCAACGCCCTTCGGACAAAAATCCAATTGTGTGTACGAGGCTTTAGGCTAAGGCAAAGTCCTAAAGGCTTATTATCTACTGTATTAAGGTGAGGGCACATTTTAAACGGTGGAGGTGGCACATTGAGAGTGAAAAGGATTATGCACGGTGGAATTAAATGAAGATTATTGATTAAGGATCATCTTGTATCACAATTTTGCGGATTTGCACAGTATATTCTTCACAGAGGAACATTTTTGCACAGAGGAACATTTTTGCACAGAGAAAATTGGTTTTTTTTGCACGAAGGCTTTTTTTGCACAACAGTTTTAGAGACATTTATCTGTTTTTGGGTGTTTGTCTTTATGCTCTTTGGATTACATTAGTGGTATAGATAGATTTTCACATTATTATTAATAGTGCTGCACTATATGTATATATTATGGTATTTAGTCCCTTTGGGTAAAATCAGGAAGGGGTAAAAACTGTTAGGTTATTGCTTTAAAAATTGAGGGTGGGAAGCAATGGATCTGAAATTGGATCAGCTTTTCAGTGAAAAGATGAGCCCATACTGTAGGGTACGATGACTCTGGTTAGACAGCTAACAAGAAGGGACATCAAAATTGCCTCAAGTAAACACAGGGGGTTATATCAATAAGAGTGCTGCACCAACAATTTAGTAATCCAAGAGAATTTATTTCATAGAAGATAAAAAACAACCAACCAACAAATTTGGGGAGGCTATAGGTTTTCCTCGGGCTTCTGCAGCTTACATATGTATTTGCAGATGCGTGCAAACTAAACCCCTTATTTAGAACGTGAATTGTTAGACAGGGTCAATTCGGTTTGTTGCAAGCTGGCTGGTAAGTGGGCTGGGAATTTTTATTTGTTTTTTGACATGCATCGCCCCTTCCATGTGCGCCTTGCTGTAAAGGCCAGTTATAGGTTGGGGTGATTGCCATTTGTGTGTATAGGCTATAAGTTGTCCCCCCTTCATTGGGGCTTAAACTGCTTGTTTGAATGAAATGTTAGACTCGTGTGGGTTTATAGAAGGTTAATTCAATTCAGAAAAGAAACTGGCTTCAGCAGCTGACTGTGTAGGAGGGTTCTACACAACCAGCTGAAGAGGCATGCATTTGGAACAAAATAGCCAGTTTTTTCCTGAATTGAATTAACCTTCTATTAACCTATATGAGTCCAAAATTCCATTCAAACCAGGAGTTAAAGTCCTGATTAAGGGGGAGTCTTATAGCACCTAAAATGCATTGGCCCATCATCTTTGCATACATATCCAAAAAATATAAGACTGCTAAACCTTTGGTGTGGTGGTCTTGTTTTCCCTATACTTTCAAGCCTAGGTTCACATATATGCGATGTGGGAACCAGCACAATTAGAGCGCCGGTTCCCGCATCACATCTCTCCCGCAGGTAGTTGACACTGCCCTCTGCGCACCGATGCAGGTGTCAATACATTGTTAATGATACCCCCAGATCAGTTCCCAGATTGCAGTGCGAACTGTGAACTCGCACAGGAATTAGATCGCATAGGTGAGAACACCCATGCGATCTGATTCCAATGCAGGACAAAAAAAGTCTATGCACTATTTTCGTTCGAATCCAATGCGAGTTCAGCCATACAACTGTATGGCTGAACTCACATTGCACAGACATCGCATGTGATCGGCACCACAGTGTGGGTGCGAATCACATGCGATGTCTGTGTGTGCACTAGTGTGAACCTGGGCTCAGGGTGCGTTTTATGTCAGTGGTTCTCAACCTGGGGGTCGAATGATGATTTGCCAGGGGTCACCAAATCTTGGGCTGTTGCTGAAGCCCGCACTGTTCTACCAGCCTTTTTGAAGCCGCCCAGCAGGGCTGGCCCTGGAGCCTATGGCCGTCTAGCTGGGATGTTCCTGGAGCCCGTGGACGCCCACTCAGTCTCTTCTCAGGCGCCCATTCAGTTCATGGCATGGCTGGGGGGCAGAGACTAGAGGTCAGCTGACTGGTGAGGAATGTGAGGTGTGAGGGGCTGAAAGGAGATTTCGACATAGGTGTCACTGCTACAAGACACCACAAAATCAGAGACACAGTGAAGTCCGAAGACACAGTTAGTAACACTACCTGTGATTATAGTTGCCATTAAAAGGACTCAGGGAGCGCTGGGTTAGGGGCGCAAATTACTTGTCTTGCCTTGGGTGCTGACAACCCACGCTACGAAAATAATTATACTGTTAGGGGTCCCCACAACTTGGGAAATTTTATCAAGGGGTCACGGCACTAGGAGGTTGAGAACCACTGGTCTATGTCCTCGTGAAATGCATTGTCCCTCACTTTGTTACTGAGACAGATACTTCAGAGAAACCCTTGTTTCCTGTTCTTTTTATGGTGTGCTTTGGACCAGGGGTCTCCAAACTTTGGCCCTCCAGTTGTTCAGGAACTACAATTCCCATCATGCCTAGTCATGTCTGTGAATGTCAGAGATTTACAATGCCTCATAGGACGCGTGGTTCCGCAACAGCTGGAGGGCCGTAGTTTGGAGATCCCTGCTTTGGACTATCAAAGATAAGCTTCAAGTCATCCAAACAAATGGATAGGAAGGATATAGTGTAATGACCACTATTGCATAGCAGACATGCAAAGGCATGAGGGGGCTTCTCACTTTCCTGTTTAAAATGCACAATTCCTTTAAAACGTTGTATGTAAACTTGATGGACACAGCTAGGAAATAAAATGGTGGAGCCATCTGACTTGCTGCTGTTTCTAATGCACATTGTGAGTGTGTGCAGTTAAATCAAAATAAGCAATTTCAGGACAGGAGAGGAGGCTGTTCAACAGTGCAAAGCTGAAGATAAGGCTGGAGTTCTCCTTTAAGCTATTCAACCTTTCAGCTTATCTATTCTGTGATGTCAAAGGAGACAGATTATGCAGGCAGGAAAGCCATACTTCATATATAACATGTACATGTTCTTTTTTATGTTCAGTAAACTACCTTCAACCCCTGAGTCAAGTACGATATTAAACAGACTATACACAAGGGAAAGTACATTGCTAATGAGCAGATGCAGGGGGATCTCTAGGTGTCCTGGCTGTGTGCTTGATATACGGTCCATTGAATTGGGAGAATGTCAAGGAAACATACTGTACATTGATGGGGAGGGGGTGTCTAAAAATATGACAGCCAATCCATTTACACGGGGAGGCCTTGCTGCACTTAACTGCAAACATAATCAGTAACTCCTGTGCTTTGGTCTTCATTCCGCCTGTTATCCGAGTTTATTGTCAGGAATACAAACACTCTCTGAGCGTGATTGGCTCCCCTGGGATTTGTTTCATGTTTGAAAGCAACTTATCAAGGGTATCAAAAGGATAAAAAAAAAAGCTTTTAATTACTCAAATTGCTGCAGAAATGAAACGTGGTGATTGCCTGAATGATTTCCTAGGTCTGTATTTATCAACACTTGTTCCCTGTTTTACCATGTGCGTAAAGAGTCAAAGGATTTCATTTGTGCAAAAAGTTTTACCTTGATTTGAGTTAGTGTAGTCTTATTTTAAAGCTGAACTCTAGGCAAGCAGCTAAATGCATACTTGAAATATATACACTATACTGCTTTCATTTAGAAATAAAAAATTAATGATGTATTCATGAATACAGAGCTGTCTTAATATGTGTCTTTTATACCTGCCTGGGGTTCAGCTTTAAATTAAAGTGATTAAAATTAAAGTAGTAGTTTAGGTGACGCTTCACTTTTATCCTGTTTGAAATGATAACATGATGTATTCTTACAACTCTTACCTTTAATGGCAGGACATCCTTTTATTACCTTATTAAATCAATAAGGCAAGGATTGGCAGTGTGTGCATGGACATTTGGTCCGTCCAATCCATTAAATCAACAGAAGAAAACTTGGGGCACAAGGCACGGTGTAACCCCTCAGGATTTTAAATGACAGACCAAATGTAAGATAAAAAAGTATTTATTAAGTATTCACAATATATAATTCCAATATAAAAAAAAAGATTAACATTTAAAAGTATTGACATAAATAGTCATGAAAACGTAGTTGCCTTGTACAGAGATTTTTGTGCTAGCAGGGATCCATGCTGTAAATGACGCCTGACATGTTTCGGACGATGACGTCCTTCCTCAGAGGCTTAGTGTCACTTAGAACAATCGTGTTGTGTTATTTGTTTTTCTACACTATGAATATAATAGAAATTAGTATAAGAAAGTAACAATATGAATCAAAACAGATTACCCATTAAAATTACACTTTCAACATTGGTCAGCATGCTAGAACATGGATTATTGTACTTACAGCATAGGAGAAAGGGGAACGCAGTCTACTGCAAGAACACCCAGCAAGTGGAGTAAAAACCAACCACAGCTGACCAGCCACCAATGGGTATATGCAACAGTTGGCTGATGTATGAGTCTGTAAATTAAAACAGACAATAAACGCCATATTGCCTTGGCTGTGGTTGGTTTTTACCAGCTGTGGTTGGTTTTTACCTCCACTTGCTGGGTGTTCTTGCAGTGGACTGCATTCCCCTTTCTCCTATGCTGTACTGATGTGGCTGACCTCTTTGCCCCTGTTTACCATCTTGAAGCTGTCTCTGGCTGTCTGTGGGCCCAGGAGTAGTACAGACAAAATTCCATCCTCCCATGTGTCTAGTATCGGTTGAACGTAAGTACGATAATCCATTGTCTTATCGTTATGAACTATGTTCTAGCATGCTGACCAATGTTGAAAGTGTAATTTTAATGAGTAATCTATTTTGATTCATATTGTTACTTTCTTATACTAATTTCTATTATATTCATATTGTAGAAAAACAAATAACACAACCCGATTGTTCTAAGTGACACTAAGCCTCTGAGGAAGGACGTCATCGTCCGAAACATGTCAGGCGTCAATTACAGCATGGATCCCTGCTAGCCCAAAAATCTCTGTACAGGGCAGCTACGTTTTCATGCCTATTTATGTCAATACTTTTAAATGTTAAACTCTCAAGACTTTCATAGAAAGACCCATTCACCCCATAACAATTTTAAAAATTAAAAATGATCTGTCATCACAGGATTAGCCTTTATAGGACCTTATACACAATTTTTCACCTTTTTATTGGTGACAACTACAAACCAATTAAAAAATGTACCACCAAAAATATGTTGTATGTATGTTTTAATTGTATATAACCAATTAGACCTAATTAGACCTATCTATCTTTATTACAAGTTGGTGGAAAAGACCCCACATGGTCAAAACACATTACTGATTGCTTTGATGTTTTTATTGGGGGTCTTTTTAATAAATTGAAATAAATGTGAACATTTTAATATAAGGCCATCACTGCACTGATCATTGTGCTTGGCTGAATACCTGTGCATTGAGACCATTGAACATGCACTCTGGGAGCTTTATGAAGGGATCCTGAGCTGAAGGTGAGCTGAGTTTTAGCTTTCAAGTTAACTGTTGTATTTTTTTTTTGCCCATATAGGACAAAATAAAAAGAGTCAGACACTTTACAGCCAAACATTTGATAATACTTGACCATCATACCTATATGAGCTTATTAGGCATCCCATTCTGCAACCAATGGGCATTAATATGGAGTTGCCCCCCCCTTTTGTGGATATAATAGCCTCCATTCTTCTAGAAAGGTTTTGTACAAAATGTTGGAAGGTGTCTAAAGGCCATTCAGCCAAAAGAGCATTTGTGAGGGCAGGTACTGATTTTGTATGAGAAGACCTAACTTGTAATCAGTGTTCCAATTCATCTCAAAAGTGTTCTGTAGGATTGAGGTCAGGGCTCTAGGCAAGCACTCAAGTTCCTCAACACCAAACTCATCCAATCATATCTTGATGGAGCTAGTTTTGTACACAGTGGCACAGTCATACTGCAACAGAAAGAGGCCTTCCCCAAACTATTGCTACATGTTTGGAAATGCACAATTGTCTAAAATATCTTTACACACTATAGCATTAACAGTACCCTTCACTGCAAACACAAGAACCCAATAATTTTGAGGTTGTCTTTTACCTTTGGTCATACAGTGTAGCTATCATGGTGAGTTGTACACAACGCCCCCTTTCCCCAAAGTACTCACAGTTTCATTCTTCCCTGCCTATCCATTCATTCCATGGGACTGGGGCGAGAAAGACCTGTGTAAGCTCCAGACTGAATTGTTAGAGCTTACACAGGACTATGCATTCCCCAGCCCAATATGACAGCGCTGAGCAAACCATAAGAAACATAGCACTCTTACATGGGGAGGAGGAGAGCAGGGCTTGCTTACCTATAACTAAAAGTTCCAGGTATCTGTCCCCTGGGAGAGAAAAGGTACATGTTGCTGGGGGTGTGGGGGGTTAAGTGATCCTTTTCTGTGTATTGGAAAAGTAAAAGCTCCCTTTAAAAGAAACATGGCACCACAAAAAATGTTGTCAGCTGGAATGTGACAATTTAAACAGATTAAACTTCTGATTGAGCAAATTAATAATTCACCGTCATACCAAATTTATTCTGGGTGCAGCCATATTGAATGTTTTGCTTTGTTGATTATCATTGTTGTTTTTTTTTTTTTTAAAAACTTTATTGTTAAAGATGTATATTTTTGTAATAAAATCCATTTAAATATTTTATATATGACTGTCTAATTCAGTTGTTGTAGTACGGTACCACTAAAGTCCACCATAGCCTCTCCCCCTCAATTCTTTCCTTCATATTGAATGTTTATCTCCAGTGTCCAAAGCTTCGAGTCTGTCACAACTTCTCCTTTTCCACGGCTGATGAATTGTTAGAGGAGTGTGAAAGATTTATTTTAATCTGAATACATGCTGCATATATAGAAAAAAAGACAATAGATTTTGTTCAACAGTAATGCAAGAAGTGCTGTATAATGATGGGCATTAAATCAGAACAAGCTGCATGCTGAGGATTTTCTAGAACATTCCTCCTTTGTCTCCACCACTTAAAACACTTTATAGATCTCACCAAACGTTCTGCACTTTACAAAGTACACTTGGCCTGTATTATGCAGAGCACTTAGGGAACCAGTTTCAGGTCAGACAGAAAGCTGTGCCGAGCAGAGTGCTTCCAAGTTACTGGAAGGACTGACAGACGTGTAGATGGATACCAATTACTTTCAATGGGCTGATGAAATTGAGGGATTCGGTGAAACATCAGAAGTGGCCCAGGAATCCAGATAAATGCAACGTTTACAATATCTAAAGCAAATGGCGCATGCCATCCAGAAACAAATAGGGGAGTCGAGAGGAGATTCCAAGCCAAAATCCTGCCAAAACCTTTTATTTGTATAGAGCAGGAGGGAAAAGGAAGCCTTTGTCAGTTGAGAAATTTCCCCTTCACTCCCAATTGGGACAGGAAGTGATTAGAAATTTCTCCTTTTTTTTCCCTTTTTTTTGTTTTGTTTTTGTTTTTTGTGTGTTGGTTAGTTTTTGTATGGTTGTGTATATGCAGTGAATATATGTAGATGTGTATATGCTAATTATGTTGTATAGATGATATATGCAAGGAAAAAAAAAAGTAAAAATTTCAGAACTTGCCTTGGACTGACCATATATATGGTTTCAGAAATAAGGAAATTATGTATTAGTTTAAAAAGGAGATAAGGATTAGATTTTCCAACAAGAATGTATTTTGATCTGTAAATTGTGAAATTCTATAATAAAGAAATATAAAGGAAAAAAAAAAAGAAATCTCTCCTACAGGAAACAAATTTTAACATAGTAGCAAAGGGTTACAAATTCTGCCCGTTTTACTATTGCTGTCTGTATCATCCATTCCTGATAACAACCCTACCTTCATTTCTTTGTATGGATGTTACAGGGACAGGAAGTAAGGAAAAATATCCCAAGTTGGGTCAAAGACAGGAATAAAAACTTTTTTTTTTAACACAGTACCACCATATATAAATCCTGTATAATAATAATAATAATCATTTTGCTGTGCACCCACCTTTAGGCTTTTTCCATTAGTAGTCTGTGCTGTATGGTTTGCTTTGATTTAGAATTAAAAACCTGGCAAAAATTGGCTGGAGTTTGGCTTACATCTCTACTGCTCACAGATCTGTCCCATGTTACAATACATTTATTAATGGAAGATTTACCTGAAAGTAAATTGTTGACATAGCTTTCACATTTTTTTACATGCATTTACATTTCCCTCTACGTGCTGAAATTATAGGGTAAGCCACCTAGAGACTCCGTAGTCTTTAGTCCATCCTAGCATACTGATTGAATTCTGAGGAAAGGAACAGTAATGCACAATATCCATGTAGTACAACTAAGAGCCTACTCTAGTGAGGTTTTCTTTTGTTTCTATATCTCCTTGTACTTGTTTGGATGTCCTTGTTCCATGTTCACCTCACGCAGTAAATTAGGCTCTAAAAGCAAGCAAAGAAGAAAAGTAAAAAAGAAAGAAAAGAAAAAAAAAAAGAATTAAAGAAGGGGCAGAAAAAGTAGAAGAAAAATAAAACAAGCAAAAAAGTAAAAAAAAAAAAAGGAAAGGAAAGAAGAAATGTAAAAGAAGCTTGTAATGAAAATGAAGTTTCCCCATGGACATAAATAAACTGTATATGGAAACACACTAGCAGCGACACACACTAATACCATTATGTAGTTTATTCTTTCACACAATGCACATAATATTATATAAATGGGTGTAATTACAAATCATAGGGCCCCAAAGGAAAAGGTTGATGGGACCCCAGGGTAACTCTGTCTGTAGTATCTGGCAGCGGCATTGACAACTGTGACAATACGTGTCATTGTCTTAGCATAAAGAATAGCTAAATTAAAGACAGGCAGCAGGAGAGGCGTCAGCATAGTCAGTGCATTTATAGGGACACGGATTTTGGATAAAAGTTATAGTTGATGTAGCAATAATAATAAGAAGAAAAAATAAGAGCCATAGTGAGCCATTTTATATTATGGTTAAACCATTAATGTATTTGCACACCATTGCTAACACTAATACAAACTTGTTTTGGAGAACTGCAAACCTCAGCTGTCCAATAAGATTTTAGCTGAGGAGATTTGTGACTCTGGTGCGTATACAGGGTTAATTTCAGTCTGTAGAAGAAGTTCAGAGGGCAATAAATCTAAACTGATGAGACAACTTAGGCCTCACGCACGCTGGGTGTTTTTACAGCTGCTGTTTTGGGCATCAGGTGTTTTTTCCTACAGCCAATAAATGCCCCAGCATGTTATCCTATGGGGTTTATTTACTAAAGGCAAATCCATTTTGCACTATGAGTGCACTGCTAGTGCACCCGGAAGTGCACTTGGAAGTACATCCGCTGTAGATCTGAGGGGCATTTTTTGCTTGTACGTGATTGGGTGATAAAATCAGCAGAGCTTCCCCTCATTTCAGATCTTCCTGTCAGATCTAAAGTGACTGCACTTCCAAGTGCACTTGTAATGCAAAGTGAATTTGCCTTTAGTAAATCAACCCCAGCGTGTCCATGCACACATAGACTTTAATTAGTGTTTTTTGGCAGGGGCATTTTCAGGCTGGAAAAACCCCCAGAACTAGTGCATTTGAAGAAGATTTTTTACAGCTGTAAAAACACCCTAACTCTAAAAAAACACTGAAAAACGGCTATCCAGCATTTATGAGCGTTCCTGAGCCTCAAGCTTTTATGGGAGTATAGTTTTGCTAAAAAACGCAAACGCTAATGCAAAAATGCTGCAAAACGCAGCAAAACTCGCGTTTTAATGCAGCATTCTACAGCTAATGAAGGCTTCTTGAGCCCCCCAGGGAAAGAGAGCCTTGAATGATGGGGGCATGGCTAGGTGCATGACAAGGGGAACGATTGGTTAGGACAGTTGGGATGGGCCTGAGCTCAGGGAACGTGTGCCCCAGGGAATTCTGGGTCTTTTGGAAGAGTCGTTTGGAAAAGCTGCCCACCCTCCCGCCCCTTTTTTCCCATGTTATGGTATGTCACAGCTTGCTGCGGTTTTCTTGACCTTGCCAGAAGTTAAAGTTGCTGTAATAGGCTATGCCCTTGATGGAAAATTGGAAGTAGGCTGTCTGTGCAGCACTTATAGTAAGGACAGGCCCCACTTCCCTCTTTTGGTTGAGTGCTCACAATACGACTGTGACTGGCACTGGTTGAATATGTTCACATGTTATGTGTTGGAATTTAATAAAGCTGTGGCCTTGCCCTTTCCGACCTAATGGTCGTAAGTGTCTTATTTAATGGGGTAAAGGGCAAGGGTAGTGGGGGACTTGATCCCATTGTGTTACGTTAATTGGGACCTAAGCCCATTGCGCCTCAGCAGTCAAGTTAATGGTGTTTTTATACCATCCAGTCTACATAAGGCCTAAGTAAAAGCAGTACTAAACCCAAAAGCAACATTTATTATATTACAGCGTATCAATTCTTATGCCCCGTACACACGGTCGGACATTGATCGGACATTCCGACAACAAAATCCATGGATTTTTTCCGACAGATGTTGGCTCAAACTTGTCTTGCAAACACACGTTTGGACAAAGTTGTCGGAAAATCCGATCATTCTGAACGCGGTGATGTAAAACACGTACGTCGGGACTTTAAACGGGGCAGTAGCCAATAGCTTTCATCTCTTTATTTATTCTGAGCATGCGTGGCACTTTGTCCGTCGGAATTGTGTACACACGATCGGAAATTCCAACAACGGATTTTGTTGACGGAAAATTTTATATCCTACTCTCAAACTTTGTGTGTCGGAAAATCCGATGGAAAATGTGTGATGGAGCCTACACACGGTCGGAATTTCCGACAACAAGGTCCTATCACACATTTTCCGTCGGAAAATCCGACCGTGTGTACGGGGCATTAGATGTGGTGGCTGTATTAGTTTCCCTTTTTAGGCTTTCTTTCTTCTATTTTCATCTGGTGATCCAGCCTGTTGTTTTTTTTACAGCACAAGCTCTCCAGGAGAATGTATCATTTTTCATGGATGGGACAAACCACTGGCATGGGTAATTAAAATGATCAGCTTTTATTTACTTGTGAAAACCTTTATCCCAAAAGGAAAACAACTCTTTGCTATAACTTCTTATAATGTATGAGCTGGAGTTGGGTTTTGATTTGTTAGTGGTTCTAAATTTTCTAATACATTTAACACGACCCCCCCCCCCCAGACTGACAATGCTGCTCTCTGCTGTGCCTCCTCTTCTCATTCTTGTAGAGCGGTGGCTCACCAGGGCAGGAGGTGTGTTACTGGCAAGACCACCAGGTGAGTACAGAGGGAAAAAAGCCAAAGAGAAGAAAACGAATGCAGCCACCACATCTAATGATTGGTAAGCTGCAATATCTTACATTTTTTGTTTTGGGTTTAATACCGCTTGAATGCTTCTTACTGCATGGAGGGTGGTCTGTGACTAGTGATGATCTGGAGGTTTAACTTTAGCCCTTCTGTACTAAAAATTTCACAGTTTTTCCAAATGACTGCTCTCATGCACATCGCTAGATCGGAGGGGGCTGGGGGGGATTTTGCAGCACAGAAGGTTTTTCATCTTAATGCATAGAATGATTTAAGGTGAAAACCCTTAAGGCTTTAAAAATGTTACTAAACCCACAACAGTAAAATTAGTCTGTATATGCAGTAAAGCATGCTTGTTATACTCACTGTGGAACCTGAGGGGTTAATCCTCCACATTATGTAAACAGACTGTTTGATCCTGTCTTCTCTGATCCTCCCCTTCTTTTACTGTCCCCAATTCATCTGCTCATAGTACAGAGCCCTAGGAGTCCCCCTGCACATGCTCAGTTTGGTGTGTATTGCTAGAGAGTTTTTTTTTTTTTTGGAAGGGTGCATTAGATCAGCACAGGGCCAGTCAGCACTGTCCAGACAGAGGGTCAGGGGTCATTCAGAGGACAATGAAAACTCCTCCTACAAGCTTTAACCAGTGCTCTGCTAGACACTGATATAAATTACAAGACTGCTATACAGTGCCTTGAAAAAGTATTCATACCCCTTGAAATTTTCCACATTTTTTCATGTTACAACCAAAAAGTTAAATGTATTTTATTGGGATTTTATGTGATAGACCAACACAAATTGGATGGAAAATGATAAATGGTTTTCAACATTTTTTACAATTAAATATATGAAAAGTGTGGCGTGCATTTGTATTCAGCCCCCCTGAGTCAATACTTTGTAGAACCACCTTTCACTGCAATTACAGCTGCAAGTCTTTTTGGGGATGTCTCTACCAGCTTTGCACATCTAGAGAGTGACATTTTTGCCCATTCTTCTTTGCAAAACAGCTCAAGCTCTGTCAGATTGGATGGAGAGCGTCTGTGAACAGCAATTTTCAAGTCTTGCCACAGATTCTCAATTGGATTTAGGTCTGGACTTCGACTGGGCCATTCTAACACGTGGATATGCTTTGCTCTAAATCATTCCATTGTAGCTCTGGCTGTATGTTTAGGGTCATTGTCCTGCTGGAAGGTGAACCTCCTCCCCAGTCTCAAGTCTTTTGCTGACTCTAACAGGTTTTCTTCTAAGATTGCCCTGTATTTGGCTCAATTCATCTTCCCATCTGACCAGCTTCCTTGCCCCTGCTGAAGAAAAGCTCCCCCACAACATGATGCTGCCACCACCATGTTTCACGGTGGGGATGGTGTGTTCAGGGTGATGTGCAGTGTTAGTTTTCCGCCACACATACACACATAGCATTTTACTTTTAGGCCAAAAAGTTCAATTTTGGTCTCATCTGACCAGAGCACCTTCTTCCACATGTTTGCTGTGTCCCCCACATGGCTTTCTCACAAACTGCAAACGGGATTTCTTATGGATCTCTTTCAACAATGGTTTTCTTCTTGCCACTCTTCCATAAAGGCCAGATTTGTGGAGAGCATGACATCTGTGGAGAGATTCTCCCACCTGAGCTGTGGATCTCTGCAGCTCCTCCAGAGTTACTATGGGCCTCTTGGCTGCTTCTCTGATTAATGCTTTCCTTGCCCGGCCTGTCAGTTTAGGTGGATGGCCATGTCTTTGTAGGTTTGCAGTTGTGCCATACTCGTTCCATTTTCGGATGATGAATTGAGCAGTGCTCCGTGAGATGTTCAAAACTTGGGATATTTTTTTTATAACCTAACCCTGCTCTAAACTTCTCCACAGCTTTATCCATGACCTGTCTGGTGTGTTCCTTGGCCTTCATTATGCTGTTTGTTCACTAAGGTTCTCTAACAAAGGAGTTCTCTAACAAAGGGGGCTGAATACAAATGCACGCCAAATGCATGCCAAACTTTTCAGATATTTATTTGTAAAAATTTGGAAAACCATTTATCATTTTCCTTCCACTTCACAATTATGTGCCACTTTGTGTTGGTCTATCACATAACATCCCAATAAAATACATTTATGTTTTTGGTTGTAACATGACAAAATATGGAAAGTTTCAAGGAGTATGAATACTTTTTCAAGGCACTGTATACTGCTAAAGAGAAAAGGTATTTAGCCGTTAATATTTACTATATTAATCACATGTCCATGTTCTGTGTACTGTGGTAGACCAGATTTAGTGAATGCAGGGTCCAGGGTTTAAGAACACTTTAAGTCTGGAGTGTCCGGAGTTTGGCTTTAAGTCCTGGGGTGAAGAGGTGAAAGGAAGCACCATCTAAAATCAATAAAGGATGCCATAAATGAAGGTAGAACTATCATATATTATCTGTAGACATTTACTGTATAGAGAAAATGCATGACCGTGACAGACTTAGCTTGATTTAAAAGCCAGTTCAGACATGGACAAGCCAGGGCTAGGTGATAGTGTTGAGATAACAGTAAAGGGAACCAGCCCTGCTTTCTCCATTTAAAATTGAGAAATCTTTGCATTGGCAGCTCTTTAAAGCGTTATTTGGGCGGTAAATTGGTACAATTGCTGTTCACTACTCCCTTCTCTTTTCATAAATAAGAGGGTACAATCAGGTGATTTATGGGTAGCCATAGAAAAAGGAGAGCGGTGATACTCTGTCAGACTCCCACATCCATACTACACAACGTGGATGGACGAAGCTTATGCTGTGCTGATTGTTGTCTGAAAACCACTGCAGGGGGCTGTCAGAATATCTTAAAGTGTTACTAAACCCACAGCAGTAAAATCAGTCTGTATATGCAGTAAAGCATGCTTGTTATACTCACTGTGGAACCTAAAGGATTAATCAACTGCATTGCGTAAAAAGGCTATTTGATCCTGTCTTCTCTAATCCTCCCCTTATTTCACTGACCCCAATCCATCTGCTGATAGTACAGAGCCTTGGAGGCCCTCTGCACATGCTCAGTTTGGTGTGTATTGCTAGAGAGTTGTTTTTTGTATTTTTTTTTTATTTTTTGAGAGGGTGCATGTGATCAGCACAGGGCCAATCAGCACTGGCCAGACAGAGGGTCAGGGGGTCATGCAGCCTCATAGGACAGTCAGAGGAAAATGAAAACTCCTCCTACAAGTTTTAACCAGTGCTCGGCCGGACACTGATAGAAGTTCTAAGACTGCTATATACTGAGGATGAGAAAAGGTATTTAGCAGTTTATATTTACTAAAATAATTTCCATGTTCTGTGTACTGTGAGAAACCAGAAATAGTGAATGCAGGGTCCTGGGTTTAGTAACACTTGAACAGTGGCTGCATCTGACTGAATGCAACCACTGTTCAGCCAAAAAATTTCCATTTGGCTCCTTTCATTTTCAGTTGAAGGATGTTGGGTGGGACGGGGCCAACAGGGCCATCCATGTAGCAAATATCACATAGTGTATGGCCAGCATTGGAAAAATAGAGGGAGAATCTAGGGTCGAAGGGAGGAAGAGGGAGAGGGAGTGTATGATATTAGCAATATAAGCGGACAGAAAAAGCATGGGAAGGCTTTATTAAAGTGGTTGTAAACCCTTACAACATACTTTTTGATACAGGTAAGCCTATAATAAGGCTTACCTGTAGCTACCCTGGATATCTCCTAAACCTGCACAGTTTAGGAGATATCCCCTGTATTTGCATGTGCCAACGTCATTGGCACATGAGCACTGAAGCAATGGCAGTACATGCAGTTGCTTCAGTTAGATTGTGCTGTTAGTGGCGGCTCCCATGCGCATGCACGGGAGTGACATCATCGCGGCTTCGGCCAATCACAGTGCCGGAGCGGTGAACGAGGATCGCTGCGGGGGCTTCGATCTTAGGTAATTAATACATAATGAGTTAGTAAGCTATGCATACTAGCTCATTATACCTTTGCCTTGAAGTTTTTTTTTTCCTTGTTAGTTTTATTTTTGGGTTTACAACCACTTTAATAAAAAGGGATGTAGGTGTTAGAGCAGGGGTCTCAAACTGGCGGCCCTCCAGCTGTTGCGAAACTACAAGTCCCATGAGGCATTGCAAGGCTGGCAGTTACAAGCAGTAGTGTATTTAGGTTTTGTGCTGCCCTAGGCCTGACTAAACTCGTGCACCCCCTAATTTAAATATGACCCACCCCTTCCTGTCCTGGCCACTCCCCTTGCTGTTTAAGACCCGCCCTGAAATTTTCGCGTGGGGGCCTTGGGGGGGGGGTAATGAATTCCCTTAATTTGCATACATTTCCTCTCACTTTCTGTTTGGCAATGAGACAGGGATGGTAAAAAATAAACTGGCAGGGGTTATAACCCTCCCTTGTACTATCCAAAATGAAAAAAAAAGTGTTGCCTATAGTTCTACTTTAAGCACAAATTTCTGATAATTTTATGGAGAGGACTAAGAAGATATAACCATGCCAATGGTGCAGAAGAAAACATATAGCACAGTGAGAAAGGTTTGAGGTCCAGGATGATAGGACAGTCAAAATTAGAAGCGGCGCCCCCCCCCCCCCCACAGTTGGGGAATGCCAGCTGCCCACATACCAGAAGCAGTGCGGACGCTTTATAGGGGCGCTAGACTAATCTGCCTCTCAGCCCAGTCTGCCCCATAAGACTGGTGCTACACTAACAGTGTAGCACAAGCCGGTGTGGATTCTTTCCGTGCTGCCCCCCTGCAAAGTGCTGCCCTAGGCCTGGGCCTTGTTGGCCTAGGCCAGGATACAGCATTGTATACAAGCATGACTTCCACAGGCAGAGGCATGATGGGACTTGTAGTTTTGCTACAGCTGGAGGGCTGCCAGTTTGAGACCCCTGTGTTAGAGGGAAAGAAAGAGAAAGAAGGAACGTGGTGAAAGAGAGAAGAAAAGGTAAAGGTGGTGAGGAAGGGGGAAAGAAAGGGGAAGAGAAGAGAGAAAGGGATAGATAAAAAAGATAAAAAACAGAGAATAAAAAGGAAAGAGAACGATAAAAAAGGAGAGAATAGGATAGACATGGAGGAAAAGCAGGATGGGGAGAGAGAGCAGGAAAGAGAGAGTTACTAAGTTAAATCACTAGATGGACAAAGATGCACAAACAAGTTGTCATCATAAGCGTTTCCCAAGAATAAGATGGATGAACTGCACCTGCTGAGTCCAGAACTTACATCTAGGCATTTAACTGCAGGAATCCCAGTAGCCCTCACCTCTGCGAAACTGAAAAAGGAAATTCTCTTTGGGAAGCCTATATACTGCATGCATACAGCATGCCAGCGAGGAAGAAGACAGCTGGCCTTATATAGACCTTAAACTGTAAAACACACACACACACTCACAGGCTAGTAGGTTGCAGACTAGTACTGTGATCTTCCCTACATTGCTAGGGTCAATGCTATTTTCAAAAGTACTACACGGTCCTACGACTGGTCCCACAAGCCTCTTATTTCAACCTGTTTGAAATGCTATTTTCTGTTTTGCACTGTTTGCAAATGTCAGGGTCGTGTACCAAGAGGGCACGTTAGGAAAACATGTTTGTGACGCCTCTGCAGGTGGCAGCTGTAATGTTATATTGCTTTGCTAAGGGATTCTTGTGAACCTTTAAACAAAGAACACTAACCCAGCAAAGAAGGAAAACTGTGTATTTTGGCTGTTTACTGCGGCTTTAGCCCGCTGTCGGCTGTTTCTGGGTCACAGGATGGCATAAGCAAGTGCGCTCCTGTGACTCACAAGAGAAGTATGGTCCAAAAAAAGCTTTGCCCATATTTCTTTTTTAAGTATTAATATAAAAGAAAACTTCCTGTGTAGCCAATAATGCTGCTCCAGGCACCCAAGATGGGCAATCATGTGCCCATAGGCCTTTAGTCACTTGATCACGGAGCTGAAAGTGAGAGTAGCAGCCCTGCCACGGTTGGAGTACCACTAGTCTACATATAGTGGGCCTCTGTAGCCAGCCTGAGCGCTGACTGTTATGCCCCGTACACACGGTCGGATTTTCCGATGGAAAATGTCCGATCGGAGCGTGTTGTCAGAAATTCCGACCGTGTGTGGGCTCCATCGGACATTTTCCATCAGATTTTCCGACACACAAAGTTGGACAGCAGGAGATAAAATTTTCCGACAACAAAATGCGTTGTCGGAAATTCCGATCGTGTGTACACAAATCCGACGGACAAAGTGCCACACATGCTCAGAATAAATAAAGAGATGAAAGCTATTGGCCACTGCCCCGTTTATAGTCCCGACGTACGTGTTTTACATCACCGCGTTCAGAATGATCGGATTTTCCGACAACTTTGTGTGACCGTGTGTATGCAAGACAAGTTTGAGCCAACATCCGATGGAAAAAATCCTAGGATTTTGTTGTCGGAATGTCCGAACAAAGTCCGACCGTGTGTACGGGGCATTATTGTTTTCAGTATTCGTTGGAAAAAGCGTAGAGCATGGTTTGCTTCTGCCTGTTGTTGGAGAATGTTCCCCAGAGGATATAGCAAGAAGATACCATATAATGGGTTAGGACAGGGCTTGACCAAATTGCTTTGAATCTAGGAGCCAGTTTTTTTTTTTTTAAACCACTTGCCTACTAGGCACTTTTACCCCCTTCCTGCCCAGGCCAGTTTTCATCTTTCAGCGCTCTCACACTTTGAACGATATGCAACACTGTACTCAATCTTATATCAAATATCAAATTTTTATCATTTTTTTTCACACAAATAGAGCTTTCTTTTGGTAGTATTTAATCACCACTGGCTTTTTTATTTTTTGCTAAACAAACTATAAAATACCAAAAAACAACAAAACAAAAATAAAACAACCCTTTTCTTAATTTCTTTTATAAAATTTGGTAAATAAGTAATTTTTCTTCTTCACTGATGTGCTGTGATGAGGCTGCACTGATGGGCACTGTTATAGGGCGTACACACGGTCGGACTTTTTTCGGATATTCCGACAACAAAATCCTAGGATTTTTTCAGACGGATGTTGGCTCAAACTTGTCTTGCATACACACGGTCACACAAAGTTGGCGGAAAATCCGATCGTTCTAAACGCGGTGGCGTAAAACATGTACGTCGGGACTATAAACGGGGCAGTGGCCAATAGCTTCCATCTCTTTATTTATTCTGAGCATGCGTGGCACTTTGTCCGTCGGATTTGTGTACACACGATCGAAATTTTATCTCCTGCTCTCCAACTTTGTGTGTCAGAAAATCCGATGGAAAATGTCCGATGGAGCCCACACACACGGTCGGAAATTTCCGGCAACGCGCTCCGATCGGACATTTTCCATCGGAAAATCCGACCGTGTGTACGGGGCATTAGGCTCCACTGATGGGCACTGATGAGCCTGCACTGATGAGGCTGCACTGATGAAACTGCACTGATAAGGTGGCATTGATGGGCACTGATAGGGGGCAATGATGGGCACTGATATGCTGCACTGATGGGGCTGCACTAATAAGGTGACATTGATGGGCACTGGTAGGAGGCACTAAAGGGCACTGATAAATAGCACTGATGGCCACTGATATGCTGCACTGATGGTCACTGATTGGCACTGATGGGGCTGCACTGATCATTAGGGCACTGATGATCAATGCCTTGATTATCAGTGCAAATGTCCCTTGTCACAGGATAGCAGGTTATCAGCTTTCCTTTCCTTGCATTGCGACAGCACTGAGGAAAGGAAATGTCATTAACCTGCATTTGTTTACATGTGATCACCTGTGATTGGACACAGCTCATGACATGGTAAAGGGCCGCTGTGATTGGCCATTTTCCTCTATCTATGTGCAGGTGTCTCAGACTCCTCATCACTGCCTTATCACTGCCTCTGATTGAACCAATGGCTCCTGCTCATGTATCTGAGCCAATGAGGAGCGAGAGAGCCTCGGCTCTCATGCACATAGCTGTATCGAGATCAGGTTTAGGTATGTACTTGGGGGGTGGGCGAGGCTGTATGCAGTTAGGTAAAAAAAAAACTTCTGCTTTAATAACCACTTTAAATGTTTTTTTTTTAACAATTGGCTATGGCAAACAATGCCACTTTTACAGGTTGTAATTTCCTGCATGGAAGCTGTTGGATGTAAAGAGGTCCGCGGACGGAGAGGAAGCTGCAGATGAAAGTGTCCTTGTTAGAATGACATGTGAGGCCACGTAACGATGGCTCTATTTTGTTCTGTCACTTAAAAGTAGTAAAGTGACATAGTGCTGTGAGTTCATCGATGTAACACTGATATGGTTTTGTATGCTATCTATTTCAGGACCTGTCCTGCACGTAAGTCAATACACGATCGGCCTGCATCAGACTCATTATACTGCGTCTCGTGTTACAGTTAAGTCCGTTTTACCTAGGTGACACGGCTTCACTTTAAGTGACTGTAATGCATCTATTTCGAATTAGGAAGGTATTCTAGGTAAAATGCAGGCTCTCTCCGTGAGAACATTGGCCTGAAAATGATAACGCTTTATTGGCACAAATTTGTAGCACAATGATTCAGTGATTAGCAGCACCTTAGAGAACTGAGATCTTACTAAACAGTACCAGGAAAAGAATTATTTCAGGAATTTATATACTGCTAATTTTTGAAAACTGTACATATACAACAATCCTTACCCTTATAGAGCTTATGATGTAAGGTCCCTATATACACACCCATACATACACACCCATACATACACACCCATACATACACACCCATACATACACATTCATACATACATATATACACGCACGCACTAGGGCCAAATTAGACAGCAGCCAAATATACCAATGGAAACTTATGGAAGTCCAAGCCAAGATCTCCAGTGCTGCAAGGCAGAAGTGCTAACCATTAACCCACTATGCTGCCCTGTGCTTAAAAGCTCAGCTTTAGGCCTGATTCACACCTATACATTTTTAATGCTTTTTGCATTTTGCAGATTTGCACTACAGAACGTGTTCCATAGGAAACCATGGTAAATGGACTGTAGTGCAAATCTGTGAAATGCAAAAAGCACTAAAAATGCATAGGTGTGAATCCGGACTAAGGCTGAAATCCAAATGAATGCAAATTTTTTGCAGATATTATAGTCATTAAGGCCCCGTTTACACCTGGGCACTCCGGGACCTTGGAAAAATTCTGCCTGCGATCTCAAAATGCACCACGATCGCAAAACGCAGGCTCAGGTGCCATTATTTTCAATGGCACCTAAAAATACGATGCAGTTTTGCTGTGACTGTGGCACGATTTATCGCGTGGCAAATCGCATTGCGTGAAGCTTGTCTGCTTCTTTTTGGGTGACAAGCTTCATGCTATATGATTTGCCGCCATTGCCACGTGATTTCGGCAGTCCTTGTACAGCAGAGCTCAAGACAGGGAGGGAGAATCAGATCAAGGAACCAATCAGTTGTGTCGCAGTGCAAGCAGTATCCAATTGGAGAAGACAGCAGAGTGACAGAGAGATGAGCTCATCAGAGTGCTTTGTGTCCTTTCACTGAGCCGTCATTGGCTTGGGGAGGGAAGGAGACCTGTAAGTAGAAGTGAAACTGCAGAAGAGAAAGATCAGATCCCCCCTCTGCCAGACAGGACTGTGTTTTGGGGCAGAACTGTATAATGGCTACAATTCATTCCAAGTCACCGTCCTGAAACAAGTATGAGGTCATGAAAGATACAGAAAATGTCAGGTGTCTTTATCTGCATACTTGTCCCTGGTCAGTAACTCACGGAAGTGAAGCAAGAGAACATGGCAGCCAGGCAATGAGCATTTTTCTGAAGGAAAAGACAGGCCTCTGTGTTTTCCTGACAGATTTTCTTTCTATCAGGCCTCGAGTCTGTGTCTTCTCTATTAGCTTATATTTGGGCGGCGGAAATGTTTAGATAGGCATACAGCAGGGAGGCATACAATAGTCTGCAGAACTACGGACACCAGACAGCCAGTTTTGTGGGATCACAGGAGTGTGTTACATTCCATTACATTAGGGGGACAATGCTCCTTACTTCCGGAAACAAGAAGTGAGTGAAAATATCCCCAATGGGAATACAGGCAGCAATAAAAATCTATTCATCAACAATCTAATCGGTGACAATACCTTTTAACATCTCACACTGGAGGATGCACGACCAACGAGAAATGTCAAATGTGAAATGTGAAAAAGTTGAAAGAACTCCAAACGGCTGAGAACATAAATGCAAAGTACAGAAACAGACATCATTCCACAACATTTCGAGGACACATAGGCCCCCTTTCTCAAGGTGACAGACAAATGTAGACTCAAATAGCAACAAATATACATACACCTATTATTTAATCTAAAACCAACACACCTCTAGGATTGCCAGTTCCCTGTGCACTTCAAAAGTAGGGAAGAAAAAACGATTCCTTACCAGTGAGATGTGTCCTGAACAGAGGATGGCAAGTGGTATGTGCTGGGAGATCAGCTTTCCTGGAAATGGGAAGTAGCATGCACTAAGCATAATACACATATACCCCTGCAACAGAATCAGCAGTGAGCCTAAAGCCTCGTACACACGATCAGATTTCGGAACGACCATTCGTCCGTTTTTTGTGGCATGCTAGTCTCACCACACGAAAATTCTCATACGACAGAATACAACTTCAGAAGTGACGTAATGTGTTGAATCGTTTTGCATGTATTCTTTCGTTTCTGAGCATGCGTAGTCTTGCTTTTACGATTTTTTTTCCTACGAAAACCGCACTAACTAAATGTAAATCGGATGTTGAGTTCACATCCGACAAAAATGTTATAGTCCGCACATCCAGCTTTTGTCTGACGAAAAAACAGAATCGGCTGTGAAAAGCACCGTACTAACGATCCGAAAATCGGCAGACCGTTCGACAAAGTATTTCTACCGATTTTCGTATCGTGTGTACGGCATTAAGTCTAGCTTAATATAAGACAGGATTCCTGAAACTGAAAATCACTCTGTTTTCTGTTGGGTTATTTATCTTGCCATGTCTGATTTCCTTCATAGAATAACCAAACAAGTGCAGACAACACACATACACATTTCATGTATACTATTGGGAATTGATTTACAAAACGTTTTGTCTCAGCGCCTAGATTTCTGCACTGGGATTGTAAAGATTTCTTGTGAGATATTTTCAGCGCCATTTAGGTAAAAGCCTGGTACACACGATGAGATTATCGGACAAAGTTTGCATGCTAGTCTCCATATCGAAAATTAAGAGGTTATTAAAGTTACGAAAATCCTCGTACGGCAGAATAAAAATTCAGAAGTGATGTCATGTATTGCATTGTATTTATATTGTATTTTCAGACGAAAATTGTACTGATTAAACAAATAATCGTAAGATCTGGTTTCGTACGAGCAAAATTTTCGTGTTTGACCCTTCTGATAATTTTGGACGAAGTTTCGTGATCGGCTCTCGAAAGCTGTGTACTAAGAATCAGATTATCATATGATCGATTTGAAAGCGGTATTTTTTTTTCTGATTTTCTGATCGTGTGTACTAGGCTTAAGTATTGGGTGTTTAAGGCTCCAGTCCAGTGATTCTCAACCCTGTCCTCAGGTATTCCCAACAGGCCATGTGTGCAGGTTTTCCTTTATCTTGTACAGGTGCTTTAAATCAGAGTCAATGGCTTGGTATTTTGGACAGCAATTTTATCTAAGAGAAATTCCCAAAACATGGCCTGTTGGGGATACTTGAGGACAGGGTTGAGAAGCACTGCTCTAGTCTATGTTAGGCTTATGCAGTGTACACACAGTCGGACTTTTCGACCGGACTGGTCCAACGGACCCAGAAATCCGCTTGTCTGTATGCTAGTCCGACGGACAAAAACCGACGCTAGGGCAGCTATTGGCTACTGGCTATCAACTTCCTTATTTTAGTCCGGTGTACGTCATTACTTACGAATCCGTCGGACTTCAGTGTGATCGTGTGTAGGCAAGTCCATTCGCTAAAAAGTCCGTCGGAAGTCCGTCAAAAGTCCGTTGAAAGTCTGTCGGAAAGTCCGTCGGACCAGTCCGGTCGAAAAGTCTGCCCGTGTGTTCGCGGCTTTAGATTTCAATTTGGGGGAAGAAAAGGGTCAAAGTTAATTCTTAAGGGATACACTGTAAGGTCTGTGTTGAGGGTTAAGTTTTAAGGTTCTCCCCTTAAACCAATTAAAGGAATCCTTCAACATTTACAAAAAAACATTGTTTTTTAGATATCTCATCCTACATCATGCAATTATTTTGCAATTGGGTTTCTATTAAATTAAATTCTCAAGATCCCATCTGGAAAGCATTCTGTTTCCACAAAAACAGGTCAAGCCCACATCTGACATTTACGCTTTACTGCAGTCCTATGCTTCTCACCCTACATCAATCTTTTGCAATTGGGCTCCATATCAATTCACTGCCTGGAAACTTTCCTGTTTCAGCAAAAACAAGTCAAGCCTACATTTGACATTATGCTTTTATGCAATCCTATGCTTCTCGCCCTTTCAGCTTGGCCCTGCAAAAATAGAAGTCCTTAAATCCCCTCTGGATGAGGACCTGTGGGATGATCTAGAACCAGTTTGGTTTAGTAAAGTGATAGGAATGGTGGATATACCAATGCAGTTCAAATTTCTTCATCAGCTTTATTAGATGCTAGCAAAAGTCCATCATTTAGGAATACTTCATAATGCCTGTAACTACTGCTCCAACCTTTAGGAATACTTCATATGCGCTAGACCTGTACGCATATTGCTTCCTACTTGTCCCACATACATGATTTTGAGGTCATCAGTCTTGGTTTTCTAGGCCCCAACACCCTGGAGGTGTGCCTACTAGATCTACCAGATTCTTATGTGTCTTCTACCACCCAAAAAACGTTCAAACGCCCAAAAATGTTTCATCTGGTGCTCCTTTCGCCAGAAAGGTTATTCTTCTTTGATGGAAAGAGAATACTCCTACCTGTATTGTGCATGTTATCAATCTCATCAATGACTATCTTCCTAAAATTAAAACTATATACAATAGTTGAACCTGTCCTGAAAAATTTACAAAAATCTAGCAACTATGTTTGACCAATGTAAGAGGCTCCCAAATCACAGTCCCCCATTAAATGAGACTGATACCTGGTCTAGGCCATGAACTCTAATCTTGTGCTTTTTGGGATATAGTCGGCTTAAGGTAGAGAATTATCCCCCCTGACAGACTCTACTTCTGTATTGTTCTTTTTGTTGACAGTAAATGTCCTTATCTTCAATACAGAGAGTTTTGTATTGTATTGTTCTCCTTAGAATTACTGTATATTGTATTGTACCTACCTTGTACTGTATCTTTTTTTGTGTTTGTTTGTTTCGTCCTGCCTTGACTCTTGTCAGGTGTATGCGGTCTGTATGAATGTGTTACACGTGGTTTGCTGTTGTATTTTGTGTAAAATATGCAAAATAAGCACCTTTTATTAACCACTTAAGGTTCGCTCTATAGCAGTTTTACTGCTACAGGGCAGTACCTCTGTGCCGAATCGCGTATATATATATATATATATGGGATCCGGCTTCTCCGGGTACGGAGTGCACTTGCGCGCCGCCAGTGGATCACACACAGCGGGAGCCCAGCGACGGGTACCGTGGACTCGATGTCCGCCAGCAACCGCTAATCATTCAACAGAGAGGCAGAACGGTGGTCTGCCTATGTAAACAAGGCAGATCACCATTCTGACAGGAGGGGAGGCATGGATCCTGTGTCTCTGCAAGGTTTCATTGCTGTCTCTGTCCTGGCTCGGGAGTTACACTTTCTCTATTAGTCCTGGTAACCATAGACAGGGACACAGAAAATGTTGGGAAATCCAAGGTTGTCACTGGAAAATGAATTGAGAAGAAAACTTCCAATGGGGACACCGAGGTAAGAGGGTTTCCCCTCATATCTGAAAAGATTTTAGCTCTACTCTATTCAGACTACCTCAGACTACCCACCTGAGTTGTGATAACATGTGGTAAAATGTATGTAGCACCCTGGAGTTTAGGCTGGATTGCTCCTAAATTTACCTGCCAGGAATAGTCATCTTGGCTAATTGTTATAAAACAATTGACTTCTCCCTGTTTGACCTTGTTGCACTTTCCTCTTCCACCACTAGGTGGCCGGGTACCTGCTGGTACTGGATATGAGAAGAGCATTGCAGATCTTGAGTATATGGGATACCTCAGCCAATGGGCAGAGGTTTTCTTGAATCCCTTGGCCTGCTGGGAGAACCTATATATTTGGTGGAGTAAGGTGATCAGTGTTCTATGCCACCTGGACTGCTGTCTGAGTGGACATGTGTTGTGCTGCTAGGCCAGAGATAGGGCCTATCCCGGGCACACCTGGCTGCTAGGCTGTCTGAGGGACTATTCAGAAGCAATAGAGCAGCGCAGGGCTGGGGCTGCGGCTTGCAGTCCAACCAAAAGTGACGGTTCTGCCAGCCGGAGAACCTGACATTGTCGGAGGTAGAAGGAAAAGCTGTCGTCACTAAAAATGATAAATGGTTTTCAAAATGTTTTACAAATAAATATCTGAAAAGTGTAGCGTGCATTTGTATTCAGCCCCCTTTACTCTGATACCCCTAACTAAAATCTAATGGAACCAATTGCCTTCAGAAGTCACCTAATTAGTAAATAGATTCCATCTGTATGTAATTTGATCTCAGTATAAAAACAGCTGTTCTGTGAAGCCCTCAGAGGTTTGTTAGAGAACCTTAGTGAACCAACAGCATCATGAAGGCCAAGGAACACACCAGATAGGTCAGGGATAGGGTTGCGGAGAAGTTTAACCATTTCAGCCCCGGAAGGATTTGCCCCCTTAACCACTTCAGCCCCGGAAGGATATACCCCCTTCTTGACCAGAGCACTGGGACAAACAACAGATTAACCACTTCAGCCCCGGAAGATTTTCCCCCTTAAGGGCCAGGCCATTTTTTGCTTTAACTGACAATTGCGCGGTCATGCGACGCTGTACCCAAACAAAATTGACGTCCTTTTTTTCCCACAAATAGAGCTTTCTTTTAGTGGTATTTGATCATCTCTGCGGTTTTTATTTTTTGCGCTATAAACAAAGAAAGAGCAACAATTTTGAAAAAAAAAAAGCAATTTTTTTTACTTTTTGCTATAATAAATATCCCCCCCAAAAAATATAAAAAAAATAATTTCTTCCACAGTTTAGGCCGATATGTATTCTTCTACATATCGTTGGTAAAAAAATTGCAATAAGCGTATATTTGTATTAGTAATGGCGGCAATCTGTGATTTTTATGGTGACTGCGACATTGCGGCAGAAACATGGGACACTTTGAACACTATTTTGGGACCATTGACATTTATACAGCGATCAGTGCTATAAAAATGCACTGATTACTGTGTAAATGACACTGGTAAGGAAGGGGTTAAACACTAGGGGGCGATCTAGGGGTTAACTGTGTTCCCTCACTGAGTTCCAACTGTAGGGGGGATGGACTCCCTAGAACATGACAGAGATTACTGCTCCTGATGACAGTGAGCAGTAGATCCCTGTCATGTCACTAGGCAAAACAGGGAAACACCTTGTTTACATAGGCATCTCCCTGTTCTGCCTCTCTGTGTCACGATCGCGGGCCACCGGCGAACATCGGGTCCGTGGCATCTGCGGGCACACTCACACAGCGTGGCGGCGGCGTGCGCCCACTAGCCCGCAGTTTAAAGGAGACATACAGGTGCGTCCATTTGCACAGCCATGCCATTGTGCCGACGTACATTGTCGCGTGCTGGTTGGCAAGCGGTTAATGACCAGGCTATTTTTTTGCGATACGGCACTACGTTGCTTTAACTGACAATTGTTGTGCGCCTCTGTACCTAAGCAAAATTGACATCCTTTTTTTCTTACAAATAGAGCTTTCTTTTGGTGGTATTTGATCACCTCTGCGGTTTTTAATTTTTGCGCTATAAACAAAAAAAGACAGACAATTTTGAAAAAAAAAACTATTTTTTTTACTTTCTTCTATAATACATATCCAAAAACAAAATATGAAAAAACTAATATATTCATCAGTTTAGGCCGATATGTATTCTTCTACATATTTTTGGTAAAAAAAAATCGCAATAGGCGTATATTGATTAGTTTGCGCAAAAGTTATTGTGTCTACAAACTATGGGAAAGATTTAGAGACTTTCATTTATTTTTTTTTGTTTTAACTAGTAATGGCAGCGATCTGCGATTTTTAGCGGGACTGCGACATTGTGACAGACAAATTTGACCCCTAATGACACTTTTTGGGGACCAGTGACATTATTACATTGATCAGTGCTATAAAAATGCACTGATCAATGTAAAAATGACACTGGCATGGAAGGGGTTAACACTAGGGGGCAATCAAGGGGTTAAGTATGTTCTAACTGTAGGGGGGATGGGCTCACTGGGACATAACAGAGATCACTGTTCCTGATCACTGGGAACAGAAGATCTCTGACATGTCATTAGGCAGAACAGGGAATCTCCTTGTTTACAGTTCCCCGTTCTGTCTCTGTACACAGTGATTGCAGGTCGTCCGCAGACATCAAGTCCGTGGGACCCACGGGCACGTGGCGCACCACCAGCGGCGCGCTTGTGCCCACTATCCTCCTTGCATTGGTTCACGCAGGAGAGCCAACCTGCCGCAGTAAATGTATGCAAGCTGGTCGGCAAGCGGTTAAAGCAGGGATAGGTTATAAAAAAATATCCCAAGCTTCGAACATCTTAGGGAGCACTGTTCAATCCATCATCCGAAAATGGAAAAAGTATGGAACAACTGCAAACTTACCAAGACATGGCCGTCCACCTAAACTGACAGGACGGGCAAGGAGAGCATTAACCGCTTAACGACTCCCCACCCCTTATATATTGCGGCAGGATGGCCGCTCTGCGCCAGATCATGTAGCTGGTACATGATCCGCGCGCAGGGGTAGAGAGTGCGCCCCCACTCCCCCGGCTGTGCTGCGATTGACTGCAGCATCAACCAATACAAACCAGAAACATACAACCAGAGCTACAATGGAATGGTTTAGATCAAAGCATATTCATGTTTTAGAATGGCCCAGACAAAGTCCAGACCTAAATCCCATTGAGAATCTGTGACAAGACTTTGCTGTTCACAGACATCCAATCTGACAGAGCTTGAGCTATTTTGCAAAGAAGAATGGGCAAAATGTCACTCTCTAGATGTGCAAAGCTGGTAGAGACATCCCCAAAAATCCTTGCAGCTGTAATTGCAGCGAAAGGTGGTTCTATTGACTCAGGGGGGGCTGAATACAAATGCACGCCACACTTTTCACATATTTTTTTGTATGTGAAACTTTGTGTTGGTCTATCACATAAAACCCCAATAAAATACATTTACGATTTTGGTTGTAACATGACAAAATGTGGAAAATTTCAAGGGGTATGAATACTTTTTCAAGGCACTGTATGATTCTGAGTTTGGGCATTGAGAATTTGTCAGAACTTGCTATCTCTAACCATTGTGCTGTCGCTAAGGAAAAATAATATCCTCCAATGATCATACATCCAAGAAATTAGTAAAAATTGACAATATTCAAAGTATATCTAAATGTTTCTGTACAACAATCTAACTAAACCCAGTTACTATGTTATTCACAAGCAGAACTGCTGTTAGAAATTACAATATTTTTGCTAAAATTACACTAAAATCATTCTTAGCGGACACAAACACAACATCATTTCACAAAATGCCTGCTAAATCTAAAGGATAAAACTGTAATGAGGTAATAAATAAAGCTCTGTGTGTAAATAAGGTCTTAAGATTCATTTGCATGGGTGATGTGGTCTGTACAGTGTGAATCAGTGTTTTTCTTTTATGTGGTTGGAGCTGTGTGTAGGCAGGCTATGTTACACTATGGGGAGTATAAACACAGCCGCAGGTCCCAATTTGACAGGCATGTGGGTGAAGGTGTACAGCCTAAACAGATCTCAGATGTCTCAGTTTTGAGAGAGAGAAAGGGACCAATAATATTAATTCCTCAGTCCCTTTTTCTGCAGCCTCAGCTACACTGGAGAGTGAATGAACAGAAGGTATTCAGTACAGAGGCTCCTGTTCATTCACAAACTGAAGCATAGCAATGATTGGTACCGATCACTCATTGGGGGTTATTTACGAAAGGCAAATCCACTTTGCACTACAAGTGCAAAGTGCACTTGAAATTGCACTGAAAATGCACTTGGAATTGCAGTCGCTGTAGATCCGAGTGGGACATGCATGCAGGGCCACCGATGGGGGGGACCACCAGCCCTGGTGTAAGGGGCCCGATAACAAAGGGAAAAAAAAATAGCATTTTAGCTTGCACATGATTGGATGATAAAATCAGCAGAGCTTCCCCTCATTTCAGATCTACCCCTCAGATTTACAGCGACTGCACTTCCAAGTGCACTTGTAGTGCAAAGTGGATTTGCCTTTTCCTAAATAACCCCCATTGTGTTCACTCAGGAAAGAACGGGGCCGGTAAATATGACAGATACACATTCCTTCCCCCATTCTCCATCCTTTCTGTACCTTATATTGGTTACTAAGGCCAAGTGCCTACTTTATAGTGCAACTGTGGGCAGGCTATGAACTATCAAATGTTTAAATTCCTAACAAGCAGTATGGGCTTTAAAACAAGCCCTCACTAACCTATGTGGCTGCAGGCTCTGTGGAGCAATTCATCCTCAAAGTTTACAGTAGAACCAGTTTTTTTTTCTCTTTCCCTGCATTTTCATATTAGAGGTAAGTATTTGGGGATCCCAGGGAAAATTGTATGTAGAGGTATTAAAACTGTCAGCATTTCTTTTAGGCAGCAAAGACATCTGCATTAAATTCACTGCGTAGAAGTAAGACATGTTTCTATATCTTGCCAACAAAATGGACATGGGGGATCATAACGGAACAACCATCCAAACAGTTATGCCCCGTACACGCGGTCGGATTTTCCGCTGGAAAATGTCAGATCAGAGCGTGTTGTCGGAAATTCCGACCGTGTGTGGGCTCCATCGGACATTTTCCATCGGATTTTCTGACACACAAAGTTGGAGAGCAGGATATAAAATTTTCCGACAACAAAATCCGTTGTCGGAAATTCCGATCGTGTGTACACAAATCCGACGGACAAAGTGCCACGCATGCTCAGAATAAATAAAGAGATGAAAGCTATTGGCCACTGCCCCGTTTATAGTCCCGACGTACGTGTTTTACGTCACCGCGCTCAGAACGATTGGATTTTCCGACAACTTTGTGTGACCGTGTGTGTGCAAGGCAAGTTTGAGCCAACATCCGTCGGAAAAAATCCTAGGATTTTTTTGTTGGAATGTCCGAACAAAGTCCGACCGTGTGTCGGGGCATTAGTATGAGCTGACATCGACATGATGGCACAAGCCAGGCTTATGGCCATATTCAATAAATGGAATGTAAATCGTTGTATAAGTGATCACCACTTCTGTGCAATCCTTGTCCACCTATAGAGGTGGGAGCAGCCAGAAGGGGAGCACGAGTGGGGTGTTACCACTTATCACCTGTAAGGATTGCACAGAAGGAGTGGTGATCACTTATACAACGATTTAAATTGGACTGTATTTTCATCATTTTTACTTTTATATTTTTGGTTTGAGGATACACCATTTAATAAGGACTATATGGTTTCATATATGTTCATTTGTCACTATACTGCATGTGCACTGAAATTGGGATTGATTGCACTGATATAGTGTGTACTTGATTATTTATGTAGATTAACAAATAGTATTTGTTCAAGAAGACTTAAGGTTGGTAGAAGCACAGCACATTTATTGAATAGTAACATCGTAAGAGTGTTGGTATACAAGTGAGCAGCAGGTCTCTTTTATATATGACCAGTACAGTTGCAGGTCTTGCTATGCAATTAGATCTGCCAGATATCGTGCCAGCAATAATGACACATTAAAGAGAGATTCCATCCAAATAGCAAAATAATCAGTTAACTGCTAATGCAATCCAGAACATCAACAATGATAGGAAGTGAAGGGCTGTAGACGTGCACAGCACTGGATTGAATGATACTTATGCCTAAACATATTTTACCTTAACGCTTGTTGACCAGCCGCCGTGTATTTACTGCGGCAATGTGGCGATTTTGCGCAAAACGACGTACCTGTACATCGTTTTGTTCAATAGCCACTAGACGGCGCCATCGCAACACCGGAGGTGCCATTGCACCGTGATTGGCTAGCGGGGATGTCCTCTGGCCACCCACGATCATGCCGGGGAGAGACAGAACAGCGATCTGTAAACAAGGCAGATCGCCGTTCTGCAAAGGGGCAAGATGGAGATCTTGTGTTCTAAGCAGGAACCTGGATCTCTGTCTTCCCCCAATCAGTGCAACCCCCCACAGTTAGTAAGCACCCCCTAGGGACACACTTAACTCTTTGATCGCCCCTGATGTTAACCCCTTCCCTGTCAATGTCATTAGTGCAGTGGCAGTGCATTTTTTTTAGCACTGATCACTGTATTAGTGTAACTGGTCCCCAAAAAGTGTCAAAAGTGTCAGTTAGATGTCCGATTTGTCCGACGCAATGTCTCGGTCCCACAAAAAATCACTGATCGCTGACATTACTAGTAAAAAAATAAAATTATTAAAAGTGCCATAAAAATATTGCATCGTTTGTAGACGCTATAACTTTTGCACAAACCAATCAATATACACTTATTGGGATTTTTTAACCAAAATATGTAGCAGAAAACATATTGATGAAAAAATTTGATTTTTAAAAAAAATTTATTGGCTATGTTTTATAGCAGAAGGTAAAATTTTTTCAAAATTATCGGTCTTTTTTTGTTTATAGTGCAAAAAAATAAAAACCCCAGAGGTGATCAAATACCACCAAAAGAAAGCTCTACTTAAGGGAAAATAGGAACATGAATTTTCTTTGGGTACTGCAACGCACGACCATGCAATTTTCATTAAAAATGTGGTATCGCAAAAAATGGCTTGGTCAGGCAGAGGGAAAACCTTCCAGTCCAGAGGTGATTAGTGCAAAGAATTCATTAAGGTAAAAAATATTTAGGCTTTAGAACCACAGTTCCATGTAATGTTACACACTGTAATTGAATTTCACAGCACTCCCTAAAGTAGTTCTAAATGCAGATAATTTTTTACTTTAATGCATTCCCTGCATTAAGGTAAAAATGTCCCAATTGGTTGCATCACCCCCCTACCCCCCTTATACTTACCTAATGCCCCATACACACGATCAGAAACTCCGCCAGCAAAAGTCGGACGTGAGCTTTTGGTCAGAAAATCCAACCGTAAATATGCTACATCAGACTTTTGCTGGCAGAATTCCAGCCAGCAAAAGATTGAGAGCAGGTTCTCTATTTTTCGGTCAGAAAAAGTTCCTATCCGAAAATGCGTTCCTCTGTATGCAATTCAGACGCGCAAAAAATCACGCACGCTCGGAAACAATTCGACGCATGCTTGGAAGCATTGAACTTCATTTACTCGGCTCGTCGTAGTGTTGTACGTCACCGCGTTCTTGACGGTCGAAAGTTCAGAGAACTTTTGTGTGACCGTGTGTATGCAAGGCAAGCTTGAGCGGAATTCCGTCGGAAAAACCATCCAAATTTTTTCTGACGGAATTTCTGATCGTGTGTATGGGGCATAAGTCTTATCTTGATCCAGTGCTGTGCTCGTCTTCAGCAGCGTTGGTCTCTCTCTCCTCACAGGAAACAGAGGTAGTAGAGCCTAGAGTGCCAGTAGGGAACCCTGGAAAAAAGTTTCGGGCAGCACCGCGCAATACTATTGCACAGAGCAGGTAAGTATAACATGGTTGTTATTTTAGAAAAAAAATCCACTACAACCACTTTAAATGCAAATGAGTAGGTCATCCTGAAGTCTAAGCTGTGCAACCGCCTCTCTGAGTCACAACATTCATTATATTCAGTTTCTCAGTATATTCAGATCCCTAAGTCAACTCAGAATCTGGTATCCATAAAAAGGTTCCTAAAAGTTTGTCTGGATAAAATAAAAAAGCAATATATTTAGTACATATCAATAATACGTGCACATTTTTTCATGTTTTATCGCTTTAAAGTGATGAAAGTACAGAAAGAGTGAGCTCCTAACTTCCTGTTTGAACTGACAACACGATTCATCTGCTACACTGTGTTGTCAGCCCTGCTCATTTTTTTCTTGCTGGAGTACAGAAAGCCTTTCTCTCTCCCCATCTCATAAGGAACAGGCTTCTTCCTCTGTCCCAGCCAGTGACAATACTGGTGATTCTAGATAAAGAAGAGCATTTGACCTCCTTCAATGTGACCAAAAAACTATATTAAAGTAGGGTGGATACTCGAGAAACCTTGGAAACAGTGTTGACTACCCAAAATTCATATCATTTATGGCAGGTAATTCAGAAGGGATTTTAATGTCAACACATGTGATCGTAAGAGTAAAACTACCACAAAATATAATATAATATTTATAATTTGTTGTTACAAAAAATAGAAAGTACATACTGCTAAAATTCAAGTATATTTGCATGAAACACTAACAAAGTCAACCAAAAACAAGCAGCATACATCATAAGTCATTCTTTTCAAACAGCCATCAAGGTTTTTTGAATCACATGTTTTTGTATTTGACCCAAAGTACAAGAGACCTCCAGAACCCCTGCATGATTTGAAGGAGTCCCCCACTTGTTCAGGACTAGAATGGTATCTTGTGATTAAAGCAGTATTTTGTCCATAGTTGGTAAACAAGATGGCTACACTGGCTGGCTGTGATGGAGGAAGGAGTGGTAGGGAAGCACTGACAAGATGATTATAAGGGGGTCTCATAGTTCTTTGCAAAGACATTATCACTTTTCCCCAATGGGGAAGGGAACAGTTTCACTTTAAAAATCCTAATTTTACCTTATAGTCTCTGATGGATTTTTCTGAAATGGCAAAATATCACAAAAATCTCCCAATTTTTACAAAAAGGTAAACTCTCAGTTTCTGTCATCCCTCTTCTTGGGAGCTCCTGCTGACAGGAAGACTATTCCCTACATGAACTCAGTATTTAAAGAGCTGTTAACAGCTGAGGTAGCCATGTCATCTGCTGGTGTTGGTCCACTGTGTTTTATGAAGCCAAAACCCTCTACCAGGAAATTCTAGAGCACTTCATGCTTCCCTCTGCTGACCAGCTTTATGGAGATGCTGATTTCATTTTCCAGCATGACTTGGCACCTGCCCATACTGCCAAGGTACCAATATCTGGTTTAATGATCATGATATCACTGTGCCTGACCTAAACCCCATAGAGAATCTGTGGGGTATCGTCAAGAGGAAGATGAGAGACAGCAGTCCCAACAATGCAGACGAGCTGCAGGCCGCTATCAAAGCAACCTGGGCTTCCATAACACCTCAATAGTGCCACAGGCTGATCGCCTCCATGCCACGCCGCATTATGCATTAATTCATGCAAAAGGAGCCCCAACCAAGTATTAAGTGCATACTATACTGTACATGGGCATAGTTTTCAGTAAGCCAACATTTCTGTATTAAAAATGCTTTTTTTTATTGGTCTTACAGTATGTAATATTCTAATTTTCTGAGATACTGAATTTTGGGTTTCACTAGCTGTAAACCATAATCATCAAAATTAAAAGAAAGAAATGCTTGAAATATATCACTCTGTGTGTAACGCATCCACGTAAAATATATGAGTTTCTCTTTTTGAATTGAATTACTGAAATAAATTAACTTTTTGATGATATTTAAATTTTATGGGATGCGCGTGTATATTAAGTGTGACTGCAGCACTCACTGATATTCACACATCAAATATCCAACATAAACTGTTTCCAAAAATAGTGTTGTGCTATCACATAAATCATAAATTCATAAAGAGTGCATAAATCATAATATTATCAAACTAGAGTCCAGGAAAAAATTCAAACTCAAACTCAGGTGGTCCGCCGTAAATACAAACCCTTTACACCAAATGTGCACCAGCCACCTTAAATAAATAAAGCAGCTAACCAAACATTTACACCCCACATCTCAAGAGGTCTAACAGCACTTTAGAATAATACATCCTGCCTGGGTGGATGGATGTTGTGTATCTCCTGCAATATGTTAGCAGGGCCAAAAGGGCACTGTAGATGAGGATAAGGGAACATTTGACAAAGATTAGGAAGGGCTTCAAGGGCCATAGCCTATCCACACATGCCAGGGTACTCGGTAAAATCCTAGATTCTGATCGCTACTTCAACCCCTACATCCAATCACTGGCTAAATCTTGCTGCGTTAACCTCCGCAACATTTCCAGAATTCGCCCCTTTCTAACTGAGGACACCACAAAACAACTTATTAACTCCTTGGTTATATCCCACCTTGACTACTGCTACTCCCTCCTCACTGGTCTACCTTTACACAGGCCATCACCAACCTCATCTGCAGATATCACCCAAAGCATCCTCTCCGCTCCTCCCAGGACCTCCTGTTCTCTAGCTCCCTTGTTACCTCCTCCCATGCTCACCTCCAGGACTTCTCCCCCTTCCATCCTCTAGAACTCTCTACCCCAGTATGTCCGGTTAGCTCCTACCCTGTCCACCTTTGGGCAATCCCTGAAAACTGACTTATTCAGGGAAGCCTTCCCCACCTCCACCTAAGAACCGTACTTGAGTCACCTCCTTCAGATCATCCCCTGCAGCTATTGCCTTTTGTACCACCACCCCCTCCCTTTAGATTGTAAGCTCCATGAGCAAGGCCCTCCTATTCCTTCTGTATTGAACTGTATTGTAATTGTACTGTCCTCCTTTTTATCGTAAAGGGATGCAAAACTTGTTGGCGCTATATAAATCCTATAAATCCCTCCTAGATTGTAAGCTCTAAAGAGCAGGGCCCTCTGATTCCCCCTGTATTGAATTGTATTGTACTTGTACTGTCTGCCCTAATGTTGCAAAGTGCTGCGTAAACTGTCAGCGCTATATAAATCCTGTATAATAATAATATAATAACAATAATAATAATCTAAACATGTCACTAAAAATATCCCATAGGTCTCAAAGTGGTTGGGATCTAGGAGTTTGTTGCCCACTGAAGAGGAAGCAATAATGTCCATGAGATTTCATGATGTGAAACATGCTGGATCTATAAACCTTAAAATTATAGCCCATTAGGATAAGCTGCTTTATTTGTATAAGGTGGTTGGTGCAAATTTGGTGTGAAGAGTTTGTATATCAAAATGATCCGCTTAGCGATGAGACAGTTTTATCTCAGACCTAACAGATCCCATTGCTGGAAGCTCTGCCCAATTTTTGGGCTATTTTGTAAGCAACTTTTCAAACTAAGAGGATCAATTTGATACCTTTTCTCTATCTAACTGAGGCTCCACATATATTAATATTTATCATATCCCTTTGCTTTTTTCAGTAAAAATATGCATTCCACCCCTGATGAATGGCAAGAAGCCAAGAAACGCGTCGGGTTCTCAAACTGAGGATGCCTAATCAAGCTTATTTTAATCCCTGACATTATCAATTTTGTTGTATCGAGTTTGTTACTCATTTCATGTGATTTTGTGATTTTGATTGGTAATTTTAATTCATGTATTTCTGTTATGAACTGCATCCATGTATGTCCATTGATTTGTCTGCACCCTAGTTTCTCTGATGACTATTACTACTAATATGTTAATCTTATTGACTATTTGTATTTATACTACTTCATTACTATCGTATGCTTCAAAATCATGGACTACCCCTAGGGGTCATTGACTTTAAATTAAATCCAAATCATTTTACCTACTCACATGTATCCATTTTTTTATTTTAAATTGACATGCTTCAGTAAACAACCTAGTTGTTACGGAGCAGGCGACCGCCACATCCTTAACTGATGAGGCATCAGCTTTCAGTGGGGTTTCCTGCTGACAGCTGAATGTTAAAAAAAAAATGCCGGCAATAAAACGTAAGAAAAGACGGCGCGGGGTCGCCCCCCAATTCATTCCAGGCCCTTCAGGTCTGGTGTGGATTTTGAGGAGAACACCCACGCCAAAATCTTTTAAAAAATGTTATGGGGTCCCCCCAAAATTCACACAAGACCCTTATCTAAGCATTCAGCCTGGTAGGTCAGGAAAGGCAGGGGACGAGCGAATGCCCTCCCGAACCATACCAGTCCATATGCCCTCAGCATGAGGGGGTGTTCTGCCCCCCCAAGACACCTTGTCCTCGAGTTGATGAGGACAAGGGCCTCTTCCCCACAACCCTGGCCGGTGGTTGTACCCCTACTCATTCACCAAAAAAAAAATGTGTAGTGTAAAAAAAGTCCTTTATTCAAAAAATAAAATAAATGTCCCCCGGTGTAGATCCATCGTGAATCACAGCGCCTGCCTCTGAGACAAAAAAAGGTCCAGTCGGGCCAAAGGCTCCCGCTGTTTGCCAGCTCCGCCGTCTGCCAGTTCTTAAATAACTAAAGGACAGGGCCACCCTTGTGACATCATCGACCAGGGGCATGCTGGGTTGATGACATCACCCAGCATGCGGAGTCAGCCGGGGAATAATGTCCCCGGCTGATAATGTCAGAGGCGGAGTCAGCCGGGGAATAATGTCTTTCTTTACACTACACATTTTTTTTGGTGAATGAGTAGGAGTACTGTGCGCCCCATACTTATGGGGGGGGGCGGAACTGGGGACCCCCTTGTTTTAAATTTTGGTCGTTTTTTTCTTAATTTTTTTGCCGGCATTTAAAAAAAAATTATTTTTTTTTTACATTCAGCTGTCAATGGGGAACCCCAGTCTCATTGGTTGTTAAGGTAGTGGCGGCCACCCGCTCCTTAACAACCATGACAGTTACTGATTGTTATTGACACCAGAGACTGCTCGCTCCTTAACAACCAGCTAGTGACAGCCCCTGGTAAGGACACCGGCTACCGCCTGTGGTAAATTACTACAGGCTTTCACTACTAAAATACTGCATGACCTCATAAAATAACTTGTGCAGCATTTTAGTAGCGTTTTTTAGTGAATGCTAAAAAACTTTTTGAAAAATACTATGCAGTATCTTACTGCATACTCGGATGCAGTATGATGTTGCTTTGTGAATGAAGCCCAATATGATTTATGCACTCTTTATTAATTTTTAATTTATGAGATTTTTAGAAGCAATTTGTGCACCGAAGTCTACCAAACTTTGATTTCCAAGATATTACTTTTCAAGACAGTTCAGCATCTCCAATATGTGCCACCATGCAGTCATGGCCTGCAAGATCAGAACATGTCTATTTTGGGTTTGCAATCAAAATAGCTGGAACGTTCTTTGAGGATTGCCTTCTATCATAAAAGTAGCTGACTTGGGGCAGATTATGAAACAGATTCATATTACAGCCAATGTTACTCATTGCTGAATTAAACTGGAACATGAGTGGGGAGAATACCTTTAAGCACTCATTCAATTAACTTGCAAATCCTTAATTTATCAGATGTACTGTATGTATACATAACATGTATCATACGACCACCAGGCATAAAAACAGAAGTAATTGATAGGAGTATTTATAACTCTACATGCATAACACACTAAATTGACCCTGACAACTAGGACATTCCCATACAAAGGGCACTTGGAGGACTTTAAGACTATAGACTCCTCAACAGACTGATCAGGTCACCACTGGGAGCCAACTGTATTGTATTTCAAGAGGCTCTGATTGCCATTGGTAAGACATTTGTCAGGGAAAGGGATTCCACAAAGCCTGTGAAATAATTTTTCATTCCATACACAGGCCTACTGTATATCATATGATCTCAGCTCCAATATTTTGGTGCATGTGGATCTCAGAGAAGAGATTGAAAGTGTAAAGATCAGGGATTTAAAAGTTTAATTAAATTGCATGGCAAATGTTAAGAGCTAATTTTTAGGTTTACATGTTCACCCAAAGAGCTTCTTCATTCCCCCCACCACACTGACCTATTGGAGGACAGAAGAGCACTCTCCAATAGCTATTGTTCCTCATTAGATTTACTTGTCTCCTCTACCACCTGGTCTACACTTTTTTTGCTCCTCCTCTCACCACATGCCCACAAGCAAGATGAAAATGGCCGTCCAGATTTTTTCTAAGTTCTTCTTTACTATGAAAGCGGACATCGGGCAAGCTAAATCTACAAAAAAGTGAGTTTGCAAATGTCTATGTGTGATTGTGTTAATGTTTACACAAAAAAAAATAGCCAGTGGAGCTCCGCTTCAAAGTTTAAAGCGGAGTTCCACCCATAATTTAATCTTTGTCTCAATGGGTACAGTCCTGCAAGTTAAATAACATTTGGATAATTTTTTTTTTTTCTTACTCTGTGTAGCTTTTTGCTAGGGTGTCTTGTGTATTCTTCCTCCTTAGGGGGCCGCAGCGATGTATGTCATTTCCTGCAGCGCCTCTGCTCCTGAGAGATGTGTGTCATCGTTCCCAGGAGTCAGTGGGCCGCCCAGTGTGATGGCAACCCGAGACAATCCCCGCGATGCGCCCTGTGTGTAATGCACGAGATCAGGAGGTGCATGCTGGTTAGCCAGCAGCACCATACCCCAGAAAAGAGCTTCACATGCGCACAATCAAGGAACATCATGGAACTGCACAGCACAGAGAAGACAAAAGTTAGAAAAAAAAACATGTAATACAACAGCGGATTTAGTAAGAACATCTATTAGAGAATTTGATTAATACCAGTAGAACGGGTGCCATTAAAAAAATAAAAATAAAATAAAAATGTGGGTGGAACTTTAAACATGTATTGCACTACCACAAACGAATAAGTAGGGGGGATCTAATAAGCAGCTAAAAAATAAATAAATTAAGAAATAGGCTTTGCTTCTTTGCTTTTCTTAATATTTAATGTTGGTAATATGTTCAGATAATATGTGCAATTGCATTACAGCCCATAGAGTTTTCAGGGTTTTTTTTTATATGTTAAAGTTGCAGTTCTGTTTGTCAAAAAGTAATAATTTTGTTTGTTTATGAAACTTGCTATTATATTTTTAAAGTCGCTATATATCACAACGGCTAAATCTGTGGGGTTCATTTACTAAAACTGAAGAGTGCAAAATCTGGTGCAGCTGTGCATGGTAGCCAATCAGCTTCTAACTTCAGTGTGATGAATTAAGCTTTGACAATAAAACGTGGAAGCTGATTGGTTTCTTTGCAGAGCTGCACCAGATTTTGCACGCTTCAGTTTTAGAAAATCAACCCCTTCGTCTTTAGTGCATGTTCAAACCTTAATACCATAAATAAAACATGTTAATTGATTTTTACTCCAGGAGTATATAATGAGTTTGGCAATTCTAGAGAAATGCTTAAATAATGCATTCATTACAATTTAACTAAACTCATTAGAATATAGCCGACTAAAATATATTGACTATTTTAATTGACGAAAATGTACTGGAGATTTTTAGTCAACTCAAATACAGCTAAAACGAAAATAATTTAGATGACCAAAATACAACTAAAAGAAAAATGGCATTTTAGTAAAAAAAAAAACTATGACTAAAACAAAATCGAAATTTGACGTAAAAATGAACACTGCTTTCTAGGCACCTTTACCTTTATATACTGATGGGATAACAGGGGCAGTGGGGCAAGCACACTTTTGTTATCATGATCAAGGGCTGGTCCTGGGACTGGATGAAGACCTCCTTTTGTAATGCACATAGTAGATCAACATCCATATCAATGGAATTTAATCTGTAGATATAAAGATGTGGATAGATAGATAGATAGATAGATAGATAGATAGATAGATAGATAGATAGATAGATAGATAGATAGATAGATAGATAGATAGATAGATAGATAGATAGATAGATAGATAGATAGATAGATAGATAGATAGATAGATAGATAGAATACAAAAGCTAGAACCTAAGAAGTGACCACGTCATGCCCCTGGAGAAAAACAGAGCAATGCAGGGACTGGCTCCAGACCTTTGCTCAGCAAAGAATGGAGGAATATTGATCACCTTTGAAAGGGGATAATGATACCCAAGTGCTTTATTTTCTTGCTGTCTTAGCACAATATCCTCTTTAGACCTCAGTAAATTGCCAGATCACTGTACTATTAAAAACACACTCCACTCAGGCTGCATTTATTGCAAGTCTTGTCTTTTTTTTTCTGAAATGATAACGAGTAATATCAAACTTTCTCAGAATTCGTCTTTTTTTTGATGAGGCTGACACAATTTATGTCCCTAAAAACAGCAATAATTCAGCAGTGACGGCAAACATTCTGCTGATACTTAAAGGAAAATGTCAGACAAGCCAAAAACCATCAATAGGCTTATAAAAGCATTGGGTTCTGCCCAGATGATTTCTTTGTCTTAAAGATGAGCTCCAGACAAATAGATAGATGGATAAAGGATTTGCAGTATTGTACAGCAAGTCTTGTGATGCACACCTATATGCCATACTGCACAACCAGACAAGCAACGCAATTAACTCCACGTATTAAATGCTCGCCCTAGCACCTCCAGTTCCCAGCTTCTAAATGGATTACCTTATTGAATTTTGTGTTTGTGTAATCTATACCTTTGGCAGAAATGATACAGACCGCTATAGCTATGTATACATGGCTAACCAGCTTCTGACGCCTACTACTAGTAATAAGCCATATTACTCCACAGTTCCCTTATCTATTCAAGTCTGCAAACAGTAAGTTGGAGCCGTGATGAAGTGGGAACTGTAAATCCTCGGAAATGTGTTGGCTTTCTATCTTTGATTTATACAATGAAATAAATGTTACTGGATTTCCAAACCACTGGTGTGGTGCTCCTGTTTTCCTACACTTCCTAGGACGTTAGAATCTTTATAGTGTTTCCCCTTACGGTACTTCCTTTCCCATCACTTTCCCAGCAAGTGATAGAGACAAAAACAGCAATAAAAACCTGATAGCAGTACTACCCTTTTAACGTTTAGATTCATAAACACTTTAACTATTTCTAATCCTTATGCTGCTAGTCGTAAATAGTTAGCAAGGTTTACTAAATGTACTTGTTTTCTATTTTTTTCCATTTCTTCAGTTCTTTTATTGGCAAAATTCTGTTACATAGTTACATAGTTAGTAAGGTTTAATAAAGACACCAGTCCATCCAGTTCAACCCGAGTGACTGTGGGTGCGTGTCCACAATTATCCCTATCCCTGCACATTGCGTCTCATCAAGATGCTCCTCCATTATATATTATTTATTTAAGGTATCTATATAGCACCATCAATTTACGCAGCGCTCCGCACACTCACATCGGTCTCCACCCCCAAGGAGCCCACAATCCAAGGTCCCCAACTCACATTCATATACTAGGGACAATTTTGGACAGAAGCCAATTAACCTACCAGCATGTCTTTGGATGTTATATATCTTCAGGAGAGGAGGAGGGGCTCAGCTAAACATCCTGTCTATGCTCCTGAGCTAAGGACAGATAAATTCCAGGAAGTAAACGCTACATGAATCATCTGCCCTTACTCAAGATGGCCACAGCTAGAAATGCTATAGAGGTGTTTTTCAAAGTGATTTCTCAACAAAATAAATCACGGAGACATGGCTGCGAGTTTGCTTTAAATATCAAAATTGAATGAAATAGTTGAAATTAAAATAGTTAAAAATGAATAAAAATAATTTTCAGTTTGTGGTGCTCAGATATAGTTTAGCTGTTCTTTAAATTGATCACTTGTATATCACATATCAACAAAAAGATTAAAAGGACTATATACAATCTATCTATAATCCCTTTCCCTTTTCTAAAAATCTCTTTAATCCCACTTTTATATTCGACATATTTATTATAGCAGTAAGTGTTAAGTACGTGGATTCGAACATGCTTGGGACAAACATAGATCTATACTTAAACAAAAACAAAAAAACAGAAACATGTATAAATATAAAAAAATGGGTAAAATAAGTATTGAACATGGCACCCTTTTTCTAGGTAAATATATTTATAAAATGCTATTGACATGAAATTTTCACCACATGCCTGTAACAACCCATACAATCTATACATACAAAGAAACCGAAAAAAATAAGTTCATAAATTAAGTTATATGTAATAAAATGGAATGACACAGGGAAAGTATTAAACACATGAAGAAAGAGAGGTACAAAAAAGGCATGGAAAGCCCAGACACCAGCTGAAATCTATAAGTAATTAGAAAGCAATCCTGCCCATTGTCAGTGCAAAATAATATCAGCTGGTTCAGTCTCAACTGATGGCCTATAAAAAGATGTCTCATTACCAAGGTGTCACACAAGAAACACTCCCTCAAAACCTTCGCAACCTTATTGTGCAAAACATACTGATGAAATTGGTTACAGAAGAATTTCTAAACTTTTGAATGTTCCAGTGAGCACTGTTGGGGCCATATTCCGGAAGTGGAAAGAACATCATTTCACCATAAGACAGCCATGACCAGGTGCTTCTCGCAAGATTTCTTACAGAGGAGTGAAAAGAATTATCAGAGAAATTTGTGAAAGAGCCAAGGACCACTTGTGGAGAGCTTCAGAAAGACCTGGAATTAGCAGGTACAATTATTTCAAAGAAAACAATTAGTAATGCACTCAACCGCCATGGCCTGTATGCACGCTCACCACGCAAATCTCCATTGCTGAAGGAAAACAAACAAACAAACAATAGTGGGCACCTGTAGGTAAGGATGATAAGTACAACCACAGGAAGGTAAGCGCTTGTGGTATAATGGGGTTCACATCTGACATCACATTCGGGTGGAGGTGGAGCAGGCTATGGGATTTCTTGATGAAGGAGCATGCATGCTCTTAACATGAGCATAGCCCGCCCCACCTTCTACCTAGAAGTGACGTCAGCGGCTTCCTCTGAGCGAACCCGTGTCCCTGAAGGCATTGGAAGCCACCAGCGCAGCCAACATCAGCAGTGTTCTCACCTTGGATAACAGCACGTCCTCTCTAGAGCGAATGAACCTCATTATATCACAAGTGCTTACCTTCTTGTATCCTGTGAGTTGTACTTATTATCCTTACAATAAAAATATTTATCATTGCTGCAATTTGATGGCGCTGCTCTCTTTCTCTCTTGCATTGCTGAAGAAAAAGCATGTTGAAGCTCATTAAACGTTTGGTGCTCAACATTTAGACAAGCCTGTGAAATACTGGTAGAATATAGTCTCGTCAGATCAGACCAAAATGGAACTCTTTGGATGCCATAATACACACCATGTTTGCAGGTCAAATGGCACTGCACATCACTCCAAAAACACCAAACCAACAGTGAAGTTTGGAGGTGGGAACATCATGGTTGTGGGGCTGTTTTTCCGCATACGGTACTGGCAAACTTCATATCGTAGAAGTAAGGATGAATGAAAAATGTATCAAATCATTCTTGATAAAATCTGCTGCCATCTACCAGGATGATGAAGATGAAATGAGGGTGGAAATTTCAGCAAGACAATGATCCCAAACACAAAGCCAAGGAAACTCTCAATTAGTTTCAAAGAAAGAAAATAAAGTTGCTAGAATGGCCCAGCCAATCACCTGACTTGAATCCAATAGAAAATCTATGGAAAGCACTAAAGATCAGAGTTCACAGAAGAGGCTCACAGAACCCTCAAGATTTGAAGACTGTGTGGAAGAATGGGCCAAAATTACACCTGAACAATGCATGCAACCAATTTCTCCATACAGGAGGCATCTTGAAGCTGTCATTACCAACAAAGGATTTTGTACGAAGTATTAAATAAATTTCAGTTAGCGTGTTCAATACTTTTTCCCTGTGTCATTCCATTTTATTACACATAACTTAATTTCTGAACGTATTTGTTTGGTTTCTTTGTATGTATGAATTGCATGGGTTGTTACCAACATGTGGTTAAAATTTCATGTCAATAACACCTTTAAAAATATTTACCTAGAAAAATGGTAACATGTTCAATGCTTATTTTACCCGCTGTATATATTTTTTCTAATGTCCCCAACAGTAGGGGACAATTCCTCTTACTAACATCAACATTTATACATATTTCCTCCCACTAATACCAATAATGGGTCATTATTCCTTCTCCTACTGACCACAGGTGCTACGTACATTTTTTTACTCCTGTTGAACACCGAGCCTGAGGCATTGTAAACTCCCACTGACTCCGGTGCATTTTCTACTCCTACTGGCCACAGTCTGTCCCTTCTGAAGTCTGAAGAACAGTAAATTGGTCCTTTGTTTAGAAAGTTTGGAGACCCCTGATCTAAAGCCTAGTGGTGCCACATAAATTTAACCACCTCCCGACTGTGCTATAGCCAAAACACGGGTACAGCTCGGTCATCCAGTTCTGGGAGGGTGCCCATGAATGCCCTCCCAGAACCACGCCCCACACGTGCCCCTTGTGGTGTGCATCTGGCGCGCTCTGTGATCGTGGTAAAGGGCCAATCACAGCGACCTTTACCATGTGATCAGCTGTGTCCAATCAAAGCTGATTACAAAAATAAATAAGCCGGTTATCAGCATTCCTTTCCTCATGCGCTGTCATAGTGTGAGTAAAGGAGAGCCAGGAACCGGCAATTGTGACAGGGCACATTTACACTGATAATCAGTGCACTGATCATCAGTTCCTTGATTACTAGTGCAGCACCATCAGTGCCAATCAGTGCCTATCAGTGCAGCCTATCAGTGCCTATCAGTGCCCATCAGTGCCAATCAGTGCAGCCTATCAGTGCCCATCAGTGCAGCCTATCAGTGCTGCCTATCAGTGCTCATTAGTGCCGCCTATCAGAGCCTCCTCATCAGTGCCCATAACGCCTATCCGTTCCCATTAGTGCCGAATTTCAGTGCAGCCTCATTAGTGCCACCTCATCAGTGCCGCATCATCAGTGCATCCTATCAGTGCCTATCAGTGCAGCCTCATCAGAGCACATCAGTGAAGGATAAAAATTACTTTTTTGCAAACATTTTTAACAGAAACTAAGAAACATGTTTTTTTCAAAATTGTTTTTTTTTTAGTTTTTCTTAGCAATAAATAAAAAAAAACTGTGGTGATTAAATACCACCAAAAGAAAGCTCTATCTGTCTCAAAAAAATGGTAAAAATTTCAAATGGACACAGTGTCGCATGACCACGCAATTGTCATTCAAATTGCAACAGCACTAAAAGCTTAAAATTGGCCTGGGCAGGAAGGGGGTGAAACAGCCCAGTATTGAGGTGGTAAAGCATATGTAAAGACAAAAAGAGAAAAGTGAGTATTTAAAACCCCTGACAAGTTTTTATTTCTGTTTCTGTCCACACTAGGCAGATTTAAAGAGTAAGTAAACCTTCCTGTATTATTTGTACCTATAGGTAAGCCTAGAATAAGGCTTTGTAAATGATGGTAGGGGGCGCTAGTGATATAAACACAATTCCAACAGTAATTAACTTTTGTTGAAAAAACAATTGACTTCATAAGCATTAATAAAGTGCAACGTTCTCAATAATATTGTGAATAATTATGATAATAAACCAGTCCTTTTAAAAGTCCATAAATTCTTCAGTGATAAATTTGCAAAAACGTAACACCATCACCATTGGCAGTAATCTCTGCAGAATACACCTGATGTGCTTGGTTAAGATCTCCTACACACCAGAAAAATATGACCTCTTTAATTTAAAAAAAGATCAAACAAGCTTGTTAGGTGGGATCTTTAAACTTGCTTGAATGTCAATGGAGATGTGTCAGGAGACTAAAGCCTCGTACACACGATCCGATTTTCTGCAGACAAAACGTCAGACTTTTGTCCGAAGGGCGTTGGCCAGGAACTTGTCTTGCATACAAACGCCGATAAAGAGGAAGTTGCATTGTCAGGCGCCACCCTTTGGGCTCCTTCTGCTAATTTCATGTTAGTAGAAGTTTGGTGAGTGTTGATTCGCGCTTTTCAGTTAGAACTTTTTATTTCACGCTTTTCATTTAGTGCTTTTCAGGTCAGGAGATAACGTGTTATTTATTATTGGGCTTGGAGTTATTGCTTTGACCCAAGTCCAGTCCAGGAACAGTAAGAGAAGGATTTCTTGGACCAAAAATTGGTTGGTTTATTAACCACTTACGGATCGCCCGCAGTCGTTATACGGTGGCTGTTTGAAGGAGGATATCATTGTTATGGCAGCAGCTAGCTGCCATAACCCTGGTATCCCCGTCTTCCGCGGGCGGTCCACTACAAAATAAAAGTGGTCTCTGCGGCGGATTAGTCGCAAGATCACTTTTATCGGTGGCAGGAGAGAGCACCCCCCCCGCCGTGATCCGGTGCCCTCCGCCTGTCCCCTGGTGATCGCGTCTGTCCCCTGGGCTAACATGGAGACAGGTGAGGGGAAGATGGCTCCCAGCCGTCTCCATGACACTGCAGGGCGGAAGCTACGTCAAAACGTCACTTCCGCCCATAGCTCTTAAAGGGCCAATTTATTTTTTTATTTTTTTAAATGACAATTTTTTTTTATTGCATTTTAGTCTAAATATGAGATCTGAGGTCTTTTTGACAAGGGATTATTACTATTACTATTACAAGGGATGTGTACATTAAAAAAAAAAACAGTGTAAAAATAAAAAATAAAAGGTAAAATAAATAATAATAAAATTTTTTTTTTAAACGCGCCCCATCCCAACAAGCTCGTGTGCAGAAGCGAACGCATGCTTGAGTAGCGCCCGTATATGAAAACAGTGTTCAAACAACACATGTGAGGTATTGCTGCGATCGGTAGAGTGAGAGCAATAATTCTAGCCCTAGACCTCCTCTGTAACTTAAAACATGCAACCTGTAGAATTTTTTAAGCGTTGCCTATGGAGATTTTTAAGGGTAAAAGTTTGTCGCCATTCCATGAGCGGACGCAATTTTGAAGCATGACATTTTGGGTATCAATTTACTCTGCGTAACATTATCTTTCACAATATAAAAAAAATTGGGCTAACTTTACTGTTGTCTTATTTTTTAATTCAAAAAAGTGCATTTTTAAAAAAAAAAGTGCGCTTGTTGGACCGCTGCGCAAATACGGTGTGACAGAAAGTATTTCAACGACCGCCATTTTATTCTCTAGGTTGTTAGAAAAAAAATGTATATTGTTTGGGGTTTATAAGTAACTTTCTAGCAAAAAAGCAAAAACTTGTAAACAACAAATCTCAGAAAGAGGCTCAGTCCATAAGTGGTTAATCGTGACCAATTATGTCATATGCCTTTGCTGCTCGAACTGCAAGAGAATAATCTAGATGATTTTCGGAATTATCTCCGGATGACGGACCCCTGCTTTCACCAACTCTTGGCATTGTTGACCCCCTATATTAAGAAGCAGGACAAGTGCATGAGGCTTTTTTTTTATTTTTTGTTTGAATAATGATTTGATTTGGTATATTTTCTATATTTTTGGATGCATAGAATGCACTTTTTGGTTAAGTTCTATTGGCAGATAGCATGTCTAATTTTCTTTTTTTTCCTTTTTTAATGCACAATAAAAAAATGTGGAGAATAATACTTGGCTATGTGTTTTACTTCAAGTTACAGTTTGTAAGTAGGGAGTTACATTAAAAAAAAAAAAAAAAATTTAAAATTAACAAGGGACACCAACATAGTTGTACCTTTGATCTTAAAAACTACAGGATAATGGTGTTGTGGTAACTTGCCCAAAAAAAAAACAAACAAGCACATAATAATATTATTCTTGACATCACTAGAAAACAAAAACCTTTTAAAATACGTATTGGCAGAACTCCATCAGTATCACCAGCAAAGCAGCTTCATTATTATCCCATTAAAGAAGAAAATGTGCGCTGCATTTCGAGATTTCATAATTTGCCGCGTCACGAATGTTAATTCTCCATTATGAATGCTAGTTTACAAGACAGACTGCTTCTCTCGTCTTTGCTTCCAAGCATGCGTGTTTGTACTTTGGACTTTTGTCTGACGGACTTGTGTACACATGATCAGAAAATCTGACAACAGACATTTGTCTGCGGAAAACTTATAAGCCTGCCATCCAACATTTGTCCGCAGAAAATCCAACAATTGTCCGATGGAGCTTACAAACGGTCGGATTTTCTGCCAACAGTCTGTCATCACACAATTCCTGGCGGAAAATCTGATCGTGTGTATAAGGCTTCAGAGTATATACAGTATCCTCCTCTCCACCATGGTATCCCATTAAAAATAAGAAAAAGGAAGGAACCATAGAGTAAAAATGTTTATTAAAATCATTTACAATTACTTAAGTTATCATGTCTACACTTTAAAGGGAGCAGCTGTAATTAATCGCTATATTCACAGTTATCGTTTATAGCGCAAGGTTTTTTCGTTCAATATTCACTAGAATAAGGCTTACCTATAGGTACTGTAAATATCTCCTAAACGTGCACCGTTATTCACTGTATGCTGCACCGATGATGTCATCGGCACATGTGCTCTGAAGGAACGACCGCCTGTGCTGTTTCTTCAGAAGCCAGTGCCGTGACCAGCGGCTCCCGAGCGCAGAGTGACGTCACACGGCTCCAGCCAGTCACACAGCCGGAGTCTGCGGCCCCGGAAGGAAGACGGGTAAAGATGGATGCAGCCTGCAGCAGGGACAAACTAGTACATTATCATTTTACTTTGCAGGGAAGAAAAAAAAACAGTGTTTACTTCCTCTTTAACCGCTTGCTGACCAGCCACCATCATTATACTGCGGCAGGACGGCTCATTCCCGCGAATCGCTGTAGCTGTACATCGGTTCCTTTAACAGCTATAGCTGCACAGTGGGGGAGCTGATGCGCGTGGCTGGTGGCCACAATGTCTGCCGGCCACCCGCAATCGCTCCACAGAGAACCAGAACGGGGATCTGTCGATGTAAACAAACAGATCCCCGTTCTGACAGGGAACTACAGAGTGATCATCTGTTCCTAGTGATCAGAACCAGCTGATCACCACCATTACTAGTAAAAAAAAAATAATAAAAATGTCATAAATCTATCCCCTATTTTGTAGATGCTATAACTTTTGCACAAACCAATCAATATACGCTTATTGTGATTTTTTTTACCAAAAGTATGTAGAAGAATATATATCAGCCTAAAAACTAATGAAGAAATTTGTTTTTTTACATTTTTCTTGGGCTATTTATTATAGCAAAAAGTAAAAAATTTTGTTTTGTTTTTTTTCAAAATTGTCGGTCTTTTTTTGTTTATAGTGCAGAAAATGAAAACCGCAGAGGTGATCAAATACCACCAAAAGAAAGCTCTATTTCTGGGAAAGAAAGGACGTCACTTTTGTTTGGATACAGCGTCGCACGACTGAACAATTGTCAGTTAAAGCAAAAAATGGCCTGGTCATTAAGGGGGAAAATCTTCCAGGGCTGAAGTGGTTAATCTTTTGTTTGTCCCAGTAGCCACTGTTTCTGAGACATAAAGCGATGGAAAATTAAAAATTTTGTCACCAGAGCAAAAGGTGCAAGACAACTGACTAAGATGGAAATTCCCTCACTTTGGGGATATCTTCTCTCAAATTCTGTGGTATCTCTGGGAAGTTTTGTCTATACACTTTAAAGGTACGTTTAAAAATATTATACATGGGTAAAAAATGAAGGTAAAAACGATATGTTGTTGGCATACAACATATGGTCAAAAAAAGTTTGTGGACACTTGTCCATCACAACTATATGAGCTTAATTTATGTCCCATTAAAAAACCAAGGCCATTAATAAAGATTGCACCCCACCCACCTTTGCGGCTTTAACAACCTCCACTCTTCTGGGAAGGCTTTGAACGAGATTTCAGACTGTGGTGTCCGTTTATGAAGCAGTGAAATCTATTCACTGCTTCGTTCTCCGGCATTCACAGTGAAGATTTTTCTCCTCTGTGTGCCTGTTTATGAAGCGGTGTAGATCGCTTCACCTTTGGAGGAGTGAAGTGATCTACAAATGCTTCTAATAGTGGAGAACGGCCCCTGATACTGGAATCTTGTGAGACTTTACGAGATTACAGCACCAGAATACCGAGATGTCAGTTTATTAAGCAGTGATAAATTATCACCGCTCAATACACGGACAGACGGCGTGGATTCCCCCTACATTAAATACATATGTATACACACACACATTATATATACATGTATATACACACACATGATATATATATACATATACACATTATATGTATATATGTATATATATGTATACACATAAATATGACAGGGGGACATGCTTACAGTGTTGGGGGGTCTGAACGAGGCATAAGGAAGTTAAAAAACTTCCTCCTCCCCCCTCAGATCCCCCCAGATTCTCTCTTCACTCCCCGATTCACCACCTCTGAGCTGGTGAACCTGGGAGTGTGAATGCTGACACAGATCGCCAGTGAAGCGCTGAGATCACCGCTTCATAAACTGGCCGTTACTGTGTCATTCATGGGGATTCTCCGTGTGTAGAGATAATCGGCGGGAGAACAAGTTCAAACCTGTTCTCCCCCGATTATTACTGTTTGATAAACTGTTTATGGACTGTGATCAGCGGTGATCCTTGGGATCACCGCTGATCACTGCTTCATAAACGGACACCTGTGTCCATTCAGCCCATAGAACATTTCTGGGGTCAGATACTGATGTTCAATGAGAAGACCTAGCTCGCAATCAGCCTTTCAAATCATCCTAAAGGTGTTCAATAGGGTTTTAGTCTATGCAGAATACTTGAGTTCCTCCACATCCAACTCATCAAAACATGTCTTTATAGAGTTGGCTTTGGACACAGGGGCACAGTCATGCTGGAACAGAAAGGGGCCTTGCACAAATTGTTACCCAAGTTTGAAAAGCTCACAACTATCTAAAATGACTTTGTAAGCTGTAGCATTAACAATACTCTTCATTGGAAACACCTGAACTGAATACTTTCTAGTGGTATCAACATACCTTTGAACGCATAACAAGTGTGATGCTCAGGTGTCCACAAAGTTTTGGCCATATAGTGTATTTTTTTGTATATGAATACCGTCCAATAACCGCATATAAGGCACACTCGTAACTGTAACTAATATGTCCAACAACATTAAACAAAAAGCTGAACAGAACACTGTCTGACAAATACTAAGCCAATAGACATGGAACACATATAGGCATGGAAAAGATGATGATGGAAAAAAGAGGCCGTAAGCATATAAACAAAAGAACACTACACAAACAATTGCTTTATGGTGACCTTTACGAGAAAAAAAGGTCAAATGACTGCACATGTATATCTGCACCCTATATATTGCCTTTAACACAAAGGTCATTTTTATTGTCAGTTTACTGGCCCTTTAGAAGAGTGCTATTATTTCCCTCCAGTGGGACGTTGGCCATTAAAACTTTGCAGCACTTGCTAAAATGCAGCATTTAATGTTTGCAGACACATGCACAATACTGTACCAAGTAGCGGATTCTTTCCAAGGACTGTAACAGTCTTAATGCTCTTCTTCCTTTTAAATTTTTAATTAGCCCATTTGTTAGGCCAGATTTTTGTGTTTTAATATCTCTGTAAGGCAGAAGATGTGTATCAGAGCTTCCTGACTATCTATCACCATAGCCAGGAAAAAGAAAGAATGAAGGCTGTGGGCTGAGAGAAACTAAAACTCGCCATTAGCTGCTCAAATTTCTCCCTTTTCCTGCTGAGTTGGTCACACTTTGAGCTTTGGGTGGCCCGACAGCACCACCTGATTTGACAAACTTTGACTGAAAAATTGTCGGTTGGAAAACTGTGATCCAAACAAATGCAGTCACTATCTGGGTATTCAGCAACCACAGGTCCTGGATTCCCAAGGACTCTGCTCTTCTGGGAAGGCTATTCATGAGATTTTGGAGTGTGTCTGCGGGAATGCGTGCCCATTCAACCAGAAAAAAAACATTTCTGAGGTCATATACTGATATATGAGAACACCTGGCTCACAATTGACCTTCCCATGTCCACTCGTTGAACCGAGTGGACATCATATGACGTCCTCCCGGATCGTAGCTAGCGCGGCCGCGCTGCAGCTTGATCTGTCATCGGCTGCGTCCACCAGTCACAGCGGACGACTGATCACTGTACTGGCCCGCTGCCGGTACCATGTGACTGCTGTAACCAATCACAGCAGGTCACATAACACTTGTAAACAACGAGTGCCTTCCATTCAGTAAAATGCTAGCATATAGCAATGAAATGCATTACTATATGCAAACATAAGGTGTAAAAAAAAAAAAAAATACTGATCACTTTCCCAGAGTAATACTTATATTGCTCTGGTCAAAGAAAAGAATTGTTAGAAAAGAATTGTAAAAAAATAAAAAATAAATAAAAAATGATGACAAAAAATTACAACTTCAGAAAGCTTGCCATGCCTCTTACTAAATACCTTGGACTGTCTACATTCGAAAAAGGGGTGATTTGGGGCATATTTGTACTGTCCTGACATTTGTGAGATAGGCCATCAGTACATCAGGATTGATCAATTTTTGGATATATACCAGAGTTTTTGGACTCTAAAACTTTCCTACAGCCTAAATAATAAACACGGATTTGGGTTATTTTCACCAAAAAAATGTACCAGAATACATTTTGGCCTAAATGTGTGAAGAACAATTATTTATTTGCAAAATTTTATAACAAAGACAAAGAAAAATGCCTTTTTTTTTAAATGTTCTGTCTTCTTCATCATTTAGCAAAAATAAAAGACCCAGTGGTGATTAAATACCACCAAAATAAAGCTCTAGTTGTGTGAAAAAAAAAGATAAAAATTAAGTTTGGGTACAGTGTTGCATGACCATGCAATTGTCATTTAAAGTGTGACATTGCTGAAAGCTGAAAATTGGCCTGGGCAGGAAGGGAGTAAAAGTGCCTGTTATTGCAGTGGTTACATTTAATAGCCAAGAGGGGAGATTCCTGTATCCAAGCTGCTTATTGTGGATGGGGAATAAGTAAGAATGAAAGAAAAAAAAAAGGCAGAAATTAAGTAAGGGAATTGAGGAAGGGAGTGAAAGGGAGAAGTAAGGAAGAGAGAAGAAAAAAGGAAGAAGGAAGGAAAGGGGAAAGGATGGAAGGGAGATAGGAAGAAAGGAATGAGGAAAGAAGAAAAAAGTAGGGATAGAGGAAGGCAAGAAAGTAAAAGGAAGGAGAAAATGGGGGTGGGGGGGAAAGAAGTAAGAAAGAGAGGAAAGAATGAACATTATTATAAGTGTCTGAAGGAAGGACTTGTTACCTGTAGACATGTTTACTGGAATTCAGAGATATGGAAGGGGCAAGCCTTTTTAGCACCAAAAATGGCAAAAACACACGTTTGTCATCAACAATAAGTAACACAACAAAGATATTTTCAAAAACACTCTGTACAGGCACAGACAAAAATAGAACATTACACCCCCCTCAACATTTCCTGACGACTGACCGTAAATATAATGCCGCGTACACACGAGCACACTTTGCGCGGCGGACTTTTCGACGTACTTTACGACAGACTTTCTGAATGAACGGGCTTGCCTACACACAATCCACCAAAGTCTGTCGAATTCATACGTGATGACGTACGACCGGACTAAAACAAGGAAGTTCATAGCCAGTAGCCAATAGCTGCCCTAGAGTGGCTTTTTGTCCGTCGAACTAGCATACAGACGGCGGACTTTTCGACCGGACTCGATTTCGACGGATTAATTTAAAACATGTTTCAAATCTAAGTCCGTCCAACTTTTGAGAAAACAAAGTCCGCTGGAGCCCACACACGATCGAATTGTCCGACCAAATCCCGTCCGCCGGGCAAAGTCTGCCGTAAAGTCCGCTCGTGTATACGCGGCATAATGCATTTCTGTTATACTCTATACAACCATCAACTCTATCCAGACTGAAGATGTTGAACACAATGCACAGTTATGTTGTACAGACACTCTCTGTTTCTATTATTTGTGTTTTACAGTGTCTTGAAAAAGTATTCATACCCTATCACATTTTCCACGTTTTGTCATGTTACAGCCAAAAACGTGTAAAAAAAAAAAAAAAAAAGTGTTTTATTGGGATTTTATATGATAGACCAATACAAAGTGGTACATAATTGTGAAGTGAAAGGAAAATGATAAATTGTTTTCAAAATTCTTTACAAATAAAGATTTAAAAAGTGTGGCGTGCATTTGTATTCAGCCACCTGTACCCCTAACTAAAATCTAGTGGAACCAATTGCCTTCAGAAGTCACCTAATTATTAAATAGAGTCCACCAGTGTGTAATTTAATCCCAGTATAAATACAGCTGTTCTGTGAAGCCCTCAGAAGTTTGTTAGAGAACCTTATGCCGCGTACACGCGGTCGGAATTTCCGACAACAAATGTTTGATATCAGCTTGTTGCTGGAAATTCCGACCGTGTGTAGGCTCCATCAAACATTTGTTGTCAGGATTTCCAACAACAAAAATTTGAGAGCTGGTTCTCAAATTTTCCGACAACAAAATCCGTTGTCGGAAATTTCGATCGTGTGTACGTCACCGCGTTCTTGACGTTCGGAATTTCCGACAACATTTGTGCGACCGTGTGTATGCAAGACAAGTTTGAGCCAACATCCGTCGGAAATAAATCCAGAATTTTGTTGTCGGAATGTCCGATCGTGTGTACGCGGCATAAGTGAACAAACATCATCATGAAGGCCAAGGAACACACTAGACAGGTCAGGGATAAAGTTGTGGAGAAGTTTAAAGCAGGGTTGAGTTATAAAAAAATATCCCAAGCTTTGGACATTTTATGGAGCGCTGTTCAATCCATTATCCGAAAATGGAAAGAGTATGGCACACCTGCAAACCTACCAAGACATGGCCGTCCACCTAAACTGACAGGCCGGGCAAGGAGAACATTAATCAGAGAAGCCGCCAAGAGGCCCATGGTAACTCTGGAGGAGCTGCAGAGATCCACAGCTCAGGTAGGAGAATCTGTCCACAGGACAACTATTAGTCATGCACTCCACAAATCTGGCCTTTATGGAAGAGTGGCAAGAAGAAAACCATTGTTGAAAGAAAGCCATAAGAAGTCCCGATTGCAGTTTGCAAGGAGCTGCCTGGGGGATACAGCACCTGGTCAGATGAGACCAAAATTGAACTTTTTGGCCTAAAAGCAAAACGCTATGGTGGAAAGCTAACACTGCACACCATCTTCACCATGAAACATGGTGGTGGCAGTATCATGTTGTGGGAATGCTTTCTTCTGCAGGGACAGGGAAACTGATCAGAGTCTGCAAAAGACCTGAGACTGGGGCGGAGGTTCACCTTCCAGCAGGACAACAACCTTAAACATACAGCCAGAGCTACAATGGAATGGTTTAGATTAAAGCAAATTCATATATTAGAATGGCCCAGTCAAAGTCCAGACCTAAATCCAATTGAGAATCTGTGACAAGACTTGAAAATTGCTGTTCACAGACGCTCTACATCCAATCTGACAGAGCTTGAGCTATTTTGCAAAGAAGAATGGGCAAAAATGTCACTCTCTAGATGTGCAAAGCTGGTAGAGACATCCCCAAAAAGACTTGCAGCTGTAATTGCAGTGGAAGGTGGTTCTACAAAGTATTGACTCAGGGGGGCTGAATACAAGTGCTCGCCACAATTTTCAGATATTTATTTTAAAAGATTTTGAAAACCATTTATCATTTTCCTTCCACTTCACAATTATGTGCCACTTTGTGTAGGTGTGTCACATAAAATCCCAAGAAAATACAATTACGTTTTTCGTTATAACATGACAAAATGTGTAAAATTTTAAGCGGTATTAATACTTTTTTTAAGGCACTGCATATCATAAAGACTTTAACAAAAATACCAAAAACCCATGGGTTTTGCTATAGTTCTAAAAGAGGCATGACACCACCTGCTCCTGGACTAGAATATGGTGGGGATTGTAATATTATTTTTTTATATTACAGGATTTATATAGTGCCAACAGTTTGCACAGTGCTTTAAAACAGTAGGACAGACAGTATAGTTACAATACAATTCAGTGCAGGAAGAATCAGAGACTCAATATAACATAATTACAATCAGTTGAAGCAGTTTCTGGCCCTTTGTTGTTAGCAGTCACAGGCTATTACATCTGAGTACGCATGACACCCAAAAGATCTTTAATTTTAGAACTATTATAGCATAAGTGAAATTAGCAATTAAACGTATCACTGCTTGAAAAAATACATTCAGAAGTAGATACGATACACAATGTTCGCAAAGCATACTGTGCACAAAATGTATTATTTTGTTGTTAATCAGTGGGGATTATTTTATTAAACCATTTTTTATTTTATAGCCCAGGGTTAAGATTAGATCCTCAATACGGTTTTTATTCCTTTTTTTTTCCATTTTTTTTTTTTTTAATGGGAACCCCACTTTAAGTGGGTTCATCCTCTTTATTTGTCCTGGTGACCTTTATCACTGAAAATGAAAATTAGAAGACATCCAAATATTTAAATGTCCCCCAGAACAAGTAGTAAGGGCAAATCCCCCAATAAGGACACTATAATAAACAATAAAAATTTACTTTATTTAGTAGAAAAATGATCTCACTTGCTGTTTCGTCTCCAGAGCAGGAAGTACAGAAAAATTAGGCAGCAAAAAAATAAAATAAATAAATAAAACATCAAAGGTTTTCTATACTTTCCAAAACTAAAATATGGGGGGGCTTTAAATTCAAAAAAGCAAAACATAACTTAAAAGTAGATAGGATACATGATCTGCCCAAAGCGTGCTGTGCACAATCTGTACCATTTTGTTGCCAGTCAGTGAGCATTACATTAAAGTGGAATTTTACTGTATCTGAGCACCACAAACTGAAAACGATCTTTACTGTATTTATCGGCATATAACATGCTCCTTCATTTTAGGAGGGAATTTTCAGGAAAAAAACTCCAATTTTAAATAAAGAACTTTGAAGCAAAATAAGGGTCAGTGCCCATCAATGCAGCCTCACCATTGCCCATCTGCAACCTGATCAATGCCATCTGCAGCCTCACAATTGCCCATCAATGCAGCTTGATCAATGCCTATCTACAGCCTCACAATTGCCCATCCATGCAGCCTGATCAATGCCCATCTGCAGCCTGATCAATGCCCATCTGCAGCCTCACAATTGCCCATCAATGCAGCCTGATCAATGCCTATCTACAGCCTCACAATTGCCCATCCATGCAGCCTGATCAATGCCCATCTGCAGCCTGATCAATGCCCATATGCAGCCTCACAATTGCCCATGAATGCAGCCTGATCAATGCCCATCTACAGACTCACCTAAGATTACTGCTGCCTTGGAGGGGACTGGGTGAGGGGCAGGACGAGCACCGTCAGATTACATACAGCGAGAATCTCCTGTTTACTCGGCGGCCTCTTTAATACAAAGTCCCGCCTCCTGGACCGGCTTCTATGATAGACAGAACACTGGTCCAATGCCGGCCCAGGAGAAGGGACTTCCTATTACAGAGTAAACAGGAGATTCTCGCTGCATTTATTCTGACGGCGCTCGTCCCGTCCCTCCCCGTTCCCTCCTAGGCAGCCCAAATTGCAAGAATGGTGTATAACACACACACGCTATTTGCACCCGATTTTCAGGGTGAAAAAGTGAGTGTTAAACGCCAATAAATACAGTAATTAGTTTTGTCTCTATGTTTTATTTTATTGAGAAATCACTGTAAAAAACATTCCCCTAACATTTCTAGAAGAGGCCATCTTGAGTAAGGGCAGATGATTCATGAAGCATTTATACCTGAGAATAGATCTGCTCAGGCATACACATGGGAGAGTGTGCGTAGCTGAGAAAGACCCTCCTCCAGATGAAAGAAAAAAATGCCAGTGAAGACTCCTGAGATGTATGACATAATTTAGGCCTAAGTCAAAAAACAGGAAGCAACTGAAGAGATGTAAAACAAGTAATTATAATATACCTTCCTATCTATTTACTAAGGCTGGTTACATAAGGATTAAAAATAGTTAATATTGAATGAGAGGGTTTAGTTCTGCTTTATGTGAAAGCAGACAATATAACCATACAAGTTATGGTGAGAAGTAACTAAAGGAAGCAGAAAGTCTCCCAGCTGAATCAGTGCTACATTTCCATACACTTCACCAAGATGACCAAAAAGCCTGAAACAGCTCTAAGCAGTTTGGAATGAAAGTGTTTGTTACCCCATAAATACAAATCAGTGCCAGCCCCTCTATTATAGGCAGGCATAGCACACTGTATTAGTCTTTTATAAAAACAAGGCTTGTAAATACTGATTTAGCATAGGTTAACACATATGCGTTGAGGGAACCAGCTCGATTACAGCACCGGTTCCCACACCCTATCTCTCCCGCAGGCAGTTCACACTGCCTTCTGCGAATCGCTGCGGGTGTCAATACAATGTTATTGACATCCCCAGATCACCCCCCAGAGAACAACCATGTGATCCGATTCCAGTGCTGGGGAAAAAAAGTCCCTGCACTATTTTCCTGCGAATCCAGTGCGAGTTCAGCCATACAACTGTGTGGCTGAACTCGCATTGCACAGACATCGCATGCGATCGGCACTGCAGTGTGGATGCGAATTACATGCGATGTCTCTGTGTCAGGGCGATCTTCAGGCCAGACACGTGATTGGGGCCGCTGTATACCTCCGAAACATGGCTTCTGCAGGATTGGCCAACATCTCCCTCTGACGTCAGCTGGGAAGGTCACATGGCCGCTCAGCCCCTTCTGCAGTAGCCCTGGAAACTGGCCAAGTGTCACGTGACTGGCCTGAAGATCACGCTAAATCGGTATTTACAAGCCTTGTTTTTATAAAAGATTAATACAGTGTGCTACGCCTAACTATAATAGAGGGGCTGCCGGTGACCATGTATAAAATTTTATTCATACTAATAGTGGCAGGGATGAGGGAGGGTGGAGACTGAGACACAGAACACAGAGCTGACAGGCAGGGAGGACGGGGTGAGGGGGAGAGAGGAGAGCTGAGAGCTTGGCTGCAGATGACGAAGGAACGTACTCTGACCACGGTGGTCAGGGCTCCGCAGCCCTGATTTTCGTGGTCAGCGCAGAGAGGGAGATACAGGAAGTGGCAGGATCAGGCAGGTTTTTTTACAGTTTAGAGGGGGGCAGATTACACAGCACAAGCACTATGCTGTTTAATTGGCTTTAAGGGACCAGGATCTCTATTTTTTTTTTTTTTTGGTTAATAAACACTTTAAAGGTTCTGATATTAGGCTATACTTGCACCAGTGGTTCTTGAAGTATATTTAGCTAAGCCTTTTTCAACCTGGGTACCATCTGGGCTCCTTAGGGGTGCTGTGGCAAAATTGTAAAAAGTGTAAAAGTGGCTCTTTGTAAAAAAAAGCTCTGTGGCTCTGTGATTTCTACAGGTACAAGGCAACTCTTGCATCACAAACTACTGACCACTGAACTCTGACCACTGACCACTGAACTCTGCATCCTAAACTCCTTACCACTGAACTCGGCCTCACAAACAACATTTTAGGGCTTGTTCACATCAGGCGCAATGTGAGAATGTGTTCAAAATGGCACGTTTTCCCGCACCACACAAAAATGCACTGCCTTTTGCAGACTAGTGTGCTGGTGCCAGTAGCCTCCCTGGCGGTATTCCCGAGTGTGGCTCGGGGTTAAATTTCAGCACCATTAGCGGTAACCCCGAGCCACACTCTGGATTACATCTCAGGATCCTGGTGCAGGTTACTTACCTTGTCCCCAGGATCCTGTGGTGTCCCCCCGCGCTGTCTGCCCAAAGCTTCTCTGTGCCAGGCTCCGTTCCCTGCGAGCGGCGCAACACACGGGGGAGGAGCCTGGCGGCAAATTCAAAAAAATTTAAAAATCATAACACATACAGTACACTGTAATCTTACAGATTACATTACTGTATGAAATCATTTCTCTTCCCTTTTGTCCCCAGTGCTTTGGCCCATGCCCTGCATGCAGTTTTATACTATATATACTGTTCTTTCTGCCTGGAAACTGGAGATTGTCCATAGCAACTAAAAAGTGTCCCTTTACATCAAAAGTGGCTTTAGACCAGCTAGAAAACAGCGATAGTAAATTAGAACACTTGCAGAATTGAGCGATAGTGAATCATGGGGAAATTATAATTTATGATTTTGTGTTTTAAACTTCATCATACCCGGGATATCTACTAGACTCTTGGTGGACAGATCTAAGTGTGTTATTGCTAAGAATTACAGACCTACAATATAAAACGCCAAATTTCTATGCAAAATAATTGTACTGCTTTGAGACGCAAAAATCTGAAATAATCATACCGCCAGGGAGGTTAAAGCAGAAGTATGGCCAAAGCTTTTTGGTCATACTTCTCATGTGGGTCACAGGTGTGCTCTTATTTCTGCACTCCTGTGGCAGAGATTCAGCCAACAGTGGGCTTAAATCTGCTGTCAGCTGATGTCACAGAGCCAGTCTAGGCTCTGCAGGGATCCTGACAATAATGTTAGGATTCGCCTAAACAGAAGAAAGCTCATCCTCTCAGCTTGCTTCTGAGAGCTTTAGCCAGGCACTCCCGCCCCCTCCCCAGCCTGGCACTCCAATGAGTGCTGGAGGGGCATAGCAGAGGGCCAGGGACTGACAGTCACTGCTCTCTCCCCAGTGAAGACTAAGAACTGAGTTATCAGTGGTCATATGATTGCTCAGTTCTCAGTGATCTCTACTAGTCTTATATTACATGTTATCAGCCTCTCACTCTCAACAAGACCCAAAACATAACTACATTACTCAATGTACAGACACAGAATACTACCCCTCCAACATAATCTGAGCATTGGACATACTCATAACACAACTGCATTACACAATGCAGACATAGAATTAGGGTTGCACCGATGCCGATATCAGTGCCGATACTAAGCATTTGCACGAGTATCGGTACTCGTGCAAATGCACCGATACTTAAAACCGATACCTACTGGCTCGGCTCTTTCAGCTGTCAGTGGGATTCTCCTGCTGACAACTGAAATGTGCACAAAAAATGCAGCTATTACCAATTGTTAAGGAGCGGGTCTGCCGCATCCTTAACAACTGATGACTCATTCCTCTGTCAATGGGCTTCCCCGCTGACAGTTAAATGTGATTAAAACCAGGGGCATATGTGCAGGGGGGTGTACAGTGGGAAACATATGTGCAGGGGAGGTGTACAGTGGGAAACATATGTGTAGGGATGGTTGCAGTGGGGAACAGATGTGCGGGGCGGTGTACAGTGGGAAACGTGTACAGTGGGGAGCATATGTGCAAGGGGGGTGTACAATGGGAAATGTGTACATTGGGCAACAGATGTGCAGGGCGGTGTACAGTTGAAAATGTGTACAGTGGGGAACTTATGTGCAGGGGGGGTGTAGAGTGGAAAACGTGTACAGGTGTACAGTGGGGAACAGATGTGCGAGGCGGTGTACAGTGGGAAACGTGTAAAGTGGGGAACATATATGCAGGTTAGGTGTACAGTGGGAAACATGTGTACAGTGGGGAACTTATGTGCACGGGGTGTAGAGTGGGGGACATAGGTGTACAGTGAGGAACAGATGTGCGGGGCGGTGTATAGTGGGAAAAGTGTACAGTGGGGAACAGTTGTGCGGGGCGGTGTACAGTGGGAAATGTGTACAGTGGGGAACAGATGTGCGGGGCGGTGTACAGTGGGAAACGTGTACAATAGGGAACATATATGCAGGGGGGTGTACAGTGGGAAATGTGTACAGTGGGAAACAGATGTGCTGAGTGGTGCACAGTGGGGAGCAAATATATAGAAAGTACAGTGGGCAACTGGTTTATAGGGGGATACAGTAATGAACAGGTGTGCAAGGTGGTGCAGCAGCAGAGCAGGTGTACAGGGGACTACAGTGATGCAAGAATTGGGGTGATCTGAGGTGTGAAGGCAGAAGAATTTGGGTGATCTAAAGCCTGAATGTGCTGGAATTGGGGTGATTTGAGGTGTGAGGGTGCAGGAAATTGGGTGATCTGAAGCCTGAAGTTGCAGGAATTGGGGTGATTTGAGGTGTGAAGATGCAGGAATTGGGATGATCTGAGTTGTTTTTTTCTCAGACTTTTATTAGAAGTGGGGACAATTCGCAGCAGTTGGGGACATAACCAGGAGGCTTCAGGCTGCTTAGGCAGCCTCCTTAGGGTGCCAGGATGGGGGGGTGCACCAGCCCTGCCGCTAGCTATCAGTCTGTAGGAGCTGAATCTTCACCTGTGGAGTGTGGGAATGAAGAAACACCTTTCAGAATCCTTCCTTCATTAGCCTTACTCAGCCCACCAGGTGAAGATTGGGCTGGGACCTGGGAAATAGGCATCGGTAATTGGTATCGGCGAGTACTTAAAAAAAAGTTTCGGTACTCGTTGCTAAAAAATTGGTATCGGTGCATCCTTAGACATAATACTACATCTCCAACATGATCTGACCATTGGACATACTCATAACACAACTGCATTACACAATGTAAAGACACAGAATACTACACCTCCAACATGATCTGACCATTGGACATACTCATACCATAACTGCATTACACAATGTATAGGCACAGAATACTACACTTCCAACATGATCTGACCATTGGACATACTCATACCACAACTGCATTACACAATGTATAGACACAGAATACTACACTTCCAACATGATCTGACCATTGGACATACTCATACCATAACTGCATTACAAAAAACTATATGAATAAAACAGCGCTGCGTAAAAACGTGAATAAACAGCTGCCAACACACCTATAGACCCAGGTAGTTGAAAGATATGTAAAAAGTGTGGCGCTATAAACTCAAAAAAAGATTTATAATAACATATGTGACATATCTCAGGTCAAATGCAATGAATAGATATACCATTTAGTTACATGTGATATGAAAAACCAAATATCAACTATATACTATACAAAGGTGTGAACCTATGTATGAGGAAATTTTCCAGTATTAATACGAATTAGGAATGATATATTGTGTATACACTATACCATATACCAAAAGGCATATATATAAACATATAAAATAAATCAAAACATGTGTATATCAAGACATGTGGAAAGTGATAACAAATAAATAATAAAGTCCAAAAAGATGAATTGGCACCACCGGGAGCCAGCAAATTAAAGTCCACCAACAGTGTAAACAAGAAGAAGAAGTGAAGAAGCCACCACCTAGGATCATAGGGGGCTTACCAGATGCAAATGACTTGGAACGGCATATGCCGGCCAAGTCGTAACAGGCTATGAGACCAGCGGGTCGCACAAGTGTAGTATTTTAGATGCCCATAATGGTTTGAAAATTGGAACAAAGATGTATGAAGAGGCTATGTAGAAGCAACAAGATTTCCCAGGAAAGGCAATAATGATAGGAAGAAGTGTCAAGGTGTAAAGTGTAAAGTGTAAAGGCTTCCAGAGGTTGTTGACCTGGAAAGACTTATGTCAACCAAGTCAAATAGGCATAGTGACCAACTGGTTGGAAGGGTATTCCCCTTTAACGTATCCTCAAAATAATCCAAATTGGGGCAGCTGCTTGACGTTGGCAATGCTGCAGTAGTAAAACATGCAGCAGAGGGCCGTCAACGAGTATCTGTGCCAGTACGGCACAACGACAGGCTCAGGCCAGCTCAGCTTTTTTTTCCCCACGCCAAGGGCTGATCATTAAAGATGCATGCACTGTACTGTCACCATTTGAGGAGGCCACACAGATAGTGAGCAGTGACAGTGCATGCATCAGTGACACAACACCTCTTGTGTTCCTGCTGGAGCAGACTCTGCGTGGCATTATGGACAGGGCATTGGAGGCAGAGAAGCAGGAGGAAGAGGAGGACTTCCTTTCCTTTCAAGGCCCACTTTATCCAGACACCTTTATTCCAATGTCACAGAACAGGAGGAGAGAGTGGAGGAGGATGAGGAAGAGGATTCTGGCACTTTCATAGGCTTCGAAGAAGAGGAAGACATGCGTCAATCTGTAAGTGATTGCTTTCCAACCCCAGGACCCTTGGGAGTAGTACGTGGCTGGGAGGAGGAAATTCCAGATGCTGTCAACATGAGTGACCCCGAGGAGTCTGCTTCTCAAGCCTCGGCAAATTTGAGGTGCATGGGCAACCTCATGCTTCAAAACCTGCGAAAGGACCCAAGAATATGTGGCATAAAGGAGAAGGGTGATTACTGGTTTGCAACCATCCTTGACCACCGTTATAAGAGGAAGAACTCATCCTGTCCCCACAGAGAGTGCAGAAGATAAAATCTCTTGAGGACACGTTAAAGAGGATTTTGTTGAACGTTTTTCCTGACTCCAGTAGGTTACAGTGTGGTGGAAAACGTCGTTTTGAGTCTTCTGTTGGTCAAGACAGGAGCGTTGGAAATGGCGTCCGCCTAAGTGAGGCATTTCAGAATTTTTTTAATTCCTCGCCGCCCAGAGCTATCAGCTTCCACATCCCATCGGCAGCTTCTGCATCACATGGTGGACGATTACCTCGGGGCCAAAACAGAGATGGAGAGCTTTCCAGCTGACGATCCGCTGACTTACTGGGTCATGAGAATAGACCACTGGCCAGAACTTGCCCAGTATGCTATTGAGTTGTTGGGCTGCCCTGCATCCAGTGTGCTTTCAGAACAGGCATTCAGTGCTGCAGGAGGTTTTTTTTACTGATCATAGAACGTGTCTCTCCACAGACTCCGTGAACCATTTGACTTTTATAAAAATTAATCAGTCCTGGATTACCAGCTATGAAGCCCCTGATGCCGATATCACTGATTTAGTCTTTTCGGGATGTAGAATCTCTGCAGGACTTCGAGGCTGCCTAGCTTTGAGGGTATTCAATCATTTCATCTGGAAGAATGTTTTTGGTATAGGTTTCAAGGGCACAATTAACATCCAAAGGCCAATTTTTCATCACTTGTTAGACAGGTGCATATCATTGCAATTGCTTTCATCAAGAGTACCTCTATAGGGTTACGGTGGAAAGGACCCCCCCGACACTCAAAGAGTACATTTTCTGCACCTGTTTGACAGGTGCATATCATTGCAATCTTTTACAGCAAGGCCAATTCTTGCTTTCATCAAGAGTACCTCTATAGGGTTACGGTGGGAAGGCATCACCGACACCCAAAGACCATTTTTTTCAGCACCTGTTTAACAGGTGCATATCATTGCAATTTTTTACAGCAAGGCCAATTCTTGCTTTCATGAAGAGTACCTCTATAGGGTTACGGTGGGAAGGTACCATCGACACCCAAAGACCAATTTTTCAGCACCTGTTTGACAGGTGCATATCATTGCAATTTTTTACAGCAAGGCCAATTCTTGCTTTCATCAAGAGTACCTCTATAGGGTTACGGTGGGAAGGTACCATCGACACCCAAAGACCAATTTTTCAGCACCTGTTTGACAGGTGCATATCATTGCAATTTTTTACAGCAAGGCCAATTCTTGCTTTCACCAAGAGTACCTCTATAGGGTTACAGTGGGAAGCCCCCCCCCCCCCCCCGCACGCCCAAAGAGTATTTTTTCTGCACCTCTTTGACAGGTGCATATCATTGGAATTATTTACAGCAAGGCCATTTCTTGCTTTCATCAAGAGTACCTCTATAGGGTTACGGTGGGAAGGCACCACCGACACCCAAAGACCAATTTTTTATCACCTGTTTGACAGGTGCATATCATTGCAATTTTTTACAGCAAGGCCAATTCTTGCTTTCATGAAGAGTACCTCTATAGGGTTACGGTGGGAAGGTACCATTGACACCCAAAGAGTAATTTTTCTGCACCTGTTTGACAGGTGCATATCATTGCAATTTTTTACAGCAAAGCCAATTCTTGCTTTCATCAAGAGTACCTCTATAGGGTTACGGTGTGAAGGTGCCCCCTACACCCAAAGAGTATTTTTTCTGCACCTGTTTAACAGGTGCATATCATTGGCATATCACTGCAATTTTTTACAGCAAGGCCAATTCTTGCTTTCATCAAGAGCACCTCTATAAAGGTTACGATGGGAAGGCCCCCCACACCCAAAGAGTAATTTTCCTGCACCTATTTTACAGGTGCATATCATTGCACTTTTTACAGCAAGGTCAATTCTTGCTTTTATCAAGAGTACCACTATAGGGTTATGGTGGGAAGGCGCCCCCTACACCCAAAGAGTATTTTTTCTGCACCTGTTTAACAGGTGCATATCATTGGCATATCACTGCAATTTTTTACAGCAAGGCCAATTCTTGCTTTCATCAAGAGTACCTCTATAGGATTATGGTGGGAAGATACCATCGACACCCAAAGACCAATTTTTCAGCAGCTGTTTGACAGGTGCATATCATTGCAATTTTTTACAGCAAGGTCAATTCTTGCTTTCATGAAGAGTACCTCTATAGGGTTACGGTGGGAAGGTACCATCGACACCCAAAGACCAATTTTTTAGGACCTGTTTGACAGGTGCATATCATTGGCATTTTTTACAGCAAGGCCAATTCTTGCTTTCATCAGTAGTACCTCTATAGGGTTACGGTGTGAAGGTGCCCCCCACACCCAAAGAGTAATTTTTCTGCACCTGTTTGACAGGTGAATACCATTGCAATTTTTTACAGCAAGGCCAATTCTTGCTTTTATCAAGAGTACCACTATTGGGTTATGGTGGGAAAGCGATCCCTATACCCAAAGAGTATTTTTTCTGCACCTGTTTGACAGGTGCATATCATTGCAATTTTCTACAGCAAGGCCAATTCTTGCTTTCATCAAGATTACCTCTATAGGGTTTTGCTGGGAAGGCGCCACCGACACCCAAAGACCAATTTTTACACACCCCTTACTTCTATCCAAAGTCAAAGTGACACAAGAATGTATCCAAAAAATCTAATCTTGTTCCCAGTGCACTACATTGTGGCCTCATCATACACACTGGCTCCCCAGCTGTTGCCGTGCAAAATAAAAGCAGCTTGCAGGGAAAATTTCATTTTTTTTGGCTTTATAAATGCAATTAATGCTGCAGCAGATTCTAGGCATTGTATAGATCTGCCACTTTACAGGTAAACTAAGGGGACCCCCCAGGCACTATATTGGAAGGAATTTTTAATTTTTATGCTTTCACTTTAAAAGTCTAAAAATCACTTTCTTTTTATTTATATATGTCCCCCAGTGCAGGACATGGACCCCTATAACCATTGTATGCCCAATTACCTGCAAATAAGCCTTCAAAATGGGAACTTTTGATTTTTGAAGTTTGGGTCCCATTGACTTTAATGGGGTTCATTATTCGGGTCCAAACTTTCGCGGTGTTTCAAAGTTCTGGTGCGAACCGAACAGGGGTCCGTTCGGCCCATCGCTACTCATAATACACCTGCATTACACAATGTATAGCCACATAATACTGCACCTCCAACATGATCTGATCATTGGACATAATTATAACAAAACTGCATTACACAATGGACGTGCACTTGGAAGTGCAGTCGCTGTAGATTTGAGGGGGACATGCAAGGCAAATAAAAAAAACAGCATTTTAGCTTGCATATGATTGGATGATAAAATCAGCAGAGCTTCCCCTCATTTCAGATCTTCCCCTCAGATCTACAGTGACTGCACTTCCAGCGCACTTGCAAGTGCACTGGTAGTGCAAAGTGAATTTGCCTTTAGTAAATCAACCCCTATGTGTAGACACAGAATGCTTTACCTCCAACATGATCTGAGCATTGGACATACTCATAACACAACTGCATTACACAATGCATAAACACAGAATACTTCACCTCCAACATGATCTGAATGTTGGGCATACGTATAACACAACTGCATTGCAAAATGTATAGACACAAAATAGTGTACCTTCAACATGATCTGACCATTGGACATAATTAAAACATAACTGCATTACACAATGTAGGGACACAGAATACATCGCCAACATGGTTTTACTGTTGGACCTAATCATAATACAACTGCATTACACAATGTGTAGACATGGAATACATACACCTCACGTGGATAAATTCGAGAGCCTTTTTTTTGTCAATGTAAACCTGTAAACATGACCTAGTACTTATAATTTAAATACTCCAGCACTTCCTGACACTGTCTATTTTCCACATCCAGAAGGTGAAAGCCTCCTGCCTCACCATGGGCTAAACAGTTGACTAAACTGACAGTTTGCGTTAATGGACACAGATGCAATAGGATCATTGAATTGTGCTGCACACCCCCCTGTCCTCCAGTGTCTAGACAGATGTGCATTTTAAATTTTATCAAAAGCTCTTTTCATTGATAAAACATTTATCCAAATCCAACAACACTCTTGGATGTACGGTGAGGACTCTGATTGGCACTTCTGGATGTACACTAAGGGGGACTTACGTAATGAAACTGATTTCATGGCCCACGTAAATTAGTAAAATTCACAACGTGGGCCTCATACTGAAAAGTTTGAGACTGATGCTCTTGGTAATCAGCTCATAAGGTTTCTGGCAGGATCAACGGTATATTTTCTGCAACTAGTTTATTGTTAGGGTTTGCATACACTTTAAGCAGAACATTTTTTCCCCAGACCATTCTTCTTCAAAAGCAATAACCAATGCTGTGCAATTTTGATCTTTTCTTTATGCTACAATGGGCAACCAAAGCTCTGTGTCACGTCCATCCCCCATTGTCGGTCCGTGTTGTGCCGTTGTGTGAAGTGTGAATTGTGCGCCCATGTCTCATATTTGTACAGCAGACTATTATGACACATAGTGGGCTCTCGGGTTGTTTGCTGATACATGGTAACTTCGGACACATAATACCTGCATGGCGACATTTGAGAGACACAAGATACATGGTGCCTGCTCTCATTTCCTTATTTATATACCACATAATAAGCGGGATAAGATGTCACATGCTGACAAATAGGCAGTGACACTGCTCACACCATGAAGGTCTGTAAATGGTCATCATGGAATCTGTCCAAGGAGAAACAAAAAAAAGTTTTAAAGCTACTTTCCTTTTAGAATTATTCCTGTTTTTGTACTGTTCAGATAAATGGTTAGTTCACCCAAACGTTCAATTCCAGTTACATGAAGACTTAGGTCCTGGTATCTTATACACTATATGGCATAAGGTTTGTGGACACCTGACCATCATGCTTTTAAGAGCTTGTTGGACATCCTATTTCAACACCATGGGCATTAGTAAGGCATTTCCCCTCTACCACTTCCTTCTGATGTTATAACTCCCTCCACTTTTATAGGAAGGGTTTCCACAAGGTTTGCTGCCCAATCAATCATAAGAACATTTGTGAGGTCGGGTACTGATGATGGATGAGAAGACTTGGCTCACAATCGGCATTTCAATTCCTCCCAAATGCGTTCAATAAAGTTGAGGTCAAGACTCTGTTCAGGCCATTTGAGTCCCCTCACACTAAACACCCGGGGGTCTATTTGTAGGTGCATGTGGTTTTTAGCAAATATTCTCTGGTGGAGAATGAGTCACTGCCATTTAAAACACACGGATCCGTAAGATTCTCTACCAGAGAATGTTTACTGAAAGTAACATTCACTGCTTCATAAATATCCCTCTAATGCCTTTATGGAGCAAAGAGGCACTGTTATCCCCAAGTTTAGATGGGCATAATTAAATAGAATAAAATTGTCCTACTTTATACAGATATAAAATGGCGGGTACTCAGGATGACTATATCACAATATGACTTTATTACAAATATTTTATAGATCATGCAAAGAGCAGAACGTCGCCAATATTAACAAGACCACTAGGCATGACCATAGTGTGATCTGATCATTAGCCATGATAACAATTCAATTGCCTTACACAACATGGCCATAGAACCACCTGTCTTTCCATACAGCCTAACCTATGGAAATCAAGATAACACAATACTACAAGACTATATACAGGCAGAGAACACTACACACACTATGCATGACCTCTTCTGCCAAGAATTCCTAGCTCTGCACTCTTCCTGATGTATAATATTGTTGCCATTACAGAGAATGTAAGAAATGCAATGATGGCAGTTAGATATGGATACTAAATTATGGTGAACCAGTCCAATCCCTGTAAACAGTAACGTAATTTACTGCTCCAACATATATATATGTATACAGTAGATAGATAGATAGATAGATAGATAGATAGATAGATAGATAGATAGATAGATAGATAGATAGATAGATAGATCTATATATATATATATTATATATGTATATATATATATATTATATAAAAATTTACACTTGCGACCAGCGATGTACGAACACATATACTATATATATATTTATACAGGCATTATCCCAGTACCGTTTTTTTTTGCGTTGGCGATCAACTCAAAAAGCCAACCAAGCGGCTAACTAGCCTACTAGCCTAGCTGCCTACTGCGCCTTTCTCAGGCTCTCTCGTTCCACCGGGAGACCCGAGCAACCAGCCGGCTAATTGGAGAGCCATACAAAGCCAGGATCAGCTTTGGTAACCCGGAAAGATGACCTGACATCATTTCCGGTTTACCCAGTTGTCAAAATCATCATTTTCAAAAATCGGTGTGATCGAATGCTTTTAAGGGCTATCAAAAGGATGTTTACACAAGGATATTCATCACAAGGATGAATATTAAATTTTTGTTTTTTTAAGTGCCCCTGTTCCCCCCATGCTCGTACACAAAAGCGAATGCAAGCCAACAGCAATCGCCCCACACATGTGAGTTATCAGATCATGGGCAGTAATTCTAGCACCTGCTCTGTAACTCTACTGTAGTAACCTGTAAAGGCTATTAAATTGTCGCATATGGGTAGTAAAATTGATGTCGTTTGTCGCCGCTGCATGGGCGTGCACAATTTTAAAGCATTATATTTTTGTTACTCTTTACTCAATGTAATATCATCTATTTTACAAAAAAATTGGGTTGTGTATTGTGTTTTTTTGCATTAAAATTAAAAAAAGTGTATCTTTTCCACTGTACAAATACCCTGTGGCATCAATAAATTGCGAAACCCACCAATTTATTCTCTAAGGTTTCTGCTTTAAAAAATATATAATATTTGCGGGTTCTAAGTAATTTTCTATCAAAAAATACTGATTGTTACATGTAAATACCTAAATAAATACTAAATAAGTACTAAACCACTTCAGCCCCAGAAGAATTTACCCCCTTCCTGACCAGAGCACTTTTTGCAATTCGGCACTGCGTCGTTTTAACTGACAAATGCGCGGTCGTGCGACATTGTACCCAAACAAAATTGACGTCCTTTTTTCCCACAAATATAGCTTTCTTTTGCTGGTATTTGATCGCCTCTGTGGTTTTTATTTTTATGCTATAAACAAAAAAAGAGCAGCAATTTTGAAAAAAAACGCATTATTTTTTACTTTTTGCTATAATAAATATCCCCCAAAAATATATTAAAAAACAATTTTTTTCCTCAGTTTAGGCCGATATGTATTCTTCTACATATTTTTGGTAAAAAAAAATCGCAATAAGCATATATTGATTGGTTTGCGCAAAAGTTATAGCATCTACAAAATAGGGAATAGATTTATAGCATTTTTATTATTATTTTTTTTTACTAGTAATGGCGGCGATCTGTGATTTTTATCATGACTGCGACATTATGGCTGACACTTCGGACAATTTTGACACATTTTTTGAACCATTGGCATTAATACAGCGATCAGTGCGATTAAAAATGCATTGATTACTGTAAAAATGTCACTGGCAGTGAAGGGGTTAACACTAGGGGGCGGTGAAGAGGTTAACTGTGTTCCCTGGGAGGTGATTCTAACTGAAGGGGGCGGAACACACAAACTGTCACTCCTGTCAGAACAGAACAGGGAAGTACACACACTTGTCCCTGTTCTGTGTCTCCAGCTCATGATCACTCACGAGCATCGGCACCCCCACTGTGCAGCGGGCACGCGCGCGCCTGCTATCCAGACCCCATGAGCCAACGTATAGTTACGTGGTTTCGCGCAGGGGAACCAACTTGCCGCAGTAAAACTGTGGCAGCTGGTCTGGAAGTCGCTAAAGTTCCCAAAAAGTCACAAGAGCCCAGCAGCATCTTAGTAGCCCAAACAGTCCCCAGTCTTCTCAAAACTGTGTCCTGTATTTCAGCTATTCATGGACACCTGCTGGCTGTTTCCTGCTCTTTTCAGCCCTCTCTCACAGGTGGGTTATCTCTTTCAGAACTAAAGTAGGGTTAGAGGCTCTTTCCAAACCAAAATCTCTCTGATCCTCTGAATTCCGGGACCCATTATGGACTTAATAATCTTGGGAAAACTGCAAGTCGGTTCTCCCCTTTAGTGGATCACCTCGGAATACTGCTTCTTTTTAGACACATAACTCTTGAGACTATATACAGCATATATATATATATATATATATATATATATATATATATATATATATATATATATATATTGCACTTTCATTTGCATGTCTCTTCTTCACCCCTACCCTCTGATAAGGTGATGAAAGAAGCAGTTCTGCTCTCTCCTCATATTAGCAAACTTCTTGCACTGCAGCACAATTGGTTGGCTCCTTTTGCTGCTTCTCTCTCTTTCCTTCTCTGAGCTCTGCTGTACAAGTACTGTAAAGGCCAAGTCAAATTCAGGTACTTTAAAAGATATATTTGTCTTACTCTACGCCTTTCTGCTTACTCTGTGTCTTACTCTGCCAAGAGTTTGACTTTAAAGTGCCACTAAACTCTGGTTTAAAAGAAGAACATTCTATTCAAGTCTGTTTTCTTAATGCAAAAAGTTTTTTGCTTGTGTGATTTGACTTATGCAGCGTACACACGGGCGGACTTTTCAGCATCAAAAGTCTGACGGTCTTTCCAACTGACTTTCAAACGAACAGACTTGCCTACACACAATCACAACAAAGTCCGACGGATTTGTACGTGATGATGTACGACCGGACTAAAATAAGGAAGTTGATAGCCAGTAGCCAATAGCTGCCCTAGCGTCGGTTTTCGTCCGTCGGACTAGCATACAGAAGAGCGGACTTTTCGATAGGAACTGGGTCCGGCGGAGTTCCGATGTAAAGATTCGAAACATGTTCCAAATCTAAAGTCCATCAGATTTTCGACAGAAACAGTCCGTTGAAGGTTCGATGAAGCCCACACACGGTCGGATTGTCCGCCGGACTCGGTCTGTCGGACCAGTCTGGTCGAAAAGTCCGCTCGTGTGTATGCAGCATTAGTGTTAGGGAGTGGTTAGGTTCCTTATCTTGCTTACTCCTGAGATGGACTATATACTATGAACTATATAGTATATATTTGTAGAGTGCATAAAACAAAGCACATGCCCTCAACTAACCAGAAAAGGAGAGGAATTGGAGGACATTACATGGAGTCAGAAAAGCACAGTAAGAAGCAGTTTAATGAAAAATAGATTACAGGGCCATTAAGCGGTGGATGTGGATGGATTATTTTTGGAGAATAAGGATGTTGCTTAATGCCAATTTAAGTCCTCATACCTTTTTCTCCTTTTCTCTAATCCTGGTGAATAACATAAAAAAAATCTCTATATGTTTACAAACCCTCTAGGTGTCTTATCCAGCAGCTGACCTTTGCAGAAATTCGCCAGGATGCTTACTTCACTGGCTGACTTACAAATAGCCACTAGTGGGGGAAACCACTAACATTCGCATAACATAATACAAAATATGGAAAGAAAGCAACATTTGCAAATACAGTCATTAATTACATTCCAATAATTTACGTTCAGGTAAATAACATAGCATAAATTCAACATGAGTACAAATACATATTATACATACATCATATTAAAATCATGACGTACTTAACATAAAATCAACGTATAAATATGGAAGCTGCCATTGCCGACTTGTTTTTAAAAATGCATTCTCCAAGGCTATCAGCCTGACCCACCTTCACTAATCCTGAACAAGCATGCATGTACCAAGTGTTGGGACACCTAACATATACAATCCAAACCTGGGTGAATGTTTGTACTGCTGAATATTCATTAATACTGAGGAAAAGAAAACATGTTCTTGCTTAAATCAACGAATCATAATCATTCCATTAAATGAGAGATGAAACCTGATTGGTTGCTGTTGTGCTCATTTTCTCATGTTAAAAAACCACCCCCCAGGATTGTGAAGCAAGAGTGAGGGTGACAGCTCCCTTATGGCCATTCTGGCAAATTCTTTTTAACTGAACAAGAACTCATATCACTCACCACATCTAGAAGAGAACCAATTTTTTGTCACAATTTTAACGAAAAAACGAAACCCTAACACACATTTGACACCACAAAGAAATGCTATGACAAAAGAGAAAATGAGATGGATTCCAAGATGTGCTCCATACCTCCCATACCTCATGACCCTTCTGTACCAATGATTAAGGGAAATGTGTTATTTTGTCTATTCAGGGCAGGAACACTTAAAAGTTTGTTTCCCCCATCCTGTAACACATACGTTAACCCCTCCTGCCTGTCGGAACTTACACAAGGTTAATGACCTGCTCCCCTTCACCATGTGACAACGTATGGGCCTGGCCCCTTCGGTCCAAGCACTACATCCTGAAATTCAGAACCTGTCACTTAATGGGCAAAAGCGACAGATTCCCCTCTGTAACAGTTTTACCATTTTAAATTGCATGACCTTTCCAAGAATAGGTTGAGCATCATTTGGACATTGTACACTGTGGTTGATTTACCAAAGGATAGAGGCAGTTAACATAGTAAAGGGGGTTATTTACGAATGGCAAATCCACTTTGCACTAAAAGTGCACTTGGAAGTAAAGTCGCTGTAGATCCGAGGGGGGACATGCAAGGAAAATAAAAAACAGCATTTTAGCTTGCACATGATTGGATGGTAAAATCAGCAGAGCTTCCACTCATTTCAGATCTACCCCTTAGATTTAGAGCGACTGCACTTTCAAGTGCACTTTCAGTGCAAAGTGAATTTGCCTTTCGTAAATAACGCCCAAAGTGAATGTTCAAAAAGCTTAGTAAATGTAAATAATCGGGTGCAAGGACAAAGAAAAATTACTTTTTACTTGCATATGATTGAATGATCAAAGCAAACACTACTTCAGCTTTATTACTAATCTCATTGAACATTGTATTTAGTGAACAGTATCTAATCTCTTAGTAAATTAAATACATGAAGTAGAGAATGTTAATTTCAGTCATCCAACTATGTGCAAGCAAACATCCTGTTAAGATTTTTAGCCCAAATTCAGCCAAAGCATTATATTTATTTTGGACATAATGGAGAACATTGAGAGCCTCTGTCATGTTTTGTGTCACCAGAACAAAAAATTAGGGTAAATCTTCCAATGGGGAATTCCCCATTTTCTGTTGTGTCGGAATGTGTAGGGAAATCTCCCATACAACTGAAAATAAACTGACATGGGGATTTAACCTTTTCCTACTCTATCCAAAAATTAAAACATGAAAGATTTAAATGCACAACATAAAAATTACCATGTATAAGTGATTAAATTTTTCACTCAATTTGCTTTATAGATCTTTTAATCCAGTGGTCTCCAAACTGCAGGCCCTTTGCTTGCCTTTATCTAGCCCTTGGATTACTATTTCTCCCACTTATAATAAGGAACTATTCCTCACATTGACACCAATGATGGGGTACTCTTTCTCTCACTGACACCAACGATGGGGCACTCTTTCTCCCACGAATATCAAAGATGGTATGGTATCATTGTTTACTCCCATTGGCGCTGAGGTATTTTCTACTTCCACTGGCCAAAGTCTAGTCCTCGTAAAGTCTGAAGGACAGAAAACTGTCCCTTTGTTTAGAAAGATTGGAGACCCCTGGCCAAAACCTGGCCCTCTTATAGTCTGAAGGACAGAAAACTGTCCCTTTGTTTAGAAAGATTGGAGACCCCTGGCCAAAACCTGCTCTCGTAAAGTCTAAAGGACAGAAAACTGGCCCTTTGTTTAGAAAGATTGGAGACCCCTGGCCAAAACCTGGCCCTCGTAAAGTCTGAAGGACAGAAAACTGTCCCTTTGTTTAGAAAGATTGGAGACCCCTGATCTAACCTGCATGCATTACCCACCGAATGGAGCACAAGTGCAGGAGCAGCCCACAGCAAAAAGCCAACTTTTATATTTAATTCCCAGGGTAAATACATGTAGTTGGATTGAATTTCAACCTTTGCACCAATTCAAGATCCTTATTTTTTCATATAGAAGCCCCAGTTATTTTTTTGACTGGAGTAGAAAGCAAGTTGATGCAAAAAGAAACCTTATGGATTACGTTTGCAATTGATGAAATATGCATAAAAAAAAACAGATTGATTTTAACACAAACAGCACAAAGTAACCAATTTAAACAATGGTGGGATCATGCATTCAGTTTTTATAGATTTATATGACTTAAAGCTGGCCATACACATGGAAACTGTGAGGCAATTTTAACCACTTTCGACCAACCAAGAATTGAACATAAAATCGAAAGTAATTGTCCGGAAAAAAAAAGGAATTCACTTTTCCACCTGATTTCGATCAAACGAATAATCGGGCTATACATTGATAGTTTTGTTTGAAAGATATGATCAAAACCAGAAACACTACAGCAATTTTGACGAAAGTGATAAGATTTTTCTGCTGGGTTTGATTAAGGCAATTATGATCCCATCTCCTTGCAGTCTCCTTGCAACCACTAATTTCCACATTTGATTGCCCAGGATTCCAATTCCAGCTCAATTGAAAGCGGTAGAAATTGCTGTAAAGTTGCCAAGTGTATGGCTAGTTTCGAACCATTGCATTACATACAACCCATAGAACAAATTCAGAAGTAAACCGACTGTAAAAAATATTATGTTTATTTATTATTTCTTTAAATAACAAGCAATTTGTCAAGTGCACGTTCAGGTCTACAAAGACATTTGAGCGCATTTGAAAAAGGTACGACAGTTCATCAGACGTTTAACTTTTAGATCTGCATGCCTAGGCTATGTGACTTTATCCCTGTACTTCAAACAAAGGGTTAACCAGATGGGCAGAATTACAATGAGAAAAGTGTCATACACACACTTCAGCCTTTCCAGAATAAAAATAATAATAACAATAATAATAAAAATATATAAAAAAATAAATAAAAAAAAAAGAACATGCAGCCATTTCTGTACCCATGCGGAAGCCCATAGATGTGTGGGAACTCCCAAATTCTATATATTCCAGGTTGTCTATGTTAGCTTCATGGCTAACAATACTGTATCTTATTTTACATGTAATGCATACAGTACAAACATCTTTGGAAAAATGGCTGAAAGGCCATTCAAATTCGCTATTTACATGTAACATCATCTACTGTACTTTACACTGAAGAGAAAAAAGATTGTGAGGGAATTGAATGTGAAGGACTGCCAACATACTTTAAATATAAAAAGAGAGAACATGCAACTGGTGCAATAGGAGCCGCCCCGTTGGACTTTTAAGGCAGAAATGGGAGTAATGAAGTATGTAAAAGGCAAACAAGTGCCACTCAGTTAGAGGCACTTGGTTGCCTTTTACATACTTCATTACTCCCATTTCTGCCTTAAAAATCCAAGGGGGCGGCTCCTATTGCACCAGTTGCATGTTCTCCTTTCTGTACTTTACACTGAAGCTTAATGCCCTCTTATGATTTGCAATACGGTTTTCATTTATGGTTGTGAGATTGGTTTGGGCACCCTTGCTCCGATTACATGTTTTTTTAATTTTCTAAGTAAGGCACAAATTCTGCAGGAAACAGAATTTAGAAAAAAAAAATGTAAAGTCAGTTACAAATACTGTAACTGCTGAGTTTTTTTTAAAAAAAGGACACTTACCTGTCCTTACCTGTCTACTTTGGGTCCCTAATGCTGGCATTATTACTAATGGAAGCCAGCTGTGATTCTTTGTGGCTTCACAGCCGGCTTCCCACTGCGTATGCGCGAGCCGCGCTGCACTTTGTGAATGGTCCCGCAGCCTCCTGAGACCTGTGGCAAGTCCCAGAAGGGGACACTGCTAAAACTAAGTACCCCCTCAAAAAAAAGCTCCAGAGGAGGGGGGCAGAAGGTGTTGAAACGCAACTTGCCTTTTAGGGTGAACTTCCGCTTTAAACACTACACATTACAGTGTTGGAAAGGAAAAGCAAAGTTTCCATGTATTTGCTAAATGTAATAAACTGGACAAAAGAAAAACACAAAATGTTGATACATTTTAGCATGGAGTTTCCAGCATTAAAAAAATGTATCCCTAGCACGAAACCCCAAATGCTTAACCTACTACCTTAAAATCAACTGTTTAAAATCCCCCCAACAGTTAATCCAGTCCTGAAATTAATCTCTTAATGCTTAGCCTTAACCTAACACTTAACCTTACAGTGTTGACTTATAAAGACTTTGCATAGCAATTCGCCCAGTGAAAGTAAAGTTGCATATCAGCAACAACGCATGTTTTGGGAAAAGAAAGATCACTTTTGAAATATATAGGTTGGACTTGATGGACTTTTTTTAACGTCACCTATTATGTAACTATGTACTATGAAACATGTGACAGAACAGGAGAACTTACTACTTGTTTGCGCGCTTGAAAAATGGTAAGGATCGATGCCTACTCTAACTTGCAGGCGATAATTTTGGTTAATTACTATTCTATTTATACTGTTGGGTGTTTTTACATTCTCGGAAGCTATGTTCTAGCTGTCTAATATTTTTTGGCAACTACAAAAAGTAATTTTACGCTACGCTATTTCAATAAAAATCTGTTGTAAGTGAAAAATGGAAAGAATCACTTTAACCAAACACCTAACTCCCTAACCACTGACACTTACCAAATGACTTAAAAAGCCAGACTTATCTGATTGGCACCAAAATCATTGGCATGGACACCATGTGCTGAAATCAACCTGGGCCAACTTCCATCAACCTGGGCCAACTTCCCCAAAATCAGCTGTTCCTATGAAATGAGCCAAATTAACTAGCGTATCCTAAATCCACTATGCAGAAAGAAACCCCTCAGTATTTTTACTATAGGAATTGTGTCCATGTTTATTTGGAGACAATTTCTGGCTCAAAAATGTTCTCAGGTTATTATTATTATTATTATTATTATACAGGATTTACATAGTGGCAACAGTTTGTGCAGTGCTTTACATTATAAAGGGAGACAGTACAGTTACAGTTTAATTCAATATAAGAGGGATATGAGTTCCCTGCTCCTGAGACCTTACAATTTAGTAGTGAGGGGCAAGTGGTACAATGGGTAATAACTAGATAAAACTCAAAATCTCTTGTCTTCTGCACATTTACATTTGACGCAGCACAGTGGCTAAGTGGTTAACACTTCCGCCTAGCAGCACTAGGGTCATTAGTTTGAATCCCAATCACAGCACTACCTGCTTGGAGTTTGCATGTTCTCCCTGTGCCTGCGTGGGTTCTCCGGTTTCCTCCCACACTCCAAAGACATACTGGTAGATTCATTGGCTCCTGTGTAAATTGGCCCTAGTATGTGTATGTATGAATATGCGTTAGGGACCTTAGATTGTAAGCCCCTTGGGGGCAGGGACTGATGTGAATGTACAATATATATATAAAGTGCTGTGTAAATTGACGGCATTAAATAAGTACCTGAAATAAATAATCAAATAACTGTGAGGGGTGGGCTGATGAGAGAATTAAAAGTTCAGTTGTTAGGTGAAAGCAGGATAGACTTCCCTGATGACTTGAGTTTTCATGGATCACATAAAAGTGGACAGAATAGGACATAGCCATATATATTGGGGTAGAGAGTTCCAGAGGATAGGAGAGGCTCTGAAGATGAGTATGGGAAGAGGAGACAAGGGAGCTAGAGAGTAGGAGGTCTTGGGAGGAGCAGTGAGTATGGTTTGGGTGATATATTGAAGCAAGATTAGTGATGCAGCTTGGGGCAGAGTTGTAAATGGATATGTATGTTGTTAGTAAGCCAGTGGAGGAACTGACAAAGAGGGGTGGTGGTCATGAAGTGGTAGGTACGGTGGATTTATCAGGCAGTAGCATTCATAATAGACTAAAGGGAGGATAGCCTGTGTAGAGGTCGGCCTATGAGGAAAGAGTTGTAAGAGACAAGAGATAACAAGGGAGTGAATGAGTTGCTTGGAAGTTTCATTGGCTTAAACGGGGCGTATTTTGGAGATGTTATAGAGGTGAAGTCTGCAAGATTTGGACTCTGATTGGGTTTTGGGCTGAAAGGACAGGTCAAAGCTCAGGATTAAACCTAGCACCTGTCAGCACCTGGCAGGAGGGGAAATACTGATAGTTGTATTATTGATCATGATGGAAAAGTCGGGGAGGAAGGCACAGGCGGTGGAGTATATTATGAGCTCAGTTTTGGAAAGATTGAGTTTGAGCAAGTGGTTATTCATGCTGATATGTCAGGTAATAAGTTAGTATTGTGAAAGGAGACTAAAAGAGGTATCCTATGTACATTGCTAATCTGATATCTACCTACAGATTTCATTAGTAGGTAATTCTCTAAAGGACAATACAATATCTTTTTATCTCATTTCCTGAAGTAGCTTGTGATTTTTCTTCCTTAGCTTTGAAGAAGGGACATGTTAAGAATCTTTGAAAATGTTGGCATTTTTGACTGATTTGTGAGCAAATAAAAGGATTAAACTCGAAATCTCTTTTTTTTTCTGCTTATTTACATTTGACGTGCCAATAATTGTAAATAGTTCATGGACGATTTTGAATTATTTCCAAATCTAAAATTGATTTACTACTCCCAGATTTCTAATGAATCAATGGAACCAGTATTTTAAAAATATGATTTTTCATGTGACCTAAGGCCTAGACAGCTTTGGTCACATGATCTCTGGCTACCAGGAGATAGGATGTTGTGGGTTTTTAATGTTATTTGATATTGTGTGGAGTTTACTACTTTTAATCAAACAGATTTTCTCTAGAAGACCTGTATTGAGATAAGAAACCACTGAAGAACATTGATAAGCAGGACAAATAGCTGCACATGTAATGAACATGTATGGCTGCCTTCATGTACATTTATTTTTACATATTGTTCGTGGAAATTAAGTTTCTAATCTGCAAATACACACTGGGGTCGTTTTACTAAAACTGGAGAGTGCAAAATCTGGTGCAGCTCTGCATAGAAATCAATCAGCTTCCAGGTTTTTTATTGTCAAAGCCTATTTGAACTGAAATGTTAGAAACTGATTCCCTGCCATGTAAAACTGCACCAGATTTTTTACTCTCCGGTTTTAGTAAATCAACCCCACTGACATCATTATTTAAATTGAGATGAACTCTTTTAGATGTATACCTCTAAAATATTCAAAGGATTATAATTCACCTTTAACGATTGTTCCCTGAAAACTTTTTATACCCCTTTGGAAAATCAACAAAACATGCCTTGACCATGGGTACCCAAATGTTTTCTCACAGCTGTATTCATTTAGGTTTACAATGCTAAAGAAGGAAAAAACAGAATTATCCCTCAGATACAATTTTGTCTATACATGATAGCAAAGCATATTTTTTTTTATTTCATTAAAACTTCAAGGAACATAATAGTAACAGCATTTTTTTCCTAATTTCACATCTGTTTTCAGGAATTATGGACCAAGACTTATGTTACCTTCTTCATCTAAGTGTAGAAGGATTTTCTTCCTTCAGACATAACAGTGTAAAAACAGGTGCCTAATGGTACCTAACCTGCAAAAACATTTTATTATTTTTAAATGTTAAGTTTAAACCCCATTTATATGCTTATTATATTATGCTAAAGTAAACGATGTGTCCCTTAAAATTCTTAAACTACTTACAGGACTGAAATCAGGTACTTAGAGGTTCTAAAAAGCCCCAAAATTCTTGGTGCTCAGTCATGCAAATCTAGACTCCTGTGCTGAAAGTCAATTTCTGACCCATCCCTTCCTGCTTCCTAATGGTCCTTCAATGTGATGTGCAGGCCTCACTAGCCAACAGCGAGGTGCGGGAGGCAGGAAGGAACAGGCCGAGGAGTGACTCCAAGAGCTGACGTTAGTGGGGTCGCTTGGAAGGTACATGCCTCCAGCCTGAGAGTAGTTTACAAAATTGAATGAACGAGGTTTGGTGTATTTCTGCAGCCTGATTTCAGAAATGGTTTAGTATAATGATCCTTTGCCAAAGTCACCTTTTGTTGTACATCCCTTGATAAAGCTGATGGGTGAAATGCTCACTTTACACAAATGATTTTATGGGAAAACAGTGAAATCACAGGAGAGGTGTAAGCCTTTAAAACGTAGCTGCATTTGCCCACTTTCCTGGCAAATCTGATCCTGAATTTCAGGGCAGGAAGATGCGAAACTTTGTAAACAGCAGCTATGAACAATAGCACATACAGGCTTTTATACCATCAACTGTACCCAACGGAACATATTCAGGCTTTGCCAATATCCATTTTTGTAGACACCCTTGAACAATTTTTTGGGGCCCAAAACCCATTCAGATTACGTCAGGTGACTTACAAGTCACCCAACAAAAAAAATAGTAATTTATTTTTCTTTACAAAGTATTCTATATCTCTGCCATTTCTTTCAGTAGCAAATTTATCACAACGGTGGGATAACCTTTGTAATGCACTGCTTATCAAGCATTAACCTTTCCAATAAAGAGACACTATACTGAGTGTTTCATATTTTCAGGGTATATATACGTATTTTCGATACCCATGACATTGTGCGTCTAAAATAGTAAATAACATTCTGCAGCATTGCATTGCATTGCATTGCATATGAATTGGTGGGTAGTCTGGCAAAGAACAGGAAGGAACACATAATCGGACAATGACCAAACAGCAAATGAAAGAAAAAAAATGAAAAGTTGTAGCTTTTTAAGTGCATAAACTCTCACAGGCTGAAAGATCAATTTTCTTCATACAGCACATAAGCAATATAAAAAGCTTTTTAGTTGCTTAACAAATAAAAAGCATTAATAATACAAATGATCTTTCAAGATAATATACATCCAAGCATACTGGCCCTGCTCTGTACATTAGAGTTTTTTTTTTTTTTTTTTTTCAGGTGACACAAAGGGAGATCACGCCCCTAGGGATTCATATGAAGTTATCAAGACTTTTTTTTACACAGTACAGTTCCTGTACATCTTAGCTCTAGTCACGGAGGCACTTTCAGCAAAGTCGGTGAAGGAAGGATAAAGGCACTAGCAACTATGTAGATGAGGCTTGGGCAACCTCCAGTTTTCTAGATATTGAGGACAGACAACTCCTAGCATCCGTTACCATGAAGAATGTCAGCTCTCAACAACAGGAGTACAACGGAGCTTTCTGGGAGTCATTCCTTCTGTTAGCTATGCATGCTGGGAGCGGCCTTTCCTTACCAGCTAGAGAGCCACAGGTAACCCATTCCTGATCTCGATCGTTCTCCTCTCTAGAACATAGCACATTCTAGAGCTGTAGAAAAAAAGTCTATGGATGTCAAATGATGAGAGGCTAAGAACATGGTCTGCAGTTTTTAATGCATACTGTAAATGGTAAAATTACATTCTGAGACTGCAGCAAAATGCATGCATCTGCACCAGTTCAGTAAATCTACTCAATTCATTTTTTTTTTAAGTCTTAGGTATTACTACATACTATCCTTTCCAACTTTTATCAAAATCCCACCTTCTCCCTATGTATTTTTGAATTTTTGTTTTTTAATAGTTATGCCTGGAAAAAGTTAACATATTTCCCTGAGTCATACTTCAGGAAAATCAATAGGCCCTTATATTCCAACTGGCTCCTAATCCATTAAGAACTTTTTTCTTTTTTTTTTAAATTTTTTTTCTTTTTTTTTTTTTCTTTTTAATACTGATATCATGCATAAATTTACTTCGAATTACACCTTAGTCAAATAGGCCATAATGCTGAATACTTGAACATGCGTGGTCTTCTAAGAAAAGATTATTGTCCCCATTTGACTTGCTATGCATTTACATACAGTACTGCAAATTACTAATTTAAAGTTTCTTTTTTTCATTTTTTTGTTTTCCAGAAATTAGGAGTGCACTTTTGGTGAATGCAAATGATAATAACCGAAATAAAATTCAAATAATAAATAACAATTTAAAAAATGCTTTAAGTTCACCCTTTGTTTTGCCAGAGAGGGGCACAGCATCTTGCACTGCAAGCTGTCCCAAACCCCTTTGGAAGACAAAGTGATCCAATTAGGAATTTTAAAAATAAGTACCAAAGGAAAAATAAAACTTAACCCCCATATTTTTGAGGTAACATTTCAAGCATGCGAGATTATCAAATAAATACAACTGGTATCAAATTGAAAAACATGCTTATGATTAATACCATTGTGCTGTCTTGCAACGAGGATGATGAGGGAGGAGAGGCATAAAGAGAAGAGGGGTAGTTGCATCCAAGTTTTGTGAACCAAAGAGAAATTAAAAAAGAAAAAGGTCGAACTCATCTGCATTTAAGAAAGAAAACTCTAGCAGCAATTGCAGATGTCTGTCCATTGTTTTCCATTTAAATGTTTTTTTTTTTAAATATATGTCCCTCTCCCTTTATGATGGAGCAAAGTCATGGATTGATTCCTAAGGTGCTTTATGGATCAGGTCATCGTTTAAGTGCATAATATTTCACTGGACAGTAATACACTTCTTCAGGTCAAAAAAAGAGCAAGTAATTGCATACTTCATACTCCTTGGTTAAGGAGAACTTCCTTGGATGTTCAAAGCAACTGTCTTTCAAGAAAGCTACTGAAAAAAATCCATGCATATCTTTAATCAATGGTTTTGTTCTGAAACTTTAAGATCGACAAGCAAAGGGAAGAAAGTATTTGTAAGTTGCTGTCCTGTAGTACTCTGTTTATACCCCTTTATCTAAGACCACTGGTTGGGAGACACTTCCCAATGACCAGTGGTAACAAAACAAAACAAAAAAAATCCCATTTAAAAATAAATGATAATTATCTTTCACGGATCCTGAAAGCTTCTGTATTTTTTTTTTTTTTGATCGCTGAGCACAAATTCGCAATGCAACAATGCATTAACGATGGTAAAGCATTCAAAAGACTAGTTTTAAAGCATCTACAGAAAGTGGCAGAGCCAATGAGATCCTGCAGCTTTGGGAAGGGGGTGTGGCTCTACACATCTGTCAGTAGCTTGCTTTTGTTAACACAGTTTTGATTGGCTACGGTGCAGTTGCCAGTTCTCAGATTCGACTCTCTAAAATTATCTATGCTATTATTCAGATCTTCTTCAATCTCCATGTACTCAGATTTGCTCATAGTGGAAGAGCTGCGGCGACTCAGGTCACTGTCAGATGCTAAATTGGGATTGCTAACATGGAGTAACTGAGCCTGTTCTTCCCCCTCAGTTTCTCGGTGGTAGAAGTAGTTGAAGTTGGACACGATGACAGGTACAGGCAGGGCAATTGTCAGGACACCAGCAATGGCACACAAGGAGCCCACAATTTTGCCTCCAATTGTCACAGGGTACATGTCACCATAGCCCACAGTGGTCATGGATACCACCGCCCACCAGAAAGCATCAGGTATACTACTAAAATGAGAGTCATCCTCTTCTGCTTCAGCAAAGTACACTGCGCTGGAGAACAAGATGACCCCAATAAACAGAAAAAAGATTAGCAACCCTAGTTCTCTCATGCTAGCTTTCAAGGTCTGTCCCAAAATTTGGAGGCCCTTAGAATGTCTGGAGAGTTTGAAGATTCTAAATACTCTTACCAGTCTGATGACCCTCAGGATGGCCAAAGAGGTTGCCTGCTCCCCTTTTTGGGGACCTTCTTGTTCAGCCATTTCAGTCCCCAAGGTGATAAAGTACGGGATGATGGCCACTATGTCAATAAAGTTCATGATGTTCTTAAAGAATTCTGGTTTGCTGGGACAAGCAAAGAACCTTACCACCAACTCAAAAGAAAACCAGATGATGCAGAGAGTCTCCACCACGAAGAAGGGATCTGTGAAAATGTTGGATTTGAAAAAGACTGTACTGTTGTCCACTCTGCGGCTGAAGATCCGCTCATCCTTTAATTCTGGCAAAGTCTCCAAGCAGAAGATGACAATGGAGATGAGGATTACCATGACCGAAATTATGGCAATGATCCTTGCTGCACCTGAGCTCTCAGGGTACTCGAACAGAAGCCACACTTGACGTTGGAACTCTTTTTCTGGCAAGGGGCGCTCCTCCTCTTTGATAAAGCCCTCGTCCTCACGAAATTTTTCCATGGCTTCTTCCCCTAGTTCATAGAACTTGATCTCTTCAGAAAACATATCCAGGGGTACGTTGACTGGCCTACGAAGCCTACCCCCAGACTGATAGTAGTACAGTATGGCATCAAAACTAGGGCGGTTACGATCAAAAAAGTACTCATTCCTCAAAGGGTCAAAATAGCGCATCCTTTTTTTGGGGTTTCCAAGCAATGTGTTGGGGAACTGAGCAAGGGTTTTTAACTGGGTCTCAAAGCGCAACCCAGCCACATTTATGACCACCCGCTCACAGCACTCATGGTCATCGTGGTCAGGGTGGTAGCTGTCTTGAGGGTGGCCTGGAAGGGCTGACGTATCGTCCATGTTTTCTCCCGCTATCACGGTCATTTTGCTGCAGGGGAGGAGGGGTGGGGGAGGGGATGCCGCTGGGGGTAACCACTTTGCTGATGCAGCACCCTCCTTCTAACCCGTCCAGGGTCTTCAAGGTAAAACACAGTAAGGGGACCAAGGGATGCCAACTTCGATGCCCCCGTCACATCTACCACAACCAAAATCCCCCCTCGGGCCAACCCAAATCTTGCAAAAAAAAAAATCTTCTCACTCCTCTCTGCTCTAATCCAGCAAGTCAGTTCTCCTCTCCGAATATTTCATTGCTGGGCTTGCTGTCACCCTTCTCCAGAAATGCTTGCAGGATGCTAAAGGCTTTGCCAACTCAGCAGATTTTCCTCCTCTTCCTCTCCCCTCCTCTTTTTTTTGCTTTCACAGTTAGGTAAACCGGATCATAACAGCAGTGCAGTAGAAGAAAGCTGCAGGGGGGAAAAAAGAAAAGAAGAACCACTAAAAAAAAGGAGGAAAAAATAGGGAATCGACTACCCCCAATGTGCAAAAAACACATACCCAGACATGCAGACTTTCTGGAGTGGTTCGGAGCAAGGCAAGGCAAAACACTTCACATTCCGACACAAAGCACCAAGTTCAGGGAACTACACAAACAAATCACTCTACTGCAGTGAATAGGATGCAGTGTGGAGGGGAGCAAAGGGAGGAGAAGGGGGGGATTAAGGCAAGTGCTGGTGTCTTACCTTGTTTGTGTGTAGCTGCAGCAGCATGGTAGGTACTGTGATAGCAGCATGGGAATGCGTCAAGCCTTGCAGCATTTGGAAAAAAAAAATTTAAAAATAAAAGGCGCATGCAGATCAGCCTTCTGTGCCCCTTAAACAAACAGATCGGTTTACAGCAGCCCATCAGCCAGTGCACGTCCTGCTGAAATATTCATACTGCATGCTATGGAAGGCTGCATCGAAAGCAAGTCAAAGGCGGCTGCACAGGCAACTCTTCCGTTAAATAAAATGAGTAGATACAAAAAAAATAAAATAAAAAAAAATAATAGTAAAATAATGTGTGCTGTAAAATCCTCACTTATTCCAAAAGAGGCATAGGGAGCCGGGAGAATCCAGGGAACTGCAGACCAGCTGCATCACCAGCAGCAATGAGTGTGGCTTATTGCTAAGTCTGAATACATTAAGAGGGACAGCAAACTAACCATTTATTGACGTTGCAGTATCAGCAGAAACCTGAGAGCGATTTGGTGCAGGAGAGGAGAGGGCAGCAACATCCTCCCTGGCCATCACAAGTCCAGCCACTCCAAATACTACATCCTAAAGGCTTTCTTTTTTTTTTTTTACTGCCAAGGAAGGAGAAAAAACAAAAACAAGGCATTTTTTTTCTATGGGAATTCACATAGAGACGCAATGCAGGCGGCATGCAATACAGGCAGACCCCCCCATCTATGTGAATTAAAGGAAAAACAGGGGGGGGGGGGGCAGATCATCTACTAGGCATGATAATGTGTATATGAAGGAACATGTGGGAGGGGAAAGAGAGCTCATTTCACGTGTAGGAGATGGAGCAGCCAGTCCAGAGGCAGCTGTCTGTGCCCAGGTGCCCACTTGCAGCTTTACCTATCAACAGTACCCCCATCTCCTGTCTAGATCACCCCCATCTTATGTCTAGTGCACCCCCCAATCTCCTGACCAGATCACCCCCATCTCCCCTTCCCTATCTCTACACTGATCTACCCTATCATCAGACATTGTCAGGGTGCCCATTGGCATTGCCCAGCCCCATCCATACCCACATGCAGCAGGGGGGGGGGGGGTTGGGGGGCAGGTGCCAGGCTGCGGAGATCCATGCATCCCTGCCTAACACCTCCTGCCCGAGATTTGCCCGCAGCTCCCTTCTCTTTCGCACCTGGCTGCCAATTCCGTGCCATCTGCAGAGGCAACCCACGCCAGGCGATCAGTCAGCCTCCCTCCCCCTTCCTTCCTCCGCTGGCTGTCAGCCTTACCCGGGCTCAGTCCTCCCACTTTGCGGCTGATTTAGGTTAGTAGATCAGGAGGAGACCACGTACCGTGCTCCATGATCAGCACAAGAAAAGGGGGGAGGGGGGAGCTAGGGGTCGGCGTGTCGTGGAGATTCCCGGTGTGACAAGGGGCTGCTGTCAGCTGCAGGGTGACAGGAGGGGAGGGGGAGGGGGGAATCCTCCGGTTCTGCTATGCGGGGCTGTGCAGCAATAGGAGAGATCCGTGCCGCCTCCAACCGCTTCTTCTACAGCCGCCGCTCACATCTCCCCGGACTCCATGTGATGGTGTGACGGCGGACTGCAGGCGGTGCGGAGCAATGGGATCTGACATTTCACTGCTCATCACCAGGACCCCCTACATCATCATTGATCCCTCCTACATCACTGACCCCCCCTACATCACTGATCCCCCCTACATCACTGATCCCCCCTACATCACCGACCCCCCCCCCCACATCACCGATCCCCCCTACATCATCATTGATCCCTCCTACATCACTGACCCCCCCTACATCACTGATCCCCCCACATTACTGATCCCCCCATCATCATCATCGATCCCTCCTACATCCCTGACCCCCCCTACATCACTGATCCCCCCACATTACTGATCCCCTCATCATCATCATCGATCCCTCCTACATCACTGACCCCCCCTACATCACTGATCCCCCCTACATCACGACCCCCCCCCCACATCACCGATCCCCCCTACATCATCATTGATCCCTCCTACATCACTGACCCCCCCCCACATCACCGATCCCCCCTACATCATCATTGATCCCTCCTACATCACTGACCCCCCCTACATCACTGATCCCCCCTACATCACCGACCCCCCCCCCCCCACATCACCGATCCCCCCTACATCATCATTGATCTCTCCTACATCACTGACCCCCCCTACATCACTGATCCCCCCTACATCACGACCCCCCCCACATCACCGATCCCCCCTACATCATCATTGATCCCTCCTACATCACTGACCCCCCCTACATCACTGATCCCCCCTACATCACGACCCCCCCCCCACATCACCGATCCCCCCTACATCATCATTGATCTCTCCTACATCACTAACCCCCCTACATCACTGATCCCCCCTACATCACGACCCACCCCCCACATCACCGATCCCCCCTACATCATCATTGATCTCTCCTACATCACTGACCCCCCCTACATCACTGACCCCCCCTACATCACTGATCCCCCCTACATCACCGACCCCCCCCCCCACATCACTGATCCCCCCTACATCATCATTGATCTCTCCTACATCACTGACCCCCCCTACATCACTGATCCCCCCTACATCACCACCCCCCCCCACATCACCGATCCCCCCTACATCATCATTGATCCCTCCTACATCACTGACCACCCCTACATCACTGATCCCCCCACATTACTGATCCCCCCATCATCATCATCGATCCCTCCTACATCACTGACCCCCCCTACATCACTGATCCCCCCACATTACCGATCCCCCCATCATCATCATCGATCCCTCCTACATCACTGTTCCCCCCACATTACCGTTCCCCCCATCATCGTCATTGATCCCTCGTACATCACTGACCCCCCCTACATCACTGATCCCCCCTACATCATCATCGATCCCTCCTACATCACTGACCCCCCCTACATCACTGATCCCCCCACATCACCGATCCCCCCATCATCATCATCGATCCCTCCTACATCACTGACCCCTCCTGCATCACCCATTTCCCCTACATCATCATCGGTCCCTCCTACATCACTGATCCCCCCTACATCACCCATCTCCCCTACAGCATCATTGATCCCTCCTACACCACTGACCCCCCCTACATCACTGACCCCCCTACATCACTGATCCCCCCACATTACCGATCCCCCCATCATCATCATCGATCCCTCCTACATCACTGACCCCCCTACATCACTGTTCCCCCCACATTACTGATCCCCCCATCATCATCATTGATCCCTCGTACATCACTTACCCCCCCTACATCACTGATCCCCCTACATCACTGATCCCCCCTACATCATCATCGATCCCTCCTACATCACTGATCCCCCCACATCACCGATCCCCCCATCATCATCATCGATCCCTCCTACATCACTGACCCCTCCTACATCACCCATTTCCCCTACATCATCATCGATCCCTCCTACATCACTGATCCCCCCTACATCACCCATCTCCCCTACAGCATCATTGATCCCTCCTACATCACTGACCCCCCCTACATCACTGACCCCCCTACATCACTGATCCCCCCACATTACCGATCCCCCCCATCATCATCATCGATCCCTCCTACATCACTGACCCCCCCTACATCACTGATCCCCCCACATCACCGATCCCCCCATCATCATCATCGATCCCTCCTACATCACTGACCCCCCCATCATCATCATCGATCCCTCCTACATCACCGACCCCCCCTACCTCACCGATCCCCCCACATCACCGATCCCCCCATCATCACCGATCCCCCCACATTACCCATCTCCCCTACATCATCATCGATCCCTCCTACATCACTGACCCCCCTACATCATCATTGATCCCTCCTACATCACTGATCCCCCTACATCACCCATCTCCCCTACATCATCATCGATCCCTCGTACATCACCGATCCCCCCTACATCACCATCGATCCCTCCTACATCAATGATCCCCCCTACATCACCCATCTACCCTACATCATCATCAATCCCACCTCAATCACCGACCCCCCCTACATCATCGATCCCCCCTAAATCATCGATCCCTAACTGACAGGACCTCCTACATCACTGATCCCCCCTACATCATCAATTCCCAACTGACAGGACCTCCTACAGCAACGATCCCCCCTACATCATCGATCCCCCTACATCATCGATCCCCAATTGACGGGACCCCCTACATCACCGACCCCCCCTACATCACCGATCCCCCCTACATCATTGAATCCCCAACTGTCAGGACCCCCTACATCAGCAATGCCCAACTGACAGGGCCCCCTACATCAACGATCCCCCCTACATCACCGACCCCCCTTCATCACCGATCCTCACCTACCAGGACCCTCTACATCACCAATTCCTAACTGATAGGACCCCTTACATCACCGATCCCCTACTGACAGGACCCCCTACATCACCGATCCCCTACTGACAGGACCCCTACATCACTGATCCCCAACTAAAGGGACCACTACATCATTGATCCCCAACTGCCAGAACCCCCTACATCACGGATCCCCAACTGCATGTGTGCCACACCACTTTCCAGGGACACACCACAGTGCTGCTGATCCGCTACTAGACTTTTTCCAATACATTTAGCAGGACTAGAGCTCCAGATACAGGACCACCCTACATCACCAATCCCCCACACATGTGACAATCGATATACCATCACCGATCCACAACTGACAGGACCCCCTATATCACCAATCTCCACCTGCCAGGACCCCCTACATAACCGATCCCCAACTGCCAGGACCCCCTACATCACTGATCCCCAACTAATAGGACCCCTACATCATTGATCCTCAACTGCCAGGACCCCCTACATCACGGATCCCCAACTGACAGGACCCTCTACATCACCGATCCCTAACTGACAGGACCCCCTACATCACCGATCCCCAACTGACAGGACCCCTGCATCACAGATCCCCAACCGACAGGACCCCCTACATCACCGATGCCCAACTGCCAGGACCCCCTACATTACCGATCACCAACTGACAGGACTCCCTACATCACCGATCCCAAACTGACAGGACCCCCTACATCACCGATCCCCAACTGACAGGACCCCCTACATCACTGTTCCCCAACTGACAGGACCCCCTACATCACTGATCCCCACCTACCAGGACCCCCTACATAACCGATCCCCAACTGCCAGGACCCCCTGCATCACCGATACTCAACTGACAGGACCCCCTACATCACCGATGCCCAACTGATGGGACCCCCTACATCACCAATCCCCAACTGACAGGATACCTTACATCACTGATCCCCAACTGGCAGAACCCCCTACATTACCGATCCCCAACTGACAGGACCCCCTATATCACGATCCCTACCTACCAGGACCCCCTACATAAGCGATCCCCAACTGACAGGATCCCTACATCACCAATCCCCAACTGACAGAACCCCCTACATCACCGATCCACAACTGACAGGACCCCCTACATCACCGATCCCCACCTGCCAGGACCCCCTACATAACCGATCCCCAACTGCCAGGACCTTCTACATCACCGATCCCTAACTGACAGGACCCCTACATCACCGATCCCCTACTGACAGGACCCCCTACATCACCGATCCCCTACTGACAGGACCCCCTACATCACTGATCCCCAACTAAAGGGACCACTACATCATTGATCCCCAACTGCCAGGACCCCCTACATCACGGATCCCCAACTGCATGTGTGCCACACCACATCCCAGGGCTACAAGCTGCAGGGACACCCCACAGTGCTGCTGATCCGCTACTAGACTTTTTCCAATATGTTTAGCAGAACTAGAGTTCCAGATACAGGACCACCCTACATCACCAATCCCCCACACGTGTGACAATCGATATACCAGGGCTGTAGAGTACCAGCTGCAAGACCACTCAACATAACCAATCGCCTACTGCACCTATTTCCCAGGGCTGTAGAGTACCAGCTACTGGGCCACCCTAAATCACCAACTGCACATATGCAAATTACAGATCACCAAATGTACATATGCCAATTTATATACCAGGGATATAGATCACCAGTTGCAGGACCACCCTACATCACCGTTCCCCAACTGCAAATCTGCCAATACATTTCCCAAGGCTATAGAGTACCAGCTACTCAGCCACCTTACAACACTCATCACCAACTGCACATATGCCAATCACAGATTACCAACTGCACATACGCCAATCTATTATTCAGGGCTATAGGTTACCAGCTGCAGGACCACCCTACATCACAGATTCCCAACTGCACCTGTGCTTGGGTTCTTCTGCCAAACAGTACCTCCTCCCCTCCAAACCCTTCCAGCAGACCAAGAGCTAATGCCAGCCCTTTACCCCAAACATCTTACACAGACAAGATGTTGAGGTAAAACCAAAGGAATGACTGTTTATTAAACAGACATACAGGTTTTTATACACTTCACTAGGTCAGTCACCACATGAACAATAAAACCAAATATTACTCAAAACATCACACAGTGGTTAGATAACGAGGTAAGGCTGACACATCATGTAGGAACCTCCAAGAGGATTAGCCAACAGACAGAAACAATGGGTGACTCAATTAACCTGATTAACAATGGGAATTCACACCTAGGAGGCACACAATTGGGGAAACACACTTAAAGCAGAGCTCCCCCTAAAAGGGGAAGCTCTGCCTGCCTGCATCCTCCACCCCTCTGCTGCCACATTTGGCACCTTTAGGGGGATGGGGGCAGGGCTGGTGCAAGGATTTTTGACACCCTTTTTTTGACACCTCATTTTGCCGCCCCCTATTGGCTCCACCCCTGACTCCACCCACTTTTTCCTGCCTATGTGACAGGAGGCGGCGCTATACAGGAAGCATCGGCTTTGCTTCCTCTAGCGCTGGCTCCAGTGCTGCACTGCACCTCTAATTACACTACCGGCTAGACAGTGCAGCTGCCTGAGACTGAGTTAGTTACATGTTGCAGGCTGCAGAGCATGCAGATGCGGAGGGAAATCAGCGGCCGGGCGCCCCTAGGCACTAGTGCGCCCTAGGCGGCTGCCTAGTTTGCCTAGTGGTAGCACCGGCCCTGGAAGGGGGTACCTGATTTTGAGTTTGGCCCCCTCCTCCTTCCCCCGCAGCCAGGCCATTCACAAAGTGCAGCAAAAATATACACAAGAGGGCGCAAACATCTAGTGCATTACCACCAAGACCATTTATACTCACAAAGTAGGAAAAAAATCAAGCTTGTCATATAAAACGCTCCAGCTGGTGAGGCGGGTGACTCTGTGGCCACATGGTCTAAAAGCTTGCATGTTTTTGGGGCCGGCCCCCTTTCCTCAGAGCTTCACGCATACGCAGTAGGGAACCTGCTGTGAAGCCTCCAGGCTTCACTGCCAATTTCGCTTAGCCGAGATGGCTGCAGCAGCACCCAAGAGCTGACTGAAAAAGGATTTGTGGATAGGTAAGTGCCCTAATAATAAAGGTCAGCAGCTACAGTAGCTGCTGACTTTTATTTTTTTCTGAAGGAGCCTGGATCTTCGCTCTAACAATAAACACATAACACCTTAATAAACTGATTATAGCAAAAGACCCCAGTATAAAGTTTGTTTGAGCTGATTATACTAACATCTGCTCTGAGGGCGTAGAGGCCCCAAATCAGTATCTGGGTCCTCCAGTTCCCAGAGTCTGTGTGTTTTGGGGAGAAATGGACTTGAATCCGAAGTAAAACTACTCCAAAGGTCCCCCAGGCACACACCTCCCAAAGAATAGAGTCCCCTCAAACGCCAGGGATCATAGTCAGTAGGTAAGATGCTACCCTGCAGTCCACTCCAAAAGCCCCTTTCCTGGTTGGGTCTGTCACACCAGGGTTATTGATTGCCAGCTGCAGGTCCAGCCTACATCACTGATTTCCTACTGCACCTGGGCCAATACATTTACCAGGACTATAGGGTGCCAGCTACTCAGCCACCCTACATCACCCATCACCAACTGCACATATGCCAATCACAGATCACCAACTGCACATGCGCCAATCTATATACCAGAGTTATAGATTACCAGCAGCAGGATCACCCTACATCACCAATTTCAAACTGCACCTGTGCCAATACATTTACCAAGGCTTTAGAGTACCAGCTACTGGGCCACCCTTCATCACTACCTGCATATATGCCACTCTATTAACCAGGGTTATGGATTAAAATGTTGCAGAGCCACCCTAATTTACTGTTCTCCAACTGCACTTGTGCCAATCACAGATAACCAACTGCACATATGCCAATTTATATACCAGGTTTACAGATAAACAGCAGCAGGACCACCCTATATCACTGATCCCCCAACTGCACATGTGCCAATTTTTTGATCAAAACTTTTTTATTTGTTGATGCAGCAAATAATCATACAAATACAAATCAAACTGTAATAAGGCTGAATACAGTCACAATTTGTCAGAAATAAACAGAGCATATCTTCAAACACAGCCATATATGTTGCACTGCACCGTTCCATAACTGTTAAAGGAAACTTTTAGCACTTTGGTTAAACACTTGCGCATCAAAACACTGTCTTTTTCTTTCTTTTTGCTAGCGGATTTTACTATAACAAGCGTTTAACACACCAAACCTAACACTTTTAACTGTTTTCCCTTCCCCTCTCCTTTCAATCCCTCCCTCCATTTGCTTCTCACTTTTCTTTATTAAAGTCGTAGCAATCTATCCATTACTAATTGTGGGGGGGGGGGGCAAGAGCTGGATCAGACATCCACGGCTGCCAGACAGCTTCAATTTTTTTCATGGCATTTCTATGGCGATATGCCAGTTGTTCCCTGCTCAAGAGTGAATTCACATATACAATCCATTGTTTCCCCGTTGGTACAGTAGACGTCATCCAATGTCTGGCGATAAGTTTTCTAGCCAGGCATAGCAGTCTAGTGATCATAGTGTACATTCCCCTCATCAATCGCACCCAATAGACACACCAGAGAGGTGGAGGGCACCGGTACCTGCGCCAACCGGGATACGGTCTGTGTGACCTCAGTCCAATACCTATTGAGCTTTGGACATTGCCACAGCATGTGGATGAGGTCCCCCTGGTGAATTTTACATTTTGGGCATAGGGGTGTATCCCTCAAGCCCCATGCAGACAGTTTCGTTCTATGCAGAATAAACAGCTGCGATAACCTGTGGGAGGCCGAAATGGAGACAATAGGGATTGATTCCAATGCCATGTCCCATTGATCACCATCAATCTCTCCGATGTCTGTGGCCCATTTAGCTCTACATTTCAAGGACGCATGGTCCTGAATGGAGAGCAACAATGCTGAATAGATTGTGGAAATCTGTCATTTTCTGATGGTCATATAAAATAGTTCCGACAGGTCACCGACAGGGAGGTCACCTGAGCCTGTAGGGCGTGTCAGAATTGTATGTAGCACTAACTCACGGTGGAGCTGCTGGTTTAAAGCGGGCTGTTACCGTCACCTTTGTTACCTCAATTTCACCAGAAAGGTCTAGGGTCCCGTTGAGTTTAATACCAGACAGTGTAGACACCAGACACTTGAGTATCTTTTCCAATGCTTTAATAAAGAGTAACTGAAGGAAGCAGCAGGAAAGAGGCAGAAGAAGAGTTGCAGGGAAGTTCAAATACCTTTTCTTGATGTAGTATTATGAATTGGAATCTTGTAGATGAATGTACTCTCCTTTTAGAGTTGAATCTTTGCCCGCCCGGATAGGTTCCTCTCACTAACCTAGCAACCGGCACGCAGCACGAACAAAAGTCTCTGCCACAGACTTAAATGGAATAGAAACCCGTACGATCCTCTGCCACAGGATGTAATGGTTTACGATGGACAGCAAACACAGCACTAGAACCTTTAAGCCGACCCGGCAGTATTATGCGGTAGGTTAACTTTAGGATGCGTCCTCCAACTGAGTCACCAGGCCCCTCTCCAGACCAACACTCTGCATGATCCTTCCATGATGGGTCATCCCCTGGGATCTTCTCAGTTGTCCAGCTTCTTCCCGTAGGACAGACAGCACAGGACCATTCCCTCGCCGCTGTGGTAGGCCCCAGACAGACTTCTGGGCCCACCCACACGCTGCAGCAACGTGGTCCTCCCGGTCGGAGGACCATGCTGTAGTACTCCTAACACATACCTGTCGGCCCAGAGGGCCAGCAGATGGAACGAAAAAGACCCTAAAACATGGCGTCTGTCCCATAAATACCCTCTCCCAGAATGCAACTCAGAGGACCACCTCCACCGAGTTATCTCCGGGACAGAAGAGCACCCATACGCTTCAGCGCGTTGCCTTTCCAACACCAACCCATGGCGACAACAACACCCACAGGCACAGTGTGAAACCACACGCAACACAGCCAAACTGGAATAGAGGCTAAATCTGACTATGTATAAAACAGATAACCCACTAAATTTACCTATAAGCGGTAGATGAAAATCTACCAGCGCTACATGTAAATACTGAAAGAAACATCTAGTGAGGAGTGTAAATTCTAAGCAGAGTTGTGCAAAAGATTTCAATACATTTCCTACATATACCTGTGAGAAAAAACAAATTCCTTTACTTTGCAATAGGGTGAATCCCTCTAGTTTATTCAGTTCTGGGTATCTTGGATTATCCCACAGAGGGGTGAATCCTAAGGGGCCCTCAAACTAGGTGAGTTCGGGGGCAAACCAGGGCTTTCCATTTCCAGATGGGAGCTGGCTTTCAATTCCGGGTTGGTTCGGACCACTAGACCGACTATGGGATCATCCAGGACTTCATCACTCTCCCACCCCGTGAGCTGCTGCATTTGAGAGTCTAAAAAATATAGTTTTGGATGTGGTACCGCTAGACCTCCTCTATCTTTACTATATTGTAGGGTAGTTAAACTAATTCTGGCTCCTTTCCGTTTCCAAATGAGGTCTCGTATCTGTGTATCTATTCTCTTGAACCATTTATTAGAGATCCACATGGGGGAATTCTGAAAGACATACAGCAGTTGTGGGGCCCTTCATCACTACCTTCACATATGCCAATCTATATACCAGGGTTATGGATTAAAAGGCCACCCTACTTCACCATTCCCCAACTGCACTTATGCCAGTCACAGATCACCTATTGCACATATGCCAACTTATATACCAGGTTTATAGATTACCAGCAGCAGGACCACCCTATATCACTGATCCCCAGCTGCACATGTGCCAAATGATTTACTAGGGCTGTAGAGTACCAACTGCAGGGCCACCCTATATAACCAATCCCAAATACAAATGCCAAGTACAATACATTTACCAGGGCTGTAGAGGACCAGCTACTGAGCCATCACTACCTGCACATATACCAATCTATATTGCAGGGTTATGGTTTAAAAGGCTGCAGCGCCACCCTACTTCACCATTCCCCAACTGCAAATGTAGCAACCCATTTATTAGGACTCCACTTTATCAGGGGTCCACTTTACATCACCAATATCCTACTATGCATGCACCACTCTATTTACAAGGGCTGTAGAGTAATAGCTGTACATCAACGATGCCCTACTTCACATCTGCCAATCCAATTGCTAGAGCTGTAGAGTACCAGCTGCAGGACCACCCTATATAATAGATCTCCAACTGCACATGTGCCAATCCTTTTGCCAGGGCTGTAGAGTACCAGTTACTGGGCCACCCTACATCACCCATCACCAACTGCGCATATGCCACTCTATTAACCAGGGTTATGGATTCATAGGCTTCAGGGCCACCCTACTTCACCATTCCCCAACTGCACTTGTGCCAATCACAGATCACTAACTGCACACATGTCAACCTATATACCAGGTTTATAGATTACCAGCTGAAGGACCACCCTATATCGCTGATCCCCAATTGCACATGTGTCAGTATATTTACCAGGGCTGTAAAGTACTAACTGCAGGGCCACCCTACTTCACTGATCCCCAACTGCAAATGTACCAATCCATTTATCAGGGCTGCAGAGTTCCGACTGCAAGACCACCCAACATGACCAACCCCCTACTGCACATGTGTGAAACCATTCAGCAGAGCTACAGAGTACTAACTGCAGATCCACTTTACATCACCAATATCCTACTGTGCATGTGCCACTCGATTTTCCAAGGCTGTGAAGAACCAGCTGTAGAACCGTCCTACAACATCGCCCTACTTCACATGTGCCAATCCAATTATCAGACCTGTAGAGTACCAGCTGCAGATTTATTTCAGATCACCAATATCCTACTGTGCATGTGCCACTCTATTTACAAGGGCTGTAGAATACCAGCTGTAGAACCACCTTATATCACAGATCTCCAAATGCACATGTAGCGCTACCCCCGTAGGGGCCTCTGGTGATTGTGGTCTGTCTCCCACCCTGCACAGCCAGGCACATGAATTTCCAGACACACTTCAGTCCAGAAACAGTCCTTGCACTTTGTTTTGTTTTGTTTTTTTAGAGAAGGGATGTCCAAAGTCTGGCCCGCAGGCCAATCGCGGCCTGCATTCCGGTTTAATACAGCCCCCTGGTGATTTATATATACATATCTTTTGTGGTCCCCAATGAATCGCCATCAGAGTACATACAGGAGAATCTACTGTTTATTCAGCGGCGTCTGTAATAGGAAGTCCCGTCTCCTGGGCTGCCATTGGACGACTGCTCTGTCTATCATAGGAGGCGGGACTTTGTATTAAAGAGGCTGCAGAGTAAACAGGAGATTCTCCTGTATGTAATTTGTTGGCGCTCGTCCCACCCCCCTCCCTGTCCCCTCTGAGGCAGAAGATGGGCATCGATCAGGCTGCACTGATGGCAATGGTGAGGCTGCATTGTTTGCAAAGGTAAGGCTGCATTCATGGCAATGGTAAGGTTGCATTCATGGCAATGGTGAGGCTGCATTGTTTGCAAAGGTAAGGCTGCATTGATTGCAATGATAAGGCTGCATTGATTGCAATGGTGAGGCTGCATATATTGCAAAGGTAAGGCTGCATTGATTGCAATGGCAAGGCTGCATCGATTGCAATGGTAAAGCTGCTTTGATTGCAATAGTGGAGCTGCATTGACCCTTATTTAGCTTCACAGTTCTTTATTTAAAAATTTTATTTTTTTCCTGAAACTTCCCTCTTAACTGGACCGGCCGCCACAGTTGTACTGTGGCAGGTTGGCTCCCCTGGGCGAGCGGCCATAACTCTACGTTAGCCCTTTAAGACACTGTAGACACTGTTAAGACACTGTAGGAGGCACGCGCACGCCCGCAGCTTGTGCCCGGGGCCGATGCGAGTGCCTGGCGGGCACGATGACCTCCGGGCATCCGCGATTGATCGTGACAAGGCGAGAACTGGGATCTGTGTGTGTAAACACACAAATCCGGTTCTCTCAGGGGAGAGGAGACAGATCGTGTGTTCATACTAAGTATGAACACCAATCTCTCTCCTCCCCTAGTCAGTTCCATCCCCCCTACAGTTAGAACACATAATATACACTTATTGCGATTTTTTTTAACAAAAATATGTAGAAGAATACATATCGACCTAAACTGAGGAAGAAATTCGTTTTTATTTTAAAAAAGTTGGGATATTTATTATAGCAAAAAGTAAAAGATATTGTGTTTTTTTCAAAATTGTTGCTCTTCTTTTGTTTATAGCACAAAAAATTAAAACTGCAGAGGTAATCAAATACCACCAAAAGAAAGCTCTATTTGTGGAAAAAAAGGATGTCAATTTTGTTTGGGTACAACGTTGCACTACCGTGCAATTGTCAGTTAAAGCGACGCAGTGCCGTATCGCAAAAAATGGCCTGGTCAAATCTTCCGGGGCTGAAGTGGTTAAAGGGGTTAAGGTGCGTGTTATACGGCGATAAATACGGTATATCCAAATAACACGCCCAAGCTCATCCTTAGTCCTGAGTGGGATTTGGTGGGGCCACACAAGATATATATATATATCCAAATAACATGCCCGAGCCTTTGAGGGGAGCTCCCTCAAGGCCACGACAGCCTAACACTCCTTCTCTAGCTTCCACCTGAACACAACTCCTCCCCAGCTGGGCTGACTCTGAGTATTTGAGGGGGCCTGCCCCCTACCAATCCAAGTTGGGGATTGGTCAGGGCCCTCAGAATACTCCAGGCAACCCCACCTCACCTCCCCTCCCATTCTTCTAGAAGGTACCAGAACATTTGAGAAGTAGGGGGGTTTCAGTGATGCTGCCTGTGAGTCATCCAGCTCTCCCTGGATTTCCACCCAACCCAGGAGAAAAACAGACAGGATTGGCCTGCATAAATTTACCTGTACTAGAGAAAACCTATTTACACTTCTATTACTAGAGGGTGCTATACACATGCATCAATCCTTTTGCCAGGGCTGTACCAGCTACTGGGCCACCCTACATCACCCATCACCAACTGCACATATGCCAATCACAGATCATCAATTGTGCATATGCCAACCTATATACCAGGTTTATAGATTACCAGCTGCAGGACCACCCTGCATCCCTGATCCCCAACTCCAATTATTCAAATACATTTACCAGGGCTGCAGAGCACCAGCTTGGAATATGTTTTAAATCTTTACGTCGGAACTCTACCAGACCGAGTACCTACCAAAAAGTCCACTCGTCTGTATGCTAGACCGACGGACAAAAACTTTAGGGCAGCTATTGGCTACTGGCTATCAACTTCCTTATTTTAGTCCGGTCGTACGTCATCACGTACGAATTCATCGGACTTTGGTGTGATCGTGTGTAGGAAGTCTGCCGAAAGTCCGTTGGATAGACTGTCGGACCAGTCCAGTCGAAAAGTCCGCTCGTGTGTACGCGGTATAAGTCTTCAGACACACACCTTTGCACATTTTTTAAGAAAGAGAACTGTAGGGGGAGGGGGATGTAGGGAATATTGAAAGGTGTTAATTTTAACCACTTGCTGAATGGCCATTGTGTTTAAACTGCCAAACAGTTGTCACCACAGGGTGAGAGGCCATTTTAAAATGGCCTCCTTTTTGCGCTGCTCGCGTGCTTGCAGTAGTGCGCTCTGTGATCGCTGTGTCTATACCACTACTACTACAGCCAGCTAATGTCCCCGATCACTAGTCACACCAGTACAGTATCACTATACCAGTGCACCCAGCGAGTAACTCTAATTGCTAGCCACCTCGGTACAATGTCACCATACCACTGCAGCCAGCCAGTGTCCCTGATTGTCCCCACACCAGTACAGTGTCAGCAGATCAGTACAGCAAGCTACAGTGCCCCTAATCAATGCCACAGCAGTCCCAGTATTGTAAAAACCAGTCCTGCCAGCAACGAGTCCCAGTGTCACCAGACCAGTGTAAGTCAGCAACAGTGTTCCTGATCACCACCACACCAGCCCAAGTGTCACCAGATCAGAATATACTAGCAACAGTGTTTCTGATTGCTACCACACCTGTCCCAGTGTCACCAGACCAGTGAAGCCAGCAACGGTGTTGCCAGACCAGTGTAAGCACCAGTGTTCCTAATTACTGCAACACCAGGGCAAGTGTCAGCAGCTCATGATCGTGGCCGCACCAGTCCCAGTGTCAGGATAGGCATCAGCATAGTACAGCTGCTGTTTCCAGACAAATACATATGTGCATGCGCCAACAAAGGAAGAGCAGAACAGTTATAGGCGCATATGCGAACACGCATGCACAAAAGCACATCCGCATACAGGCATCTGTCACCGAGACTGGCGCCAACCGGCATATTTACACAGATCTTCAGTACTGGCTAATTGCTGTTTTGTCTACAGCATTCTGTGTATGTTCCTGATTACTGTGTTTGACTTCTGATCCTGACCCGGCTTGCTCCCGACCAGTGGCGGCTGGTGCTCAAAATTTTTGGGGGGCGCAAACAAACTGAAAAATTCTGAAAAAAAACCCATCAATTGCAGCTTCCCTGTACCATCAAACGCAGCCACTGCACCATCAAATGTAGCCACTGTGCCATCAAATGCCGCCGCTGTACCCATCAAACGCAACCACTGTGTGTTTATTAAACGCTGCCACTGTGCCCATCATAAGTTGCCACTGTGCCATCAAATGCTCCCACTGTTCCATCAAATGCTCCCATTGTGCCCCATCAAATGCTCCCACTGTGCCATCAAATGCTCCCACTGTGCCATCAAATGCTCCCACTGTGCCCATCAAATGCTGCCACAGTGCTCCCCAGGCCTGCCGTCTGCCTGGCACTTACCCTGTCTCGGTGGGGCAGCGGGTGAGGGCGGCGGGTGGCGAGGGATGTCCTCGATGTCTTCTTCTCCCATCCTCTTCTATGACAGGCGTCCAATCAAAGCGCCTGTTATTTCAGCCAATCAGGTGACAGGTAACAGACCCGAGCACCTGATTGGCGGAGAGGCGGTTCAGTGTTAGGAAAGCGAATATTAATTTGCTTTTCTAACACAGCTGGGTGAACTGCAAGCGCCAAGCATAGCGCTCGCTGTTTATCTTTTTTGATGCCTGTTAGAGCCTATGGCTCTAATCAGGTGCTTCAAAAACTACCCTCGCCGCTGTAATTCAGGCGCCCGATGCCCGAAAAGGGGCGAGGCGTCTGAATACGGGGTGGCAGCGGCAGCCATGGATAGATTCATGCAATGCATGTATCTATCTGGGATAGACGGGGTGGCTGGAGAGAGGGCGCGGCCCCCGTGCACCCTTATGGACGCACCGCCACTGCTCGCATCCATTCCTGTCTGCTACCTTCTCCGACCCCTGGCATCACCCCAGATTCTGTCTCTGCCTGCTGCTCCTGTTTGATCCTGCATCTCTTGGCAACCCTGCCTGTGACCCGACTACGCTACTGACTGCCGTTTATGCATGACCTGCCCGCTCGTTACCGGCCCGGCTTGTCTGACCCTGCTTCCAGCTCCTCCAGCCTGCTACAGCTCCTTTAGTCCAGCCCAGCATCTTCAGGCTCCTGCTTCCTGTTGTGTATCCACAGTCTGTCATTAGCGAAGCCCTGCCAGCCTGTCTTCTGTCTCATCTGCCTACTATCAGCCAATCCTGGCTTCCTTCCTGTGGGTTCCTGGCTATTACATAGACTACTGGACTGACCCTAGGCGCTCTCACCATGCCGTGCTCCAGCGGCTGCTGTCTCACCATCAGTGGCCCTCGAGCTGGAGCTGTACGAGAGGCCTTCCTCTGCATGTCAGGCTCACCAACCAGGTGCATGACACCCAGTGCCATAAGTCCAGTGTAAGTCAGCACCAATGTTCCTAATTGCCGCCACACCAGTCTCAGAGTTGCCAGACCAGTATAAGCCAGCAGCAGTGTTCCTGATCACTGTCCCACCAGTCACAGTATCACCATATCAGTGCAGCCTGCAACATTGTTTCTGCTCACCACCACACCAGCGCTAGTGTCACCAGACCAGTACAGTTAGCAACAGTGTCATTGATCGCTGCCACACCAGTCTCAGTGGCACTAAACCTGAGGAGCATCCAGCAGCAGTGTTGCTGATCACTGCCACACCAGTCCCAGTGTCCCCAGACCAGTGCAGCCAGAAACAGTATTTGCCACCACAACAGTTCCAGTGTCATCAGACCAATGAAAGCCAGCAACAGTGTTCTGGATCTCTGCCACACCAGTACAGTGTCACCAAATTAGTGCAGCCAGCAACAGTGTTCCTGACCACCACAACACTAGTCTTAATGTTGCGAGACCATTGTAAGCCAACAACGGTGTCCTTGATCACCACCACACCAGTCCCAGTGTCACCAGAACAATGTAAGCCAGCAACAATGTTCCTGATGGCCACTACACCTGTTTCATTGACATTAGACCAGTGCAGCCAGCAAATGTGTTCCTGATCACCACCACATCTGTTCTAACGTCAAAATACTGGTGTAAGCCAGCAACAGCGTTCCTGATCACTGCTACACATGACACATTGCCACCAGAACCATGTAAGCTAGCAACAGTGCTCCTGATTTCCACCAAATAATGTTAGTGCCACCAGACCAATCTAAGCCACCAACTGTGTTCCTGATCGCTGCCATGTCAGTGCCAGTGTCACAAGACAAGCGTAAGCCAGCAACAGTGTTCCCATTCATGAGCGCCACCCTACCATTCCCAGTGACGCCAGACCAGTGTAAGTCAGCAACAGTGTTCCTGATCACTGCCACACCAGTCCTAGTGGCACTAGACCAGTACAGCCAGCAACAGTGTTCCTAATCACTGCCACACCTGTCCCATTGTTACCAGACCAGTGCGGCCAGCAACAGTGTTCTGGATCTCTTCCACACCAGTACAGTGTCATCAGATCAGTGCAGCCAGCAACAGTGTTCCTGATCACCACCACACCAGTCCCAATATCCAGCACAATGTAAGCCAGACACAGTGTTCCTGATCGCCACCACACCAAACCGGTACAGCCAGCAACAGTAATCCCGAATGTCACCACACCAGTCTTAGCGTTACCAGACCAGTTTAGCCAGCAACAGTGTTCCTGATCACCATGACACCAGTTCCATTGTCGCAAGACCAGTGTAAGCCAGCAACAGTATTCCTGATCATTGCTACACACTAGGGCCAGGGTCACCAGACCCATATAAGCCAGCTACAGTGTTAGCACTTTCCCATGGTAATGCAAGGATTCCTCCACTCACAGCCTGAAACTCTGATTGGCTGCCTGCAACCTTTTATTATTGGTTGAATCTGAGATATCTGTTTGACTACAGTACTGAAGGAAATATCTTTTTACATTTAAACAATAATAAAAGGCTGCAGGCATCAAATTAAAGGCTCATCCTTTAAATAATGAGGAGCCCTTATATACAGCAGAGCAGGCAGCCAATAATAAGATAGACAGAAATAAAGAAGAGACACCCAGGGATGGGGGGAGGGAAGGGGTGTTCCTTATTTCCTCTTATTTTTTTACCCCATCACCTGGAGTCATGAGTGTTTTCAGGGCTCAGGCTGTGAATGCAGAGGTCTGGAGGCCTTAATAATGCATCGCGGCAGAGCAGCCAGCCATTAACCCCTACGTAAGGTACGTAGGCATTATTGGCTGGCTGCTGTGCTGCAACAGATTATTAAGGGCTCCTCATTACAGCCTTAGCCTCTGATTGGCTGCCTGCATCCCCACAGCCTTCTATTATTGGTTGAGTTTTTGACTACAGTAGAAATGCTATCTCAGATTCAACCAATAATAAAAGGCTGCAGGCTGCGGGCAGCCAATCAGATACTCCAGCTGTGAATAAAGAGGAGCCATTACTAATCTGTACTACAGGCGGTCCCCTACTTACAAACATCCGACTTACAAACGACTCATACATACAAACGGAGGGAGACAACAGGAAGTGAGAGGAAATCTACCCCTAGGAAGGGAAATTCTCTCCTGTTATGCCCTGTACACATGATCAGACATTGATTGGACATTCCGAAAACAAAATCTATCGTTTTTTTCCGATGGATGTTGGCTCAAACTTGTCTTGCATACACACGGTCACACAAAGTTGGTCAGAAATTCCGAACGTCAAGAACGCGGTGATGTACAACAGGTACGATGAGCCAAGAAAAATGAAACTGTGATCAGGTTCCCTACATCTACTGTGTGTGACAAGCTGAGATCCTGAGGTCACTGGAAGCCCAACTCCCCACCACCTCCTCCTCCTCGCCTGCAGTCGGCAGCCCATGGTCCAGGCTGGGGGGGACAGAAAGACGGGGAAACCTGATGCCTCTGCGTGTCTTCACAGCTTCGCTTGCATTCTCTCTGTCATGTTCTTCCCACTCCTGGACGGGGGAGGAGGGCCAATGATGTCAGTGGATCACACATTCTCTGACTCTTTTTGTCACACGCTCTGGCCCTTCTCCACAGACAACAATGGGGCTGGCTGGGGCATCAGACCAAGCACATGCGGGACTGGCGGGACTAATTTCTCTCTAAATTTTGCGCCCGGGGCGACAGTACCGGCTGCCCCCCCCCATGCTACACCACTGACAAAAATCCTTGCACCGGCCCTGGCTATAGGTGATTGTACTCTAAGCTATATTTCCTTACCACTCGTAGAGGTAAGCATTACAGTACACCGTTTTAATACAAGGTTGGGTCATTTTTTGATACAGATGGTGCAATGTCCAGTAAATAATCAGTCCAGTCTTTGAAAAAGTCTCACACATATAGTATCCCCATACTCAGGAGAAGCAGCAAAATGTATTTTGGGTGAAATTCTAATATCCATGCCATTCATGAGAAATATCTTATTAATTTGACAAAAATATATATAAAAAATACATTTTCATTTTCTCTACCTTTTCTAAAAACTTGTGGCAAAAAAAAAAAATCTTTAAAACACTCACTATGCCTCTTATAAAATACCTTGGAGTGTTTGCTCTAGGATAAAAAGACCCACACATGCTGTATCTCCATTCTTGGGAGAAGTAGCAGAATGTGCTTTGGGGTGTAATTGTAGGTATGCCTGTGCCATTTGTGAGAAATAACTTGTTAAAAGATAACTGTAAAATAAAATAAAATGGTATTTACTTTTTTATGGCAAAAAATCATTACTTCAAAAAACTCACCATGCTGAACAATACCTTGGAGTGTCTGCTTTTCAAAAATGGTAAATCTGGGGGTTTTTTTTATTTTTTTTTTTACTGTCCTGGAATTTTAGGACCTCAAGAAATTAGATAGGCAGTCAGAGCATCAGGGCTGATAAATTTCAAATATGTATGTATATACTGTATATACACACACAAATGCCCTGTACACACGATAGGATTTTCCGTCAACAAAATCTATGTTTTTTTTTCCGACGGATGTTGGCTCAAACTTGTCTTGCATACACACGGTCACACAAATCTTGTCGGGAAATTCCGAACGTCAAGAACACGGTGACGTACAACATGTACTACGAGCCGAGAAAAATGAAGTTCAATAGCCAGTGCTGCTCTTCTGCTTGATTCTGAGTATGCGTGGAACTTTGTGCCTTGGAATTGTGTACACACGGTTGGAATTTACAACAATGGATTTTGTCTGAAAATTTGAGATCCAGATCTCAAATTTTGTGTGTCGGAAATTCCGATGGAAAATGTCCGTTGGAGCCTACACACGGTCAGACTTTCCAACAACAAGCTCTCATAGAACACTTTCAGTCGGAAAATTCTATCATGTGTACAGGCCAAAAGAGTGAACTACACCATTGCACCATAGTTTTTAGACTCTATAACTTTCACGCAGACTAAATAATATACATTTGTGTAATTCTAAGCCCATGCACTATGCCCATGTTGTCTGGTACAAATACTGTATCTAATTAATTTACAACTTTGTGTAAAAAATACATTTTCATTATCGTTCCACATTTTCCAGAAACATATGGCAAACAAAATAAATTTCTAAAGACTCACTATGCATCTTACAAAATACCTTGGGGTGTTTGCTTTTGAAATGTCGTAATTTTGTGGATGTTTCTACTGTCTTCGCGCTTCAGGGTCTCCAAACATGCTGCAAAAAATATAGGTGGTATCCCCATACACAGAAGGAGTAGCAGAATGAGTTTTCAGATGTAATTCTACATATGCCCATACTGAAATATCTTATTGGTTTACAACTTTGTTTAAAAAAAATACATTTTACTTACTCGAGAATAGACTTCTTTCTGGTGGACCACCGGTTACTTGAGGCAGTCACCGGTACAAGTATTGGTAACATGACCTTCTCAGACCACGCGCCGGTGTGCCTACAAATGAAAATAGGGGAGCGCCAAATCCTGGGCAGTAGTTGGAGACTGAACGAAGATCTCCTTCAAGATAAGGAAATTGATAAGAGAATTAAAGAAGAATTAGACCTGTACTTTAAAACAAATGTACCCGGGGAGATATCAGAGTCAACAGTTTGGGAGGCCCACAAAGCTTATATTAGGGGCATTTTAATGATGGTGGGAGCTGAGAAAAAAAAAAGAATGGTAAAAGATAAGACCGCCCTGTCAAAAGAAATTTATGAGCTGGAGCAGCAACATAAGACATTGGGAGGCGGGGAGGTGTTAGCAAGGCTACATAGGAGAAGAGAAGATATGCGGGACCTAATTGAGCAAGAAACGCGTAAGGCATACAACCTCATGAAAAAAGAAAGATACATTAGTGGCAACAAAGCGGGTAAATTCCTGGCAAGGGCTTTGAGAAAAAAGAAAAACATCAACTATATTGAAAAAATAAAGACAAAGTCAAGGGAAATCAGATATAAAACGAGCGATATCGCGAAAGCATTCCAAGAATATTACGGAGGGTTATAAGCAATTAATAAAAATGAACTGCAAGAGGTTATCTGGGAAAAAAGAGAGAAAGTAAAAAATTACCTAAAAGGTGCTCGATTACCTAAAATTGCGGAAAGCGATAAAGCCATTTTAAAGGCCCCTATAACAGAAATGGAGCTCAGAAAAGCCCTCCAGGAAACCCCAACTGGTAAAAGTTCAGGGCCCGATGGGTTGACAGTCCTATACTATTAAAAATACCAGGACCTATTGATCCCCAAAATGTGTTCATACATGAATGGGATAGGGGAGAAATGGGAGATGAGGAAGGAAGCACTAGAAGCCTGTATCACTCTCATTTGGAAAGAGGGAAAAGACAGCACATTATGCTCTAGTTATAGGCCCATATCACTCCTAAACGTAGACACGAAATTATTCGCTAAAATTCTAGCTGATCGGATGAAACGGATAATTAATGAGATCATACACCCAGACCAGGTGGGATTTGTACCAGGTAGAGAAGGGAGGGACAATGGTATTAAAACATTACTGATTGTCCAGAAAATTAAAGATAGTGGAGCCCCAGGACTACTCCTGTCAATTGATGCTGAAAAAGCTTTTGACAGGGTAGACTGGGGCTTCATGTGGGGCACACCAGAGGAGATCGGACTGGGTGATAGAATGCTCAGCTGGATAAAGGCCTTATATACCTATCCCACAGCAAGAGTGAAGGTAAATGGCACCCTCTCTGAACCATTTGAAATGCGCAACGGCACTAGACAGGGGTGCCCACTCTCCCCACTGTTTTTTGTGTTGGCTTTGGAGCCCCTCCTATCTAAGGTAAGGCAAAACCCGGATATTAGTGGGGTTAAAATGGGTAAAGAGGAGTATAAACTAGCTGCCTATGCGGATGACATATTATTCTATGTCATCCGCCCGAGGACCACCCTCCCGAATTTGATAGCGACCATAAAAGAGTACGGGAGGCTTTCCAACTTCCGGGTCAACCCGGCTAAGTCGGAAACATTAGATATTTATAAAGGCAAATTAGGTGACACTGCATATCAAAAAATGTTCCCGTTTAGATGGGGGATAAAAGAACTTAACTATTTAGGAGTTAAAATAACCTTATCTAAAGAGTCATTATTCCAGGCTAACTTTATATCACTCCTCAACGAGATAAAGAATGAATTGAATAGAATCTCACAAATCCAACTTTCATGGGGAGGAAGAATTAATTTATATAAGATGACAATCTTGCCAAAAATCATTTACAAGATGCAAATGCTCCCAATCCCACTCCCACGGGTCTTTTTCAATAGTTTGCATACCATGTTTTTAAGGTTCATTTGGAGAGGGAAAAAACCTTGAATAAATTTTACACAATTAACTAAAGATAAGATAAATGGGGGGTGGGGGGCACCTGACATTAGAAAATATTATGAGGCAATTGCCTTATCACGTATACTAGATTGGGTTAAAAATAATAAAGAAAAACAATGGGTGAGAATAGAGAATACAATGAGTGAAGCAACGTTGGGTAGGATAGTATGGATACCACCACAGTATAGAACATTGAGCACGGAAACAAAGGAGATTTGCACAAAAGGGAGCACTGGAAGTTTAATTCACTATCAATCCCGCTTAAGGACACAGAATATTTTGCACCGGTAAAAGAAGACTTGTTTGGGAAGTGGATATTGAAGGAAGATGCCCAACTAAAAGATGTCATGAGACAGTGCAAAATATGTACATTTCAAGAACTAAAGGATAAAGATGAATGGTTTGTCATAGACTTTTGGCGGTACAAGCAATTGATTCATTTTGTTGACTCACTCCCACAGCCAATTAGGTCGATGGAAAATCTGCTCCCTCTGGAGAAAATATGTATAGAGAAAAAAGTGAAAGGGGGGGTTTCCAAGATGTATGAAGTACTAATGGAATCAGGGGGTGCAGTGATTCCGCCATGCATTAAGAAGTGGGAGAAGGAATTGGATATCAAGCTTAACGAAAGGGAGGTGTGGCAGATTTTGAAAAGGGTGAATGCCACCTCGGTTAACTGTAAATTATCTGAGATGAACTATAAATGTCTGGCAAGAATGTACATTACCCCCGATAGAGCACATGGAATCCAGAGGGAAACATCGCAGTTATGTTGAATTGGATGTAAAGAAATAGGGACAATGGCGCACATTTGGTGGCAGTGCCAGAAATCAAAAAATACTGGGATGAGATAAGGAGAACCATTAGTGAGATTATTAATATCGTTATCCCTGAGGACCCTTGGGTGTGTTTACATCATGGGAGCGAGGTGCCCATGAAGACATACCTGAAATCGTTATTACCACAGCTCCTTAATGCAGCCAAAAGTCTTATACCCAGATATTGGCACGATAAAAGAAGACCTACAATGCGGGAGTGGTTCAACAAAATTAATGAAATTCATTGTCTCGAATATTTGAGGTACAGTGAAGGGGCAGGAATGGAAGTTTTCGAGACGAAATGGAGGGACTGGGTAAAATATAAGCACTCACTCCGAGCGGCCGAGGCGTGGGGAATATAGTTGGATGCCTCATAGTTAACACAGAAACTAGACGATTAATATCAGAGAAAGTGAGATGAGTAATGACCAGATTAGATAGGAGTAATGGTAATAGGGCCAGGAGTTGCGAAAGCAATAAGAGTTGCGAAGGTCAGGGCCTGGAGGGGGTGGGGTGGGTGATAGCGGGGTAGAGTAGGGGGGGAGGGTTTAGGAGGGTAGTAGGGGATAGATAATTTAATGGGGTTGATTTGTACTTTATATTACTATGATCAATTGGTTAATAATGACTGTTGATAACGCCACAATGATGTGAAAATGTAAAGGGACGAGATTAAACTGTAAAGTTGAAACAACAGCCCCGGAAAATACTTCGCAGAAGTGGCAAAAAAAAAAAAATACATTTTAATTTTTTTTCAGCTTTTTCCATAAAGTTATGGAGAAAAAATAAAATCGTCAAATAACTCACCATGCCTGTTAAAAATACATTTGGGTATTTGCTTTCCAAAATGTGGTTATTTTGTGGGTGTTTCTCTTGTCCTGGCAGTCTAGGGCCTCCAAACATAAGATCCTGTATAGTATATAGTCAGGAAATTAAATGGCTAATTTATGCTCCTTGAAAGCCTGAAGAGGCCTTTGGCTTTTGGACCACATCATGTGGCTAGACTCCAAAAAAGTCTCACATATGTGGTATCTCCATATTCGGGAGGAATAGCAGAGTTTGGTTATAGCAGCTTTGGGATGCAATTCCTATGCCCCGTACACACGATTGGACATTCCGACAACAAAATCCATGGATTTTTTCCGACGGATGTTGGCTCAAACTTGTCTTGCATACACACTTGTCGGAAATTCTAAACGTCAAGAACGCGGTGACGTACAACACGTATGACAAGCCGAGAAAAATGGAGTTCAATAGCTCTTCTGCTTGATTCCGAGCATGCGTGGAACTTTGTGTGTCGGAATTGTGTACACACAATCGGAATTTACGACAATGGATTTTGTTGTCGGAAAATTTGAGATCCAGATCTCAAATTTTGTGTGACGGAAATTCCGATGCAAAATGTCCGGTGGAGCATACACACGTTTGGAATTTCCGACAACAAGCTCCCAACGAACATTTTCCGTCGGAAAATCCGACCGTGTGTACGGGGCATAAGTATGCCTATGCTGTGTGTGAGAAATATGTTATTAACTGACAACTGTATGTAAAAAAAAAAACATTTTTATTTTTTTTCTTCATTTTCCAAAAACTTGTGGCAAAAATATGTGATCCTTAAAAGACTCTTTAATTAACAGTGTTAATTTCGTAGACGAAAATATTTTCGTCTACGAAATTAACACTATTTTAGTAAACTAAAATACGACTAAAACTAAAACAATTCAGATGACTAAAATACGACTAAAACTAAAGTGGCATTTTAAGACTATGACTAAAACTAAATTGAATGTTGGAAATATTTGCAGGTAATATGTGCAATGGCAGTCAATGAAGTTTACAGACTTTTTTTTTTATATTTTTAAGTTGCACTTTTGTCAAAAAGCAATATTTTTGTTTGTTTATGAAACTCTGTTATATGAAACAGCTAAATCTGTGTCTGTAGTGCATGATCAAACCTTAATACCATAAGTAGCAAAATGTTATTAGATTTTTACTCCAGGAGTATATAATGAGTTTGGCAATTCAAGAGAAATGCTTAAATAATGCATTACAATTTAACTAAACCCATTAGATTTAAGTATGTGAGAAAAAAGGGTGCTACCATGTCAATATCACAAAGCTGTATTATAACATACCTAAATATTATGAAACCATAAATGTAAAACAATTAACACCATGAAAAAAATAGTAAATACAAATTATAAATACTGTAGCGTAGAACTAAAAGAAAAATATTCTTTTAATTGTGACAAAAAACAAAAAAATGAAAAATTAAAACTATTAAAATTCTGTGTCCAATAAATCCAATAATTAAACTCCAACACCGTTGTGTCTGTTAAATATTGTGCTCCAATATTCAAAGAAACAGTGCTTCACCCAAAGTGAGATAATCTATTTCGCTCACCAGAAACATTTACCCAGCAAGTCACCATCAAGAATGGATATGTGTAAATCTTGCCACTCAATTGATAAGCCAAACTTAATCCATTCAATCTTCTATCTCCTTTCCCAATCACAAGCTCTACAAAGACAGCTCCACCAATGAGCCACAGATAGGCAGATGATATTGTAATAACGTTTTTATTTCGGATGATTCTTAAAACAATTAACAGAATATTTTTCTTTTGGTTCTACGCTATTTATCATTTCTATTTACATTTTTTTTCATGGCATTATTTGTTTTACATTTATGGTTTCAACCCTGGTATGCCCCGGGCGGTGACGTCACAATGGGGTGGGGCCACCGGATGACGTCAGCGGGTGGCCCCGCCCCATGCCAGTTTAAGTCATGACACACGCAAGCCCAGCATTACAAAGGGAGATCGCGTTGAGTTAACATCGGAAGAAGAACAGAGGGAGAAGACCCAGCAAAAGAGCAAGAAGACCCGATAGAAGAGCGAGAAGACAGCGGCAAGAGAAGACCCAGCAGAAGAGGGAGAAGACAGCGAAGAGAGGAGAACCGGAGAAGGAGAAGAACCGGAGAGGGAGAAGAACCGGCAGAGGGAGAAGACATTGCCGGAGGAGGGAGAAGATCCAGAGAAGGGAGAAGAAATCGGAAGAGACGCTGGAGCTGCTATAGTAAAATACTTTAAAAACCTGTGTACTGTGTTTATTTCTGACACTTTTTTTGGGTGAATGGGTAGGGGTACAGTATACCCCATACTCATTCACATAGGGTGAGGGGCCAGGATCTGGAGGTCCCCTTGTTAAAGGAGGCTTCCAGATTTAGATAAGCCCCCCGCCCGAAGACCCGGACAACCACCGGCCAGGGTTGTCGAGAAGAGGCCCTTCTCCTCAAAGCACCCACCCCCCATGTTGAGGGCATGTAGCCTGGTATGGTCCAGGAGGGGTGAGGGGTGCTCGCTCATCCCCCCTTTCCTGACCTGCTGGGCTGCATGCTCGGATAAGGGTCTGGTATGGATTTTGGGGGGACCCCACGCCTTTTTTATGGGCGTGGGGGTTCCCCTTAAAATCCATACCAATTCGAAGGTCTGGTACATCCTGGGGGGGAAACCCACGCCATTTTTTTCTTTCATTTTGCTGGGGGTTCCCCTTCAAGATCCTCAGCACACAAGTCGCACTGCAAGCTGGATCATCATGATCCGTCTTCTGGTGCGACTTCTATTCAAATCAATGGGCTCCCATAGGGAACCATTGATTTTGAATAGAGGCAGAGAAACGCTGCTAAAAGCTAGAGCGGCTAAACGCGCATTGACGCCAATGCAAAACGCTGATAAAATCTCTTTTTTAATGCCGATTTTTTCCTGGCATCGGTACTAGCTTTGCAGCTTGTTTTTTATAACGCCCATGGGCATGAGGCCTTATGGTTTCCTCATATTTAGGTATGTTATAAATTAAGCACACAGCTTTGTGATATTCACAGGGTTGCACCCTTTTTTCTCACATATTCATTACCATTAGTGTCTCACTAATATTAGTTCCCCATAACTAATCTCCATGGGTAAAGTGGACCACTTTGGGGGCATGGCCTGGTTGGAGCCTGGGCTGAGGCTGTCATAAACCTTTATACAAGGTTTTGTAAAGGTGTGCGACTTCTAGGACTTTTTGATTTCTCATTGGGAATAAGATGATAGAAGAGCTGGACAGGTGGAAAGGGACACAATATCAGTGATGTTCTCTTCTAAATGTTACATTCCAAGTGACAAGGTGTGTGGTACCCAGGAAAGAAGAGGTTCACAGTACAGGGTATCTGATTATGTTGACAAGCAAAGAAAGTGCACTCAGGCTGACACTGACCCAGGTGTAAGTGTAAGTTTCAGAGCAGAAGAGCTCCAGGTGCTGGCTGAATGCTAGGCAAAGCAGGCTTGAATGGAGGAGAAGATTTGGATGCCGCACACCGGATGTAGTAAAAAAACTTCACTTTATTGAAAAAATGGGATCATCAAAATAACAAGACTGTCATGCAGTCTTACCTGTACTTTCTGCATGACAGTCTTGTTATTTTGATGATCCCATTTTTTCAATAAAGTGAAGTTTTTTTACTACATCCGGTGTGCGGCATCCAAATCTTCTCCTCCATTCAAGCCTATCTGATTATGTTGAGTTCACATGAACGTGACCCTGGGTATTGGTGAGGGCATACCCCGAAGGGAGAGCATACCTCGCGTGCCAGGCAAATAGGCCCCACCCACATTTTGGGCGGCACAGTGGTGTAGTGGGTAGCACTCTCACCTAAAAAGGGTTGCTGGTTCGAATCCCAATCACGACACTACCTGCCTGGAGTTTGCATGTTCTCCCTTTGCCTGTGTGGGTTTCCTCCGGGTACTCCGGTTTCCTCCCACACTCCAAAGACATGCTGGTAGGTTAATTGGCTTCTGTCCAAAATTGGCCTTGGTATATAAATGTTAGGGACCTTGGATTGTGGGCTCCCTGAGGGTAGAGACAAATGTGAGTGTGCGATATATGTGTGGCGCGCTGCGTAAAAAAAAATTGACACAGCGCTATATGGGTACCTTAAATAAAAATAGGGATAATTGTAGACACGCACCCACACTCGCACAGGTTGAACTCGATGAACTGGTGTCTTTATTCAACCTTACTAACTATGTAACTATGTAACTATATATGTTAACACATAATAATTTAACGGTTAAAATTTACCATTGGGTGTTGGGGTCAGATTATAGGTTATGTTTCAGGGGTGGATTAAATGAAAGAGCTCCTGGCAAACAACTAAAATAAATATATAAAATATGTATTTACTATTTTATCTGCTAAAGCATTCTCTACAGTCAGTCTTGGCATTCCCACACCTCTCCCACTCTGCCCAACCAAGACAATCATTGCTGTACTACCCGATTCACCTCTCTGCTCACTCGTCAGAGGTGATGCTGCTAATTTATTGGTGAATATGTGACAGAGAAAACTGCATTGCTGTGTGTGTTGCCTCCCTGGCTGTGATTTCTGGAAAATGTGCATAAATCACAAGACTGACTGTACAGAATTGCAAAACCATTTAGTAGAGAAAACCTCATTTAGCTGTTTTAGTCCTGCTTTGCTTAGTGAAGCCCAGTACCAACCTTTTATTTAGTTTTGGATGGAATGAGAAAGGGTATAAACCTCTGTCAAGTTTTTCCTGCCACTGGTGAGTTATCACATGATCGCTAATCTGAAATAGTCCTTGAGCAGGAACTACTCTACAAGTGCTTTTATGTTCTTCAATTGTAGGAAGAAACCAGAACATCTGGATGAATCCCAGAAATACACAGGCAGAACATACAAACTCCATGCAGATAAGTAGGAATAGGACTCCATATCCAATCCTGATCCAGCACTGTGACCCAGAGCAGCAGTGTTGCTCTCTCTCTCTCCTCATAAGCTCAGAGACAGCAGCAGGAGCCATTGGTTCCTGCTGCTGTCTGTCAATGCTAGTGAGCAGAAAGCGCGGGTGGGACCGAGCCACACTGTGTGTGTCTATGGACACACAGAGCTGGCTTGGGATTGAGCCCACACATATGGCCCCATAGAAAGCGGTTGCTATGGGGGTAGACACTGAAGAGGAGGATCCGACAGTGGCGGCGGGGGACCCCAGAAGAGAAGGATCAGGGCTTCTCTGTGCAAAACCATTACCAGGGGAGAATACCACAAGGAATACATCCTCCAGCCCTGCTATCTGACTTTCTCTTTCAAACAGAAACTAGATGGTGTTTAACCAAAATACAGGATACAAAGATCATTTATCATTGGACAGGCCTGAAGTACCACAGCTATTGCATATTTGTGTCTGCTGTATGCATTGCACGACTTAATTATCAATGTTTCCTGTAGTGTATTTACTTTCATCATACATCTACATCAAACAGAATACGCAAGCAGCATGAGTAGTAACTGCAAAAGAAGAAAGGGAGGTCGAATTTAAGATTTTTCTGAAACCAACAGTTGAAACCAGATTTCCAGCTGTTCTAACTTGCGGAACAATCCCCTGATTCCCAAATTTGCTAGCCTCAGCAGTTATGCACAGCAGGGTAACCCTCTGTGTACTCAGAAACCAGCAGATTGCTAAGTGTTACAATATTTTATTACCTAAGCAGCTACAAAAAGTTAAGCTTTGCAACCTGCCTTTGCTTTAACATCACCCTTTAGCAATGACCACAGGTCTTAGTAGCACAATTGCATTAGGTTGATGACAACCAAAAACTGCCCACGGCTGCAGATAGGTAAATATGACACAACTTTTTATGAGGGTTGATTCATCGTGTCCCCCCCCCCCTGTATTCATTCACTCTCACCAAGCTGTTTGTTATGCTTTTCTTTTTTATTTATATAATATATATAGTGTCCTTCAGGATGTGCCAAGTGAGACCTTGCCTCTTACCTGAGCTGAGTGGTCCTTGGTGGTGCTGAAGGCTGTAATAACACATCTGCTCCACTCTTTGCACCTTTACAAAATGGTCCTTCAAGGAAGGGCTCATGACACCCTTCACTCACAGTATGTCCTCAGTCTTCTGGGTTGAGTTACTCTGGACATCATCCAATTGGAAAGACTGAGGACATCTTGTGGCAAAAAGAGAGTATTCTGGAGGACTGCCACAGAATAAAGGTATTCGTGGTTTACTCTTTCTAATGCTTTATAGTAGCAATAAAGCCTAGCTCTAACTATTCCTAAAAACATTCCCTCCTCCTACCTACCCTGAATAGAAAAAGATGTGTGTACTTACCTATTTTTTATTTAGTTCAGTCCAGTCAGTTGATTCAGCAGCTCCAACTTCAATGTGAAAGGTGTGTAAGGAAGCGCTCACAACATTGGCTGTCAATCCCTGGAACCATAACATCACTCATAGACTCCCATAGCCCAGCCGTTGTCTGCACTCTCTCTTTTCTTCTGCAGCAGCCACTCGGTGACACAGAGGAGCTGGAGCTGTGGGATCACATGACCACACCAAACCAGACAAGGTTTAAAAATTGGTAAGTGCACAAATCATTTTAATACAGGGTATGCAAGATAGGTAGCAGGATGGGGGAGGGAAGCTTTTAAAGAATAGCTATATTAGCCTTTTCTTTCACTTTAAGGGGCTGTGCACTTCAGTGCACATCAGTGCACTTTTGATGCGTTAAAACACACCTGCTCAGCACTTCAAAAAGGCATGTGAAATAGTCCCCTTTAAATGCTATGTAGCTGTTCACATCTGTGGACTGCATTTTTATACAATGCCCTTCACTTCTGGAAAGTCCTGCTTGCTGCATCTTTAGTGCGTTTTGTGAAAAGCACACCAAAAATACACCCTCCATTACAGTCAACGGTAGCAATACTGTGACGGACCGCCTGGCACCCCGCCTAGCTGCTTCCTCCAAGATACAGCTTCCTCGACTCTAGAGCCAGGAATCAGGTTTTATAGCTGAGCATTGCACCCAAGAACTAGAGGACACTAGCTTAGGTGCAAACAGGAACTGACTTTATTGTAAACTCACGCAGAATATATACCACACACAATGAGATAAGAGCTTGATCACATTATCCTAACCAATGCAACCTTAAATCACTTGCCGGCCTGCTCATGCAGATATACTGCGGCAGGTCGGCTCTCCTGCGCGAATCGTTATACCTGTAAGGCCGCCTGCGCAGGCGCAGTTGTGGGCGGTTGCTTCCGCTGCATGCTGTGGGAGCATGCCTGTTGGTCGGGCGGACTCGATATCTGCCAGCGACCAGCGATCGCCTATTACAGAGGCAGAACAGGGAACTGCCTTTGTAAACAAGGCGATTCCCCATTCTGACAGGGGACATGTCAGAGATCTACTGTTCCCAGTGATCCGGAACAGTGATCTCTGTCATGTCCCTGGCAGCCCATCCCCCCTACAAATAGATAAAAAGTGGTTCTGGACAGCCACACTCCGAATATGCCTTTAATTAAAAAAACTACAAACAAAAATACATGCCACAGCAGAACAAAAGAGCTAACGCGTTTCACACTATATGTAGTGCTCAGCTATGATTAAGCACTACATATAGTGTGAAACGAGTTAGCTCTTTTGTTCTGCTGTGGCATGTATTTTGTTTGTATTTTTTGAATAAAAGGCATATTCGGAGTGCGGCTGTCCAGAACCACTTTTTATCTATTTGCTATATGCATTGCCTGCACCTGTGGCTTCTTAACCGGTGAAGAGATTTACTTTTGGACGATCCTCCTGGAGCGGTGATACCTTCCTCTTCTTTCTATCCCCCCTACAGTTAGAACACGCTGAGGGAACACAGTTAGCCCCTTGATCGCCCCCTAGTGTTAACCCCTTCCCTGGCAAATAGCAAAAAGTTTAAAAAAAGAGGTTTTTTTTAAATTGTCATCCCTTTGTTTGTTTAAAGGGCAAAAAATAAAAACCACAGAGGTAATCAAATACCACCAAAAGAAAGCTCTATTTGTTGGAAAAAAAGGACCTAAATTTTGTTTGGGTACATCGTCGCACGCCCACGCAATTGTCAGTTAAAGCGACGCAGTGCCCCAGACAATCCGGCACCAAGCCCGCAGATACACAAAGTACTTTACACATGCTGTCACTCAGGTGTTTGGATTTCACTTGTGTAATCTGTCCATTACAAAAATCATCATAAGACAAAATCCATACAATGTTCCAGCAGTCTGAAAAAGTGGAATTCATTTATCTTCATAGATTTATCGAGGGATATTGTTGATAAATATTTCTGTCCCAAGTGGAGGAGCTTCTCCAACCCAGTATGCAGGAGCGCCACAATATTTCCTCTGACCATTAACCTGTACAAGATTACCTTTCCATCCACTCCAGAAGGGAAGCTTTTGTTGTCTTTATTCAGAGAATTACCGTATCTTTCGCTCCATAAGACGTACCTGACCCTAAGACGCACCTAGGTTTTAGAGGTGTACTAAAATATTTACCAGTGCCCATGAAATGCAGCCTGACCTGTGTCAAAGAAATGCAGCCTGACTATTGCCATTAATGCAGCCTGAATATTGCCATTAATGCAGCCTGAATATTACCATTAATGCAGCCTGAATATTACCATTAATGCAGCCTGAATATTGCCATTAATGCAGCCTGAATATTACCATTAATGCAGCCTGAATATTACCATTAATGCAGCCTGAAAATTACCATTAAAGCAGCCTAACTATTGCAATAAATGCAGCCTGACCTGTGCCATTGCTTGGGCTGCTCTGTCTCCTCAGCAGGTGTCAGGCCGGGAGATCACCCGGCGCTCGTGGGGGCCTGGGATGTCTGTCTACCAATACTAGCATTGCGACCAAGGTGGGGGTGCGTTGATGACGGCGGCAGGGAGCCATGCTGGTGGTGGCGTGGTAGGTGCCGGAAGTGGCGGGTTGGCGTAGCCTGTCGTATATTCACACCATAAGACGCAGAGACATTTTCCCTCATATTTTTTGGGGAAAAAAGTGCGTCTTATGGTCTGAAAAATACGGTAATCCAAGCCTCACTCTCAGCGTTCATCAGGTTGTTGTCCATCATTAGAGAATGATCTGCTCTCTCCATGGGAACGGAGCTCTTTTCTATGCTCTGACCGGCAGAATAAGACAAAATCCCCGGTCTTCTCCATGGGCTATAATCAGTGGGTAGAAAGCTAGCCCCTAGTCCCCTCCAAAAGTTCCTGTCCCGGTTGGGTTTGTCAATCATACTTCCCAACTTTTGAACTTCAGAATGAGGGACAATTGAGGGAGGAAGTGAGCTGCGGTGCGTGTAGCATGCTGCTGTGAAACGTGGGTGTGGCCAAAGTCTTAATGGTGGGAAGGGCTTAAGGGTCGTGTTTAAACAAAGCCCAGGCTCCCTTGTACATATAAAATACACTTTGGTTGTCTTGTCTGAGCCTAAAACACTCTCTCACTAATGCCCTTCAAGCTCTTTCACCAATGCCCCACCAGGTCTCTCACCAGGTCTCTTACCACTGCCCCCCTCCAGCTCTCTCAGCATTGCCCCCCCAGCTTTCTCATCAATGCCCCTCCAGGTCTTTCACCAATGCCCCACCAGCTCTCTCACCAATGCCCCCCTCCAGCTCTCTCACCAATGCCCCCCCAGCTCTCTCACCAATGCCCCTCCAGCTTTATCACTGATACCCCCCAGCTCTCTCACCAATGCCCCCCCAGGTCTCCTACTAATCCCCCCAGCTCTCTCACCAATGCTCCCCCCAGCTCTCCCACCAATGCGACCCCCAGCTCTCTCACTAATGCCCCCCCCAGCTCTCTTATCAATGCCCCCCTGGCTCTCTCACCAATGCCCCCCAGCTCTCTCACTGATACCCCCCAGCTCTCTCACTAATAACCTCCTAGCTCTCTCACCAATGTCACCCCCCAGCTCTCTCACTAATCCCCTTAGCTCTCTCACCAATGCTCCCCTGAGCTCTCTCACTAATGCCCCCCGGCTCTCTCACCAATGCCCCCGCTCTCTCACTAATGCCCCCCAGCTCTCTCACTGATACCCCCCAGCTCTCTCACTAATAACCCCCTAGCTCTCTCACCAATGCCACCCCCCAGCTCTCTCACTAATCCCCCTAGCTCTCTCACCAATGCTCCCCTGAGCTCTCTCACTAATGCCCCCCAGCTCTCTCACCAATGCCCCTCGCTCTCTCACTAATGCCCCCCAGCTCACTCACCAATGCACCCCTGCTCTCTCACTAATGCCCCCCCAGCTCTCTCACCAATGCCCCCCTGCTCTCTTACCAATGCCCCCAATTTTTTTTTTAAGCACAGTGCCGCTGACAGAGCTCCCAGTGTCAGAATTGTAGCACAGAGCTGAGGAGCAGTTTGACAGCACTTCCCTCGGCTCCATGCTACAGTTCTGATAGATGGGAAAAGAAGCCTCCTTGGAATCCCTAAATTGAAAAAAAAAATGCAGATGGCTGTGGTGCCGGGACCCGCTGCACCCATCAGCAAATGTGGAGCATATGCCCTGTGTGCCTGGTGCTTGCACACAAAAGCTGGTGGAGGAAGCCAGTGGGAAAACATCCTCTACCGGATTATGTTTGACAAGCTGAAAAGTGAAGGGCTGCATGACTCCTCTTACCAGGCAGAAGATGCTGAGAGGCAGGAAGTGGGAGCCAAGACAGGGGCAGAGCTGGAAGGTGGCCTGCAAAGTTTGTCATTGGTTGCTAGGACATTGGCAGTCCTGGCAACCAATGACTGCACTGAGAGGGGGGAGGGAAAGCAGAAATTGCAGGTAAAGTCTTCTAAAAGGAATCCTTACTTGGTGCTGGATTGCTGTGGTGCAAAAGTGTCGCAAATACTTCATGAATGCTTCATTAAAGTGACACAGCAGATTTATTGAACCCCCCCCCCCTCCCCCCCCAATATGCGTTGCGCTGAATTTTAATGCAATACATCAAAAACATGCTAAAAAAGTGATATGCGCATATCATGATAGGTGCATATCACAATGTAATCGGGCTCAGTGATAAGACTGTGAGAAATAGGGGTGTGAAAAAGGTTAAAGTGAAACTTTTTTTGTTTTTTAGATAAAGAAACTGTCTGGCTTTTATTACTGACTGAGATCACACACATACATTTGTTGGGCTTCCAACCTTGTTTCCTGCTTGTTGGGAATTAGAGTTGAGGGAATGGTTTGGTCCGAGCATGAGTTTGGGCCGAACATTAGCTTTTTGTCCGTTTGTCAAACACCCGAGTTATCGGGGCGTTCAAACTTTTTTCAGCCCGCCAAACAACCGCAATGCATTGCGCCCCCACACAGTGCATTGGAAGCCCTGATTGGCTGAAGCAATGAAAGCTTTGCCCAATCAGGGCACATAGCACTGTCAGAGTCATGATTGGACACTGTGATGATGACTCTATCACTGCTCTTAGTCCCAACCCACACTATAAAAGTATTCTTCCCATTGCGGCTATATGCAGTGTGATATTGGCGTGGAGAGGGATAGAACAGGGCTCTGTTCAGTGCTACTAGCAAGTTAGTGTGCTATAGTGTACTATTGTGATTCTATTGTGAGTGTAGAGTGTCAGTTTAGTGTGAATCCATTGATAGTGCAATGTGAGTGTAGTGGGACCGTTCATTTTTACTTTAGTTTCAGTCTACTGAGAATCTAGTGATAGTGCAGTGTAAGTGTAGTGGGACCGTTCATATTTACTTTAGTGTAATTTTATTTTGTCAGGGCAGGTTTCCTGCAGTATATTTCAGTGCGTTACTGCGTGTTTAACGCAGTATTTTGCAGTGCATTATTGCAAGTTTACCGCAGTATATTGCAGTGCGTTAGTGCACATTTAACCCAGTATATTTCAGTGCCTTATTGCAGGTTTACTGCAGTATATTGCAGTGCGTTAGTGCACATTTAACGCAATACATTGCAGTGCGCTACTGCACGTTTAACGCTGTATATTTTTAGTGCGTTACTTCACGTTTAACGCAGTATATATCGATGCATTGGTGCAGTATATTGCTGCATGTTTAACGCAGTATATTTCAGTGCATTATTACAGGTTTGCTGCAGTATATTGTAGTGTTAGTGGAGTGTGTCTGTGTAGTGAGTACTCAAGTGCACCAAACCCTACTTTCCATTGATTAAAGTGCATCCATGCACACATTTCCCCATCTTTATTACATTTTGTTAATAAGGACCCCCCCCCATCATGTCTGGGAGGCCAACAAGGAGAGGCAGATGATAATGGCACTGTGAGGGTTCCAGCAGTGTCTGTGTCTACAGACAAAAGTGGACGTGGTCCATCCTCAGGCAGGGCATATTTTTTTCTGTTTAGTGATGTTACCCATGCTATCCAGCCACAGCATGCAGAGGAAGTGATGGACTGGCTTACTAAACCATCCTAATCCTCCATCACCCAAGCAGAGACTAGTGGCTTGTTCTGCCTCCTTGTCTACCACCAACACCCAAAGCCCAATTTTTCTGCCACTGTTTGACCAAGGAATATCATTTCATTTAAATGTTTGCTTTCATTAACCACTTCAATACCAGATACTTATACACCTTCCTGCCCAAGCCAATTTTCAGCTTTCAGAGCTGTCGCAATTTGAATGGCAATTGTGCGGTCATGCTACACTGTACCCATACAAATTTTTTATCATTTTGTTCCCACAAATAGAGCTTTCTTTCGGTGGTATTTGATCACCTCTGCAATTTTTAGCTTTTTGCGCAACAAATAAAAAAAGACTGAAAATTTTGAAAAAAATAAAGTTTTTCTTTGTTTCTGTTAAAATAATTTGTAAATAAGTAAGTTTTCTCCTTCAATGACAGGCACTGATATGGTTGCACTGACGGGCACTGACAAGGCGGCACCAATGGGCACCGATGAGGTGGCATCAATGAGGTGGCACTGATGAGGTGGCACTGATGGGCACTGATGCTAGGCACAGATAGGTGGCACTGATAGGTGGCACTGGTATGCGGCACTTATGGGCACTCATAGGCGGCACTGATGGGAACTCATAGGCGGCACTGATAGGCACTCATAGGCGGCACTGATGGGTACTTATGGGTGGCACTGATGGGTACTCATGGGTGGCAAGGTTGGGAGGCACGGATGGGCACTGATGATCACTGATAGGTAGGCACTGATGGGCATGGATGGGCAGTGAGAGGTGGTACTGATGGACACTGATGGGTGGCACTGATGAAACTGATAGGTGGCATTGCTGGGCATCACTTGTCTGATCTGCTGCATAATGTTGCCAGTCAGTGCCCATTTGTGGGCACTGATTGGCATATATTTGGCATATTTTTGTATATGTGGATGGCCATGGAGTACGTACCTGGCCATCCACATGTTGGGGGCTTTCCTGGTGGTCCTGGTGGCTTCCCTGGTGGTCCAGTGTGGGTATCTGAGGGGGGCTGCACTGATAAACAATCAGCGCAGACCCCCCTGTCAGGAGAGCCACCGATCGGCTCTCCTCCACTCGCGTCTGTTAGACGCGAGTGAGGAAAAGGCGATTAACGTCTCTTCCTGTTTACATCGTGATCAGCCATGATTGGACACGGCGATCACGTGGTAAAAAGCCTCCGCCGGAGGCTCTTTACCGAGATCGGTGTATCGGTGTGTCAGACTGACACACCACACCACCGATCACCGCCATGTGTGCCCCCACGGGCGCGCGGCGGCTGTTATCCTGCTGGACATCATATGACTGCGTCAGACTGACACACCACACCACCGATCACCGCCATGTGCGCCCCCACGGGCGCGCGGCTGCTGTTGTCCTGCTGGACGTCATATGACACCCAGTCAGGATAACTGAACCACCGCCCGGCCGTCATTCTATAAGCTATGCTATAGGCCATGCTATAGGCCGGGCGGGAAGTGGTTAAGAGTACCTATCTAGGGTTACGGTGTGAAGGCACCACCAACACCCAAAGCCCAATTTTTCTGCACCTGTTACTTCTATCCAAAAAGTCTGCGAAAGAGACACCAGAATTTATCCAAAAAATCTCCAATCTTTTTCCGAGTACACTAAATTGTGGCCTCACCATACAGACTGGCTCTCTAAGCCGTTTATAAAATAAAGAAAGCTTGAATGGAAAATGTCATTTTTTTGGCTTTATAAATGTCATTTTTGCTGCAGCAGTTTCTATACACAGTACAGCTGTGCCACTTTATAGGCAGACTAAGGGGGCCCCACAGGCACTATATTTTTTTACAAACTTTGTATTCATTGATACTTGTCCCCTAGGGCAGTACCCGGATCCCCATATCCTTTGTATGCCCAATTACTTGCATATAAGCCTTCAAAATGGGCACTTTTGATTTTTACAGTTCGGGTCCCATAGCCTTCAAATGCGTTCGTTATTCTATTCCGAACATTTGCGATGTTCAAAAGTTACGCTGCGAAGCGAATCAGGGGTCGTTCGGCCCATGTCTATTAGAAATATTTAATTACTTGAAATGCATAGCCATAGGGTAGAAAAGGAGAGGTTGGCAGTGGAAGATAAAAGCTCTGATCCCTTTTTTTGTCTGTCTTTTTTTTCTTTCTTTTTTTTTCTATCGTTGCTCTTATTTTATTATGTCCTTGCAGTGACTCTCCATTACTCACCATACTTCACCCCATAAGTTACTGGTTCAAAGCTCCTTTTAACACAGCATGGCATCTCCTATCAGTCTCCGTGTGTCCTGTCACATCAATAATGCAACAAAACAGAATGCTTGCAGTGGCACTAGGCCCAATACTTTTGCCCTTTCCAATTAGGCTTCCCACTGACGCTCATTCTGTGTTAATCTTTTATTATGCTTAAGCCTCATCCTTTGTATTGCCTGCATACAAGTACAATTGTCCATTGTAACAATGTGCAGCATTATACTTCGGTGCAAGTAGTTTTCTGATACATGTTACCCCAACCCTCATAAAAAAAAAAAGAAGGAAAATCAAGGAGAATAAAACGCTTCAAGGCGTTTTGCAAGGTGCATTCGGAAGCAGATGGCTGCACAGTGCTGTCACCCTCTTCAGTCTGTCAGCTTATTTTATTCCAGAAATCTGATATTGAACAATAGAGCAGGGATTTCCTGTTTCCTAGAGCTGTCCTCACATTGAACTTCTGCTACTGCAATACAGTACCTTCTAATAATACATTTTGCAACAGCAAATAATGAGATCATCTAAATCTACAACTTCACGTTACTGGGAGGAATAATGTCATCTACAACCATTGAGACTCAATTCTTTCATCTGATCTGGTTAAAAAAGTAGCAGATTATTATTTAAATTTGAGTAATTTTTTAAATCATCAGATCTAAACTGGCCGTGGAGCATAAATCATAATGCAGATTCAGGGAATTACCAACTCTGTGAAAAAGACAAAAGAGTTTAAAGTAGAACTATAGCCAAAACTTTAAAAAAAAAAATTGGATAGAGCAAGGGAGTGTTATAAACCCAGAAAGATTTTTGTTCTCCATCTGTGTCCCATTGCAGAGATTTCCCTTCACTTCCTGTCCCACAGCCAAACAGGAAGTGAGAGGAAACTCAACCAGAATTAGTGTCCCCATTGTAAGATTTCCCCCTATTACTTTTTTGGGGACAACCCAAAGTTTGGGTTTTTCTTTTACTTTCACTTTCAATGATAATAGTAAACAGGACAAATAAGGAGGGTTAATCTCCTTAACGGGGGCACAGACCGCAATATAAGCTGACGGAGGTTCTAATCCCTCTGCACTCTATCCAAAACTAAAAAAGAAAGTTTTGCCTTTAGATATACTTTAAGCTAAAGTCCAAACAGCCAAATAGACAGATAAAATATACTATATGGGAGCTGCCAAAAGATTTGTATTTTTTCTTCCCATCCTATCCTCTGTCTGGCAGGACAGGAGACCTGATTTCACATTTCATTCTCATATCGAGTAGTGGGAACGAGCGTTCCCGCTCGCGATTTTTGTTGCGTGATTTTGATTGTCGCACATAGGGCTACCCATTCATTTAAATGGGCTACCCTATGTGCTTTTGTCACCCAAAAGAGGCTCCTGCTCCTTTCTGGACAAGCGCTTTTTGGAGGATTTTTAAGCACAAGTCTGTCGTGTGACAATTGCGGCACAATCACACCATGTTTGTGGTGCTATTAAGAATAAATGTTAAGAAATGTGCGCCTTGCACATTTTGCCACGATTTAGAATCATGGGGAAGAATCACACGATTCTGCTCACAGTTCCAAATGGCATAATGTGAACAGGACCTTATTGTAAATATAAATTCTAGCAAGTGTTTTAACAACCTTTTTTTATTATTTATAGTTTAACCACTTAAGGACCGGAAGGATTTGCCCCCTTAATGACCAGGCCATTTTTTGCGATATGGCACTGTGTCGCTTTGACTGACAATTGCGCGGTCGTGCGAGGCTGTACCCAAATAAAATTGATGTCCTTTTTTTCCCACAAATAGAGCTTCCTTTTGGTGGTATCACCAAATGTCTCACTGCTTGTGATTAGCGCTGTGCAGTGCCAACTTCCTGGCGGGCTCTGCACGTGGAGTGTGCGAACACGCCGGAGCTCATCCTTACAGGTGACATTACTCATTTGGTGGCAGGCAGGTGATATCCCTCATCTGGTGGCAGGCAGGTCACATTCCTCATCCGGTGGCAGACAGGTGACATTCCTCATCTGGTGGCAGACAGGTGACATTCCTCATCTGGTGGCAGGCAGGTGACATTCCTCATCTGAAGGCAGACAGGTGACATTCCTCATCTGGTGGCAGGCAGGTGATATTCCTCATCTGGTGGCACGCAGGTGACTAAGGATGGGCTCGGGCATGTTCGCACAGCCCACGTGCAGAGCCCGTCAGGAAGTCGGTACAGCACTGCGCTAATCACAGGCAGTGAGACATGTCCCGATCTCTGCAGCCGCGCATCGGGACAATGTCACACTGCTTGGGATTAGCGCAGCACCGTGCCGACTTCCTGGCGGGCTCTGCACGTGGAGTGTGCAAACACGCCGGAGCTCATCCTTACAGGTGACATTCCTCATCTGGTGGCAGGCAGGTGACATTCCTCATCTGGTGGCAGGCAGCATTCCTCATCTGGTGGCAGGCAGGTGACATTCCTCACCTGGTGGCAGGCGACGTGGCAAGTAACATTCTGCATCTGGTGGCAGGCGACATGGCAAGGGACAATCTGCATCTGGTGGCAGGTGACATTCCTCATTTGGTGGCAGATGATGTGGCAGGTGACATTCCTCATTTGGTGGCAGGTGACATTCCTCATCTGGTGGCAGGAGACGTGGCATGTGACACACTCAGGGCTCCCACTGATTCTGCATTATGGTGATTTGAACTATTTATTTTATATTACAATATAATAATAGAAATAATGTGCTTCAATCATCCTGACACCATATCAACCATGGTGCCAGCATGATTGAAGCACCAACACCAACATCAAGCACCATTGCCCCGACAAATTGCCTGCTAAAAATCACATACCCCTCAGCGCGCCCAACCCCCCTCCGGGCCTTGGCATGATTTTCTTCCCCGCAGATGGTCCTCAGTCGAAAAAGATTGGGGACCACTGCGCTAGTGGGTGGATGGAGGACACCACTGTATTCCTTTTACAGTTTCTAATTGTAACAGGCAAAGTGGTGTCGTCAGCCTGGCTGTGCAAGTCTCAGGATTGGATGGAAAGAAGCATAAATACTTTCCATTAAATTAGCTCTGTTAATTGTTCATTTCATCTACTGTATGTATGTAGCTGGTTGCCTGATCTTTGGTTAAAAAATGTGCAAATACATTACAGTTGCCCTTTAATAAACACTTTTACAGTGTAGGTGACTTTTGACGGTATATAAAGAGGCTTCTATGAAACACAACATTCTGCTCTCCTAAGCTATATGCTGAAGAGAGACACAAGCCCTTTACATTCATTCCTATGTGTAATTACTCTTCTTGGGTTTCACTGATGTAATCACAACAGGGTGAGACGCCTTTGCAGATTCAGTTACAGACTCTCGGCATTCATGGCAGCTCTTTCTTCTGTTGTTTTTAGAGATGCTTGGTCACTGCGTAAAAGTCTCCCAACAATGTCACCCACAGCAAACTGCAGGGAAGGATAGGGTAACAGCAGAGGCAAAAAAAGGCAGGACAGCAGTGGCAGCTGGTTACGGTGCTGAGAAGAATAGGGCAGGAGACCACATTGGAAAAAATATTTAATAAACATATAAAAAACACATTAAACAGACAAAATCCATACCAGATCCCTATCCGAGCATGCAACATGTTGATGGGGACAAGGGCCTCTTCCAGACAACCTTGGGTGTTGGTTTGTGGAGGTCTGCAGACAGGGGACTTACTGGAATCTGGAAGCCCCCTTTAACAAGCCCCCAGATCCCACCCCCCCATGTGAATGAGTATGGGGTACATTGTACCCATACTCATTCACCAAAAAGTGTCAAAAATAAAGACATGAGACAGTTTTTGACAATTCCTTTATTAAAAAAATAAAAAAACAATGTCCCCCAAAGTAGATCCATTGTCAAGCATGACGTCTGTCACACTGCTGGACCCAAAAAAAAGAAAAAAACTGTTCGGCTCGCGAGGAAGCCTAACTGACGAATGCCTGCTCCGCCGGGTGACAGTTCTTAAACAGGTAAGGGGCGGGGCCACCTGGTAATGTTTTTTTGTAGAAATGTCAGTTTTGCTGCAGCAGGTTCTATACATGGTACAGACGCGTCACTTTACAGGCAGACTAAGGGGACCTCCAGGCACTATATTTAAAGGAATTTTTCATTTTTATTGTTTCACTTTAAGCATTTTAATGTTTCACATCAAAATCCCTGCTCCTGTAAAAAAGGATCTTTTTTAAAAAAATGGCATTATTACATGTCTCCCAGGGCAGTACCCAGACCCCCATACCCTTTTTATGGCCAATACCTTGCATATCTCCCAGGGCAGTACCCAGACCCTCAATTTCGATGTTTCATGTTCGGGTCCCATAGACTTTAATAGATTTTGCAGCTCGGGCCGAACTTTTTCCCTGTTCGGGAGTTCTAGCGCGAATCGAACAGGGGGGTGTTCGGATCTCTAATAAGAATGTGCATTCGTCCATTCAGCCAACAACACTTGTGAGGTACTGAAGTTGGATGAGAAGATCAGGCCCACAAATGATGTTCTATTCATCCCAAAGGTAGTCCAGAAGCATGAGCATTGGTGATTGAAGCGCTGTGAAAGGGGTGTGACGAACCCATTGGAGACGAAAGACGCTGTGTTCTGTGTGAAGACAGAGGTTGGGCTCACCAGTGTGCAGACAACACCAGCAGCAGATTGTAAAGTTCAAAACACAAACACTGTAAAAAATAATTTAAAAAAAAACAAATGATTATGCCAGGCTGTAAGCAAAGATTAATTTGAGCTTTAACAACTTGCCTACTGGGTACTTTCACCCCCTTCCTGCCCAGGCCAATTTTCAGCGCCATTGCACTTTGAATGATAATTGCCAGTCATGCAGCACTGTACCTATATGAAATTTTTATTAATAAATACAAATAGAGCTTTCTTTTGGTGGTATTTAATCACCACTGTTTTTTTAATTTTTTGCAAAATAAACGAAAAAAAGACCAAGCATTTTGAAAAAAAAAACAAAAAATGTTTTTCATAGTTTGCAAACGGGAAATTTTTCTCTTTCACTGACGTGCGCGGGTGAGGCTTCACCCTGAAGAAAAACGGAATCGGCTTAGATCAGGTCTCTGATGTAGTAACCCGGAAGCAATGTCACAACATCACTTCTGGTTTACTCGGCTGCCAATGGCGCCGATTTTAAAAAATTCCTAGTATTCCAAAATGCCAATACTATAAAGTGCAAAGGAGGGATTTGGGGTCTTTTAGACCTGTCACCGCCTTTTACTGTCACAAGGGATGTTTACATTTCTTGTGACAGAAATAAAAGTGATCAAATTTTTTTTTTTAAAGAGGCAGTGTAAAAATAAATAAATAAAATAAATAAGAATTTTTTTTTTTAAAGTGCCCCCCCCCCCGTACCCACATGCTCGCACACCTAAAAAAAAGCATACGTAAGTTGCGCCCACAAATGTAAACGGTGTTCAAATCACACATGTGAGGTATCGTCATGATCGTCAGAGCAAGAGTAATACTAGCAAAGGTTATATGTGAAATGAGATACATACACTGTTAATTGTGTGCTAAAAATAATTTCTGATAATTAAAATTAATCCATTTAAGGCAGATATTGGACCACATATTTGAGATCTATAATAATATAAATTATTCATGTAATATTCCTAACTGGGTATAAATATCAAGTCCGCATATTGCTATAGACGTAAGAAACTGGTGTGAAACCAAAAGCCAAAAATTTTTTAAAAAAGCTCTGGCAGAGTAATTATCTTCCTTAATAGGCTTAGTTCAACAAATGTTGCGATTTCACCCTGAGTTTGTTCACTGTTTCCTCTGATGATCAGCTGGTACACTTTTCCAGTGTTCAATTTCATTTATGCAATCAGAGAGAATATTCATTGTGCAATGAACCTTTCAAATTGATCTCCTCGGCAAAAAAAACTAGACACACTCTCTTTTGTATGTATTACTCATCAACGCATAGAGCAGTCAGCCGCTCACCGCGATCTCTTCCTCGCACCGTGCTGTGAGTACCAATCAGGCACATCGGATGGCGTCACTTGGCTCCACCCGACGCGTTGCGTCACATGTCACGTGACTTTATCAAGCCTTATCAAGCCATCTTATTTCACATATAATCTTTTTTGAGTGGCATCAGAACACAAACACAGAGGTGCGGCTTTATACTATTCTTTACTATTCATATTGTTTACATAGAAGGTTATTCTTGGAATTTAGCTTTTTGGAATATCACATTCAATTGGGAGTTTTGGTTTTTCACATAAATAACATTGAAATCACTATATAATTATCACTTAACATCAGAATCATCACAATTATCCAATTAGCGCTTTAGTTTATTATTGTTAAATACTAGCAAAGGACCTCCTCTGTAATTCTAAACTGGTAACCGTTAAAAAAATTGAGATTTTTAAGTACTGTAGTTTGTCGCCATTCCACGAGTGTGTGCAGTTTTAAACCGTAACATGTTAAAAGGTATCTATTTACTCTGTGAAATATTATCTTTCACAATATACAAATAAATTGGGCTAACTTTACTGTTTGATTTTTTAAAATTCCGTGAAGAGTATTTTTTAAAAAAAAAATTGCACTTGAAAGACCGCTGCACAAATACCGTGTGACATAAAATATTGCAATCACCGCCATTTTATTCTCCAGTCTTTGTAAAAAAATAAAATTATATATATATATATATATATATATATATATATATATATATAATGTTTAAGGGTTGTAAGTAATTTTCTAGCAAAAAACAAAAAATACAGATTTTAACTTGTAAATAACAAGCGTCACTAATAGGCTTGGTCCAGAAGTGGTTAAGGGAATGCCTTGGGGACCTCAAGGTAACTAGTGTCCACATTGGAAGATTTCCCCTATATTACTTTTCTGGGGACAACCCAAAATTTGGGGCTTTCTTTTACTTTCACTTTCAATGATAATGGTAAACTGGACAAACGGGTTGATTTACTAAAACTGGAAAATGCAAAATCTGGTGCAGCGGTGTATGGTAGCCAATCATCTTCTTATTCCAGCTTGTTCAATTAAGCTTTGACAATAAAACCAGAAAGATGATTGATTTCTATGCAGATCTGCACCATATTTTGCACTCTCCAGTTTTAGTAAATCAAGCCCATAGAGAGGATGAATCTCCCTAATGCCCCGTACACACGGTCGGATTTTCCGATGGAAAATGTCCGATCGGAGCGTGTTGTCGGAAATTCCGACCGTGTGTGGGCGCCATCGGACATTTTCCATCGGATTTTCCGACACACAAAGTTGGACAGCAGGAGATAAAATTTTCCGACAACAAAATCCGATCGCGTCAATTCCGTCCGTGTGTGGCCTGTTTCGACGCACAAAGTGCCACGCATGCTCAGAAGAAATTCCGACACGGGACAGCTCGTTCTGGTAAACTTAGCGTTCGTAATGGATAAAGCACTTTCGTCACGCTGCAATGTTCAAAATGGTTTAATACAGCGCACTCTCTTCTTCTTTATAATGTGACAAGAATTAAGTCGTTTTGATGCTCATATTCACACACACTTCTCACAAACTTTTTTCGTTACTATTTATCGGGATTCCCTCAATATATTTTGATTTCTCACATCTGACAACATATTTTTTTTTTTTTTTTTTAACTTTAATGTAGAATCTTTTTTTGTGTTTCTCTTTTTATTTTTTATTTTTTTGGTGATTTTGATTTGTACTCCCGAAAATGTTTGTGTGTTTTTTGTGACAAGTTCCCACAACACCATTGATATGTTGTTCTATTTAATCTGTAGGAGGAGACTGCTTGGTGTTGTTGTCCCTTGTTAATTTCACATTGTACTTTAGAAATGTACCTGAATACTCACCAACAAACTGTCCTTTTTGGATGAAAACACACACAGGAGAGTAGAATTTACCTAAAAATATTTTATTAAGGGGTCACAACTATAAAAAAACAGGAGGCAACGCTGGAGAAACTGCAGAAGTGGGCGAAGCCTTGGACTCCCAGGGCAGACATCAATTATTTAAAAGCAAAATTGGTGGCCTGAGGAGTCCATATCTAAGGGAGGGCAGTCTGGTCCAGAAGTCCCAGAGATCCGGAAAGCAGCAGATGACATCTGTGTCCCCAGGCTGTGGTCATACGAGAGACTGCAGCTTTTGTCAGACCAGACTGAACCCAGGGCAATCACTCTCAGGTCTTCCTTTCACGCTTTCTTCCAGGCTTTGGCTGTGGTGGTGGAGTTGTGGCAGCAGGAGGAGGAGGAGGAGGAGGAGGAGGAGGAGGATGGTCCATCTCAATGACATCCGTCTTGGGTGTCAGTTCCCCACTCTCCCCCTTACGAAGGACTTTATAAATCAGGTCCTCAGAAATCTTGCGTTGGCCCTCCTGCATGCCCTGCAATTTGGTGGCAGCCATGCAGGCAAAGGCCTCTTCAGGACTGGGGAAGGCTCTGAGGGACGCCGAAGCCTCCTGGATCAGCCTGTACGCTGAATCCTGCACAGGACTGGGAGTGGCCTTCCTGGCCCTTTTATATGGCAGGCGGAGGGGAGGGACCTGAGACTCAGTCAGGCTGCGACTTGTCCCTGGCTTCTCTTGGCTGACACTTAGCCCCGCCTCCTCCTGGCTGCCACTAATCCCCGCCTCCTCCTGGCTGACACATTCCACAGCCTCCTCCTGGCTGAGGTCTTCCTGTGTATGAAAAAGGGACACAGTTTTAGTATTGTTTTCATCAATCACACACAATTTTCACCTCATGACTGCTGCAAATTGAATGTTAACAAATATAACAGACTATCCTTCTGAGCCCAGCATTTTGCATTCTTGTCCCAATTTTGGGTGCCCACTACTGTCTATTGATATGTAAAGCACTTTTTTTAATCAGCAATTAGTGATCAATAATAACATCTAGTAAACATCATTTCTTTATTGCCCAGAAATCTGTAGAAGAATGCTATACCTGACTCCAGCTGGGCTCCTCCACTTCTTCCTGGGTGGAAGGTCCAGGTTGGACATCAGAAGCCTCAGCTGGTGTGGAAGGAAGCGTGGAAGGATGAGTGGAGAGAGATTCCCTGACTTCAGTGTGGTCTGACAGAAATCGCAGTCTCTCATAGTACCAGAGCCTGGGGACATAAACGTCATCTGCTGCAGCTCCGGATCTCTGGGAATCTGTGACCTTCTTGCGCTCCCTAAGATAAGTGCTCCTCAGGCCACCAATTTTAGCTTTTAAATAAGGGATGGTTGCTGTGGGGACCACCGGCGTCACCAACTCCAGCAGTTTCTCCAGTGCTGCCTGCCTCTTCTGTTTATGGTTATAGTGGGGGTGTCTCACCTGCCACAGACAGGGCAGCTCTCTGTACTTGTCAATAAACAGGGGCAGGAAATTGTGGTCGTTGAACCCATCCATTTTCTCTGCAAGACACAACACAAGACAAACCCTAATGTCAGGCCAAACTCCCCTAATCTTGTTACAATATAGGCTTCAATTTCGAAGCAATATAGGCCCAAGTTTAGATCCTACCTTCGTTAGCACGATCGGCGTCTCCGATGCTCCTTCCTCCGCTCACAGATCGTACGTAAGACGCGCGCGTTACGATTTATACACACTGCACATGCGTATAACTCCGCCCGCCCCTGACGTTCTTTCTATTCTATTCCCCGCCCCTTTTTGTTCGCCGCAGTGGAGGAAGAGCACATGGCGGATAGACAGCAGGATCGTGCTAATTACAGCAACGAGGAGGAGGAGGAGGAGGAAAGGCCGGAGCCTGAAACGTCCCGATCCAGAAGGAGATTAAAGGACTCAAATATGTCCTTTGGGGAGATGTTGGAAATGGTGGACATCCTGAAGAAGGCCGACTATGATGGAAAGTATGGGCCTTACCCCAACCACAATGTCCGAAAGGCCAAGATCATGGCGAAAGTGGTCAGGAGTCTGCACCGGAAACTCGGGGTACGACAATCGAAAGATCAGCTCAGGAAGCGGTGGTCGGACCTGAAATTACAAGAACATGAGCAGTACAGAAAGATCCGGAGAGTGCTGCAAAAAAGTAAGTAGTTGTGCTGTGTTCCTATTGTTCTTGTGTTTATTACGTTCGTGCTGCTCCATGTGCTTTTAGGAACTGTTGTACAGTTTAAAATGGCAACTTTCATGTTCATGGGCACATTATTCGTTCGGATCACACATTTTTTTTTCGGACTATAAAATACCGTTGTTTAGCCCATATGCATTTGGCCACCATTTTGAGGCCCTATACTTGTCTTCAAAGAATTGGGTTGTGTAGATGGCTTTGTTACTAGAATGAAATTCAAACTAGATTGTGTATAAGGAGAGGACACTGAGCAGCTGTTTTCACATCTGGACACTGGAGCACTAGTGTGGGACCCCAGAACACCCTTTTTATTAGGGGGGCCACACAGGTGCTCCAGTGTATACTATAGGGGGGTCTCCATCTGTGAAGCTTGTACAAAACAGGTAAAGTATTGCAGCTTGACAAAGGACACTAAAAAAGCTACATCTTGGAACTCTGCTAAAATAGACAATTGCACCCCACTTCCAAGCAATGTTTCATCTTTAGAGTTCTGCCATCAAATATCTGTGTGCTAATTATACCATTTTTTTTTACATAGGGGAGAAAAGACTCGGAGGACACCCCTCATCCGAGGAGACCAGAGCCCCCCCCCCCCCCCTCTGGAAGAAGGGAAAATCCCCCCAACACAAGCTGAGCAGGAGGAAGAAGATGTGGTGGAACTAGTCACCACAACAGGTGAGTGTCTGCGACCACAGGCTCAGATAAGAGATGGATGGCGGCATTTTTTTTAGACCTAATTTATTTTGGGTTTCCTTTCTTTTTAGGTGATCGTGAGGTTGTGGATGAAGATCCTTTCACATCCGAAAGTGCCCAGATCCTGATCGGGGAGATCATGGGGTGTAATTTACAATTGGAAAACATCAAGCAAAACATCAATGATGTTATTCCAAAATATAAAAACATCATTGATGTTTTGGGGCGAGTTTAAAGCCCCTCAAAATCACTTTCTTCTTTTGTGTGCTACAATGTGCGAAATGTTTTTGTGATTTTTTCCCAAAACCAAATTTGGAGGATGCACACAGTGTGCCAACATGTGCTATCTGCCATCACAGGAGATCAATGGACGCGTTTTGGGGGTGCAACCCCTTCCTCAATAATAAAGTAACGGTGAGGAAGGGCTTTCTCCCCAAAAACACGTCCCTTCATCCCCCGTGATGGCAGATAGCACATGTTGACATTGTGAAATTTGTGTGCATCTTCCAAATTTGGCTTTTCCAGGGGTGATTTCCCCCCATCTGAACGCAATATCAAACACAGTTCCTAAATACTCATGTCTGATATTGCCTTCAAGTTCTACCAAATGTGAACTTTGTAAGATCAAGATTTGTGTCTTTCTTGTGGGTTTTACACAGGCCTGTTTTCTATAAAATGCACATTTTGATTTTGGATAATGACACCACAAAATATGTTATACAGCAAACATGTCGGTTTGTCAGAAAAACCTTTGGTAAATGCACATGTGATTGTGCTGGTATTAAAAAGATTGTTCATCAAGAATGTGTGGATTATTGTCTCAACGCTACAACACTTTTGGGGTTATGTAATTGTTGTTTGATGAGAAAATGGGGGTTATTTCCTAAGGGCAAATCCACTTTGCACTACAAGTGCAGTTTCAGTGCAGTTGCAAGTGCACTTGTAGTGAAAAATGTCTTTGCATTTAGTAAATAACAGCCAACAGTGCTTTGTATAAGGTTACACAATCACGACATTTTCTGCACTCCACACATTTCTGTCAGGGTCAGCTAAAACAAACACAAGCAGTAAATGTCCACAAAGAAGAGCCTGGGGGGAGATGCCTGTCGAGAACTTGAGGTCCTGCAGGCTTCTCCCTGTCGCCAAATACCGCAAGGTAGCGACCAACCTCTGCTCCGGAGTGATGGCTTGCCTCATGCAGGTATCCTGCCTGCTGATATAGGGGGTCAGCGAAGCCAACAAACGGTGAAACACGGGGTCCGTCATCCTGAGAAAATTCCTGAAATCACCAGGATTATTCTCACGGATCTCACGGAGCAAAGGCATATGACAGAACTGGTCACGCTGAAGCAACCAATTCTTGGTCCATGAACTCCTCCTCGCCCTGTTCATGGACTGGACTTGTGTCAAGGTCAGGACCCCAACACCAAGCCCCCGCACAGCACGAACTGTACGAGGAGTACGCATACGAAACATGGCTAGAAAACGGTCGGCTGCTCAGAACGAAGTAACAGAACGCACTGAAGAACAGCAAGGCCTGTGAAGAGCGACCTGAAAAACAGCAAGGAGCGGACAAGAACGCACAGAAAACTCCGATACGAACTGACTGCACGCACTGAAGAGCAAATACAAACCCACAAGCACAAACTGAACGGCAGAAAACGATCTGAAAGCCACGAGTCTGAAAAAGCGCGAATCGTCTCTCTCCAAACTTTTACTAACACGAGATTAGCAAAAGGAGCCCAAAGGGTGCCGCGCTTGGTTCTGAACCGGCCTTTTCTAGTCTCGTCGTACGTGGTGTACGTGACCGCGTGGTTGTCGATCGGAAATTCCGACAACTTTGTGCGACCGTGTGTAGGCAAAACAAGTTTGAGCCAACATCCGTCGGAAAAAATCCTAGGATTTTGTTGTCGGAATGTCCGAACAAAGTCCGACCGTGTGTACGGGGCATTAGAGGGGCTCAGACAGCAATAAAAACTGACAGGGTTTCCCTCTGCACTATATCCAAAAGTCTTTAAAAAATGCCTTTAGTTAGACTTTAAAGCGGACCTTTAGTCATTTTTTTTTAAATAAAAATGAAAGGCAAAACATTTGTGTATAGTTATAAGAAACACCCTCTGTTCGCAACTGCACACGAAGCTTAGAGAGCTGGAGGTGGAGAAACAACAGCACACTGGTCTTATCACTGTATGGCTGTGTAAGGGGGGGGGGGCGTGTTAGGACAAGCCTGATTGGTGGAGGAGAGCAGGCTGTGCTTTTATGCCTAGTGTGGTCAGTTTTTGATAGGAAAGCAGAGCGACTGGCAGGAACACCACGTATTTCACACAAAGGAAGCAATACAAAGAGAACAGGATACATTTTCATACAAGTACATGGTACAGCAGGCACATATCAGGAAGTTTAGTGTGAGCAAAGTTTTATGGCAGACATGACATTGTAGGACTTAAGCCCAGTCTCCTGATATCACTCCCTTTTACCACAAATGTACCCCCCTCCAAAATATCATAAAATTACTCAACCCAGTTCTTGGAGTAAATGGCCTTTACGGCCTTATTTATTAAAATTATAAATTAACATAAATAATATCGTAAATAACCATAACATTTTAAAATAACAAATTTTTAGGGGTAATGTAAGAAAAACAACCATACCCCTGGTCACTGCGAACAACTTTTTTAAACTTTAAGCCTACCAGTCGGAAACCCCTGACTCGGAGGCGGTACCCCAACCTTCGCAGTGACCTAACCTTTTTACCCCTTCCAGGTTAACCCCTCGTAACCTGGAAGTACCCAACATCAACCCTTATCCTTCCATGAATGGGTACCAGAACAACCCCCATCCCCTGGATGGGTACCACATGTTCCATACATGTAACATATAACTTCTCCTATTCCAGCAACCCAACACTGCCAAAAACAGCCTGACCACTCCATAACCCCACCTGTAGGAACCTAGGTGAGTGGGTGGTAATCTCTTCCTCCACCGCTCTCCAACTGACGTCACTTCCCCCTAACTTTCCTAAGATTCTGAACTGCGACCTACCCAGCCCCCCCCCCTTTTCTAAAAGGGGAAACCTTTTCTTAAAGCGGAATCTGTGCTGTTCAGCACTGTCATGCCGTCCCTTTGCCTATTGTTTCACATCAGCTCCGGGACTCTCTTGACATTGTAGGACTTAAGCCCAGTCCCCTAATAACATTATCTTTTACCACAAATTTACCCCCCTCCAAAATATCATAAAATGGTTCAACCCAGTTCTTGGAGTAAATGGCCTTTACGGCCTTATTTATTAAAATGATAAATTAACATAAATAATATCGTAAATAACCATAACATTTTAATAACAAACTTTTAGGGGTAATATAAGAAAAACAACCATACCCCTGGTCACTGCGAACAACTTCTTTAAACTTTAAGCCTACCAGTCGGAAACCCCTAAATCGGAGGCGGTACCCCAATCTTCGCAGTGACCTAACCTTTTTAACCCTCGTAACCTGGAAGTACCCAACATCAACCCCCATCCTTCCATGGATGGGTACCAGAATAACCCCCATCCCATGGATGGGTACCATAAAACAACCCCCATCCCCTGGATGGGTACCACATGTTCCATACATGTAACATATAACTTCTCCTATTCCAGCAACCCAACACTGCCACAGCACGCAAGGGGTAACCCCTTACCCTTGCATGCACCTCCACACCCTCAGCCCTCTCTGAATCCCTGCAGGCCCAGGGACCACAAAATTATCCCCACACAAGATGTACCCCATCACTCCGCAAATACCTCCATATATCCACCTCCAGCTCTCTGTGGTGAATGGCTAAACCCCCCGTTATTTATGAAAAACTTGCTCACCTCCTTATTCACCTTTATTCTAGAACTATCCACCTTTTTTGCGGACCATGCCCAATGCCATGACAACCTGCCCACCATATCCGGCCAAACTATCACCATCTGCGGATAGGCCACTCGTAAACGTAAAAAGTCACATTTTACGTCCTGAATAAGGTCCCTCATGGATCTGGCTCCCATATCGTTCCCCCCTACATGTAATAACAAAACATCGGGGCCCTATCAATACGGGAGAACCTGTGTATTTCCCCCAAAACCCTGTTCCAACGCATGCCCGGGATCCCGATCCACCTGATTTGAGCCTCTTGCCTGGGGATCCTTAGCTGCCTGCCCTTCGGCCGAACATCAGCTCTCTTGGCCCCCCAATAAACATAGGAATGGCCGAGTATCCACACTAGGCCCACTTCTTGACCTGTGAACAAGAAAAGAACAACACAAAAAACACATAAAAATAAAACACCAATACAGTATAACCATAACCGAAAGTATGCAAAACCTATCGGAAAAAGTGAAAAAAGAAAAGTGTGTGAGTGTGGCGCTGTCCCAAAGTTGCAGAAGAAATGTCTGCATATATACAGTTTTATCAAAAGTGTCACGTGTGTATTCCTTTAAGTGAAATATGTATGGCAGTTATTACAACTCCTGTGGGTTAAAGTGACTGGTGATTTAAACATGAGAAGCATAATGAGTGCAATAAATCGCATCCAAGGTGTCTAGTGCTATATTCCCTCAAAAGGAAAAAACAGTATTAACCACTGCTAAGAGCATGAAGCAGTCTGTGTCTAAACACTAGAAAACACAAAGTTGCAATAAATACATCACACGTGACATGCAAAAAATTCTAAAGTGTCTAGTGCTAAATAAATAAATATTAAAATGTTGTTCTACAAACGTTGCAAATAACAAAGTGACAAGTGCCCTATGAAGAGGTCACTCTGAAAAGTGCTAAACACACGTGCCATGCAAATGGTTCTATGATAGTAAACAGTTCATATGGGTAAGTCCCCGGTGCACTATAAGTGAAAAAAGGCGTCCTTTGTGGGATTCCTCAAAGCATACAACAGGTGTTAATCCAGTGCTGGTGTCTCGCGTTGTGATTGTGCAGAGACTCACCAGCTGTATATCCCCTGCAGGGGTAACGAGTAGTCACAGTATGTTTGCAAAAGAGAACCTAACTAAATGGGACTTTAATTGAGGACATTTAAAAAGATGTACCTCCCTTCCTAATTTGTATACAACAAAAATAAAAAAAAGGGGGGTTTTGGGACTTTGAATGAGGCATGCAGCTTGGAAGGTAACACAACAAAATAGTAGTAGTGAGAAAATAGATGCACCATGTATGCGACCACATCGTATTGCATAAAAACAAGTTGTAAACAGTAGATTATAGTAAATCATGGAGACTTTATTTCATAGTGATATACATAATAAAAACATCAAAAAACAGCATGATAGCATAGCAGCATATTATAGTCAAAATGGTACCATAGTAAGAAATCATCAGACAGTTTGTTGCATGTGACTGCATCATCGTAATATTAATGTCTGGTGATTGGACCACATCAGTGACCAAATAGCCTGCATGTAATAACATATATACATAATGGTATAATAAAGCATATGGGTAAAAGTTCCATGAATCTGATCCATAATAACATAGTGGTCTAGCAAAGTAGCAGCACGATGTGAATCGCAAAGGTGAAGTAAAAAACTCAAGCTTATAGTTGTGTGTCTTCACTGTAACATGTTAACCGTGGGTGGGATCCAAACGGCATAATTTGGTAAAAATATACATAGGTTGTTGGTGTGAATAGCATCTAAAAGCTCGACGCGTTTCATGGATCTATCCAATCTTCAGGAGCAGATGCAGTGTAGCTATCTAGAAAAATATATAAGGAGATTTTAGGGACTAACCCCGGGATAGGCGAAAAAAAATTATAGTTAGATCGTAAAGTAGTGATGGTACCTAAGGACCATAATAGAATACTTACAGTTAACCTATGTGGATTGGTGGAGGGCACCGAGGGTGTATACCTGCCAGGGATATAGGTCAGCAATCCCGGGAGCTGAGGTGGCACCTAGAGGGGCAATTGGTGGAGACCCCGAAGGGGGACTGGTGTTTGTGAAGGGCTTAAAGCATAGTAATCACGTAATCATGACCTATAAAAATAAATATATAAAAAAATGAAAAGTGACTACCAAATAGTACGTAAATAAAATAGGATGATTGTCATCGTAAATAATTATGTGTGGGTGCAAAAGTGAAACAGGAAATATAGCAGTAATGATGTTGGAAGATTTGGGGAAAAAAAAAAAAAGGGGGGGAGAATAAGATTTGTACACGTGAGTGATAACGTAATGACCAATCAAGGGGAGTATGGTAAAGAAAAATGAAATCCCAGTGTGTAAGCCTGTACCAACAGAAAGGGGATAGTAGCAGCAATGGTGGAGGCAAGAAAAGATCCATAATGTTACCTGATATTCCCAAGAACCCAGATGCCACCTAAATGGCCACCGGTAGGAAGTGTTTGCGGGGGATATGTGTCCAGCTAGAGGGAGTATAAATGCTCAAATGCCGCCAATAGGTAGCCGCCAACGCCACGTGGGCGGCTAAACAAGGAAGAGACCGGCCGCCAGAGCGGGAGATAACGACCGCCCTGCGGTTGGCTCCTCCTGTAGGCGCTTAGGTATGCGACGCACAGTGTCGGCGTGATAGCGTCGAAAGCAACGTCACACGTCAGACACTGGGAGCGTGGCGTCGATGCGTGGTGGGATGTCCACCCAACCTCCACGTCACAAGGACGAAGGGGGGGAAGGGGGGGGCCCAGCGCGCATCGCAGCTCCCGGGAATGCGAACCCCGGCAGGAAGAACATCTCGGAGGCCGACCACGTCCCCTCCACAGGGTAGTGTCTACAAGAATGTAAAAAATATATAAAGTATTAAAAGGTAGTAATGGTCATAAATAGATGCCTGTCCATAAAAGGGGGCCCCAAGAAGGGGAAAAGAAAAACTGTAACAAAAATGTTTTTGAAATTAATCAGCTACTACTGATGGAAAATGCCAAAATAGTAAAAATTATAAAAAAAAAACAAAAAAAAAAAAAAAACATATGATCCTATCCACAACATAGTTGAAAACCTTGATAAAAGGATATAAGCCTAAATAGCACTTACACTGGATGCCACCATTGTATGTAGTATAACTAGAATGGCATGCATGTCTCCATCCCCGGTAATTTGCAAAAGAGAACCTAACTAAATGGGACTTTAATTGAGGACATTTAAAAAGATGTACCTCCATCCCTAATTTGTATACAACAAAAATAAAAAAAAGGGGGGTTTTGGGACTTTGAATGAGGCATGCAGCTGGGAAGGTAACACAACAAAATAGTAGTAGTGAGAAAATAGATGCACCATGTATGCGACCACATCGTATTGCATAAAAACAAGTTGTAAACAGTAGATTATAGTAAATCATGGAGACTTTATTTCATAGTGATATACATAATAAAAACATCAAAAAACAGCATGATAGCATAGCAGCATATTATAGTCAAAATGGTACCATAGTAAGAAATCATCAGACAGTTTGTTGCATGTGACTGCATCATCGTAATATTAATGTCTGGTGATTGGACCACATCAGTGACCAAATAGCCTGCATGTAATAACATATTTACATAATGGTATAATAAAGCATATGGGTAAAAGTTCCATGAATCTGATCCATAATAACATAGTGGTCTAGCAAAGTAGCAGCACGATGTGAATCGCAAAGGTGAAGTGAAAAACTCAAGCTTATAGTTGTGTGTCTTCACTGTAACATGTTAACCGTGGGTGGGATCCAAACGGCATAATTTGGTAAAAATATACATAGGTTGTTGGTGTGAATAGCATCTAAAAGCTCGACGCGTTTCATGGATCTATCCAATCTTCAGGAGCAGATGCAGTGTAGCTATCTAGAAAAATATATAAGGAGATTTTAGGGACTAACCCCGGGATAGGCGAAAAAAAATTATAGTTAGATCGTAAAGTAGTGATGGTACCTAAGGACCATAATAGAATACTTACAGTTAACCTATGTGGATTGGTGGAGGGCACCGAGGGTGTATACCTGCCAGGGATATAGGTCAGCAATCCCGGGAGCTGAGGCGGCACCTAGAGGGGCAATTGGTGGAGACCCCGAAGGGGGACTGGTGTTTGTGAAGGGCTTAAAGCATAGTAATCACGTAATCATGACCTATAAAAATAAATATATAAAAAAATTAAAAGTGACTACCAAATAGTACGTAAATAAAATAGGATGATTGTCATCGTAAATAATTATGTGTGGGTGCAAAAGTGAAACAGGAAATATAGCAGTAATGATGTTGGAAGATTTGGGGAAAAAAAAAAAAAAAAAAAGGGGGGGAGAATAAGATTTGTACACGTGAGTGATAACGTAATGACCAATCAAGGGGAGTATGGTAAAGAAAAATGAAATCCCAGTGTGTAAGCCTGTACCAACAGAAAGGGGATAGTAGCAGCAATGGTGGAGGCAAGAAAAGATCCATAATGTTACCTGATATTCCCAAGAACCCAGATGCCACCTAAATGGCCACCGGTAGGAAGTGTTTGCGGGGGATATGTGTCCAGCTAGAGGGAGTATAAATGCTCAAATGCCGCCAATAGGTAGCCGCCAACGCCACGTGGGCGGCTAAACAAGGAAGAGACCGGCCGCCAGAGCGGGAGATAACGACCGCCCTGCGGTTGGCTCCTCCTGTAGGCGCTTAGGTATGCGACGCACAGTGTCGGCGTGATAGCGTCGAAAGCAACGTCACACGTCAGACACTGGGAGCGTGGCGTCGATGCGTGGTGGGATGTCCACCCAACCTCCACGTTTTTTTTTTTTTTTTTTTTTCCCCAAATCTTCCAACATCATTACTGCTATATTTCCTGTTTCACTTTTGCACCCACACATAATTATTTACGATGACAATCATCCTATTTTATTTACGTACTATTTGGTAGTCACTTTTAATTTTTTTATATATTTATTTTTATAGGTCATGATTACGTGATTACTATGCTTTAAGCCCTTCACAAACACCAGTCCCCCTTCGGGGTCTCCACCAATTGCCCCTCTAGGTGCCGCCTCAGCTCCCGGGATTGCTGACCTATATCCCTGGCAGGTATACACCCTCGGTGCCCTCCACCAATCCACATAGGTTAACTGTAAGTATTCTATTATGGTCCTTAGGTACCATCACTACTTTACGATCTAACTATAATTTTTTTTCGCCTATCCCGGGGTTAGTCCCTAAAATCTCCTTATATATTTTTCTAGATAGCTACACTGCATCTGCTCCTGAAGATTGGATAGATCTATGAAACGCGTCAAGCTTTTAGATGCTATTCACACCAACAACCTATGTATATTTTTACCAAATTATGCCGTTTGGATCCCACCCACGGTTAACATGTTACAGTGAAGACACACAACTATAAGCTTGAGTTTTTTACTTCACCTTTGCGATTCACATCGTGCTGCTACTTTGCTAGACCACTATGTTATTATGGATCAGATTCATGGAACTTTTACCCATATGCTTTATTATACCATTATGTATATATGTTATTACATGCAGGCTATTTGGTCACTGATGTGGTCCAATCACCAGACATTAATATTACGATGATGCAGTCACATGCAACAAACTGTCTGATGATTTCTTACTATGGTACCATTTTGACTATAATATGCTGCTATGCTATCATGCTGTTTTTTGATGTTTTTATTATGTATATCACTATGAAATAAAGTCTCCATGATTTACTATAATCTACTGTTTACAACTTGTTTTTATGCAATACGATGTGGTCGCATACATGGTGCATCTATTTTCTCACTACTACTATTTTGTTGTGTTACCTTCCCAGCTGCATGCCTCATTCAAAGTCCCAAAACCCCCCTTTTTTTATTTTTGTTGTATACAAATTAGGGATGGAGGTACATCTTTTTAAATGTCCTCAATTAAAGTCCCATTTAGTTAGGTTCTCTTTTGCAAATTACCGGGGATGGAGACATGCATGCCATTCTAGTTATACTACATACAATGGTGGCATCCAGTGTAAGTGCTATTTAGGCTTATATCCTTTTATCAAGGTTTTCAACTATGTTGTGGATAGGATCATATGTTTTTTTTTTTTTTTTTTTTTTTTATAATTTTTACTATTTTGGCATTTTCCATCAGTAGTAGCTGATTAATTTCAAAAACATTTTTGTTACAGTTTTTCTTTTCCCCTTCTTGGGGCCCCCTTTTATGGACAGGCATCTATTTATGACCATTACTACCTTTTAATACTTTATATATTTTTTACATTCTTGTAGACACTACCCTGTGGAGGGGACGTGGTCGGCCTCCGAGATGTTCTTCCTGCCGGGGTTCGCATTCCCGGGAGCTGCGATGCGCGCTGGGCCCCCCCCTTCCCCCCCTTCGTCCTTGTGACGTGGAGGCTGGGTGGACATCCCACCACGCATCGACGCCACGCTCCCAGTGTCTGACGTGTGACGTTGCTTTCGACGCTATCACGCCGACACTGTGCGTCGCATACCTAAGCGCCTACAGGAGGAGCCAACCGCAGGGCGGTCGTTATCTCCCGCTCTGGCGGCCGGTCTCTTCCTTGTTTAGCCGCCCACGTGGCGTTGGCGGCTACCTATTGGCGGCATTTGAGCATTTATACTCCCTCTAGCTGGACACATATCCCCCGCAAACACTTCCTACCGGTGGCCATTTAGGTGGCATCTGGGTTCTTGGGAATATCAGGTAACATTATGGATCTTTTCTTGCCTCCACCATTGCTGCTACTATCCCCTTTCTGTTGGTACAGGCTTACACACTGGGATTTCATTTTTCTTTACCATACTCCCCTTGATTGGTCATTACGTTATCACTCACGTGTACAAATCTTATTCTCCCCCCCTTTTTTTTTTTTTCCCCAAATCTTCCAACATCATTACTGCTATATTTCCTGTTTCACTTTTGCACCCACACATAATTATTTACGATGACAATCATCCTATTTTATTTACGTACTATTTGGTAGTCACTTTTAATTTTTTTATATATTTATTTTTATAGGTCATGATTACGTGATTACTATGCTTTAAGCCCTTCACAAACACCAGTCCCCCTTCGGGGTCTCCACCAATTGCCCCTCTAGGTGCCGCCTCAGCTCCCGGGATTGCTGACCTATATCCCTGGCAGGTATACACCCTCGGTGCCCTCCACCAATCCACATAGGTTAACTGTAAGTATTCTATTATGGTCCTTAGGTACCATCACTACTTTACGATCTAACTATAATTTTTTTTTCGCCTATCCCGGGGTTAGTCCCTAAAATCTCCTTATATATTTTTCTAGATAGCTACACTGCATCTGCTCCTGAAGATTGGATAGATCCATGAAACGCGTCGAGCTTTTAGATGCTATTCACACCAACAACCTATGTATATTTTTACCAAATTATGCCGTTTGGATCCCACCCACGGTTAACATGTTACAGTGAAGACACACAACTATAAGCTTGAGTTTTTTACTTCACCTTTGCGATTCACATCGTGCTGCTACTTTGCTAGACCACTATGTTATTATGGATCAGATTCATGGAACTTTTACCCATATGCTTTATTATACCATTATGTATATATGTTATTACATGCAGGCTATTTGGTCACTGATGTGGTCCAATCACCAGACATTAATATTACGATGATGCAGTCACATGCAACAAACTGTCTGATGATTTCTTACTATGGTACCATTTTGACTATAATATGCTGCTATGCTATCATGCTGTTTTTTGATGTTTTTATTATGTATATCACTATGAAATAAAGTCTCCATGATTTACTATAATCTACTGTTTACAACTTGTTTTTATGCAATACGATGTGGTCGCATACATGGTGCATCTATTTTCTCACTACTACTATTTTGTTGTGTTACCTTCCCAGCTGCATGCCTCATTCAAAGTCCCAAAACCCCCCTTTTTTTTATTTTTTTTTTATTTTTTATTTTTTTTAATTTTTTTTTTATTTTTTTTATTTTTTTTATTTTTTTATTTTTTTATTTTTTTATTTTTTTTTATTTTTGTTAGTCACAGTATGTGCCACTGTGCAGCAGTGCTTGGCAAGACCAGGACCAGGATGATATCATAAGGACATAAGAAGAAAGGATTCCATAGTGTGAAACCGTTTAAAACCACTATTTATTAGGTCAGATAAAAAGGGTACTCACATTGTAATGGAAAAAATGAGCGGTGTACAATGCTTACAAAGATGTTCCTAAGCGTCAGCTTTGCAGGGAGATGTCAGCAAGGCGTTCAGTCAAAGGCCACGCCCTACGTACGTTTCGTCACTCGCTTTGCAGGGAGATGTCAGCAAGGCGTTCAGTCAAAGGCCACGCCCTACGTACGTTTCGTCACTCGCTTTGCAGGGAGATGTCAGCAAGGCGTTCAGTCAAAGGCCACGCCCTACGTACGTTTCGTCACTCGCTTTGCAGGGAGATGTCAGCAAGGCGTTCAGTCAAAGGCCACGCCCTACGTACGTTTCGTCACTCGCTTTGCAGGGAGATGTCAGCAAGGCGTTCAGTTACTTATGTGCTAGAATGCCCGTGCCGTAAACAGTATGTGGGACGCACTACCAGAAAACTGCACATTAGAATTAGAGAACACGTCACAAACATAAAGAACGGTTTTAAAAAACATAGCGTATCCAGACATTTTAGAGATCATCACAATAGGGACCCCAGTGGTATGCTTTTTTACGGAATTGACAAAATTAAAGGACACTGGAGGACACGCTCATTCCACCCCCTGTGGAGTCAGCGTATGTGAGGGCAGCAGCCTATCAATTTAGGAATATACTTCCCACCTAGGCTTCTAATTACACCCATTAGCGCGGACTCCCTATTTCCTCTGATGCAAAACCTATCGCTGCATCATGTGATTTTGAATTTGAATCTATCCGAATTCCACCTACCAATATACCTGATTACCTCCTGACTCAGACCCGCCCTGGCCGCCTCTGTGGCTGCCCCAATCCGAAAGGAATGAGAAGAGAAATTTTCCGGGTCGAACCCCCCAAGTGATACGCATCTTTTAAACACCGCTATAAACTGGAATTTTGATAAGAACACACCGTCCTCATGTATGGTAAAGGACCCCTCAACTACCGGTCGCACATCTAGAAAGGATTCCACCGCCCTAACAGGGCAAATGCCTGACTCTGCAATCCTGCAGAACTCGAGTTGCCTACCCTTTCCCAACTGATCAGTCTTAGATCGTCTGATCCAAATTCTGATAGCATCCTGCAAATACTCCACGTCCCCACTCATTAGCCCCCCTGGAACCCTCTTAGAAGGGCTGACTAACTCACTGATACGTAGTGCCCTAAAGAGGGCCAATGCGAAAGCAGCCTGGAATAAAACACATTCGTAAAAGGATCTGCAGACCTTTTCCAAACTAGCAAATAAAACTTGTAGCATTTCAAAGGAGACAGGGCGCCTCCCATCACTCTTCTTGTGCGCCTTCCTATAACCTTTGACTGCCTGTCTTAACCAGAATTCCTTTGTGTAATCCCGTTGCCCTTGCCATTTAAAAAGAAAGGCCAAACCTGCCAACTCACGGTCAATGACAGCTGCCGAGATACCCCTTTCAAATCCCCCAGTGATGAAATAGAGGACAGCCTGCGCTACGTCCGGATCATCTGGGGCCATACCCAGCTCGTTCAAGCAAGCAAACCATTCTCTCCATACCTTTGAGTAGGCCTTCCAAGTAGCCGTACTCACGGATTGCTGTATTCACTTTGCTGCGGTCCCAAAACAATGTTCCACATCCAGTCGGGACAGGCGACCCCTTGTTGTTCCGCTTCTGGCGCCAACTTCCGGAACCTGTCCCACTGAAAACGAGACAAAGCATCAGCCAAAGTGTTGTCTATCCCGGATAAGTGTACAGCATATATGAATGCATTTCCCTGTAAGCAGCGTAGGACCAAATGTCGCAACAACCTGACCACCAGAACCGATGCCGCTGTCAGACGATTAACCACCTGGACCACACTCAGATTGTCGCAATTAAAATGGACCATTCTGCACGAACCCGGCCTCCTGCCATAACGATGGCCATCTGGCAGCACACCATTGTCCCTTGCAGAAAGCCCCAAACCCCGTGGAACCAGCAGCGTCCGTGAACAGTTCCAGGTCACAGTTGCTATTGGGGCCTGACATCCAAAGAGCCCTCCCATTAAACGACTCAAGGAAAACCTGCCACACCCGCAAATCCTCCCTATGTTCTTGATTGAGACTCAAAAAATGTGTTGGCGCCCGGATCCCCGTGGTGGCTGCCGCCAGCCTACGGCAAACGATCCTCCCCATCGGGATAATACAGCAAGCAAAGTTTAGCTTACCCAGTAAAGATTGTAGTTGGCGTAGCTGCAACTTTCTTGCCCCAATGATCCCACGCACCTCATCTTTCAACTTCTCCAATTTGTCCCTCGGAAGCCGGCACTCCATCCTCATCGAGTCTATTTTGATTCCAAGAAACGTAATTGTCGCTGTTGGGTCTTCCGTTTTTTCTGGAGCTAGCGGAACCCCAAAACGTTCCGCCAGATATTGTAACATCCCTAACAAGACCGCACAGATATTGGAGCCCGCCGGGCCAACACATAAAAAATCATCCAAATAGTGAATGACTGAGTTGATACCCGAAACATCCCGAACCGCCCACTCCAAAAAGGAGCTGAACGTCTCAAAGAGGGCGCATGAGATAGTGCATCCCATTGGCAGGCACCGATCAACGTAATATGCCTCATTCCAAGTACAACCAAGCAGCCGAAAGCTGTCCGGATACACCGGCAATAGCCTGAAAGCCGACTCAATGTCCGACTTCGCCATTAAGGACCCCTGCCCATACCTCTTAACCCATGCAACCGCTGCATCGAAAGAGGTGTACGTTACTGCACAATCTTCAGGTGCAATAGAATTGAATTGACCGACTCACCCTTCGGAAAGGAAAGGTGGTGTATAAGTCTGAACTTGTTGGGCTCTTTTTTGGGAACTACTCCCAAACCACCAAATCTGCAAGTGGCACCTCTTTCAAAGGGCCTGCCATGCGCCCCAAAAAAACCTCTTTTCCCAATTTTTTGGAAACCACCGCTGAGTGCAGCAGTGCTGACCGTAAATTCTTAGCCTCAGGCGGGAATGTCGCCAAAGAACAAGGTATGCGAAAACCACTAGTAAAGCCTGCTTCCAACGTTGCAGCCGCTACCCGGTCGGGGTATCTACTGAGGAAAGGAAGCATCCTTTCCCCCCGGACCGGAGTCCTCCCTCTTACCCGCAGAATCTCCCGCACGACCCTTTCCTTTTTTAAAACACTTGGACAGTGTATGAGATCCCCCGCAGCCTGAACACAAGTGTTTGAATCGACAGTTGGAGCCAAATTTGCAGGTACCCTCGTTGAACTGCCAACTAAAGCCCCATCTTTTTTCGGTCGGTTGTCCTGGAGCTGCCGAACCTCCGACCCCTGCCTGAAAAAACTGATTAGGGGCCCTCGCCACGGTCATCAGCCTCATCCACAGACTTATGTCCTTGTGGTCCCAGCGCAGAATCGGTCGTACAGCCATCCGCTGTCGAAACTGTTCATCGTACCGGAGCCAAGCCATACCACCATAAGTCCTGTGTGCTTCGCTAATGGCTTCCAGATAAAAAAAACAGCGCTGAGCAGTGTTCGGGGGCTTTTTCACCTACTACACTTGCTAAAATGGCAAATGCCTGCAGCCAATTGGAAAACGTACGCAGAATTAAACGGTATCTCCGTCTTTCCTCATCTTCCTTCTTGCCTTCCAACGGTTTCAACCTGTCCAGATTGAACTCCAAAGCTAATAACGTGAATATCTCCACGTATTCCCCTTTCCAAATTTTTTCTTTGACTTCTGTCTTTAGATGGGCACCCAGGGGGTCCTCAAAGCAGACTTTCGCTTCGCTTCTTGCGGCGTCCGCCAACCTCATTGACTCCGCTTTCTTATCACCCGCCTTCCCTTGATCAACAGGAGTCGTAACGACAGCTGTCAGGCTGGGAGACTCTCCGACAGCCGGGGCTGCTACCGTAGGTGTCACAGGCAAATCGCCTGCGACTCGTGTGTCGTCCACCGCTATCGGGGTGGTTTGTGCCGTTGCCCATGCACGTGCCGGACTGCCTGCTGTCCCTGCCTCAACACGTTGTACCAATTCTTTGAACCCCACCAACAATTCCCATAGGCCCTCGTTCCCTGTCTGGGGTACCGCAGCTGGCGGTGGTGCTGAGTTAGTCTCGGCCCCCCCCGCCACCACTGTCTCCCCCCGCCCTGCATGCCCCGTCTGCTTACCCTGCCCCAACAGACTATGTAATATAGTAAATATGGAAAGTGAAGAATCTCACCGGGCTGCCCAGGACTGGGCCCATTAGCCGCCACTCCTGGAACCACCGCCGCTGGATGCCCCTGGTCCTTGCCTCCATCCGACCCGGACAGTTCACCCTCTGATCGATAGCTGCTGATCTCGTTCCTGCCGACCAACTGCTGCACCCCAGATGCGACTGCTCTGGTTGCCGCGGGTCCGCGGTGCTGTGCCCGACCTTCTCTCCCCGCTGTACCACCAGACCTGTTCGGTGCCCTTCGTGACAGGCTCCTGCATCTACGACTTTGCTGGCCGTGTGTCGCCTGGCTGTTTCCCTCACTCGCCCTGGACCTTGTGTTCCTCGCCGACCCTCTCCTGGACTGCGCTGAACTACTAGCCTACCCTGCTGTCTGGGCAGTCTCACGCTGTGCGGAGCCCCACTCTCGTGTGTCTTGGCCACTTCGCTCCTCCCCTGCAGCCCCGTCCACCTGTTCGGTACATCTGCGGCGGGCAGAGGGGGAAGAGCCGTGTATTGTGCCAGGCACCCTTCCCACCGTCCCCCTGCCTCTGCAATGGGTCCCTCTCACCTCTCCATGCCTGCTCCTCTGTGTCCCTTGCACACTGGGGGTCCGGAGATCACTTGTAACCTCCTGCAGCTGCTCTACACGGGAAGCTCCATGGCCTGATTCCGGGCTGAATCGCTCAGGCGGCCGAGACTGCCATGCACGAGTTGTGGATGGCCCTCCCGCTCACTGCCTTCCCGCCGTCCGTTATGGCCGTTAACTGCTCCTGCAGCCAGTCCGCGCCCCGAGCGGCAACCGCCACTCTTAATTGCTCCAGAAATCCCTCCATCGCCGCCATTATACCGGTATATGCAGGGGGAGTGGAGAGCGGTGAGGGTGGTGACTAATCTCTTCCTCCACCGCTCTCCGACTGACGTCACTTCCCCCTAACTTTCCTAAGACTCTGAACTGCGACCTACCCAGCCCCTCCCCTTTTCTAAAAGGGGAAACCTACTCTTAAAGCGGCATTTGTGCTGTTCAGCACTGTCATGCCGTCCCTGCGCCTATTGTTTCACATCAGCTCCGGGACTCTCTTTGCTCTCTACGTCGGGAGCTCTGTACTACCAGCATCATTTTCTTTTGGCACATGCACACGGGGCTTTCAGAGGAGAAAATCAAATGCCCTGTGTGCGTGAGGCTTTACCTGCACTAAAAACATGTGTATCTAATAAATGGATAGGGGGTTGTGATTAAACTTGAACTCAGGGTACAAAAAACTTTCATTTTAATATATTTCTCAATACCCACAAAGGATATAAATCCACTTTATGTGCACCAATTACTTTTGTAAGTAGGGTTTCCACCATTTCTTCAAGTAAAACCCAAACACTTTAGCGGCACACAGCAATATTTTTACTTTTTTTTTTATAAACTATACATATATTTTGCTAATAAATAACATTTCTAATCATATGAAGTTAATAACAAGATTCCCCCTTTACATCAGAGTCCAAACAGTTCCACTTTTACATCCAAACTTGCAGAGTTCCCTTTCACTGTAAAGGGGGGGGGGGGGGGCTCCGCAGACTCTGATGTAAGGGAGAACTCTGGGGACTCTAACATGAGGGATGCTCTGGAAACCCTGATTTAAGGAGGGGGAACACTGAAAACTCTGATGTAAGGGAGAGCACTGTGGCCTCTGGTGTAAAGAGGAACTCTAATGTAAGGGATACTCTGAGAACCCTGATTTACCTTAGTGTACTCACTCAGAGGCAGGAGAGAGAAGGGGGGAGACTTCAGTCACAGACAGGGATGGATGGTGAGCTCACTCACCCCTTGGCAGTCAGCACCTCGCATCCAGATCTATCTGAGGCTGCTGAATTTCAAATTTCCAGCCCCCGCTTTTCTTTTCTGAGGCACAGAGCCAGTGATTGGAGTGTGGGCAGACACAGAGGGGTAGGGGCAGGGCGGGGTGAAGAGGTGCAGATAGAGCCCTCTCTCTGCTCCCGTCTGTGTGTTTGTTTGTGGGGGGATTGTTAGTGCTGGCTTTGGGCAGCATGAAAGAGAGTGTAACAGACACTCTCAGCATAGACAACTGGAGCCAGCAACCCTGCTAGGAAGCCATAGTCCAGTCTGAATAATGTGTCCGGGTTTCAGGCAGTCTGAAACCCGGACACATGATTCCAAACCCGAACTGTCCAGGTGAATCCTGGACAGGTGGCAACTCTATTTGTAAGCCCAGATTTTACCTTGTAAAATTAGTAGTGACATAGTCACTGAGCTGCACATAGCCTGTGCAGAGAGCAGAGCTGTAGGAGGGGCCATCAGGCTCCACCCACTATAGCCCCCCTGCAGAAAACTACAGTGGGGGGTGTATACAAGACCAGTCACATTGCACAAGGAGAGAGAGCAGCAGTGACCGGTCTTCATTAAAGGAAGCTCCTACATAGAGGTAAAGTTTCACACTGGATTACTGCACAGATCTGGAAGAAATACATAAAACACACCAAGATTCAAAGGAAGAAAAAGCATGCGTCTTGTATTCAAACAATATTTGCTCATCCCAGAGTTAAGCTTTAAGCCTCTTTCACATGGACTGTCCGTTCACACGGACTGTCCGGACTGTCTGGCTGCAACCATTTTGTGGGCAGCTGAAGCTTCTGCCTGTTCACTTCCTGGATTTACACAGAGGCACACCTCCAGCTCTGTAACTCTCATTGGCCCTTTAATAACTCATCCCCCCCTCCCTTCCTGGCAACCTGTCAGTTTTTTAGGCGGACCTGAACGGACACTCCATGGAGGTCTATGGAGCATCGGATGTCAGCGGTGACATGTCCGCTGGCATCCGACCCGCTACGATCCGAAAAAGTGTAACGGAGGAAAAACCTACTTTTCCATCCGTTTTCGGATCGGATCGGGTGACGACGGACTCTACGGTCCGTCATCACCCGATCCCCCATAGGGGAGAGCGGTGCTCTGACAGGTCCGGCGCTGCACAGTGTGCAGCGCCGGACCTGTCATCTTCCTGCTCAGCGGGGATCGGCGGAGCAATCCCCGCTGAGCAAGCGGATGTTCACGGGGCGGATCATCACTGATCCGCCCCATGTGAAAGAGCCCTTAAGCTTAGGGTTTAAGTGTATATTTTACAAATTATTATTATTATTATTATTTATTATTTAAGGTATTTAAATAGCGCCGTCAATTTACGCAGCGTTTTACATATGAGTAATAGGGCGTACACACGGTCGGACTTTGTTCGGACATTCCGACAACAAAATCCTAGGATTTTTTCCGACGGATGTTGGCTCAAACTTGTCTTGCATACACACGGTCACACAAAGTTGTCAGAAAATCCAATTGTTCTGAACGCGGTGACGTAAAACACGTACGTCGGGACTATAAACGGGGCAGTGGCCAATAGCTTTCATCTCTTTATTTATTCTGAGCATGCATGGCACTTTGTGCGTCGGATTTGTGTACACACGATCGGAATTTCCGACAACGGATTTTGTTGTCGGAAAATTTTATCTCCTGCTCTCCAACTTTGTGTGTCGGAAAATGTCCGATGGAGCCCACACACGGTCGGAATTTCCGACAACACGCTCCGATCGGACATTTTCCATTGGAAAATCCGACCATGTGTACGGGCCATTAGAGTGCAGGTTAAGGGTTCATTTTAAATATTAGAGTCGGTATTGGATAAGATTGCAGCTAAGTGTTCGCATTCTGCGCTAGAATCCCGGCAACAGAAAAAAACATTTTCTATTACAATTTCTGAGGGGGAATTCAATAAAGCTCCTGTGCCACTTTTATGGCATTAATTCCTCTTGTTAATGTATTGTGCCAAATTCATGAAGCATTTGCGACACCAGATTCAGGTAGTTCTAAAATGCGCCACTTTTACATTGTGTCACTTTGAATGCGATAAATGTAAAAGTGGAGCTATTTAAGACCAACTCTCTTTTGGCATATAATGAGAAAAAGCGTCTTCTCTCATGCATTCTAAAAGTGGCACAGCATGATTCAAATTCAAGTACAGGTTCTAGACGGGTACATGAATTTGGGGCATTCTTTTAGGATGCATGAGAGACACTTTCGCAAAATCTGTCTGCGCCAGTCTTTATGAATTCCAGGGTCTATGTACTAATTTTTTTTTTTTATGTATTTATCAATTTTTTCCCAATAATAATTAATATATATAAAAGTTTTTTGGGCAAGAAGATTTATGCACAACTATTAAAATTCTCTTTCGTCTACTAGATTTTACTGAAATGTTGGTCTGCTTCTAATCAACACATAATTCAGATCTGTGGAGAATACGTTTCAGGAGGAATTTACTATGATCCCTATGCTAGTAAATTGCATGTCACAGGTAGGGGTTATAAATAGATTTGTGATTAATGACAGGGTTTTAAAATTGTACGTTAAGCAATTATGTGCCGAGCGTTGCCCTTTAGTATGCTTTTTTTTTTCAGTTTTTGCCAACTATACAAAAACAAACCTTGAACGGAACAGCAGAGAATGTTTTGCATGTGACACTTTATTTATTTAATATTTTTTTTTTTACTTTTGTAAATGGTATTAAAGAACATCTCTACCCAAAATGAATTTCCCCGTTCTTGGTGCAGGGTTTGATCTCCTACCAAATTTACAATGCTCCACCTTCCCATAGCATACCCATGACTAGCTCACAGATTGCCTGAAAGTCATGCTACTATTGTCACTGGCTTTACAGAATTCTCTATTTATTTATTTGACAACACTACTCCTGAAGAAGCCGCTTGGTTTGATGAGTTCCCTGTCCTACCACGGCACCTTAAACTGCTCAGTGCCCACTGACATACCTGGTATTAAGTTGTAGACTGCAAACACCTGTGTAGCTTAAAGAGGAATTGCAGTCTGCTCACATAATTTGTAATAAAAACATATTTGCTGAAGCTTCCCTCCAACCACTTTGCATATTATTTTATATATACTGTGATTCTGTACTTGCCAAATATGCTGCAGAAATCTCCTTCCACTGAGTCTGGCTGCAACCATTTTAATTGTGGGCAGCTGAAGCTTCTGCCTGTGTACTTCCTGGATTTACACAGAGGTACACCTCCAGCTCTGCAACTCTCATTGGCCCTTTAATAACTCATCCCCCCCTCCCTTCCTGGCAAACTCTCAAGAGAGTGAAAGAGACAGAGTTGTGCATGATGTCATAAGCCTAGGCTTTTTACCAGACAAGAAACAGGAAGTGGGCTGGTTAAGGTATTTACTGGCAGAAAAAAAAGTTTTACTATCCAAAGTTAAAACAACAAGGGCAGGGGATTTAATAGATGGAAAGATGAAAAAGAATTCCTGAAGTTCCGCTTTAAGTGTTAATATCCTACTGCTCGATAATAGTACACAGAAAAAAGACCACCAGACACTTGAGAAATAATTAGATGACTGTATTAGTGAAGGACAAGCAAATGCAATGCATAGAACAAATAAAAAAGACAACAGAATCTGTTAGGTTAACTGATAAGTAGGTTAGTCCCACCCAAGGCCAATAACTTATACCGCAAAAAGGCTAAGCCCCATTACACTAGTCTACACTGTAGCAGTAAGAATAGCATCAACCGTGAAAGCATGAATGGCATAAAAGAAACCTCACTGTAATTCTTACCAATAGCTGCCCAAACAATTTTCCTGTGGATGCTCTATGCATACAGCCCCAATGGCAGGTGGATGTGTGTGTTACCCCTGCTGGTATCTACAGTACATGGCGCCTAATTGTCAAGGTTAGACGGCTGTCATTGGGCCCTTCTGTATGGTGGTGCACATGTAGCTGTCTCTTTAAGGCTGTTTGCATAACTAATGGGCTGTTCGGTAAGAACTTGTCTCTATTGCATTAACTGATGGTGGTATGGGTTTAAACTCTGTAGCTCTGCTCACCAATCCTGGCATGCAACAGGTCCATGCCCATACGCTTGACGGTCAGTCTGCCCAGCAGTCTCGGTGCTCAGGATTGGTTCCTCCCGATGAGATCCTCTCAATTAGGCCATCTCTGAGGTGGGCACACACAGCATCCAGTTTCCCCAGCTCAGCTTCAAAGGCACAGCAACTTTCTCTGTGACTCAGTCTCTCACTCTGGTCCTCACAGGCTCTGTTCTCATTGTAGGCAAGCACAGCACAGGACTGTTCACACTCTCTTTCCCCACATTGTCTGCCTGGCATTCTGTGCAGACCCCAGCATTAGGTCTGCACTCATTGGCTACCCACACTATTCTGCCTCGATCCCTGCAGATTTGCCCTGGAAAATGTCTATCCTCTCCTGGGTATTAGCCTTAGCCTCCATTGCATAGCACTCCTTTTTGGACTACATAGTCCACTGCAGAAGGCACATCCAGGTGGGAGGGGGAGGTGAGCAGAGTGCACACACACATACAGCAACCCACACACAGCCAGCTGCAGGTGGGGGGTGATCGAGAACACAGCCACACTGATGCTGTATAGTAGCAGGAAAGTGAGGGGAGAGAGGCGGCAGAAGAGCACACAGCCCGGCGCTCCTCTCTGTCAGCATCACAGTGCCAGGGGTAAAGGAAGAAAGTGGGCATGAGCACGCACAGCCCGCTCCTCCAGCCTGCTTTCAGCACCTGGCTACAACAAGATAACCAGTCTATATGGCGTCAGTTATAATAACCCTATTTCATTACCTATTTCATTACACATTTTTATATTGGGCACTGAAAAGTGCCAAATGGAATAAATGACCTTGTAATATTGGCATGTTTGCTGAAGGCAGTAATTCATGAGTCAGGCCTCCACAGGTCAGGATGAATTTTAAATGAGGGAGGAGTTCCTGCTGGATTGAATTGCGGCAGGAGTCGCTGGATAGGATGGGTTCTCTGTTCTTTTGCTTCAACCTCACAAGTGCTTTAGCCCCTCTGACACTCTAGGTTAATCAAGCACAGTTTCAATGTCACCGTATTCACTGAAGGCTGTACAAAAGAATAACAACAAGTCAGGAAACAGACACCAAACAAATTGGTAAAAGAAAATCTCAATTTATTGGAACAAAGTACGAATAATAGCAAGTAATAATAGTTAGACAAATTAATGTATGATAGAAACAGTAATCAACAGCAAATTACCAACAACACTTTGGGGTTGATTTACTAAAGGCAAATCCACTTTGCACTACAAGTGCATTTGGAAGTGCAGTTGCTGTAGATCTGAGGGGAAGATCTGAATGAGGGGAAGCTCTGCTGATTGTATCATCCAATCATGTGCAAGCTAAAATGCTGTTTTTTATTTTTCTTGCATGTCCCCCTCAGATCTACAGCGACTGCACTTCCAAATGCACTTGTAGTGCAAAGTGGATTTGCCTTTCGTAAATAACCCCCTATGTGTCAGGGTCAGCATAAACTGTAGCAGGTCACCTTGAGTGCTACAGTAATGAGATTCGATTTACTGCATTCAGGTGACTATACTGCCAAAATGCATAACACTGTGATTGTTCTAAGCCTAGGCTTCTGAGGAGGAGTTATCCATTAGATGGATGAAAATTAAAGCGTGGAGGGACTGGTAGAATGGCTTAATATGGGGGCAGTCCTTTATGACATTCTTCTGCTATAGTTGGGGATGTTTAGTAATGTTGGTGCACCTAACAGCAGTCCTGGTGGTCCAGCATACAGTATAGTTGCAGTCTATGTGCAATGTAGGCACCATATAGGTGTGATGTTGTTGTGGTATTGACATACAGTAGTACATATGAGGTATTGCTGCAGTAAAGGCGTTAGATGGGTTATTGTTCTGCTTTCAGCAACTCAGTCTTGGCTTATCAGTATAGTAAAGGGTATTTGAATTTTTGTTCATCCAGTTCTGAGATTTTCACAGCTCTGCCACACAGCACAGTCCTGTCTGGCAGAGCAAGAGACCTGATACTTCTCTGCTGCAATTACAGTTTTTCTCCATTGTTTTGGCTCATTTCTTGAAACAGAAATGACATTCTCAAAACTCTAAGTTCATTTGGCAAAACAGTCTTACAGTTCAGCACAACTCTATAACTCACGTGCAAAAGCTCATATCTCTCCCAAAACTGTTCACTCATGCTTCAAAACCATATTCCTTTCCCATATAAAGAGTCAGTGCTACCTAAATGGCAAAGATTCTTCTCAATTGCTTTGGCTCATTTCTTGAAACAGACCAGACGTTCTCAACTCTCTTGGTGCTTTTGCCAAAATAACCTGGATGGTTCGGCACAACACCACGGTTCACCTTCAAAAGCTCATATCTTTCCCAAAACAGTTCACTCATGTGTCAAAAATAAATTTCTTTCTCATTCAAATAGTCAGTGCCCCCAAAATGCTTCATCCCTTTGGCATTGTGTAAGCACTGCAAGTCAAAATGTTTAGATGTTTTGTCTCTAAGGCAGAGGACCATTGAAATATCCCTCATGTCCACCTTTCAGTCTTAGCCTAGTCCTTCATTGACAATGGTTACTGTACAGTTTTTGTCTAGCTAACTGAATACAATTGTGTATAAAACTGAAAAAAAAAGAAAAGATTTTAGGGTAAGAGTAGCCTTCAAGGTTTTACATCACACATTGCACTCATACTGCCAAGGAAAAATTTCTTTACAGTATTGTAACCATTATCATTTACACACAAAGTAACTTCCATACATCAGAGTAAAAAGAAAATGTATACAGCATAATATACGGAAATATAAACACACAAACAAAAAACAAGGAAAATTACATTTAGCCTACAATGCTGTAAATAAAGCTGGAGTTTACAACTACTGTAACATCTCTTCACTGGCCACCGTCCTCACCCTCCTGCCCATCCACACGCTGCTGTCTGTCTGGCCACAGATTCTCATCAACATTGCAGCGTATATCCTCCCTTGAGATGCAACGAGGGAAGAAGCTGCGTGCATGTCGCAACCATCCCCTACAAAAAACAAAGGGAAAGGTAATTCATCAAGGAGGAACATGCAATGGTCAAAACGTATATGAAATGCTTTTTATTGAAAGTACACTATAAACACCAATCCAATAATATACTGTAAAAACAGGTACCGTCACCAATATAAAAATGACAACGTTGTCATTGACAGACACAGATGGCCACCACTCACATATACCACACACACCTCATGTGAATTCATTCAAGATAGATATACAAGAATGAATTCAGATTAGATACTAAATTTTCATCTGCTGGATAACTGAAAGCCCTGGTAAATCAAATGATAACAGCAGATGGTAAGTGAAAGGAGAGATATGTGGGGTTGTGGATGGTAATGCAGTAGCCCTAGATATCAGGTCCTCATAGATGTAGGAACAAGAAGAACCGGGGGGATAGGAGGGGAAGATGGGGGGAACGGAAATGGGAAGACCCTGTACTGACTCAACAGTAGCGTGGTCACTGGATACTGCAGTCCTGGTCAGTTACTGTAAGATCACCCTGAGCCATCAATATTTCACAGCGCTGATGACAGGGAATGGGAGTTCCTGTTTGCAGGATATGGTGAGCCGTAGCGGATTGAATCAGGCTGAGCAGTGTAACTCATTTAGTGAATCATACATACTGGGTGGATGCACTGATTGAGACAACTGTCCCCTGTCCAGGACACAAACAGATTAGATCTCACCCAGTGTTGACTCTGTGGTGCATCAGGACACATCACCGGACCGAGTTCAGGCTCATGCCGTCTCCAGCTGGCTAGTTGAGTTGTCTCCCATCCTCCGCCGGGTCCTCAGCTGTGCATATCCTTTGATGGCGTACTGAGGGTAAGTAGAAGGTGTACGCCCAGGGAGATGCGGTGAATAAAGCAGGGTTTTCTAAAGCGTTCAGTCCTCCGCTCGTTCCGTTTCCCGGGAAGTTTCAAACGGCCATGTTACTGTAATTACAGGCCAGTGATGCCTGGGCTGGTGGGTGGATCTGGAGGTCTGTGGGAACGCTATGGGTAGCGTGATGGCATCATGCTGACGCGTTTCATCCGCCAATCGGATTTCATCAGAGCATCCCCTACACTGATCTCCTGTAATATCCTCACAGGCAGCATCCATTGCATGGAGCAGGGACCTCTGATCTTGAGCTCGGTGCTCATACACTCTCCACCTCCAAGCGGATAAAAACTCCTCAATAGGGTTGAGGAAAGGAGAGTAAGGTGGTAGGAACACCATATCCATCCTTGGATGAGCAGTGAACCAGGCCATCATAAGCAGGCCACGGTAGAAATTCACATAGTCCTATACAATTATATATTGTGGTAGGTGAGGCCCTATGAGACCTCTCTTATTTTCAGGGATCAAATCCAAATGAAGGCGGTCCAAGAAGATAAGGAGCTTCTGTGTATTCTATGGGCCAAGACTGGGGATGTGAGTGGCCACACCATTCTCAGAAATGGCAGCACACATAGTTATATTGCCCCCTCGCTGGCCTGGGACATCCACCGTGGCCCGGTGGCCAATAAAATTTCGGCTACGTCTTCGGCCCTTGGCCAGGTTGAAGCCAGCCTCATCCACATACACGAGTATGTGAGAGGTCTCGTTTCCTTGCAATGCCATTATTCTCTACAATAGAGTAAAAAAAGAAAACATCAAATCAGTCATACAGAAGAGTCATACACTACAGTTACAGACAGTTACATAGGAATGTTCTAAACAAGTTCAATATATTACTGGCCAGTATTCCAGTGGTTCCAAACCTTGGGTACATGTACTCTATGCAGAGGTACCACAGGGGGTATTTGACAGAAAGGGGAGGGGAAAAATTATCAATGAGTAGACTTACTGAAATGTCACAGTAAAACCCACAGTATTAGATAGATTTATATGGGAGGCATTACTGTAATTGCAGCTCTTTGACCCTTTTTCTTACTGTATTGTATGTTATATTCTTCAAAATAATGATTATAATGATAATTGCATCATACAATAAACTGCAGTTTTTAGACAAAATGTTTATAAATCAGATACGTAAATCAAATACTTTCATACCTGGATTACCTAGATTCAGAAATCAGGTAAAGTGGGTACTGAAACCAATACATTTCGGGAACCACTGCTTATGGTAGTTGTAAAAAGGTTATCTTGATGGACAACCAGTGACTGACTTACATGTACATACTGGTACTGCAGCTCTTTCACTCTGTCAGATTACCTCTCAAATGGTACCCTGTAAATTTGCTTCATTGTCATCTGATGCTTCTTCAATATGCGGGCTATTGTGGAGATGCTTATAGGGCGACATTTTGGAATATGGCTTTGTCTTGTAGGATTGCAGTGCAGATCTGTCTCAATGTGATGGCATTATTTGCCAACACCATGTTACAGATCTCTTGTTCTTGTTGTTCATTGAGAAGTTTTCCTCAGCCACCCGTGCCAGGTTGTCGTCCAATCCTAAACATAGAATTCAAAGGACAACACTCCATTCGTAATTTATACCTTATGTATTCCGTACAGAATGAGTTACCAATGTAATCGTATTGTTGTTTTACTTACAGTAACTTTACCACAATTCCAATGCATCACTGCACAGTGACTGGAATACTACTGTAAACTGTATCATCAATATAGTAGAAAATAAACTATTCCATACTATTCCATAGTTTATTTTCTACAATATTTTTCTTGTTATTGTTAGTATCATACGTAACATCCCACTGAGGTAAGATACTGTAATACTGTAGGCCTATCACACACACATACACACTAAATGAATACGTAAATGAGTAAATAAACATATTTGTTGCTCTATGCACAGTGTCCTGTCCTATACATTATATAATTCCATCATTGACTGACTACATACCTGTTTTCCCTGCGAAAGGTTTGGATGATAGAGAAGACTGTAGAGCGAGGCACATTAGGCTGCACTCGGCAACCTTCCTCCGCCATTGTGAGGCCATGGTTGATGAAATGATCTATAATTGTGGCCCGAATTTCATCAGGGACAGCATGGCGTCTTCGTGCTCCTCTGCCTCTTCCCCCTATTCCACCACCACTCACCCTTACTCCTCTTCCTCTTCTTCTTCCTCTTCCTCGAGCAGGCAGTTTCCCTTGTTCATTTACTTGGCCAGGTGCCTCCATGTTCAGAAATTGTACTGGTCCTGCATGGTCAAGCTCTATATATACATGTTTGGCAGCATTTACAATCATGGACAGCACCTGTCAGGTAACTAAACATACTGTTTGATTGGTCATCTGAGACCAACTCCGACTCCTCCTTTGTTAGGCTCCTTTCACACTGGGGCGGGGGTGTTGTTGGCGGTAAAGCACTACTATTGTAAGCGGCGATTTACCGTCGGTATGCGGCCGCTAGCGGGGCGGTTTTACCCCCCTGCTAGCGGCCGAGAAAGGGTTAAATACCACCGCAAAGCGCCTCTGCAGAGGCGCTTTGCCGGCGGTATAGCCGTGCCGTCCCATTGATTTCAATGGGCAGGAGCGGTAAAGGAGCGGTGTACACACCGCTCCGAAGATGCTGCTGGCAGGACTTTTTTTACCGTCCTGCCAGCGCATCGCTCCAGTGTGAGAGCCCTCGGGGCTTTCACACTGGAATGAAAGCAGCGGCACTTTCGGGTCAATTTGCAGGCGCTATTATTAGCGCAATAGCGCCTGCAAACCACCCCAGTGTGAAAGGACCCTTAGTCAAGTTCTAGTTGCACCTGACTGTCAATTGCTGTAATCATTTTATCAAATGTTCCAAGAGATTCATATATGGTATTCATGGTATTATGTTCCTGAATAATTTTGACAATTGAACAGACTATTGTGCATGTGATGACTTAAACAATGGAATGACGCTGATACGTTTTGGAGAGAACAACCATTAGACTGAGAATTGACAATCAGTTTAGATCAACAAGATCTATTCACTAGGAAATTGTGCTAAATGTAGGCTACTTGTACTTAATCATTTGAAAGATGTACTGAGACATTGAGACATGTACTGAGACATTTGCAATTTTGATGAAATGAGTGAGAAATTCAATTCAGTTGTGAACAATTGCCAAGTGGTTTGGAGATTTGTCCATGTTGTTTTGAGAATGTCATTTCTGTTTCAAGAAATGAGCCAAAACAATGGAGAAAAACTGTAAGAAATACTCACACGCTTTGTCCTTCCCCCAGCCTGTAACTGGACAGTGAAGAGAGAACCATAAATTGCTGTATATAAATTCACTTTATGTACAACAAATGTCTTTCTAAATAAAAGTCTGGATGACATCATCACTTGGATGCGTGATGCGTATAGGCTGTGGAGATCTACTTGTGTTCAGACCAGAGGTTAGTCCTATTATGAAATTAGTAATCATAGCTTCCCTGATTAGTGAATTTGTTTGTTGGCCTATAGTTTTCCTAAACCAAATGCTCTCTCGCTTCTTCAATCCTCTAGCTGTTTATTTTTAAATGCGCCGATCACTCAGAGTGTTACATTGTACATTAGCAAGCCTGGCTTTCTTAATGGTATATAAGCCGTACTTATTTTTCATAATTTCCTTTTAACAACCTCAACATCAATACCTGTACATTCTGATTTGCTATAGGTTGATGACAAGCCCTTTAAGGGAGAAGGTGGTGGGGTCAAACAGGAAAGGAAAGCTTTAGCTGAAGAAATGCCAGTAAGTTGTATATTTTTGGTAACAATCAAGATTAGCTGATGCATGCAATAGGACTGCATACGTAAAACTGTACATAGTATGTAATATAAATAATATAAATACAATATAAAATATAAATATAAATAGTATAATATAATCTCCTAACAAGTAGAATATATATAGATATATCTACAGTATATATATATATATATATATATATTTATATCTATCTATATCTATATCTATATATATATATAGATATATATATCTATATATATATATATATATATATATAGATAGATATATATATCTATATACATATCTATATCTATCGATAGATAGATAGATAGATAGATAGATAGATAGATAGATAGATAGATAGATAGATAGATAGATAGATAGATAGATAGATAGATAGATAGATAGATAGATATGGATATAGATAGATATAGATATAAATATATAGATAGATCTATATATAGATATATATATTATAAAATACATCGTAAACATATAATTCATCATGTATTACATGTATTTTTACATACAGCTAGTAAATAGATGGGAATATGTCTTAAAGTGTTGCTATACCCAGGACCCTGCGTTCACTATATCTGGTCATCCACAGTACACAGAACATGAAAATGTAATTCTTTTAGTAAATATAAACTGCTAAATAACTTTTCTCATCAGCAGTATATAGCAGTCTTGTGACTTCTATCAGTGTCCGGGAAGAGCACTGGTTGAAGCTTGTAGGAAGAGTTTTTATTCCCCTCTGTCTGTCCTATGAGGCTACAAGACTCCTGACCCTCTGTCTGGACAGTGCTGATTGGCCGTTTGCTGATCACATGCACCCTTCCAAAAAAGGTGCAGAGTGCCTCTAAGGCTCTGTTGCATCAGCAGATGGGTTGGGGACTGTGGAAGAAGGGGAGGATCAGAGAAGACAAGATCAAACAGCCTTTTTACACAATGCAGAGGATTAACCCCTTAGATTCCTCAATGAGTGTAACAAGTATTCTTTACTGCATATACAGACTGATTTTACTCTTGTGGGTTTAGTAACACTTTAATATCAATTGTTGTATTGCTAAATTGTAAAAGAAAAAGTTCAAATTGCCCTTCTAGCTTTGCTGTCTGATCTATAAATTACAAAAACTAGGCTGGACAGAATTAAAAATCCTTGGCCAGGTCTTGTGCCTTCCCAGACAGGACTGTGCTGTGGCAGAACAGTTTAAAACGGAACCTCAGTAATTTTTTCATCTTTCCATCTATTAAATCTTCTGCCCTTGTTGTTTTAACTTTGGATAGTAAAACATTTTTTTTCGGCCAGTAAATACCTTATACAGCCCACTTCCTGTTTCTTGTCTGGTAAAAACCTAGGCTTATGACATCATGCACAGCTCTCTCTCTCGTGAGAGTTTGCCAGGAAGGGAGGGGGGATGAGTCATAAGAGGGCCAATGAGAGTTGCATTGCTGGAGGTGTGCCTCCGTGTGTCTGTGTATAGGCAGCAGCTTCAGCTGCCCACAGTTAAAATTGGATTCAGCCAGATTCAGTGGAGGGAGAATTCTGCAGCATATTGGGCAAGTACAGAATAAAATAATATGCAAAGTGGTTGGAGGGAAGCTTCAGAATGGCAAAGATGTTTTTATTACAAATTATGTGAGCAGACTGAAGTTCCTCTTTAAATCTCAAGACTGGGTACATTGGAAAGAAATAAAAATCCTATGTCAGGTAAAAGTAACAAAAGATAAGAATCTGCGACAAAGTTTGATAAGATCCATGCAAAGTACATTGATCACCCAGAGGGGAGGTTTTTTTCTCCATAGAATTGAAGTTACTCTTTAAATAAAAATGACAATGTTTGTAGACAGTTGAGAGTTTCAGTGTGTACAGACCTTTTCTCCCATGCTGAGTTTTGCGGCCGAGGTGTCTAAAGTTGTTTAAAGTTGTCCTTTATCTGCACACAAGCTTACAGGAGCTCAGTGAAGTTGGCTCCCCTACAATCAGCACAAATAAAAACTCAAGTGTGTTTCTTTCTCTGTGCTACATTTGTGCTGTTTTGTGCCGTAAAAATTTACATTTGTGCTGCTTTTATTTTGAAGATATTAGCAATTGTTTTTTCCAGACTATGACATCACCTAGCCCCCCTACAACTGCCAAATGGCACAAAGCAGGTCTCGTTGGTTAGTGCTACCTTTGTGCTGTTTAAATTTCCTTTATATCTTTTATCGTTTTTGCATTATTAATGATTTATTAAAGGTCACCAAAGGTTCTATTGTGAAAAAAAAAAAAAAGGTCACCAAAGGTCACTCAGCCCCCCTACAACACCCAAATGACACAAAACTGGTCTTGTTGGTTAGTGCTACGTTTGTGCTGTTTTGTGCTGCTAATATTTCTGTTCTATCTTTTATCGTCTTTGCGTTATTAATGATTTATTAAAGGTCACCAAAGGTCACGTAGCCCCCCTACAACACCCGAAATCCCACAAGGCAATGGGGTAAGGTGAAGACGTTGTTACCTGATGTTTTCCAGGGCTTTGTAGAAGAAGTGTGGAGGGTATTTTTGGAAGGACACAGTGAGAGGCACAGTGACAGATATCTGAAGACATTGGAAAGAGCCATGAATGTTAGTGGAGTCCACTGTTTGATCAAGAGGGAAGGATGCTGTAGACACAAACTGGAGACCATCTGCTAACACAAGGAGTCGGTGAGAGGCCGCTGGCCAAATCAACATTACATTTTGACAAAAGAGGGACAGAATTGCCTGTGAGCATCACAGAGCCAGTAACTTTATCATTGCTTAAAGGGACAAGGGTCAGGGTGATATTCACTGCTTAAAGCAGTGGTTCTCAACTCCTGTCCTCAGGACCCACTAACAGGCCAGGTTTTATGTATTACCTTGGGGAGACTAGAATACTGAAATCACTGAGCAGCAAATGATATCACCTGTGATGTATTTCAGTTATCTTGCAAACCTGGCCTATTGGTGGGTCCTGAGGACAGGAGTTGAGAACCACTGGCTTAAAGGGACATTATCCTAAGCACACCAACATAACAGTTGAGCCCCAACGAGCTAGACAGCAGAAGTGACTATATTACAGACTGCTGAACTGTTATGCTGCTTACAGACGATCGGACATTCCGTCAACAAAACCGTGGATTTTTTTCCAACGGATGTAGGGTCAAACTTGTCTTGCATACACATGGTCACACAAATGTTGTCGGAAATTCCGAACGTCAAGAACGTGGTGACATACAACACATACGATGAGCTGAGAAAAATGAAGTTCAAGAGCCAGTGTGGCTCTTCAGCTTGATTCTGAGCATGCATGGACTTGGAATTTCTGACAACAAGTCTTCTTGTGGGAAAATTTGAGAACCTGCTGGCAAACAGTTGTCGGAAATTCCGACAGCAAATGTCCGATGGAGCATACACACGGTCGGAATTTCCAACAAGCCACATCGAACATTTGTTGTCGAAAAATCCTATCGTGTGTACGGCCCATTAGAATGAGTCAACTCCCTTTAGATAGGACTAACCCCGGTATAGGGTTTAGGAGAGGTTTGTTTCTACACCAATTGCTTGTTTTAAACAATATATTTCTTTCTACTGTTCAACTATTTGCAATATATTTTTGCTATATTATTGCTCGTGTTTCATATCTCTTCTACTACCAGGGTACTGTACATACATCTGCGATAAATTTTCCCTACCTAGCCAGGTGTGTCAGAATGTGTGGTGCTGTTTGCAGAATCGTGGGCACAGGCACAGAGGGCCAAATACATCCAGCGGCTCCTTTGAGGGTAACTTAATAGGCAAGAACCTGACCAGGTCAGAGCAACTGCCATACATTTGCTTTGCTTTTCATGATCCAGTCTTAGCAAATCAGCCCCATTTTTGTAAATGTGTGATAGCTTTGAGCATGGATATTGGCATTCCCAGAAAGCAGACTATGATCAAGTAGTACACATTGGCTTGTGTAAATAGCATTGTTTCCTAAATGATCCGCTCTAGACTAAAACATACATATAAAATGCTCACTTAGCACACTGATAGACTATGATTCATGAACATGTATAGCTTCAAATTAAAATAATATTAAATCACGACAAAGAATGTGTGCAGTGCAGCTCCTCTAAATATATACAACACATACAGTGCCTTGAAAAAGTATTCTTATCTCTTGAAATTTTCCACATTTTATCATGTTACAACCTAAAACATAAATGCATTTTATTGGAATTTTATATGTGATAGACCAACACAAAGTGGCACTTAATTGTGAAGTGGAAGGAAAATTATGAATGATTTTAACTTTTTTTACAAATAAATATGTGAAAAGTTTGGCGTGCATTTATATTCAGCCCCCTTTACTCTGATACCCCTAACTAAAATCTAGTGGAGTCAATTGCCTTTAGAAGTCACCTAATTAGTAAATAGAGTCCACCTGTGTGTAATTTAATCTCAGTATAAATACAGCTGTTTTGTGAAGCTTTCAGAGGTTTGTTAGAGAATCTTAGTAAACAAACAGTATCATGAAGGGAAAGAAACACACCAGACAGGTCAGGGATAAAGTTGTGGTGAAGTTTAAAGCAGAGTTAGGTTATAAAAAAAATATCCCAAGCTTTGAACATCTCAATCCATTATCCAAAAATGGAAAGAGTATGGCACATCTGCAAACCTACCAAGACATGGCCGTCCACCAAGACTGACAGGACAGGCAAGTAGAGCATTAATCAAAGAAGCAACCAAGAGGCCCATGGTAACTCTGGAGGAGCTGCAGAGATCCACAGCTCAGGTGGGAGAATCTGTCCACAGGACAACTATTAGTCGTGCACTCCACAAATCTGGCCTTTATGGAAGAGTGGCAGGAAGAAAGCCATTGTTGAAAGAAAGCCATAAGAAGACCCATTTGCAGTTTGCAAGAAGCCATGTGGGGACACAGCAAACATGCGGAAAAAGGCGCTCTGGTCAGATGAGACCAAAATTTTACTTTTTGGCCTAAGAGCAAAAAGCTATATGTGTGGCAGAAAACTAACACTGCAAAAGACTTGAGACTGGGGCGAAGGTTCACCTTCCAGCAGGACAACACCCCTAAACATACAGCCAGAGCTGGAATGGTTTAGATCAAAGCATATTCATGTGTAAATGGCCCAGTCAAAGTCCAGACCTAAATCCAATTGAGAATCTGTGGCAAGACTTGAAAATAGCTGTTCACAAACGCTTTCCATCCAATCTGACAGAGCTTGAGCTATTTTGGAAAGAAGAATGGACAAAAATGTCACTCTCTAGATGTGCAAAGCTGGTAGAGACATCCCCAAAAAGACTTGCATCTGTAATTGCAGTGAAAGGTGGTTCTACAAAGTATTGACTCAGGGGGGCTGAATACAAATGCACACCACACTTTTCAGGTATTTATTGGAAAAAAAATTGAAAACCATTTATCATTTTCCTTCCACGTCACAATTATGTGCAACTTTGTGTTGATCTATCCCATACAATCCCAATAAAATACATTTACGTTTTTGATTGTAACATGACAAAATGTGGAAAATTTCAAGGGGTATGAATATTTTTTCAAGGCACTGTAGCATGTGTGTGCATTATAAAAGTGATTGTAAATGCTGAATTTATTTTTATTAAAATAAAAAAAAACATGTTATACTTATCTGCTCTGTGCAATGGTATTGCACAGAGCAGCTCTAATCCTCCTCTTCTCAGGTTCCCTGCTGGCGCTCCTGGCTCCTCCCCCTGCTGAGTGCCCCCATAGCAAGCCGTGTGCTATGGGAGAATTTGTGCATGCTCGCTCCCAAGCTGGACTCTGTGTGTCTATTGACACACAGAGCCCGCCTTGCGCCCCCTCCCCCCCCACTCCACTATATCTTCACTGGCTTTGATTGACAGCAGCAAAAGCCAATGGCTCCCGCTGCTGTCTCTGAGTAAATGAATGGGGAGAGAGACAAGAGAGCCGCTGCTCTCGTAGAAATTGCTGGATCGAGATCGGGCTCAAGTAAGTATAAGGTGGAGCTAGGGGGCATGCGGAAGGTTTTTTACCTTAATGTAGAAAATGCATTAAGGTAAAAAAACTTCAGCCTTAAGAAACACTTTAATTATACCTTGGTGTTGTAACTCTTCATACCTTGGATTGACACGGGGCTCACACATTTTCCAGTACAGCAGAATAGTGAAACAGAGCAGTCCGGGAAAACAAGTAACATTTTCATATAATCAAAGGGGCGAACAGCACTAATCAGCAGACATACAGTCAGGTCCATAAATATTGGGACATCGACACAATTCTAATCTTTTTGGCGCTATACACCTGCACAATGGATTTGAATTGAAACAAACAAGATGTGCTTTAACTGCAGACTTTCACCTTTAATTTGAGGGTATTTACATCCAAATCAGGTGAACGGTGTAGGAATTACAACAGTTTGTATATGTGCCTCCCACTTTTTAAGGGACCAAGAGAAATGGGACAATTGGCTGTTAATCTGTCCCATTACTTTTGCTCCCTTAAAAAGTGGGAGGCACATATACAAACTGTGGTAATTCCTACACCGTTCACCTGATTTGGATGTAAATACCCTCAAATTAAAGCTGAAAGTCTGCAGTTAAAGCACGTTTTGTTCATTTCATTTCAAATCCATTGTGGTGATGTATAGAGCCAAAAAGATTAGAATTGTGCAGATGTCCCAATATTTATGGACCTGACTGTAAATAGGACCCTCAGAGGCAAAGTAAAAACTTTTTATTATTGTTAAAAAATAATAAAATGTTCACCAAGGGCTACAGCAGTCAATTGATGGTCATGCAGAGACTTGGATTAAAAGACTGACAGTACCTGGAGGCTGGAGCCGCATGGATGACACAGGGGCTTAGGGAAACCCAGCACAAAGCCGCTGGACAAAGATCACAGGAGCACGGCTGATGGGGGGCCCGCCCAGGACTGTAAGGCCAGGGGTCCGATAAAGGGGGAACCAAACTGCAGGCACAGGAACTGTTGGGGCCAGTATACAGCAGGCGCTCGCACTGTGTACGAAGCCTGGAAGTGATGTCACTGCCTGGCGGAAGTCAGCCAAAGGAATCTGAAGAGTATGGGCAAACCCTGCTGCTGGAGCCAATTAGGAACTGCCAATGCCAAGGGAGCAAAGAGAGTCACACATCACCGACTGGAGACACTACATGTTTCGGGGACACGCTCCTTCTTCAGGTTATCTGATTAGTCGGCTGAGTGTGAAGATTAAATAGGGAAAATGACCCGGAAGTATAAGTGTGGGAGGGGGAGGAGCTAGCAGCCCCTGTCATCCATACGACCCCACCCACCCGAGTGTATAGTAACAATACCCAGTGCACAATACTTTATGAACAATTGCATATCTTAAAAATGTACTGTTAAAAAGTAATAATATTGATTAAAAAAAACACAATAATAATAATCCTAATAATACACATGCATAATTTTTTTTTTAAATATATATGTGTATTTTGTATAATATACACACACAATCCCAGGCAGCACGGTGGTGTGGTGGTGTAGTGGTTAGCACTCTCACCCAGCAGCAAACAATGGCCGCCAGTTCGAACCACAACCACAACACCACCTGCCTGGAGCCTGCACGCTTTCCCTGTACCTACGTGGGTCATTAATAATAATAGAACATTTTAAATACACAGATAATGTCTATATCTCAGAAAATGCAAAAAATCGGATGAAAACAGCTAAGGTATATTATATAACTGTATGAACTTCCCTCTTTCAACCCATTGGGAGAAAGAGTATTGAGCTTATATATACACATGGTTTCGCGTTGGCACAGACGCAGAAATCTTTCGTTCTCCGTCATGCCACCCGAAGGTACAAATTCAACAGCTAGGACAGTCAGGTCCTTAAAGTTCATGCCATGAGTAGCAAATTGACAGGGCACACTATACTCTCTGAAACCTTTTTTAATGAACCTGAGGTGTTCACCAACCCTGGTACGCATGGTCCGGATGGTACGACCAACATATAAAAGATTGCATGGACACCGCAGGACAGAAACAACAAATTTGGTTGAACACGTGATAAATTGTCTAATGGAATATGTATTACCAGAACTATCCAAAAAGGAGGACTGGCCATGGGTTATAAACTGACAGGTAAGACAACCTTATTTCTTGCACTGAAATATTCCAACCCTATTGTCAAAATAGCACCTAATATCCATGGTTCTGATGGAATTATTTTTTTTTAGGTTTGCTAGGAGCAATGCAATTTCTGAGAGTGCGAGCTCTCCTGAAGACGACCTGGGGGGTGGGTGGTAAATGCGGACCTAACCTGGGGTCTGAATAAAGAATAGGCCAATGCTTACGGATAATATTGGCAACTGCTTTATAATTTCCATGTGATTCTAATGATTGTCATACAGGAACAGCATGGATTGAAATTCATCTGGTCCCTACTTTACTGGCTGAATTTTGATCTATCTATGGTCAGCTTAAGCATATGCTTGAATGTCCATAGCCTGCTCAAAGATTTATTTAAAAGGTTAATCATCTTTACTTAGCTTGCATTAACTTCTATTCTCAAATGCCTATGTACATGGTAAGTGCCACTGCACCACATGGTTGGGCCTGTGGATTCTGCTGTGTTTGGTTCAGTTGAAGGTAGATACAGGCTTTTAATGCCATCTACATAGGCCAAAACAAGTGCAGAGTCGTAAAGCTCGGGTACTAGGGAAGAATGATTGTACATCGTAACCATGCTTCCATTCTATTAACTTTATCTTGGCCCTGCATCTTGTAGAACAAGCAGTTGAGCAGATCAGGTGACCACATCAGATGTGATGGTGGTGAGATTCAGAACGGCGTCAGCTTACTATAGAAAAATAGGAATACTGTTCTATGGAGAAGGCCGAATATATAGTATTTTCCTAATTTTCCTCATTTTGCAAAATACATAAAAGTCTGCTAATTATTTGTTTTCCTTATTAGCAAATGTATTGTATGTAATACATACTTCAGAAAAGATGCACAAGCTTTCAAAAATTATTAAAAATCATGTGTTGTTCATCCCAAAAATCTTAAAGAAAAAAATATATGCAGATACAAATAACCATAATTTATTCCTATTACGTAGTAATTAAAATATTTCAAGTGTAGCTAAACCCAAGTTCAAAAATGTTATATATTGCAGCTTTCCAGTCCTTACATGTGGTGGCAGCATTAGTTTTCTTCTATGTAGTCTTTCTCCCTTTATTTTTATCTGGTGATTCAGCTAGCACCACACGCTGTATTAGGCTAACAACATTCAGTTACTGTTCTGTATCTATTGAGGAGCAGCATTTTTAACCTAGCCTAAGAAATATGTTCGGACATCAGAACACCTCTCCTCTCCTCCCCTCCACAACATAAAACAGGGGTTTTCTGATCAACTGGTATCTTTTGGCACATATCTAACAGATATGACAGATATAAGTGCTTTAAGGGTATATTAAAGGATAAGTTCACCTTTAAAAAAATAAAATAAATGCACATATTTTTGCAGGTAAAAAAATGTGCATTTTATTTTACTTGGAGCCAGTAAAGCATTGCACCCACTGATAGCGGGTTCCATGGAGGACTCCTGCAGACTTGTCAGTGTATCTGTCTGCTCGTACCTCGTATGGACAGGCAGATACACACTGACAGGAAGAGACAATGAACTACCAGAGCACTTAACAGCGCCATGGTAGTTCATTGAGAACTACAAGACTACAGCCGCAAAGGCTGTTGGTACCTGTAGTTTCCCACTCACTGAACTCTGTGAATGAATGAAAGGCTATGAGGAGAGAGGACCCCCCCCCCCGCTTGGAGTGGTAACATGTTACATGTTCCACCCTAAAAACACATCGAACATGTTCTCAAAGGTGAACTTATCCTTTAACCACGTGCACAGGCAAAGTGATGTACCCATACATTGCTGCTGGCTTCAGGGTTTAGGACACGTGCATGCGTGCCCCCGCCCCCTCCAGCTAACACCCATTGACAATCAACACATGGCTCTGTACAGAGGTAAGGATCTCTCCATTTCTTATCTCTGCAAAGCAGGGATAAGAAGCAAAGAGATCTGTAGTAAAAAGCAGCACACATTACACATTGTAAGGAACACATTTAACCCCTTGATCGCCCTAGATGTTAACCCCTACCCAGCCAGTGTTATTAGTACAGTGACAGTGTATAGTATAAGCGTTGATTTATTATTCATATTCATGTTATCTATCTTGCTTACAAACACATGGCTAATTAAATGCAGGAATAAAGGTACATTGTAATCTCTCCTTTTGTGTTGGCTATTCATTCACATCATCAGGAGTGGATGCTACTCACATGATGTCCGCAAACTGAGAAATAAATTCCTAAAATTAGAGCTAGAAATGGTAATAGCTCATTAATCCTTTGAATGGGTGAGTCAATACTCTGACCCCTCTGGCGCCATCTTGGCTACATGTTGTCCATCCAGATGGCAGACCCACCTCCTTTATGCAGCTTTTTCCATGGGGTTGTGAGGTGCTTGGGCGCCCCATGGGGCATAATTTGGGGGGGGGGACAATATGCAGGGTGGTCCCTTTCTTGTGGATCGCCTGTTCAGCACTAAGAGTCTTCACAGCTCCTATATGTAAGGCATGGTGATTTGTTTGTCTGACTGTTGTTAGCTCCATCACGTGGTATTACGGTTTGCTCATGCATGTCACTTTGGGCTTTTTTAGGATAATTAGGGACATTTGGGAGAAGATGATCACCAGTTATTCACCTTTGTGAGTATTATTTTTAATATATCTCTTTTAATAATTTATGTTTTGTTGGTTTATTTCAATAGCTTTCACTTATTTGGGCATTTTCAAGTTTGGAAAAAAAAATATTTTTTAATCAATTGCATTCAGTCACTCTTAGTGGAGCACAATGATACTGGTGAGATCCTGGTGAAAGTTTTTTAAGTTATTTATATATTTACTTATTTCATGTGTACTTTATGATACAGTATATTGTCTCCTAGGCTTTTGTCACACTCATGTTATTGAGCTGTGATGATCCTGTTTGTTGCTGCCTGGTACCCCCTCTTGGTTGTCCTGTTGGGGTGCCGTGAGCCCCTGCCCACAGTTCCCAGGGCAGACGCCCTTTGTTTTTGCCACTCAGAAGTTCCATAATGACTTTTAATAATTTTTCAAGTAGATCTGTGAATATTGGGTTAATCTTTAGGGGTTGGAGTATTGACTCACCCCTTTAAAGGATGAATGTGATATTACCATTTCTAGTTTTAACTTTTAGCATCCACTAAAGAAGTGAATGAATATTCATGAAATGCGTAGAGATTATAACGCACCTTTATTCCTGCATTTCATTGGTACTCTGTCGAGTCACAAGGCAAGTGTTTGTAAACAAGATTGAAAACATGACAATAAACTGTTCAGAGCAAATCAGCTTGCTGTTTTTAATTGTAAAGATTTTTTTTTTAAATGTTGACACTTAATAATAAAACAAAAAATAAGAATTTTGTCTGTTTTTTGGATGTAAATATTTGTGGATGTTTTTCTATTACAATTTTAGGGATGAAGGTCAATACGGCTATGCTACATTGCACAGAGTGCTGTCAATCTATCAAATAGAGCTTGCAGGTTGAGGAAAGAGCCTGGAGATATTCTCATCAGTGATGTGCTTGTGGCAACAATGGAAAGTCTTTTTTTGTTCCAGTATTAAATGTGCCTCTGTGCACAATCTTCACAAGAAAGATGGTTTGATGAGTGAAGGAACTGAAATGATCTACACCGACCCCTGAACTCAACCCCACTTGTAGGCAGGCGCCTACATTGGGGTTAATGTGATTTTCTTTCGGTGTTCCTGTTTTTCCTGTCTGTGCTCATGTCCTCAAGCTAACTGAGCCAGCAAGGTGGAGATTGTTACAATATAGATGTATGGTGGATCTGTGGAATTGATTGGCTAGATTTTCCTGCCAATTTCCTAGAGATCCACATGAAGTAAAAAGGGCTCACCGAAATGCCCTGGAAGATCTGCCTGGGAAATACTGCCAAAATGTAGGCTGTTATGTGCTGGACTGTGCCCTAGTTGGAAGGCCAGTCGGGGTTCCCTGAGGGGATGGGGACTAGAGGACTCTGATGGACTTTTAGTTATAAGCTACAGTATGTACTTACTGCCTTTAAAGTGGTTCATTCTATGCATGAATGTAAAAAACCTTCTGTGTGCAGCAGTCCCCCAGCTCCCCCTAATACTTACCTGAGCCCCCTCTCGATCCAGCGATGTCCAGGAGAGCCTTGGCTCTCCTGGCACTTTCATTCCCGATTGGCTTTTGTCAGCAGCGGGAGCCATTGGCTGCTGTGAATCACAGCCAGTGAGCCAGTCAGGAGAGGGAGGGGGCAGGGCTGAGCAGCAGCTCCATGTGTGAAGGCGCACCTGGCAAGAGGGAGGGGCCAGGAGTTCATGGGACCTGAGAAGTGGAGGATCCGGGCTGCTCTGTGCAAATCCACTGCACAGAGCAGATAAGTATAACATGTTTTTTTTTAAAAACCAAGTCTTTAATACCGCTTTAACCTCTTGCTTACTGGGCACTTAAACCGCCCTCATGTCCAGACCAATTTTCAGCTTTTAGCATTGATGTACTTTGAATGACAATTGCGCGGTCATACAACACTGTACCTAAATGAAATTTTTATCATTTTTTCCCCACAAATAGAGATTTCTTTTGGGGGTATTTGATCACCTCTGCGGTTTTTATTCTCTGTTAACAAAATTTAAAATACCGAAGTTAAAAAAAAAAATGTATAATTTTTTATATTTTGTTATAAAATTTTGCAAACAGGTAATTTTTCTCCTTCATTGATGTACGCTGATGAGGCGGCACTGATGGGCACCGATAGGTGGCAGTGATGGGCACTGATGGGTGGCAATAATGGGCACTGATCGGCACTGGTTGGTTACACTGGTAGGCAGCACTGCTAGGTCGCACTGATTGGCACCATTGGTGGGCATTGATAGGTGGCACTTGTGGGCATTGATAGGTGGCACTCATGGGCATTTATAGGTGGCACTGGTGGGCACTGTGGGCACTGGCAGATTGCAATGGCAGGTGGCACTGGCAGGGGGTAATGGTGGGCACAGATGAGGCAGAATTGCCTCTTCCTCTTCGGGACCGATTCCCCTTGCACATAAGCCGGTGATCGGCTTTTTTTTCTCCTCCCGCTGTCAGCGGGAGGGGAAAAAAAACGATTACCGAGCTTTTGTTTACATCATGTGATCAGCTGTCATTGGCTGACAGCTGATCACGTGCTAAGGGGCCGTGATCGGCCCCTTACTCAGATGTGTGATCATCCGAGTCTCAGTAACTCGGTGATCACAGCGCGCGCCGCCTGCAGGGCGTGCGCAGGGAGCATGCAAAGGGGAAGACGTCATATGACGTCCTCCCTGAAATTCAGGTCCGCGCTGTGGCCCTCATTCGGCTATAGCCCGGACGCCAAGTGGTTAAGGATCATTGCCAGTTACTTGCTACCTCTTGGGGACTATTTGCCTTAATAGACTTTTGCCTCCAAATGACTTTTTGCTACTCAGGTATGATTATCCTATGGGCACTAGAGAACATCTGTGCAGGATTATATGAGATGTTTTTGCAAAGACTACTCCTGTATGTTTGCAATTCTTCAGTAAGGGTCTGTTTGTGTTTCTTTAAATGCCTGGTCTGAGGTCTTTCTAAGTCAGGGGTGCCCAACCTTTTGAGGAGCAAGGGCCACTTTATCGACTTGGTAACCGGTCGCGGGCCACAATGAGCGTAAAGAGGGGATGGCAGGTCTGTGTCCACTCTGCATATGTAGAGCAGATACGGATGCAACCCGCTCTACAGTAAGGGCCCTCTGATCCACCCAGACAGAAGGGGACAGATCCCCTTCTGTTTTTTTTTTAAGGAGATCGGATTGCAGATAGGCGGTTGTAAACGGACACGAGTCCGTTTACATTTGTCACTATATAGAGGTAAATGGAGAGTCCGTTTGAGTCCACCTGAAAAACAGACAGGTGGACCCGATCGGACCGATCATGTGAAAGGGGCCTAAGGCTGCTTTCACACTGATGCACAGTGGTTTACCTGCTCCTCAACTGACCTCAAGCTTCACTTCTTCCTCAGGATTCCTGCAGCTGGCTGGTACTGCTGTCTGGTACTGCCGGTGGGTACTGCTGACAGGTGCTGGTACTGCTGGCTGGTACTGTTGGCGGGTACTGTTGGCTGGTACTGGTACTGCTGGCTGGTATTGCTGGCTAGTACTGCTGGTGGGTACTGGTACTGCTGGCTGGTACTGGTACTGCTGGTGGGTACTGCTGACTGGTACTGCTGGCTAGTACTGCTGGTGGGTACTGGTACTGCTGGCTGGTACTGGTACTGATGACTGGTACTGCTGGGGGGTACTGGTACTGCTGGCGGGTACTGGTACTGCTGGCTGGCACTGATACTGGTGGCTGCTACTGGTACTGCTGGCTGGTACTGGTACTGCTGGTTTATACTACTGGCTGGTACTGATGACTGGCACGGATGGTGGGTACTGGTACTGCTGGCGGGTACTTCTGGCAGGTATTGGTATTGATGACTGGTACTACTGGCTGGTACTGCTGGTTGGTACTGGTACTGTTGGCACTGGTAATGCTGGCTGGTACTGGTACTGCTGGTTGGTACTGGTACTGTTGGGTGGTACTGGTACTGCTGGCTGCTACTGGTTCTGCTGGTTGGTACTGGTACTGTTGGTACTGGTACTGCTGGCTGTACTGGTACTGATACTGGTGGCTGGTACTGATACTGGTGGCTGGTACTGGTGGCTGCTGTCCCAGATCGCGGTTTCCTGTGTCCTGACCCTCCATCCCCGAGCATAGTTGACAAGTGACAGAAGAATGCAGCTGCAGTAGAGAGCAGAGCCGATGCTTCCTGTCACAGGCGGAGTACATTTGGTATCACTCCACCTGTGAAGAAGCCGGCGCTATACAGGAAGCATCAGCTCTGCTTCCTCTAGCGGCGGCTCCATTCTTCTCATTAATGCTCGGAGATGGCGGGTCGGGAACCCGCGATCTGGGCTTGCCCACCTGCCATCTCAAAGCAAGATATGGTGGGCCACATCAGAGGGCGCTGCGGGCAACATGTGGCCCGCGGGCCAGTGGTTGGACACCCCTGCTCTAAGTGGTGTTTCATGGTGTATCTAAAGCACAGGGCTTGTGACAAGGGGACGGTAGGTAAGAGTAGATTTTAGTCCAGCATGTACTTTGCTGTCTAATGTAGGCTATAGTGCTGTTGCTAGGGCCCACCATACATGTATTATTGCCTAATGCAGCCACCGAGCCAGGGAATGGGTGCCGTGGCATTGGTTAATGGTTAATCTGGTAGTAAAGGGGGTTAAGTGCTTAGCAACTTCACTTGCGGCTGGTTCCCCACATACTGGGACTGGATAGTTTTGTTATGTAGAAAGATGGCCCCTAAGAGAGGGAGAGCAAGCACGTAGTTACAGAGTGAGGTTAATTTCCTGTATCCATTGGTAACTGTGGACATGTCACTGGGAGTGAGGTGACAGGTGTTGCTGGGTTGGTGGATGCCAGTGCATGCTCTGCAGCACCGGTTTCGAAATGCTGAGCACCTGGGAGTTGGTGTTCTCTAAGGCCCCTTTCACACTGTGGCGTCGGCGCAGTCGGCGGTAAAGCGCTGCTATTTTTAGCAGTGCTTTACCGTCGTTTTTGTGAGTGTTTTCGGCTGCTAGCGGGGCAATTTTAACCCCCCGCTAGCGGCCAAAAAACGGTTAAAATGAGCCGCAAATCTGCAGCGGCGCTTTGCCGGCGGTTTGGCAGCGGTGCCCATTCAGTTCAATGGGCAGGGGCGGTGAAGGAGCGGTGTATACACCGCTCCTTCACCGCTCCAAAGATGCTGCATACAGGAGTTTTTTTAACGTCCTGCCAGCGCATCGCTTCAGTGTGAAAGCCCTCTGGCTTTCACACTGAGATTGCAGGGGAGCCCTTTTTCAGGCGCTTTACAGGCGCTATTTTTGGCCTAAAAGCACCTGAAAAATGTCTCAGTGTGAAAGGGGTCTAACTGTAGTAGTGTCTGGATTGCTTAGTTTAACAGTACAGCAAGTTAGCCTCGAGCTGCTAGAGGGTTAACTGTGTTTATTTTGACTTGCTTTTAAGTCTGGAGTTGTGCTTTAATGCTGTTTTTGCAAACCAAAAACTCCTGTCTAGAATCTAGGCAATTAGCAAGTGTAGTTCTGAGTGTTCACCATTAGGGTGCCTAAGCCACGCCCTTATATTGATCACCTTTAAGATAAACTGGAAATCCAATTACATGCGTAACCCCCAGCACTTGCTTTAATGTGAATGCGTATTGGCGTATTTTCCAAAAATGGCTGTACAAAAGAAATATGCATGTTATTGTGGCTTCCAGGAGGCCCATTGAGATTCTTTAAACAGAAAACACCATGCGTGACTATACACAAATAAGTCCAATTGTGAGCCAGGTCTTCTGATCCAGCATCAGTACATGACTTCAAAAATGTTCTTGTGGCTGAAGGGACACTGTATTGTGGGTGGCAGGGGGAAGCATTATTTATTCTTCCATATGTATCGGGTGTCCCACTCTGTCACCCACAACCTTGCCAAGCTGGCCGCCGCGAATACACAGCCCGTGAGAGGGAGAGCTGCCTGTCAGCCCCGCGGTGGATTTCTCCCCCTCCGATTTCTCTTCACTGACTGCATGTTAACACAGGCATCCGCCCACTCTGCTCTCTTCCCTGCAAATGATACTGGGATATGTAGTCCCTATTACAAACAGCCCCATAGTCTTGTATGGGGCGGGAACTACAGTAGTCAGCCTGCTCTAGGGAGCAGAAAACTAAAGACTCCATCTTGCTTATCTGAGGGGATTCAGAAACCACGAGGCAAATGATGCTGAAGTTAGCTCCTTATTCGGCCAGCTTCTTATTTGAATGCAGAAGGTGTCTCATTATCCGGCCAGCTTCTTATTCAGGTTAGATTTTTATTCACAAAGATGATTATTTACTAAGCAATCATCTGCAAAGTTTATAATAAAATCGTGAAATTTAACAACAATTCTGTCACCCTAACTGCCATGAATTTAAAGGGGTAATAAATAACTTTTTCTATATGAAAACCATCTTGGCTCACCCACATGTGACTTGCTTTCATATGTAGCAAGGTCCCAGGCCTCGTTTGGTCTAATGATAACCTCCAGTGTCAGAGATAGCTGACATCCTTCTGTATATTTTGGGTTGTGAGGCATGGTGGGTGTTATGCAAGTTAGGTTCATTGGGCGCCAGACACTTTGAATGCAAAGAGATTTTATTTCTCTTGAACAGAACTTTGGGAGAGAGGGTTTAGGGCCAGGACACCCTTAGGAAGTTGCACTGCTAATTGGAAGACTCTGAGACTTCTACAGGAGGACAGCCATGCAGGGAAAGGCATCCAGCAAGACGCCACGTCTGCATGTGTAGGAATGCTGTCTCCGATGGCAACAGTCTTTAACAGATTCTAACACAAGATGTAACAGTTTTGTCACTTCCAATACAATCATTTCTTGTAGTTCTTTAACCCACTGAGCTCCCAGCCTCTCTCACTAGACTAGATGATTCACTGCCACTGAATCCCTTGAGCTCCTCCAATCTTCACTGTAGTATCCTCAAGCGTCACCCCCGCTTCTCTGTTGGGTCCCTAGCTTGGCACTCAAGATACTTCTCAAGCTTCAGCCCACTGGCATGCTCAGTCTCTGGCTTGACACACAAGTCTGCTCTGCAAGAGTCACCTCTGCTGGCTGGGTCCCTGGCTTGATACCTGCTGAAGTTTTCCGATTCTTCACCGTCCCCGTTTAGTGAGAATTCTGCTCCGGTACTTGTTCAGCTACTCACTGTGGTTGGTGAGGTGGTTGGCCCCTTAGTGGTGGGACTGCAAGCCGCAATCCCAACCCTGCTCTGCTCTCTTGTTTCTGGATAGGCCCTCAGACAGCCTGGCAGCCAGATGTGCCCGGGATAGGCCCAAACTTCCGGCCTAACAGCCAACGCAGTACAACACACGTCCACCCAGACAGCCGTCCAGGTGGCATAGAACACTGATCACCTGACTTCACCCAAATATATAGGCTCTCCCAGCAGGCCAAGAGATTTAAGAAAACCCCTGCCCATTGGCTGAGACACCCCAAATACCCATTATCTGACCTTGCAGTGCCCTTGTCTTATCTAATGCCACCAAGTGCCCAGCCACCTAGTGGCAAAAGAGATAAGAGCAGCAATTACAGACTTATGCCCCGTACACACGGTCGGACTTTGTTCGGACATTCCGACAACAAAATCCTAGGATTTTTTCCGACGGATGTTGGCTCAAACTTGTCTTGCATACACACGGTCACACAAAGTTGTCGGAAAATCCGATCATTCTAAACGCGGTGACGTAAAACACGTACATCGGGACTATAAACGGGGCAGTGGCCAATAGCTTAAATCTCTTTATTTATTCTGAGCATGCGTGGCACTTTGTCCATCGGATTTGTGTACACACGATCGGAATTTCTGACAGCGGATTTTGTTGTCGGAAAATTTTATAGCCTGCTCTCAAACTTTGTGTGTCGGAAAATCCGATGGGAAATGTGTGATGGAGCCCACACACGGTCGGAATTTCCGAAAACAAGGTCCTTTCACACATTTTCCGTCGGAAAATCCGACCGTGTGTACGGGGCATTAGAGTGAAACCTTTCGATCCTCAACAGTTAACCAAGGTAGCTATACCTGGCAGGTAAATTTAGGATCAACCCTGCTTAAACACCAGGGTGCTACACATATCATTTGGTATCCTTCTATTAGTTAAAGTTCAATTTGGCCCGAGCCAAGTGATCTAAATCATAAAATATAACACCAAACGTGGCATCATGACAGTCATGCATTTAAATGGGAAATTTTGAGTAAGGGTCTGCGTGCACGCATTGGTGCCAGAAGGGCTATTTACACTGCACTAGTGCACTCTGTCAGTGCCATTCGGTCTATTATGTTCCTATGTTTCTGTTACCAGTTCCTGTTGTTCTTCTGTTGCCGACCTGATCCTGCCTCTGACTCTGACAGCCAAAGTTAAAATGGCTATAAATAATAAGAAAATAACTTTAAAAAAATATAAGAATGAAGGAACACTATCGTCATTTAAATGCTACAAAGTAAATAACAGAATATGTAAAAAGGAAATTAAGGATGGAACAATTCAAAATGAATGTCAGATTGCAAAAGATAGTAGGACAAACCCCCCAAAAAGTTCTTTAAATATATTAATAGTAAAAAGGTCAGGTCCAAGCATGTAGGCCCTTTACAAAATAATCTGCACATAGGTACATAGGATGCATTAAGGTGAAAAAACACAAACCTTTACAACCCCTTTAATGACTGGAATGGTACCACTGGATTGGCGTAGGGCCAATGTGGTGCCTATGTTTAAATAGGGATCAAAGTCTTTACCAAGTAACTATAGACCTGTTAGTTTAACTTCTATAGTCAGGAAGATACTGGAGAGTTTAATAAAAGACCACATAGACGAGTTCTTGCTGGGAAAAAATATTTTGAGCAACAGACAGCATGGATTTATGAAAGACAGAAGATGTCAAACAAACCTTATTTCTTTTCAGGAGGTAAGCAAAACCTTGGACAGAGGGGTGGCTGAGGATGTGGTATACTTGGATTTTTCAAAAGCATTTGACACAGTTCCCCACACACGACTAATGTGTGTAAGGTAAAGTCAACAGGCTTGGAAGGATCAATTTGTAAATGGATAGAAAACTGGTTAAAAAAATGAATTCAGAGAGTAGTGGGTAATGATTCTTACTCTGAATGGTCTAAGGTTATCAGTGGTGTACCCCAAGGTTCAGTGCTGGGACCCTTACTTTTTAATATCTTTATAAATGATATAGGGTCTGGGATTAAAAGTACCATTTCTGTCTTTGCAGATGACACCAAGCTATGCAGTGGAAAAACATCCTTACAGGATGTCTCCAATTTACAAGCCGACCTCAATGCACTGTCTAATTGGGCAACTAAATGGCAAATGAGGTTTAATTATTTCAAAATATAAAAAGGCGCCAACTCTGTGTAGATACGTGTAACAGCTGTCCCTTTAGGTGTGAATCACACTAATAAATCAAGCAAAAAATGTAAAGTAGGCGCTAATTAAACTACACACATCCTAAAATGAACATGTGCTAGATAATAAAGATTACACCCACTGAAATAATCACTATTGTGCAATACCTGAAACAAAAAAACGGACAAAAAAATGCACCACAAAAAGTCGCATAAAAAAATCACACAAAAATTCCACAAAAATGCTGTGGAAAATTGTTAATACCAGTGTTATATCAGTGATGAAAATAATTATTTTATCTTTGAATGTATATGCACTAAGTTTATCATTGATATAACACTGGTATTAACAATTTTCCACAGCATTTTTGTGGAATTTTCTGTGTGATTTTTTTTATGCGACTTTTTTTGGTGCTTTTTATTGTGCGTTTTCTGTTTCTGGTATTGCACAATAGTGATTGTTACAGTGGGTATAATCTTTATTATCTAGAACATGTTAATTTTAGGATGTATGTAGTTTAATTTGTGCCTACTTTACATTTTTTGCTAAATGAGGTTTAATGTTGATAAATGTAAAGTTATACACTCGGGGGCTAAGAATTTGCATGCATCATACATACTAGGGGGAGTACAACTGGGGGAATCCATCATGGAGAAGGATCTGGGAATTTTGGTAGATCAGAAGCTCAATAATAGCATGCAATGCCAAGCTGCGGTTTCCAATGCGAGCAAAGTCCTTTTTTGTATTAAGAGAGGTATTGACTCCAGAGAACGAGATATAATTTTGCCCCTGTACAAATCATTACTAAGACCTCATCTGGAATATACAGTTCAGTTTTGGGCACCAGTTCTCAAAAAGGATATGGGGGAACTGGAGAAAGTGCAGGGAAGGGCAACCAAACTGATAAGAGGTATGGAGGAGCTCAGCTATGGGGAAAGATTAGAGGAACTGAATTTATTCTCTCTTGAGAAGAGGACAATAAGTAGGTATATGATCAACATGTACAAATACATACAGTAAGTGGTCCATATAGTGAACTTGGTGTTGAGTTATTCACTTTAAGGTCATCACAGAGGACAAGAGGGCACTCTTTACGTCTAGAGGAAAAAAGATTTCATCTACAAACAAATTTTCAGAACGATTCGAATTCGGACCAGTCGAAAAATGATTGACCGTTTTGAATGATGTGTGAAGAATAGCTGGTTGTTAAGCAGCGGGCCGGGATGCTGGCTGCCCCGTCCTTAACAACCGATTACTTATCAGCTGTCAGCGGGCTTCCCCACTGACAGCTCAAATATAAACAAAACAATGGCGGCAATACAAAAATGTTAGAAAAAAACTATGTGGGGCTCGGCCCCTCCCACCCTATAGCACCTCGCCCCCATGTTGATGGGGACACGGGCCTCTTCCAGACAACCCTGGGCTGTGCATGCGGGGGTCTGCGGGCAGGGGGCTTGGCGGAATCTGGAAGCCCCCCCCCATGTGAATGAGTACCCCTACTCATTCATCAAAAAAAGTGTCAAAAATAAATAAAAACAGTACACAGGTTTTTTGATTCCTTTATTAAAAGAAAACCAAAAAAAAAAAAACAACGTCCCCCAATGTAGATCCATCAACAATCATGATGCCCGTCGCACCACTGGATCCGAAAAAAAAGCTCCATCTGCGAGGACGGCTGACAACCGAATACCTGCTCCGCCGTTTGACAGTTCTTAAATAGGTGAAGGGCAGGGCCACCTGGTGATGTCACCTGGTGGTCCCGCCCCCTGCTGATGTCACCCAACGGGGGGGTTCCCACTTTAAGTGAAACAATAAAAATGAAAAATTCCTTTAAATATAGTGCCTGGGGGGTCCCCTTAGTCTGCCTGTAAAGTGGCACATCTGTACCATGCATAGAATCTGCTTCAGCAAAATTGACACTTCTAAAGAAAAAAATATTGGCACATCTGTACCATGTATAGAAGCTGCTGTAGCAAAATTGACATTTCTAAAGAAAAAAAAATTGTCAAATCACATTTAAATTGACTTGCAATTGCTGGTCCGGCTATTAAAAAAAAAAAATAGGACCTTTGGATCTGGTATTGATTTTAAGGGGAAATAAAAAAGTAAACAGCGTGGGGTCCCACCAAAATATGTGCTAGACTATTATTCGAGTAGGCAGCCAGGCCAGGAAAGGGGGGGTGGGGCAAAACAACAGGCATTCGATGGCGAGCGTTCGACGAGGCCGGAAGTTGTTTTTTTTTTTGGGTCTGGCGGTGGCGGCGGGCGAATTTATTGATGTTAGATCTACATTGGTGGATTGTTTTTTATTTTTTAATAAAGGAATTCTCATACCCAAAGGTATGGACTGGGGAGGGGGACCCCCCACGCTATTTTAAAAAAATTTTTTCTATAGCTGGCTATGTTTTTTTGTTTTCATCCAGCTGTCAGCTGGAAAGCCCGCTGACAGCTGATGACTCATCCGTTGTTAAGGATGCAGTGACTGGCTTCCCTACCCCTCTCCTTAACAACCCATGGACTGTGTGCTCGGCGGGTGAACATCCCGCCGAGTGCACAGAAAATTCGGGTGTTCGGCGAACATCCGAACGGGGGATGTTCGGCCTGAACTTATCCTCAGCCCATCCCTAATCCTCAGAACTACCCTTCCAAACTCCCCCGGTCCTGAGAGGGCATCAAGGCTTGGCGTGTCCCTTTTCCCTGTTGAAAAGCAGATGCACAAGAAGAAATAGTACCAGATTATCACACTCATGCACAACAGGTGTTGTATTCTGTTTATGTCATAGACATGGCTAGGGACAAGTGCCAACCATTTCCTGATTTTGTAGAGGGCAAACAGTGGCTTATGGGAACCAAGGTTCGCAGGGAGCTTACCTCTATACTTATAGATACCCATGCCAAATTTTTGAAGATTTGGGACCCATGGATAACCTATAATGATCACCTTAATCTGGACCCTTCACTTTTTATATGGCTACTTAAACGGGATAGATTGTGCTGAAAAGCGGCCTGGACCCCACAGGAATCTTCATTACTCCTCCTTTCTCCAGGTCTCCTCTCCCTACTCCTCTTCCCTTACCTTACTGTCCGCCAATACCTCTAGGAGATTACTCCCCACACTTCGTTTCCCTTCCCTCCAATACTGAGCCTTCGCTTAGGTTTTTGACTTTCCATGTGAGAAAGTCAAAAACTGCATGGCAATTTCCAGGGGCTCTGCCCTCAGTATGATGAAGTGCGACAGAGCCAAGAAGGATACTGTGACTACTATAAAGAGAACCTGATATTTTGTGTACAGTGGTCAAATTACAAGTTTGCTTAAAACTTGCAGGAAAAAAAAAAAAGAAATAAGAAAATAAATAAATTTTCTTCTGTCCCACAATCTGCTGTCTCAGCATATCTAAACCTAAACAAAATGTAATATATTGCAGGTTAGCATGCAATATAGCGTGGAGGAAGCTATGGTTGCCACAAATGCACGATTTCAAATATGTCTGTTGATCTCATTACATGAGGGAATAGGGAGATTAAAAATTCACAGAATAAAGATAACATTGTTTTATGTTTCTAGGTTAGCTCACAAGAAGTGACAAAGGTCACTGCATTTCTGTCCAGATCAACAGTTATTTTCTTTCCTTGTTCGTAAAAAGAAAACAAATGCAGCTACCTTATCTAAGAACTTGTAAAATGCACATTTGGCACAGCCACTTGTTTATCTTTATTTATTTTTCTCCCACGTTTGTCACCTTTTCATTTTTGTGTGTGTGTTTTCTCACGGATGAAGGGTGTGAGTCCTCAGGCTTACCCTGACATCTAGGGGGAGGATGTGTGGCCCTCAGGTTCCTTCCTCCCCTTCCTAGGGGGGGGTATTTTTTTGGGAGATCTCCCCTGACCTAGTATTCAAGGGTGGCTTTGGCTGTCTTAGAAGTGCGGGATCTGCCAGGCCTTCTGACTAGGCAGACCATGTAAATCTATGTCCCCGTCAGGACCCTTGTGCCCCAGAGGTCAGGGTAGAGGTCCCACTCCTTCAGGGGGTGGACTAAAGCACACCCTTAGGTGCACTTTTTAGTGTGTGTTTCACATGCACTTTTTTTGTTCACTTACGGGTTTTTCGTTCTAGGTTTTGCACCACTGTGGACTTTATAAGAAAAAAAAAAAATAAGAACTTGTAAACTGCAATGTAATACCTTTTTGCTCTTCAATTTAGGCTTTAAGGCAGACCATACACGGTTCGAATCACAGCTGGTTTAGCAGGAACTGGCCGAGATTCGAACCATGTATGGGCAGGCTGAATGTACCAAGTTGATCGATTGAGTGGTTTTACCTGTGATTATTTCTAGCGGCTGCTATAGCCATTAGCGATAATCACTGTCTTCTCCGGGCGGAGACAGCTTATGGTTATGGTTGCAGGAAAGAAATTTGCTCCATGTACGGCCGACCTAAAGAAAAATATGCCATTGGCTGATCAGGAGTCGGTCTGCTGCTGGTTTTCCAACATGACAGACCAACATGGGCCAAATGTCGGCTGTTTTTTTTTTCGGAACCAACAAATGTCTCCCGACATTCGGCTCGTGTGTACTCGGCTTAAGTCTACTGGTTTTTGTTTACATTGGAACTTTGATTATAGGATTGTGATGGGGACATTAGATTGTAACTTTCATGAGGCCAGGGACTGAGGTGATTAGATTAAGGAACTCTGTAAATGTTGACACTATCTAAAGATAGTAATTCTTCAGCTCATTCATTTGGAAATTTCAGCTTACTATGACAGGCTCAAGAGGTCAGTTACTATTATCTTACTGTGCTGGTAATTGTGAGGACACAGATGTATTACCAATTCTGGCCAGCAGATGCAGATAGTGAACGCTAACAGATTCATCTGAAATTACTGGACTGTAGCAGTGATTGTAAATATTGGCTAGTAAGGTATTTAAACTTCACTTGTTAACTGTGAGGTTTCGTATATATTTGCTGGGCAGAGAAGGAGGAAAACAAAAAAAGCCATTTTCGGCCTCCTTCAACGCCCATTCATTTCTCCTGTGTGTATAGGAGCTTTGCTTGACCTATTAAATATTCATCCCATTGTACTTTAGATCACTTATGGACTGCTAAGTGCAAAGCAATTGCCAGCATACTTCTTGGTCCTCTATGAATGCAAACCTTAAAGTGTGTATTAAGATATTTTATATATATATATATATATATATATATATATATATATATATATATATATATATATATATATATACAAAAATGTGTAGAAAACCTAGAACCTTCTGTCTGTTTTTTTAATTTTTTTTTCTATTGCAGTCTGCCTCCCCTGTAACCCTTTATTACTCTATCCAAAACTGAAAGGAATAAATAGCAGCCAATGAGAAATAATGCCTTTTACTTATCTGCCCTTACCAATAAAAAATCATAATTGATCAATATCACACACACATTACGATGTCTCTTTGCTTTTCTAAATAGGTTATATTAAGGTAGCTGTAAATGCTGATTGAATGACATTTCGATTTCTAAAGCCATGTGTATCATAAACAGATGTTATGTTTGTTTGTTTGTTTTTTAATAATATACTTATCACCGTTTTCATGCTTCGTTGCAACTCAGTGCTGTGATCTCCTGTAGCCTCTTTGCAACCACCTTCTGTCTACATGCACCTCAATGATGAATTAATTGAATTTCTCAGGGCAGGTTCTTGGATGGTGACAACAGTGATAATTATGTGTTATATGTCACAAACTGAGTGGGACAGGATGAGAAAATGTGGACTTACATCTCCCCTACTTGAACTCACCTCCTATACCCTTTGTAATATCCCTTAACCCGATAACATTCCCATACTCACCCTAGGGTTGCCACCTCATCACTTTATACTCGAACACCTTTGAATTACACAGGTTCTGAGGCTAATTAAATGCAGATAAGGCACCAAGTGAGTTTAATTACCACCTTAATCAGCCACAGAACCTGTGTAATTAATATCTGTTCTGGTTTACGAGTTTAAAGGGATGAGGTGGCAACCCTAACTCACCCCCTATGCTCTTTTATATTATTCCTTAGCTTAAAATGGTTGTAACTTCCATATACCCAGTGATGTGACTGTCCTCAGGTGATACACAGAGATTAAACAAATCCTCCTACATAAATTCTACCTGTTTATCTGCTGTCTCCTCTTCTCTACATCCATTCAATTACAGAATGTATAAAGATTATCTGAGTGCTCAGAAAAAAAGGGGGAGCGGAGAGCTGAAATTACACTTTGTAGAGTTCAGTGAGGAGAGCTTTGAGAGCTGATTGGAGGGAAGGGACAACCCCCCCCCCCCAATTAAAACAGCACACAGGAACAGAGTTGAGGCTGTCAAACAGCTGGAGCTCCCTCCCCTGTCACAATTTTTCTCTTGGTGGCAGGAAAACTTGTTAGAAGTGACTCATGCAAATTTATAAGATACTGGACAAAGGTAATTGGATCTAGTAACAGGATATGGAATCTCACTCTCATTCTAGATCCTAAACTTTGTCTACTGGGTTGGCTGGATGAAGAACTATATACCCCCCATACATATACAGTTATCATTACAGTCTTATTTATTGCCCAAAAATGGTTCTCAAAAAATGCCCCCTTCTCATAAAGAGTGGGTTAGCGCTATCAACGCTCTAAAAAGGGGGAAGTTGGTATATCAGCATAGAGGAATTCTAACTAAATTTACACAAATATGGGATGCTTGGCTGGGTACTCCTGGTCTAGCTCCCTTTCAATTAGTCAAAGATAGAATTCTTAGTGGAGGAGTGTACTCTGGTCTGGTTTAAATCAGTTGCAATAAAAGTGGTAATATACAGTTGGGGACGCTACTCCTATATGAAGTATACTATTATTTTGTATCTACTTTATCTAGTCATACAGAGGCGGGTTATTAGTCTTTTTACACTGTCATTATAAACAGTGTATTTGGTTTTTTTTATGTTTGTACCAGGTTATTTTTCTTTTTTTTTTCCACCCCTTTTCTTTTTTCTCCCTATTTTTGGGGTACAGGGAAAAGGTTGTGGCCTATATACATGTCACGCTTACCTTTTAAGTTATGCATGTAGCCATGGCGTTAGCACTACTGACAAACAATCCGCCAAATCACCCCACTGCCAGACTTCATGCATCCTTTCCAGAGACAATGAACAGTCTTTTGCAAGCTTTGTTTTTGTTGTTTTATTGGGGTGACAACTTGGATAGGGATAGGGATATGGGATGTCCATGGGTTTAATCATTGCCATCATATTTAAAGAATTCAATACACTTTAAACAAAGTTAGAGCCTGAAGATTGAATGTGCATGTTTGACTAAGTATGAATCTTCTCCTGCAGCTCCCTGCAGACTGTTACTCCCTCCGCATCTCCATGCAGACTGTTGCTCCCTGCATTTCCATGCAGACTACTGTTCCTAATGGGGCGTACACACGGGCTGACTTTCCAACCGGACTGGTCTGATGGACTTTCCGACGGACTTTTGACAGACTTCCTACGGATTTTTCTTACGAACGGACTTGCCTTCACACGACCGGACTACGATCGGACTTGCCTACACACGACCGGACTTTCCGGCAGACTATGTCCGCCGGTCTTCCCGACAGAGTTACGACGGACTTTCCGAATGAACGGACTTGCCCACACACGAACAAGTCTGTTCATTTTGAACGGGACTCGGGTATGACGGGAATAGAAAAGGAAGTCAATCTCGCTGCTTTTATCGGCGAGATTGACACCTTGCCATCCCCGTCGTGGGGCATACCAGGCCCTTAGGTCTGGTATGGATTTTAGGGGGAACCCCCTACACCGAAAAAATGGTGTGGGGGTCCCCCCAAAATCATTACTAGACCCTTATCCGTGCACGAGGCTCGGCCGGTCAGGAAAGGGGGTGGGAACAAGCGAGCTCCCCCCCCCTGAACCGTACCAGGCGCATGCCCTCAACATGGGGGGGTGGGTGCTTTGGGGAAAGGGGGGCGCCCTGCGGCCCCCCCACCCCAGAACACCTTGTCCCCATGTTGATGAGGTGCAGACCCTGACAACCAACGGCCAGGGTTGTCGGGAAGAGGCCCTTGTCCTCATCAACATGGGAACAAGGTGCTTTGGGGTGGGGGGACTCCAGGGCACCCCCCTCCCCCAAAGCACCCACCCCCCCATGTTGAGGGCATGCAGCCTGGTACGGTTCAGGGGGGGCGCTCGCTTGTCCCCACCCCCTTTCCTGACCAGCCGGGCTGCGTGCTCGGATAGGGGTCTGGTATGGATTTTGGGGGGACCCCAAGCCGTTTTTCGGCGTAGGGGGTTCCCCTTAAAATTCTTACCAGACCTAAGGGACATCATCGCCTCCCCCTCGCGCTCACAATAGTAAAATTTGTTTTTACTATTGCAGCGAGCGCGAGATGTAGTACCCTGCCCTTGTGTCGTATCTGGTCCGTTGGACCAGCATACAGATGAACAGGCTTTCCGTTAGGAACTGAGTCCGGCGGAGTTACGACGTAAAGATTTGAAGCAGGTTTCAAATCTAAAGTCTGTTGGATTTCCGATCGAAACGGTCCGACGGAAGTCCGATGCAGTCCACACACGGTCGGATTGTCCGCCGGATTCGGTCCGTCGGACCAGTCCGGTCAGAAAGTCCGCCCGTGTGTACACGGCATTAGAGTTCTCTATTCGTCACTGTGTGAGGGACAGAAACATCACTTTTGACTGTGTAAAAGCAATGGTCTTAGATCTCTTCACCTCCTGCCCAAACTTGCTTCCTCTTGTACAAACTTGATTCCTCCTGCACAAACTTGTAGTTGCTAATTAAAGTATGACACATCCTCTTCTATTGGGTAGTATGAACTCACTCTGAATAAGCCCCTCTACTGGCTCTTGTTGCTCGCTGCTACTAGGCCTGAGGCCTGCAGAACCTCTCCCTGGAGGCCTAGTAGGTAGTGGTCTATCTTCTAGGAAATGAACTACTGCTCCCAGCCAGCCCAACTTGCAATCCATGTGCCAGCCAGCCACACTGGCTTTTTAGAGGGCTTTAAGATCCCATGTTCGTTGGGTTCAGTGCCTCCTATGGCGCGGAACTTGTGCTCCACGTTACAACATCCGGAGGTAGTGTCTGAGAAGCTGGTAAAAGAAGTGGCTTTGGATCGCATCGGGGGGTCGTTTACTGTCAAGCCACTGCCAAATTTAGTGATTTTACCATTGGGGGTGGTGCCCAAGAAGGAATCGAACAAATTTTGCCTTATACACCACCTGTCCTTCCCAAAGGGGGGTTCGGTCAATGACGCTAGAGATCCGGAGGCGTATATGATTTTTGTTTCTTTTGACGCGGCTGTCGGCTGGGTTTGCTGGTATGGGAAGGGGACTCTGATGGCAAGAGTGGACATAGAATCCGCTTTTCGTTTGCTCCCTGTTTACCTGGACAGTTTCCGACTTCTGGGGTGCTGTTTCAAGACAGCTTCATAGATCGCTGCTTGCCCATGGGATGCTCGGTTTCCTGTACTCTGTTCGAACAGTTTAGTTCTTTTGTGGAATGGGTGGTCCGTGATGTATCGGGGGTGAATTCCATCATCCATTATTTGGATGATTTCCTTTGCCTCCCTCATCAAAGACGTGTGCTATACTCTTGTCCACGTTGCAGCACATTGCAGACAGGTTTGGCATTCCATTGGCTGAAGACAAGACGGAGGGCCCGACTTGCATGCTTAGGTTCCTGGGCATAGTCCTAGACTCAAACAGATGGAGTGTCGTCTGCCAGAGGATAAATTGGTGGCCCTCAAGACGGAGTTACGTGGGATTTTGGGTCTGTGCAAGATCCAGCTGTGAACTTTACAACCCTTTTTAGGTAAGCTGAATTTTGCATGCCGCATTATCCTCATGGGCAGGGTCTTTTGCCGACGGCTGTCGGCTGCCACAGCGGGGGTTAGATCCCCTACCTACTTTATCCGGCTCAAGCGGGAGCATTGGGAGGATTTGAGGGTATGGCACTCGTTTCTGGAACATTATAATGGACAATTGGTGTGGATGTCAGGGCCGGTGAGTAATTTTGACCTGGAACTGTTTACAGATGTGGCTGGGTCTTCAGGCTATGGGGCTTTTTACCAGGGGCATTGGAGCGCGGAACCTTGGCCGTGTTCCTGGATAGCCGCGGGTTTGATTGGTAACATGGTACTCCTGGAGCTTTTCCGGTAGTGCTGGCCTTGGAAATACGGGGCGAGTCATTTCAAAACTCTAAAATCCATTTGAACTGTGGCAACATGGGAGTGGTTCAGGTTATTAACCACATCTCAGCGTCGTCGCAACCCGTCATTAGGCTGTTGCGGCACATGGTGTTACGCTGCCTTCAGTTGAACATATATTTGTATGCTGTGCACCTCCCGGGGGTAGAAAATACGATAGCTGACACAGCTGTCTTGGTTTGAGTGGGACAGGTTTCGGGAACTTGCACCGGCGGCAGCAAGTCCCAGGTGGCTGTGGGGAATAGCCTTGGAGTCATCGGGGGATGGATCAGAAGGTCTGTGAGTGAGGCTACAAGGACAGCCTACTCCAAGGTATGGTGGGAATGGGGTGAGGTGTTACGCTTAGCTGGGGTGGAGCAGGGAGATTCGGCAGTAGGGTTGGTGGTTCTATATTTTGTATCTAGGAACATGGAACAAGGAGTGTCGGTGTCCGCTCTGAAGCGAAAACTGTCAGGTTTGGCATTTTTTTACAGGATGGGGTGGATCTTACGAAGGACTTTTTGGTTTGGCAGGCGCTTAAAGGGTATCGTAAGTCGCATAAGCGCAAGGACGCGAGGCGGCCCATGTCATTTAGTAATTTACAGGCCATTTTTGAAGGATTGGGCTCATGAGGTTGCATTATTCAAGGTGGCCATTTCCCTGGCATTTTTTAGAGTGTTCCAGGTCAGTGAGCTGGTCAGCCCATCTCGAAGGGTCCCTGGGGGAGTATTGGTGCAAGATGTACTCTGTAGCGGGGTACGGTTGCAAGTTTTCCCCGGTCTGTCCGGTGCTGGTGGTGCAGGAGTTCATGGATAGGCGCCCGGTTGTTGAGGGTCCGTTCCTAATACATGGGGATGGGTCCCTGCTGTCCAGGTTTCAGTTCATAGCCATATTCAGGAAGGGGCTTCGGGCAGCGGGCTTGGAGGAACAGTACGCTTCGTACTCCTTTCGCACGGGGCAGCCATAGAGGCACTGCGGGTAGTGGCGGTTGTCTCTGAGCTGGTGTTCATGGCTGGAGACCTATTATGGCAAAAGGGCCCGCAGTGCAGGAATGGAATTGTACTGGATTTCTGGGTACCGTCAAAAGAGCAATCAGGCTGAAAATTGCTGTTTGTTTCAGATGTTTATGTGTTGGGTTAATAAAGAAGGCTGCTATGGTCATTTGTACTCCATTACAGATGTGTTCTCATTAATTGGGATTAATATTAAGGGGTAAGCTGACTACGGTGTTCATACATGGGTACAGCAAGGAGACCCGACGCGTTTCATCTGAAGAGACTTCTCTGGGCATATACCCCAGCCGAAGTCTCTTCAGACGAAAAGCGTCGGGTCTCCTTGCTGTACCCAGCCACCCATACCATGCTTGCTTCTTCTTTTTATTATTGTTGGAATCGATTCTATAACTTTTAATTGCTTTTATGGATTGTTGGATGATCTTGATCGATCAAATAAACCTTAATTGAATTATTTTTGGATTTACACCATGTGGAGGCTCCTTGTTTTTTCTTTATACATGGCTCACCTACGCTGGTAATGACGGTATATCGTACAAGCTACCTGGGCTGGCTCCTGGTCCCCCATCTAAGGAGGAGGTTCACCACCATACAGACCACCCTCATACTGTCATCCATCTTAAGACAGTTCAAGCTCGTTTGACTCACCGCCAAAGGCCTGTGAGTCCACCGAAGTTGGTATTTTATCTTTTACTCTGATTTGGATCATTATCGAGAAGATATCACTATACCATCTGCATTGCACTGAATTTGCTTCTTGCAGCGGATTTTTTTTTTGTTCCTGCACCATATGTTGGACTGAATAAATTTATTTTTAGATTTGATTGGAAGATTGGGGTTACATCTTCTGTCAGGATTGTGAACTTTTCAATATTAACATCATGTTTGTCATTTACATTTTTCAAATTTATAGTTTTGTTTTTCTCATCACAAAGGAAACTGCGTTCCATGTTCATTATGGGCTGTTACACATGACTATACACTAAGAATTTTTTCACAATATTTTTTATTTTCTCAATCCCTTATTTGGGAGAGATCTGATGTGGTTATTTTACACACAGGTGTGAAATTGCTTTTCTAATTTTTTCATATATATGTTTCATTATTAGCACTACACTTTTTATATTTAGGTACCCCTAATATTGTCCTAGGAGTTGTCCTTCCCCAATCAAACCCATAATAACTTCTTAATTGCTTTAATAATGCTAAAATGTATTTGGTCCTGCCAACGACTCCTATTTTAATTGTTGACATTTACATTTTAAAAGACAGAGACATAGCCAGAGGGAGGAGAGAGGGATGGGAGAGAAAGAGAGGGAGGAGAGAGGGATGGGAGAGAAAGAGAGGGAGGAGAGCGAGAGACAGAGGGAAACAAGAGACAAAAAGAGAGGGGGGAAGGAGGAGGGAGTTAGCGATAGGGAGAGAGAATAAGAAAGAGTGTTTAGTGCAGTGCACTATGAAGATCCAAGACGTCAGAACTGATGTGCACGGTTCAGTGTTTTCCGTAAAACACTGTGAAAAATGTCTGTGTTGCCTACATTAAAGAAACAAATACAAGACAGATAATAAATACAATTGGAAGAGAACACGAAAAATATCATTAACCAATTTTTTTACACGTGTAGCGCTGCAGATGGCGACCGGGAATGTGGAAGCCTGCTGGTAGCCAACGGGTTAACCTAGTGCTGCAACACTTCACCAACCCGTTACCAGCAGCCACAACAAACGAGCTGGTGTGCAGGTTCTGTTCTTGCGGCAAAGAAGAGACCATTTCAAGGGGAGTATAAAATCCACGTTCTGTCTTAGTACATTGATGTACTTGTGCAGTCTAGGTAAAACAGACATTTTAAAGGTATGACCCAAAGATCAAAATGAGAACATCCGTGCTTTCTTTATAATATGATAAACAAAGGATTCCACATTCTTTGCTCTTTTCCCCCCTCCCCCCCCCATGATTTGTATGACTTGTTGTCTCCTGACCCTCTGTAAGGTCTTGATATAAATAGCTCCTGGAGACCCCAGGGAGAAGGCTTGGTTTATATTTAGCACAAGGTTGTGGGAGTATTCATGTTCTCTGTAATGACATCATTCATTTTCACTGCAGTGAGGGGCTTTCCTGACAAGATAGGTGCCCTTTGAATTCATTTATCCTCTCCAGTGTGTCGTTTAACTCCTGTCATCTGAGCGATGGCGGGATCGTTGTCAGCTAAAAAGATTAATGGCATACCTGCAAAATAATCCAGAAAAATATTACGGTATACAAAAGATAAAAACATATACATGCAGTATCTCACAAAATTGAGTACACCCCTCACATTTTTGTAAATATTTTATTCTATCTTTTCATGTGACAACACTGAAGAATTTACACTTTGCTGCAATGTAAAGTAGTGAGTGTACAGCTTGTATAAGGCCCCTTTCACACGATCGGTTTTGACGGCGGACCTGAACGGGCGCCGTCCATGTTAGTCTATGGATCGTCGGATGTCAGCGGAGACATGTCCGCTGACATCCGACCGGGTCGGATCAGCTAAAAGCAGACGGATGGCTCTACGTCCAGGTCCGTCGCTGGCGGATCGGATCGGGTGAGATCTGATGAAAACGGACATGCTGTTTTCATCCGATCCCTCCATAGGCGGCAGCGGGGCCTGACAAGCCCCTCCCCGCTCAGTGAGCGGAGAGGGACCTGTCATCCGCCGGCTCAGCGGAGATCAACGAACAGATCTCCCGCTGAGCCGGCGGACCGAGGCGGGCTCCGTAGAAACGGAGTCCGCCTCGTGTGAAAGGGGTCTAACAGTGTAAATTTGCTGTCCCCTCAAAATAACTCAACACACAACCATCAATGTCTAAATGCTGGCAACAAAAGTGAGTACACCTCTAAGTGAAAATGTCCAAATTGGGCCCAAAGTGTCAATATTTTGTGTGGCCACCATTATTTTCCAACACTGCCTTAACCCTCTTGGGCATGGAGTTCACCAGAGCTTCACAGGTTGCCACTGGAGTCCTCTTCCACTCCTCCATGAGGACATCACAGAGCTGGTGAATGTTAGAGACCTTGCACTCCTCCATCTTCTGTTTGAGGATGCCCCACAGATGCTCAATAGGGTTTAGGTCTGGAGACATGCTTGGCCAGGCCATCAACTTTATGCTCAGCTTCTTTGGCAAGGCAGTGGTCGCCTTGGAGGTGTGTTTGGGGTCGTTATCATGTTGGAATTCTGCCCTGCGGCCCAGTCTCCAAAGGGAGAGGATCATGCTGTGCTTTAATTTTTTTTTATATATGCTAACTGCAGGGCTTTTTTCTCAGAGAATAGGTGCAGGAACTCCCCCTTTCTGAGTCAATTTTTACTGTATCTCGGCCTCCTACCCATCTCCAATTTCTTGATTCCACCCCCACGTACCTCTTAGTACCACCCCTTTTAGAGAATACAGAGCCAAGTTTAATTTTGTGGTGCTAAATAATTTGTATGGAATGTGGTAGTCATAACAAGAAAAGCAGAAAAATCAATTCCCTGCAGCCAGCAGCAATAGACTCTCCCAAGCAACAATAGATTTCCCCAATAGACTCTCCCAAGCAACAATAGATTTCCCCAATAGACCCTCCCAAGGAACAATATATTACCCCCAGCAACAATAGACCTTGAGCAGCAACAACAGATCTCTCAGCAGCCAGCATCAATAGGCCCCCTTCCTCAACAGCAGATCCTGTCCAGCAATAATTGACCCCTCCCCCTAGCAACATAAGCCCCCCCACCCAACAATAATAGCCCCCCGCCGGAAAGACCCCCACAACCACCGGGCAAGGGTTGTGGGGATGAGGCCCTTGTCCCCATCAACATGGGGACATCCTCCCCATGTTGAGGGAATGTGGTCTGGTACGGTTCAGGAGGGGGGTGCTCTCTCATCCCCCCCTCTTTTCCTTTGGCCTGCCAGGTTGCGTGCTCGGATAAGGGTCTGGTATGGATTTTTAGGGGGACCCCCACAACATTTTTTTAAATTTTAGCATGGGGTTCCTCTTAAAATCCATACCAGACCTGAAGGGCCTGGTATGGAATTTGGGGGGACCCCCATGCATTTAAAAAAAAAAAATGGTTCAGGGTTCCCCTTAATATTCATACCAGACCCAAAGGGCCTGGTAATGCACTGTGGGGGAACCCCAGGCCATTTTTTTCAATGACTTTTATGAGTATTGCAGAGACCCGACAATTCATTATAGCTGCCGGCGCTACTGCTAGTGCTTTTAAATGACTTTTTTTTCCTTTAGAAATTTTGCTCTCAGACTGTTGTAAACATGGGAAACATGCGCCACTTTACAGGCATACTATAGACACCCCCCAGGTACGAAATTTAAAGGAATATTTCACTTTTATTGTTTCACTTTAAGCATTATTAAAATCACTGCTCCCGCACATGCCAGCGCCTCTTGACATTACATACAGTACATTCTGTACTGGAGGTGCCAGAACTGCCACGTCCCCACTGAAAAAAAGCCCTGGATAACTGTGCCTAATATATTGCCACTTGCAAACAAATAAATTTGGCCTTAACCTGTGATATAAAATATAGGGTACTGGGGTACGACAAATTAGCAAACACAATAATTAAGATAGTATTGATACATGTCCCCAAGTGGCTTAAATGTGCCTAAATTTGCTAAGCTCAACAAAGTTATAATATTTAGAGCTGAACTCATTCCTAAAAACATACAAAATGTACTCATATTTTACCTGCTTTACTTCATGGAAACCCACCTAGGTACGGAGCTAGGTATATTTCCTTCGTACTGGGGCATCAAAAAGATGCAACTGCCTTAAGGTACGTGGGTGGTGGTGCTCAATAATGTTAGGGTTGATGTTCTTGAGAAACAGGACTGAGGGTCTTGTTGAAGCAGCTGAAAGGCAGCTGTTAGCATGTGGTAAGCCCCCCTAGCAACCAGAGGTTGTCGTGGCTAGCCAGGGGCCTTACACCTAAAGGAATTCGAATTTCTCTTGTTATGTTGTTCCCAAGCTAGACTGTGCAGTAGTGCTCTGGCTTCCAAATGGTTACATTTCAGGAGGAAATATGCAGAACACCAGTCCTCTTACCAGTTCTCTTCTCACACATACATACTTTGCCTTATGGCAAGGATAGGAGCACACAAGACATAATGAACATTTGCAAGGCCTCGCCAATCCATGGTTACAGCCAGGTCCCTGGGACTAGCCCAATACCAGGATTGAGGACCATATTACAGTAACCCAGCTGTCCAGGGAGGTGCATTCTGGACCACCCCACCATTGGGACTGTTTGCCACCTGGCCATCACCGCTCCCATCCCAAGATGTGTGCATTCCTCTTTTAGTATCATCACAATATTTTTTAGACAGGGCTGAGGCCCATCCCAGAATTATTCACACACAGTTTCTCAGGAGACACAAATCCAGGCAATCGGTGCACTTTCAATACTTTACTGGTTTCCCAATGTAACAATAACATTTCCAAATACTGGTGGTAACAAACCTTAAATAATGGCAAGTACAATGCAGTCAATGCCCAACAACAATCCTGGCTGTTTGCAATATAAGCACTAGGGGGTGCTGCAGTGCTTAGATTACCTCTTTCTCTCTAGCTTCTGGGATGGAACACCCCACCTCCCATGTCCCACATTCAGTTCAAGTCCATAGAGAAGCATGCCTATTATGGGGAGGAAATACAAAGTCCTCTACATTCATGTTTCAGAACCTTCTCAGTCCTCTCAGCCATCTAACTATCTTCTCATCTTGTAATTAATAGCCTCGGCACAAAGGGGTGAAAAGACTTATACCTACAAGGGGGGTGGGGGCACCATAGCATAGCCTGTGAGGCTACTGTGAAAGGCTGCATTCAATGAGTGTACAGCCCCTGCTGCCTGTGAGACAGTTTCACACTGAGCAGATTGTTCTGCTTGCTGTCATGTAATGTAACTGAATGCAGAGAGAGACCAGCTGTCAAAATTGAGCGTTGATGTCGGGGGTAGGCGAGATCCAGCAGCTATCAAACACCAGCCAATGGGATGGGATCTGGGCAGGCCGCTACATGTATGTGGCCCCACCCCCTTTCTTAAGCAGCCCAATCATTGACTGGTGTTTGATAGCTGTTGGGTCCCGCCCACCCCCGACATCACCACTGAATTTTGACAGCTGGTCTCTCTCTGCATGACAGTGTCACACACAGTTTCACTAAGCGTCAATATCGGCTCAGTGTGAAACACCCTCTCCTCTGTCAGTGCCACCTGTCAGTGCCAACCAGTGCCAATCAGTGCCACCTGTCAGTGCCAATCAGTGCCACCTGTCAGTGCCAATCAGTGTTTCCAATCAGTGCCACCTGTCAGTGCCAATCAGTGCAACCTGCCAGTACCAATCAGTGCCACCTGTCAGTGTCAATCAGTGCCACCTGTCAGTGCCTATCAGTGTTTCTAATCAGTGCGACCTGTCAGTGCCCCATGTCAGTGCCAGTGTTTCCAATCAGTGCCACCTGTCAGTGTCAATCAGTGCTTCCAATCAGTGTCATCTGTCAGTGCCACCTGTCAGTGCCAGTCTGTGCTAATCAGTGTTTCCATTCAGTGCCACCTGTCAGCACCAATCAGTGCTTCCAATCAGTGCTACTTGTCAGTGTCTATCAGTGCTGCCTAATATCAGTGCCAACCAATGCCACCTATCAGTGCCAATCAGTGTTTCTAAGCAGTGCCACCTACCAGTGCCAATCAGTGCTGCCAATCAGTGCCAGTGCTTCCAATCAGTGCTACTTATTATCACCGCCTATCAGTGCCCATCAGTGCTGCCAATCAATGCCCATGAGAGCCACCTTTCAGCGCCCATTAATGCTAACTATCAGTGCTGCCTATCAGCGCCCATCAGTGCTGCCAATTAGTGCCCATCAGTGCTGCCAATCAGTGCCACTAAATGCTGCCTATTAGTGCTGATCAGTGCTGCCTATTAGTGCCAATCGGTGCAGCCTATCAGTGCCATTAGTGATGCCAATCAGTGCCACATATCAGTGCCAATCAGGGCCCATCAGTGCTGCCAATCAGTGCTTTCTATTAGTGCCAATCAGTGCCACCTATCAGTGCCAATCATTGCTGCCTGTCAATGCTGCCAATCAGTGCACTGAGTGCAGGGATGGGCCCATTGTCCATTGGGGGCCGACCTGGTGGGGCAAACTGAAATCTGTTGATGTTTATTAATTCCACATGCCGATCTTTAGTAAAATAGGTACACACTACTATTTACAATAAACTACTGGAGGTAAAATAAAAAAAGTGTCAGTAAAAGGTCTGCCGCTAAGCACTGTTATGTGTTCCCAAACCACAAAAAAAAAGTGCAGCGCTAACTTACTGATCAATAACATAACAATAATGGTGGAATTCTCTCTCTGTATCGAAATCTCAATAGGCTTCAATATTACGACAATTCCGGTCTCTGATACGCAACTTCACATATAATACACATCAGACTGAAAATAAGACATATTGTATCAAATGTCTTCATCAGTTTAGGCCAATATGTATTCTGCTACAAATTTTTGGTTAAAAAAAATCGCAACAAGCGTATATTGATTGGTTTGCGTAAAAGCTATAGCGTCTACAAAATAGGGGATAGATTTATGGCATTTTTAATCTTATTTTCTGATAAATGTAATTTTAGTTATCATCAGTGCCGATCCTGACCTCCCTGGGGCCCTAAGCAAAATTCTGCTAAGGGGCCCTCTACCTGACCCGTGATGCCATGAGCTATGTAAACCATTTGCCATTGCCACACAGTCACACCTGACACTTCAGTGCTTCCAATACAATCCTCCCTTCTTTAAACAAAACAGTCAAAGAATAAGTACAATAATATAGAACAGAATGAGGTTCAAACAAATAATATTTATTGAATAGAGTCTTCCCCTACATTAGGGTCCCCAGAGAGCCCCCCTTACATCAGGGTCCCAAGAGAGCCTCCCCTATATTAGGGTCCCCAAAGAGCCTCCCCTTACTTCAGGGTCCCCACAGAGCCTCCCTACTTATATCAGGGTCCCTAGAGAGCCTCCCTACTTACATCAGAGTCCCCAGAGAGCCCCCCCTTACATCAGGGTCCCCAGAGAGCCCCCTTAAATCAGTGTCCTCAGAGAGTTTCCCCTACATCAGGGTCCCCAGAGAGCCTCCCCTTACATCAGGGTCCCCAGAGAGCCCTCCTTACATCAGAGTCCCAAGAGAGCCTCCCCCTATATTAGGGTCCCCAAAGAGCCTCCCCTTACTTCAGGGTCCCAACAGAGCCTCCCTACTTATATCAGGGTCCCTAGAGAGCCTCCCTACTTACATCAGAGTCCCCAGAGAGCCTCCCCTTACATCAGGGTCCCCAGAAAACCCCTCCCTTAAAACAGTGTCCTCAGAGAGTTTCCCCTACATCAGGGTCCCGAGAGCCTCCCTTACATCAGGGTCCCCAGAAAGCCCCTCCTTACATCAGAGTCCACACAGAGCTCCCCCTTACATCAGAGTCCACACAGAGGTCCCCCTTACATCAGAGTCCGCACAGAGGTCCCCCTTACATCAGAGTCCGCACAGAGGTCCCCCTTACAGCAGAGTCCGCACAGAGGTCCCCCTTACATCAGAGTCCGCACAGAGGTCCCTCTTACATCAGAGTCCGCATAGAGGTCCCCCTTACATCAGAGTCCGCACAGAGGTCCCCCTTACATCAGAGTCCGCACAGAGGCCCCCCTTACACCAGAGTCCACACAGAGGCCCCCCCTTACACCAGAGTCCACACAGAGGCCCCCCCTTACACCAGAGTCCACACAGAGGCCCCCCTTACACCAGAGTCTGAACAGAGCCCCTCCCCCTTACACCAGAGTCCACACAGAGGCCCCCCCTTACACCAGAGTCTGCACAGAGCCCCTCCCCCTTACATCACAGTCTGCACAGAATTTCCACTTACACTGTAGGGGGGAGCTCTGTGCACTCTAATGTAAAGGGGAATCCTGGTTTAAGGGGGGATCTGATGTAAGGGGTGTTCTGGGAACCTTGATTTAAGGGGGAATGCTATGATTCTGGTGTAAAGTGGGTCTCTGCTCACCAAAGCCTGCCCCCCCATTGATAACATATACCCCACATATAATACTGCTCCCCACTGATAATATACAAACCGCATATAATACTGCCCCCCCACTGATAATATACACCCCACATATAATACTACCCCCCCGACTGATAACATACACCCCACATATACTATTAGCCCCCACTAATTATATACAGCCCAGATACAATACTGACACCCCATTCATAATATACACCCCACATGTAATATGGACACCCCTCTGATTATATACACACCCCCCATCACTGTCCCACCCCCAATTGTGGCCCCCACACTCACCTCGTCTTTGAGTTTGGGGTCCCCCAGTAGTTGATAACGGATAGCCTCCAGTCCGCAGGTTGCTCAGAAGCCGGGAGAAGCATGTGGCCAGGGCTGCTGTTAGAAATCATGGGGCCCCGTACAGCCTACCTGACAGGCCCCCCCCCCCCAACTGACGGGGCCTGAGCCCAACCACTGCTCCCCCTAGCCCGCAGACAGCAAGGAAAGAAAAAGGAGACAGGGTGGACTGTGTGCCTTGGAGAAATAAGGATGGCAAAACTGCACTAACAGTGGGAGGGCAGGCATCAGATGTATGTAGCAAATTTACAGAGTGCAGAGTGCAGAGGTCAGGGCTATGTGACTTACACAGTGCAGTTTCAGGAGTATGTACTGTACAGTTTGCAGGAGTCAGGGGTATGTACATAGTGTAGGGGTCAGGAGTGTTTAATATACAGAGTGCAGAGGTCAGGAGTGGGTAATGCATGGAATGCAGGGGTCTGGAATATGTAATGTACAGAATGCAGTGGTTAGGAGGGGGTAATGGCAAAGGCAGCAAATGAGGTTATACAAAAATATCCCCACTTACGTTCAGTGGCCAAATGCATCCCACTCCACTGAATTGGGATGCCTCACAACCATGTACAACTAACACAGTTGATGCGAGGTGGTGCAGTAAGGATGAGCTCCGGCGTGTTCGCACACCGCATGTGCCGAGCCCGCCAGGAAGTCGGCACGGCGCTGCGCTAATCACAGACAGTGAGACATTTCCCGATCTCTGCAACCGCACATCGGGAAAATGTCTCTCTGCCTGTGATTAGCGTAACGCCGTGCCGACTTCCTGGCGGGCTCGGTACGTGCGGTGTGCGAACACGCCAGAGCTCATCCTTATGGTGCAGGTTTCTAGGGATTGAATCAGGTGGTGAGGAGGCAATATAATGCTTCCTTGCCACATTTTAAATACCCTCTGAAAAGTGATCCTCTGTGTTTCACTCTTCAGAGGGCAACACTAGTGTACCCTAAGTTACAGCAATGCCCTTAGATGTATCACTATAAGCTCATCCCCCACTGTACAGCTATTTAGGAAACAAACTTCTCAGGGCCTCCTGTGTGTTCAGCGGGAGCCGGGTACAGTAAGCGGACTATTTCTTCATTTTCTGGTTTGGGCGGATGAATCCGCCGCATCGCGCTACACAGTTGAAGCCCGGGGTGGTCTTCATCTACAATAGTTTTAGTTTCATATTTAGTCTACTAAAATCTCCATTACATTTTAGTCAACTAAAATCTCTTACATTTTAGTTGACTAAAATCGAATTGTGTTTAGTTAAATTCTAATGCATTATTTAAGTATTTCTCTAGATTTTCAAAACTTATTATACACTCCTGGAGTAAAAAAAAATTGAATATGTTATTATTTATGGTAAGGTTTGAAACTATATTGACACTAATTTAGCCATTATATAAACCTTTTTACTCTGTAAAACCAAGTCTTGTTACAAAAATAGAGCTTTTTTGAGTTACAGCTTCATTCCTCGCTGTAAGTGCATGCTATTTTTCTGTTGTTGATTGAACAAAATAAACCTGAACGCATATATATTGTTGGCTCTTGAACAAGTAGCCCACCCACACACTGCACAGTCACTGATTGGCACTGATAGGTGACATGTTGGGTATCAATTTTATTTTTAATTCGTGATAAACAGTGATAACAGACAATAGGAGTAATATGGTGGCAGCATTTAAAACAAACCACAGCAGCAGCAGAATTACCCAGTTCTCTGGGATAATGGTCTGAGACACCTTTAAGGCACCATGCTGTGGGGCTGTGCATTAAGAAGGTGGTTGGGGAGGCCTGTAATGCACAGTGCTTTGGGGAGGTGGTAGGTGGTTGGGAGGCTTGTAATGATCAGTGCTCTGGGACTGTGGTCTGAGAGGCCTGTAATGCTGCACAGTGTGCTCTGGATGGTGGTCTGAGGTGAGGCTTGTAATGTATACACTCACAGTGCTCTGCTCTGGGTGGACATGAGGCAGGACTTTCGTTGGGAGGCCTGTAATATGTACAGTGCTGCTCTGGACGGTTGTCTGAGGAGGCCTGTAATATTGTTTGCTTGCTGGGAGCAGAAGCACTCATGAGCGCTACATGGCGGAGTTCCAGGGAAAATGGAAGTTCACGTTTTTCATTTTTTTTTTTTTGTAGACGAAAACAAAATTTATTTTTGTCATGACATTGGCACATGCAGATACAGGGGATATCTCCTAAACTGTGGAGATATCCGGTGTAGCTACAGGTAAGCCTCATTATGGGCTTACCTGTAACAAAAAGTGGTTGTAAAGGGTTTACAACCACTTTAGTTAAAAATCGTTATCCGCTCTCCCTGATTCTTGAAATTCCGGAAAGACTCCGCTCTACCAAAGTCATTACCAAATTAGATTTACAAGGTGGTGGCATATAACCTGGTCCACATTGGTCCTTGAGACGAATGGAAAACTGCTTTAAAAACAGGTTCTACAACTGGTTCTACAACTGGTTCTAAAAAACAGTTTCTACAACTGGTTCTAAAAAACGGGTTCTGAAACTGCTTTAAAAACAGTTCAAGTCTTTGGCCATGCCGTTTGGCCTTTGTATTGCTCCTACAATTTTTCAACATTTCAACATGGATGTTTTGTGAGATCTTTTACAGAAGATTCATAAGGAATTTCTCCAAGGTAATTGCTCAAATTATGCAGCTGACGAAGAAGGGGATGACCTTTTTGTGGTCACCCAAGTCACAGGCTGCCTTTAGTAAACTAAAGACTCTCTTCACTTCTGCACCAATACTGGTACATCCTGACCTTTCATTGTTTAAGTTGATGCTTCAGATTCTGCTATGATAGTTATCCTATCCCAGCGAACTGGAGAAAAGATGCAGCTTCATCCGTTTGCTTATTTTTCTTGATTAACGTCTTCAGCTGAGAATTATGACATTGGAAAAAAGGAGTTGCTCGCAATTAAGGAAGCATTTTCTGAGCGGAGGCATCTGCTGGAAAGGGCTAAGCTTCTTGTAACTGTCCTCACTGATCATACAAAATTTAGAATTTATTTGTTCTGCCAAAAGATTGTCTTCTAGACAAACACATTATTAGCCTTATTCTTCTTCAGGTTCAATTTTGTGTCATATCACTCTGGGTCAAGGAATAGTAAGCTGATGCCTTACCGAGGATGTTGTCTGCAACTCTTAAGGAAAGCTCTGAACATACAATCCTGCCTCAAAAATCTTTCTAGGGGCTATGAGTTCTCAGACATTTTTGTATTTTCTATCTATCTATCTATCTATCTATCTATCTATCTATCTATCTATCTATCTATCTATCTATCTATCTATCTATCTATCTATCTATCTATCTATCTATCTATCGGGACCCACTTCCCAATCATCCTTCTAAAGACATTAACCTCAAGTACTCAAGAGTGGCTTTTGAACTTTAGTGCATCATCTCTATGTACCAGAATCAGTTCAAGTAGAAGCCCTCAGGTTGGTTCATGACTCTAAACCTGCTGGGCATTTCTCCCCTTTGGGGTTACTCCAACCACTTCTTGTTCCATTAGGACCATGGCGGACAATTTCTATGGACTTTGTGGTCCTTCTACCTCCCTTAAAACACGTGACCACTATCTTGGCAGTCATTGAGCATCTCAAGATGGTCCTTTTTTTACCAGTTGTCAGTCAATTTAAGCACCACCTATACCATGTTATTGCAAACAAATAAACAGTTGCTTTGAAATATAGATTTGTATAAAGGTTTAAAACACTTTGTTGCTATTAATTATGTATTTCAATTCTCTATTCCAAACGTTTTTTTTTTAATGTCATGTGACCGTCACAGCACCAATCAGCAGAGGACAGGACAGACCTGGGTAAACTCTCTGAATAGCAATGATTAACCCTATTCTATACAGGTCACTTTTACCCCTTTCCTGCTCAGGTTTATTTTCAAGCTTTCGGCGCAGTTGAAACTTGAATGACAATTGCGTGGTCATGCAACACTGCACCCAAACTAAATTTTTATCATTTTGTTCACACAAATAATGGTGGTATTTAATCACCACTGGGTTTTTTATTTATTGCTAAATGAATTGAATTTTTTTTTTTTAAACGCTATTTTCTTTTATTGTTTTTATGATCAATCTGCTAATTAAAGTGGCTATTGTTTGCAAAACTAGTAGAGAGAGATGCCATCTGTGATCAATTGTCCTACTGTGATTTTCCCCCTCTGGGGTTAAACTAAGTTTATGGTTGTATATATGAATTGCTACCATGTTTTAAGCTGTAATTCATTTTCTTTTGCATCAATAAAATCTTTAGAACTTTTTGTATTTTCTATATATTCAAAATTGTATTGCTTTACTGTTCCGTGATAGTCCAATTGCCCCCATGTCCTTGTGGTAGCCTGGTTGGGAAATAGGCTCCCAATCCTGTTATTTCTAGATTCCTGGATGATGGTACAAGTTTTTAATAATTCTTACATTTAGTAACTTGCTATAGAGGCCACACTCATTTTTCTGCTGTGATTCGTCATGGAGGTCATATGGTACCGGCAACGAGCCGGTACACTGATCAGTCATCGCCCATGTCCCGCGGATCCCGTGGGGCGCAATCCGACAGGACATCATAAGATGTCCTCCCAGACTGACCGAGAGGCCAGTGCAAGCGTCATTCTATCATAGGCCTGTCGAGAACCGGTTAAATAAGGTGCTCAGATGATTTTTTTTTATATTAAATTAAATACAGTTGGATGATCACAATTAAAAATGATATGTTTAGTATCACCTTAACCACTTCAATACCAGGCACTTTCGCCCCTTCCTGCCCAGGACCATTTTGAGCTTTCAGTGCTGTCGCACTTTGAATGACAATTGCGCGGTCATACAACACTGTACCCAAACGAAATTATTATCATTTTCTTCCCACAAATAGAGCTCTCTTTTGGTGGTATTTGATCGCCTCGGCGGTTTTTATTTTTGTTAAACAAGCTAAAAAAGACAGACATTTTTGAAAGAAAAAAAGTTTTTCCTCGTTTCTGTTATAAAATGTTGTTTTATCCTTCACTGACGGGCACTGATGAGTCGGCACCGATGGGCACTGATGAGTTGGCACTGATAAGGTGGCACTGATGGGCACTGATGAGGAGGCACTGATATGTAGAATTGATGGGCACTGATAGGCAGCACTGATATGCAGCACTGATGAGCACTGATAGGCGGCACTGATATGCAGCACTGATGGGCACTGACAGATGGCACTGATGGGCACTGACAGGCGGCACTGATGGGCACTGACAGGCGGCATTGATTGGCACTGATAGGCGGCACTGATTGGCACTGACAGGTGACATTGATGGACACTAATAGATGGCACTGATGGGCAGCACTGATTGGGCAGGTACTGACAGGTATTAATGCTGGGCACTGATTGGCACTGTGATGGACACTGATTGGCACTGTGGTGGGCTCTGATTGGCACTCTGATGGGCACTGATTGGCACTGTGGTGGGCACTGGCAGACTTTATTTTTGGGGCACTGCTGGGCACTGATTGGCAGCTGATTGGCACATCTGATGGGGCTGTGCTGATAATCAATGTGCTGATTATCAGCACAGACCCCCCCCCCCCGACAAGGAGAGCCGCCGATCGGCTCTCCCTGTCAGCGCGAACTGAGGAATGCCATTTACCGACACTTCCTGGTTCTCGAGATGATCAGATGTGATTGCTCACAGCTGATCACGTGGTAAGAAGCCTCTGTCACGATCTGAGATGCTGCGTATCAGAGTGACACGCCGCACTCGCGATCGCAGTGCTGTGTGCCCCGGCATGTTATCCTGCTGGAGGTCATATGACGCCCAGTCAGGATAACAGAATCACTTCCCGGCCGTCATTCTTTTATAGGCCGGGCGGGAAGTGGTTAAGGAGGTACCCACTACTGAACAAACTGCAAAGTTGATGGTTCAAAAAGTCTTAAAACTACGTGGAATTCCTGATGTAGAGTACAGTTCACTTCAAATTTTGGAAAAGCTTTTGCCCAGCATTAGTTGTTACAATTTATCTGTCCTCTTCATTTCATCCTCACTTTGATGGTTAGACCGAGAGGATCAATCAAGCTTTAGAGCAGTACCTTCAATGTTTTGTCAGTGATCTTCAGAATAACTGTGTGGACAATGCCTATGACAGAGTTTTCTTATAATAGTTCTAAACATAGCTCCACTCCTAATGTCCTTTTTTCTTAAACACCAAGTAACACCTAGTTTTTTTTCCTGATCTCCCTATCTCAACTTCAATTCCTGTTGTTACTAGCACTTTAACTGCATCACAGAAGACTCAGGAGAAACTGATTTATACTTTGAAGGAGGCTCAGGAATTTTACATGAAGGCCACTGACTGATATCACAGGTCACCCCCTTCCTTTCATGTGGGTGACAAAGTTTGGTTATTGATCAAAAATGTGAAGGCTCATGTTCCACCTGTTATGTTGGGTCAAAAGTTTGTGGGACCTTTCCAGATTTCTGCTTAAATCAACCCAGTCACCTTTCCCCTTAAAACGTCCGAATGAAGATTCGCCCTATTTTTCACATATCACTAGTCAAACCATTTAATGAAAATCCTTTTTGTGGAAGAATTCTTCCACCTCCTTCACCTGTGGAGGGTACAGGGCGAAGAAGAATTTGCGGTTAACTTCTTGATTCTAGGATCTTTAGAAATAAATTACAATATCTGGCTCAATGGAAAGGATATGGACCAGAGTAAAATTCTTGGGAACCTGAGGAGAACGTTCAAGGTCCCAGATTGACATAACAGCTCACCCGGAGTCTTCCTCAAAAACCTTGCCCTAAGATGTTCAGGGCCTGTCTTGGAAGGATAGGAGTGTTGTCAGGGTCTGGATTTGAACCTGGGACCTCAGCAGTGTCTAGCTGTAGATCTTCTTGTTGTGCCACCTGAGGTGCTGGACAGCTCTCTGCCTGATCCCTTGGACAACCTTGCCTTGTATCTTGTTTCTGTTGGACCTTGAGTTCCTTGCTCCTCCTATAAACTTCCTGAATCCAGCCACTACTTGTTACTTATCTTTTGGTTTGTTCATCAACTATGCTTCTGCTTGTTCCTTATCTGCTTCATCCATTACCTGACCCCCACTTGCTCTTTTCCCACTGGGAAATCCAGAGTACCTGGCATTAGCATGCAGGGAAACCTATCTCCACCATTTGGAGCTCTGGCGAAGACCAGCTAGTGCTTAGACCCTGTGCCACAGCGAGCCTGTATCATCCCCTAGAGGGAACTGCTTGTATATTTCCAGCTGATTACTTGTTAACCTCTCTAATGCTACAGCCACTGGCCTTCAAGCCTGATCCCAGACGATTACAGTTTGGCTTTATTGTGTATGCTTAAAAGCCAATGCGTGTCAGGGTTCATTCCCTTCTTCAGCGCTGATATTTTGTAAGCAGCAAGCCTGAGCTGAACTTCAATACTGTGGTGAGACCAAAGAAGCTTGCTGGAATGTGGCTTGAATCAGAGTGATACAAACAGAAAACATTAGCTCAGAGGTATATAAGTGTATAAATAGACCACAGTTCTAAACTACAAAAGTGTCAACAGTTCAATCAATTATTGCAAAATTTATATATACCATCATATGACTGAAGAAAATAAACTAAATATACAGCAGAAAGAAAAAAAACAAATAATGTCCAATGACCAATGAGTCCAACTAAATATATGTTGCTTGTAGGGATGCACATCTTCACTGGTCTCACGATTCGATTCAATTACAATTATCCTGTTCACGATTTGATTAGACTCCGTGATGCATCACGATGCATCACGATTACGGCGCATGGTTTTTATCCAAAAATTCAAGCAGTCAGAAAAGTTAATTTTTTTATTTTCATTTGCTCTTAGTGCAATATCCTGTTTGGGGAGGGTAATTCTCATAACCATCCAAAAAAAGGGCTTCAAGTTTTTCACTTTCAGTTCATTACAGAGAACAAAGGGGCATTCTTTACAGGAAAAACAGAAAGGCTTCTTTGCCATAAGAGCTGTGAAAATGTGGAAATAGACTGACTCTCTCACAAACTAGTTCTGGGCTGCTCAGTAGATTGTTTTAACAAAGACCTGAAATGCATTCCTTTCACAAATGCACAAAATATACGTGATAGCGACAGAGTGATTGTGGTGGGGGGATGGGATCAGGCAGAAGGATGGTGGTGGGGTGGGATCAGAAAGAGGGAGGGATGGTGGGATGGATGGGATCAGGGGCAGAGGGTTGGTCGGATCAGTGGCTGAGGGATGGTGGGATGGATGTGATCAGTGGCAGAGGGATGGTGGGATCAGAGGCAGAGAGATGGTGGAATAGATAGGATCAAGGGTAGAGGGATGGTGGCAAGGTTGGGATGGGATCAGTGGCAGAGGGATGGTGGGATAGATGGGATCAGGGGCAGAGGGCTGGTGGGATGGATGGGATCAGTGGCAGAGGGATGGATGGGATTGGGGCAGAGGGGTGGTGGGGTGGATGGATTCAGGCAGAGGGATGATGGAATGGGTAGGATCAGACTGGGAGATGGTGGGATCAGGAGCAGAGAGATGGTGGTGGGATAGATGGGATCAGTGGCAGAGGGAAGGTCGGATTGATGGGATCAGGGGCAGAAGGATGGTGGGATGAGTGGGATCAGGCAGAAGGATAGTGGAATAGATAGGATCAGGCAGATGGATGGTGGGATCATGGGCAGAGGGATGGTGGGATGGATAAGATCAGGCAGAGGGATGGTGGGATGGATAGGATCAGACAGAGGGATGGTGGTGGAATAGATGGGATCAGGCAGAGGGATGGTGGTGGGATGGATGGGATCAGGGGCAGAGGGATGGTGTGATGGATGGGATCAGGCAGAGGCATGGTGGTGGGATGGATGGGATCAGGCAAAGGCATGGTGGTGGGATGGATGGGATCAGGCAGGGACATGGTGGTGGGGTGAATGGGATCAGGCAGAGACATGGTGGTGGGATGGATGGAATCAAGCAGAGGCATGGTGGTGGGATGGATGGGATCAGCCAGAGGCATGGGGGGGGGTGTGAGCAGTGACACTGGCACTCACCTGCTCTCAGTGTCAGTCGATTCCCCCTCCTCCATGCTCTTTGTGTCTCTGCCTTTCTTCTCCCTTCCAGTGCCTCCAGTGATGCCTCTCCTGACATCAGGTCTCCTCGAGCTCCGCCCTCTTCACTCTACTGGCTGTCAGCTCATAAGCTTCAGTTTTAGTGAAGAGGAGGGGGCTTTATCCACCAGGCAGGCTCTGCCTTTGTGTGTCTCCGGGAGAGGCAGAGCACTGCACAGAGCATCAGATGACGATCAATTCGGCCTACTCGCAGCATCGATGCAGAATCGTGAACGTCTGAATTGTGATGCATCGATGCTGTGATTATATTCAACACCCCTAGTTGCTTGTGCCCACTTCAAAGGTGCTCAAAGTGACCCCACTTGGATTTAAACTCACCACAAGGGTTAGACCCTCTATTGCTAGACAGGTCTCTCAGTGCTTTTTGGGACAAGCCTACTGTGTATCGTTACACCAACCAGAGTATGCCACGGTTCAGATCTTCTCAATATTATGCACTACCACTCCAAAAACAATATCAAGAAGAAATATTTATTACACAAAGCAGCTAACTTTATTAAAACATATAAAATGCTTTTTTTCAATGCACCCACATGTATTTGTACCTATAGATCGGCATCAGGTGCATTCAGCGCTGCTTAGGAGTTGACCACCATTTTGGAAGCTGGATTTATATCCTCACCAAGTTAACTCTTTGAGGGCCAGAATTGTGAGCACTAATACACTGTACACCACTGGATGTACCATTATTGTTGCCATGTATTTTAGATGGTATAAACAAAAAAGCAACAGATACAACACATGCTAGCAAACGATTAAAAAAATGGACAAATTCATTTAAAACATATCACTAATCACTCTCTATCTTCATAGTGACCTCTACTGGGTTCTATTGTTACTACACATGTGAAGATCAGTATAACTAAGGTTATATATGTCAAAAAGATAGCTCTCTTAAATAATTACATACTAAAAATGAAAAAGTATGTAAAAAAAATATATATTCTGTATAAATACACACACACAGTATATACAGTGCCTTGAAAAAGTATTCACACCCCTTGAAATCTTCCACCTTTTTTCACCAAATTTGTACATGTATTTTATTGGGATTTTATGTGATAGACCAACACAAAGTGGCACATAATTGTGAAGTGGAAGGAAAATGATAAATGGTTTTCAAAATTTTTTACAAATAAATATCTAAAAAGTGTTGCGTGCATTTGTATTCAGCCCCCTTTACTGTGATACCCCTAACTAAAATCTAGTGGAACCAAATGCCTTCAGAAATCACCTAATTAGTAAAAAGAGTCCACCAGTGTGTAATTTAATATTAGTATAAATACAGCTGTACTGTGAATCCCTCAGGTTTATTAGAGAACCTTAGTGAACAAAGAGCATAATGAAGGCCAAGGAACACACCAGACAGGTCAGGGATAAAGTTGTGGAGAGGTTTAACCACTTTAGCTCCAGAAGGTTTTACCCCCTTCCTGACCAGGCCATTTTTTGCGATACTGCACTGCATTACTTTAACTGACAATTGCACCGCGCGACACTGTACCCAAATAAAATTTATGTCAATTTTTTCCACAAATAGAGCTTTATTTTGGTGGTATTTGATCACCTCTGCGTTTTTTTCAACAATTTTGAAAAAGAAAAAAACTATATTTTTAACTTTCTGCTTAATTCCAAAAAAAAAAAATTAAAAATCTAATTTCTTCATTAATTTAGGCCAATATGTATTTTGCTACATATTTTTGTTAAAAAAATCCCAATAAGTGTACATTGATTGGTTTGCGTTTTTTTTAGCGGGACTGCGACATTGCGGACAAATCTGACACTAAGTGACACTTTTTTGGTATCAGTGACACAAATACAATGATCAGTGCTAAAAAAATGCACTGATACTGTATAAATGACACTGGCAGTGAAGGGGTTAACATCAGGGGTGATCAAAGGGTTAACTGTGGTCCCTATGTGTGCTTTCTAACTGTAGGGGGAGTGCTTTGACTAAAGGAAAATAGATTCATGTTTCTGATCTACATTTTGCTTTCTGGCATAACAGCGTTCTCCCTTGTTTACATAGGCAGACTGCCGTTCTGCCTCTCTACGAACGATCGCTGGGATTGGAGCGGGGCTCCGGCGGCACGTGTGCAGGAGAGCCGATCATGAGAATCACATACAAGTACATGATTTTGTGATAAAGGGCCGTCTTGCCACAGTATATGTATGTGGGGTGGTCCTTAAGTGGTTAAAGCAGGGTTAGGTTGGAGCACTTTTCAGAGTATGGCACAACTGCAAACCTACCAAGACATGGCTGTCCACCTAAACTGATAGGCTGGGCAGGGAGAGCATTAATCAGAGAAGCAGCCAAGAGCCCCATGGTAACTCTGGAGGAGCTGCAGAGATCCACAGCTCAGGTGGGAGAATCTGTCCACAGGACAACTATTAGTTGTGCACTCCACAAATCTGACCTTTATTGAAGAGTGGCAAGAAGAAAGTCATTGTTGAAAGAAAGCCATAAGAAGTCCTGTTTGCAGTTTGCAAAAAGCCTTGTGGAAGAAGGTGCTCTAGTCAGATGAGACCAAAATGGAACTTTCTGGCCTAAAAGCAAACGCTATGTGCAGCGGAAAACTAACACTGCACATCACCCTGAACACACCATCCCCACTGTGAAACATGTGGGCATCATGTTGTGGGGATGCTTTTCTTCAGCTGGGACAGGGAAGTTGGTCAGAGTTGATGGGAAGATGGATGCAGCCAAATACAGGGCCATCGTAGAAGAAAACCTGTTAAGAGTCTGCAAAAGACTTGAGACTGGGGCGGAGGCTCACCTTCTAGCAGGACAGTGACCCTAAACATACAACCAGAGCTACAATGGAATGGTTTAGATAAAAGCATATTTATATGTTAGAAAGGCCCAGTCAAAGTCCAGACCTAAATCCAATCGAGAATCTGTGGCAAGAGTTGAAAAATGCTGTTCACAGAAGCTCTCAATCCAATCTGAGAAAGCTTGAGCTACAGTGCCTTGCAAAAGTATTCACCCCCCTTGGCATTTTTTGTGTTTTGTTGCCTCACAACCTGGAATTGACATGGATTGTTTGAGGATTTGCATCATTTAATTTACAGAACATGCCCGCAACTTTGAAGATTTTTTTTTTTTTTTTTTTTTATTGTGAAGCACACAACAAATAGTACAAAATAACAGAAAAAGTCAATGTGCATAACTATTCACCCCCCTAAAGTCAATACTTTGTAGAGCCACCTTTTGCAGCTATCACAGCTCCAAGTCGCTTTGGATAAGTCTCTATGAGCTTGCCACATCTTACCACTGGGATTTTTGCCAATTCCTCCTTGCAAAACCGGTCCAGCTCCTTCAAGTTGGATGGTTTGCACTTGTGAACAGCAATCTTTAAGTCTGACCACAGATTTTCTATTGGATTGAGGTCTGGGCTTTGACTAGGCCATTCCAACACATTTACATGTTTCCCCTTAAATCACTCAAGTGTTACTTTAGCAGTGTGTTTGGTGTCAGTGTCCTGCTGGAAGGTGAACCTCCGTCCTAGACTAAAATCACACACAGAGTGGTACAGGTTTTGCTCAAGAATATCCCTGTATTTAGCACCATCCATCTTTCCCTCAACTCTGACCAGTTTCCCAGTCCTGACTGCTGAAAAACATCCCCACAGCATGATTTCTGCCACCACCATGGTTTCACTGTAGGAATGGTGTTCTTTGGGTGATGTGATGTGTTGGGTTTGCGACAGACATAGCGTTTTCTTTGATGGCCAAAAAGTAAAATTTTTGTCTCATCAGACCAGAGCACCTTCCTCCATACATTTTGGGAGTCTCCCACATGCCTTTTCGCAAACTCAAAACATGTCATTTTGTTTTTTGCTGAAAGTAATGGCTTTCTTCTGGCCACTCTGTCATAAAGCTCAACTCTATGGAGCGTACGGCTTATTGTTGTCCTAGGTACAGATACTCCAGTCTCTGCTGTGGAACTCTGCAGCTCCTCCAGGGTTACCTTAGGTCTCTGCGCTGCCTCTCTGATGAATGCCCTCCTTGCCCGATCCATGAGTTTTGGTGTGCGGCCGTCTCTTGGCAGGTTTGCTGTTGTGCCATGTTCTTTCTATTTGGTTATGATAGATTTGATGGTGCTCCTAGGGATCATCAAAGATTTGGATATTTTTTTATAACATAACCCTGACTTGTACTTCTCAACAACATTGTCCCTTACTTGTTTGGAGAGTTCCTTGGTCTTCATGGCAGTGTTTGGTTAGTGGTGCCTCTTGCTTACAGCCTCTGGGGCCTTTCAAAAAGGTGTGTATATGTAATGACATATCATGTGACACTTAGACTGCACACAGGTAGACATCATTTCACTAATTATGTGACTTCTGAAGGTAATTGGTTGCACCAGAGCTTTTTATGGGCTTCATAACAAAGGGGGTGAATACATACGCACATGCCAATTATCAGTTTTTTATTTCTGAAAAATAGTTTTATGTATATATTTTTCTAATTTTACTTTACCAACTTAGACTATTGTGTTCTGACCCTTCACATATAATTAAAATTAAAAAAACATTGAACTAAAGGCTGTAATGTAACAAAATAGGTAAAAAGCCAAGGGGGTGAATACTTTTGCAAGGCACTGTATTTTGCACAGAAGAATGGGCAAAAATGTCACTCTGTAGAGACATACCCAAAAAGACTTGCAGCTGTAATTGCAGTGAAAGGTGGTTCTACAAAGTATTAACTCGGGGGTGGGGGGGGGGGGGGGGGCTGAATACAAATGCATGCCACTCTTCCCTTATTATTTAAATTGCTAAACATAAGTAATTATACTTACTATTCCAAAACCCATGTACGAATAAATACATGAGAAATTATATAAATTATTAATAGATTTATCTAAAAAGTGTGCAAGGTTAAAAATTACTGATAAAACATTTAATATTGATCTCAATATTGAGGCCTTGAGGTATGAGGTTCTGCAATTCATAAATTCATTTGGTTTCATTACGAGAAATATCTCTTTTTAAATTGGACCCTTGCCAATGTTTTTCAACTTTGTCAATGGTATAAAAAGATAAATGTTTAGGGTTTTTTTCATGCAGTAGCCGAAAATGGTTTGAAACACTGTGCTTTTTGTACCTCTAGTGTAAAAATGATTTATTTGTGCACCTACTCTTTTGACAACATATGTGTGGTCCTTCCCACATGTCCCACCTGGTTTCTAAGTCCTGGAGCTCTCCTATAGACAAAGGCCGGTTTTCTGGGTAGGACTTTTCTGAACCGCTTGCCGACCGCCTCACACAGATATTCTGCGGCAGAAGGGCTCGTACAGGCAGAATCACGTACCAGTACGTTCCCCTTTAAGAGGCGGCCAGCAGGCGCATGAGCCCGCGGCAAGCTCCGTGAGTCGGGTCGCCGGTCCTGCGGACTCGACCGCCGCGGGGATACCTGCGATCGCCTCACGTGGAGGAAGAACGGGGAGATGCTAATGTAAACAAGCATCTCCCCGTTCTGCCTAGTGACAGTGTCACTGATCTCTGCTCCCTCTCATTGGAGCAGAGATCAGTGACGTGTCACACACAGCCATGCCCCTCACAGTTAGAAACACTCCCCTAGGACACACTTAACCCCTACACTGCCACCTAGTGGTTAACCCCTTTACTGCCAGTGTCATTTACACATGAATCAGTGCATTTGTATAGCACTGATTGCTGTATAAATGACAACAGTCCCAAAAATGTGTCAAAAATGTCCGATGTGTCCACCATAATGTCGCAGTCACGATAAAAATCGCTGATACACTCCAGTATATACACTTCAGTCTTTTCTGCAGCACAAACACTTGCTGCACACTGCTTCTCCTCCAGCACTTCTCTTGCTGCAGACTGTCACTCCTCCAGACTAACTAGCACCGCATGGGTAGGCCTAACACTACTTTAGACAGGCCTCAATGAACTGCCTTTTGTGGGTAGGGACCTCGCCCTCTGGTGTAGAAATAGTTCAGGTGCTAGCTGACCTCTATTCAGCTACCACTACCAGATAGTTCTCTTCAGGCCCTGCCCATCTGCCTTCTTTCAGACGTGCCTCCCCAGTCCTCCCGACTGTGCTCACTCACCAACCCTCCCGGCTGCGACCAGTTGTCATCCCTGGACTCTTAGAAGTGTTCTCTCCTGCTGTCCTCTCCTTGCTCTCTCATGTGCCTCTCCATCCAGGATCTCTTCACTGCTCCTGGATGCACCTGGGCCTGGCCCAGGGTCAACCCCCCAGACTGGGGAGCTCCCCACGGGACACCGACAGCCTCCACACTCTCTCACTCCAGCTCTTCCTCCCGAAAACTCCTCTCTAGCTGGGCTGAGCCCAGGTATTTGAGGAGGTCTGCCCCCTGCCAATCCAAGTTGGGGATTGGTCAAGGTTCCTCAAAACACCCCAGGCACCCCCACCTCTTCTTTCCTCCTTCCCTTCTAGTATCTTTTAGAAAGAGGAAGGCGACAGTGATGCCACCTTTGATTCACCCAGCCCTGCCCTAGGCCACTCCCAGCCCAGAATGAAAACAAACAAGCCTAGCCACCAGCTAGGCCTGCCTACATTTTTCTGCTCTCCAGAAAAACCCTCACCCTAGCACTTACCTAACTAGAGGGTGCTACATTTGTATGTACTCAGTTTTTTGGTTTTTTTTGCCTTGGTTTCAGCTGTTAATGGCTCTATTTATTATGCTAAGTTTATAACGTTTCAGAGTATCTTAACCACTTCAAGACCGCAATTCGTATATATACATTGCGGCGTTAAAGTGGCCTACTGGGGTTATGGCTGAAGCTATCAGCCATAACCCTGATATTTTGTTTTTCAGCCAGCAATTTATTTTCTCATAAAAGCAATCTGAGCAGCTGATTAGCCACTGGATCACTGTATGCTGGTGTTTCTCGGGCTTACCACTCTTACCAGCGAGCCCCAAAACGATACTGCGGTTCGCACAGCTTGTCACAGAGCTGAGGAGAGACCAGATCATCTCTAAACACCTCTATGATCTAGAAGGACCAAAATGACATCATTACATCACTTCCAGTCTAGGACGGAAATAAACTATTTTTTTTAAAGCATAAGATCAATGTTTTTTTTGTTTTTTTTATCTTTTGCGCTCAAAGGTAGAGGAGAGATTTGGAGTCCTATAGACCCCGGATCTCTTTATAAAGAGAACCTGTCATCCCTTATTTCAATTACAAGGGATGTTTACATTCCTTGTAATAGGAATAAAAGTGATCAAAAAAAAAAAATTAAAGGGACAGTGTAAAAAAAAAATAAGAAAAAATAAATAAAATGAAGCATCCTATCCCTTCATGCTTGTGCGTAGAAGCAAACGCATACTTAAGTCATGCACGCATATGTGAACGGTGATTGCACCACACATGTGAGTTATCACCGCAAACGTTAGAGCGAGAGCAATAATTCTAGCACTAGACCTTCTCTGTAGCTCTAAAAAGGTAACCAGTAAAACATTTTAAAGCAAGATTTTTATGTTTCATAGTTTGTCACCATTCCACAAGCTATTTACTCTGCGTAACATCATCTGTTTATACCTTACGAAAAAATTGGGTTATAAATTGTGTTTTTTTGCATTAAAATTCATTAAAGTGTATATATTCAAAAAAGTTGCATTTGAAAAACAGCTGCACAAATACCATGTGAAAAAATTGCAGCAATCGCCTTTTATTCTCTAGGGTCTCTGCTAAAAAAAAAAATATTTATTTTTAGATTTTAGGTAATTTTCTAGCAAAAAACAAAAAATACAGATTTTTTCTTGTAAACAAAAAGTGCCAGAAAAGTCTTGGTTCTTAAGTGGATTGACACCTTTCGCTCATTTTAATGTTACGCTCAAATGCATGCAAACACATACCACAAAACCTTGCCAAAGCACATGAAAAAGCTCGAAGACATCAAAATGCACATGCAATTAACTAGTTAACCACTTCCGCGATTCGGCACTGTGTCGCTTTAACTGACAATTGTGCGGTTGTGCTAAGTTGTACCCAACCAAAATTGACGTCCTTTTTTTCCCACAAATAGAGCTTTCTTTTGGTGGCATTTGATCACCTCTGCGGTTTTTATTTTTTGCGCTATAAACAAAAAAAGAGCATCAGTTTTGAAAAAAAAGCATTATTTTTTACTTTTTGCTATAATAAATATCCCCCAATACTATATAAAAAAAACAATTTTTTTCCTCAGTTTAGGCTGATATGTATTCTTCTACATATTTTTGGTAAAAAAAAAATCACAATAAGCGTATATTGATTGGTTTGCTCAAAAGTTATAGCGTCTACAAAATAGGGGATAGATTTATAGCATTTTTATTTTATTTTTTTAATTAGTAATGGTGGTGATCTGCGATTTTTATCGTGACTGCGACATTATGGCGGACACATCGGACAATTTTGACACATTTTTGGAACCATTGGCATTAATACAGCAATCAGTGCAATTAAAAATGCATTGATTACTGTAAAAATGTCACTGGCAGTGAAGGGGTTAACACTAGGGGCGGTGAAGGGGTTAACTGTGTTCCCTGGTAGGTGATTCTAACTGAAGGGGGAGGTACTAACTACAGGAAGTGACAGATCGTGGTTCCTAGCTAAAAGGAAGGAACACACGATCTGTCACTCCTGTCAGAACAGAACAGGGAAGTGTGTGTTTACACACACTCGTCCCTGTTCTGTGTCTCCTGGTCACGATCGCTCGTGGCTGGCGGTCATCGCAACTGTCGGCCACGAGCATCGGCACCCCCGCTGCTATCCGGACCCCACGAGATCATGTACAATAACGTGGTTTCGTGCAGGGGAGCCAACCTGCCGCAGTAAAAATGCGGCAGTTGGTCCGGAAGCGGTTAAGGACCGGAAGGATTTGCCCCCTTAATGATCAGGCCCTTTTTTGAGATACGGCACTGCCTCACTTTAACTGACAATTGCACGGTCGTGCGACGCTGTACCCAAACACAATTTATGTCCTTTTTTTCCACGAACAGAGCTTTCTTTTGGTGGTATTTGATCACCTCTGCCTTTTTTTGATTTTTTTTGCGCTATAAACAAAAAAGACTGACAATTTTGAAAAAAAAAATATTTTTTAAGTTTTGCTATAATAAATATCCCAAAAAAAGTAAAAAAACTAATTTCTTCATCAGTTTAGGTCAATATGTATTCTCCATATTTTTGGTAAAAAAAATTGCAATAAGCGTATATTAATTGACTTGTGCAAAAGTTATAGCGTGGACAAAATAGGGGATATATTTATGGCTATTTTATTATACATTTTTTTTTTATTACTAGTATTGGCGTTGATCAGCGATTTTTAGACCACGATGTGCTCTCCTGTTTAGTGTGGTGAGTTTTTAATAGGAAAGCAAGGGGACTAGCAGGAACGCCAGGGACTTCACATAAAGGAAGCAATACAAAGAGAACGCAATACTTTCTCATACAAGTGCATGGTACAGCAGGCATATATCTGAAATCTGAAGTGTTGGGGTAACAAACACTTTAACTATATTGTGAGTGCATGAATGAAGTTAAACTTTATTTGTAGTTTAACATTAAATTCATAATGAAACTTCTTTAGTGACTGGGGTAGTTAAAATCGGGGAGTTGTAACCTCGCTATCTTTTCCATACATTAATCCTACACGCCATCCTTATAATTTTTCCAAATTTCCAAAAAGGTAGTTTATCATTGGTGGCATTGTATATAAAGAGTGTTTTTATTGTATGGGTGGCCCCATTTGTCCCCTCGCAGCACACCTGCAGAGCAGAACATGCAGCAGTGGAAGTCACAAGTTAAGCTGTTTCGTATTCGTTGTGTTCAGCATTTTATTACAGAGAGAGAGAGAGAGAGAGAGAGAGAGAGAGAGAAAAACAAGACACAGTGTACGGAATGCTGAATCACTGCTATCCCCAAAACTCTTTCCTGTGTTCCTGAAAATCAGGATAAGAGACAAAACAGTGAGAAAGCCCAACTCCTGATTCTGCCCATTGTTATTATTATTATACAGGATTTATATAGTTTGCACAGCGCTTTACAACGTGAGAGCAGACAGTACAATTACAATACAATTCAATACAGGGGGAATCAGAGGGCCCTGCTAATTAAAGGTTACAATCTAAAGGGGAGGATCAAGTGATACAATTGTTAAAATCTGTGGGGGATGAGCTGATTGAGAAAATATAAGTACAGTTGTTAGATGAAGTCAGGATAGGCTTTTTTGAAAAGAAAAGTTTTCAGGGATCGCCTAAAAATGAAAGGAGTAGGAGATAGTAGGATAGATTGGGGTAGAGAATTTCATAGGATGGGAGAGGCTCGGGAGAAGACCTGGAGGCAAGCATGGGAGGAGGTGATGAGGGAACTAGAGAGCAGGAGGTCTTGGGAGGAACCAAGAGAAATATTTGGTTGGTATTTTGAGACTTGGTTAGTGATGTAGCTGGGGACCAAGTTGTGGATGGCTTTGTAAGTTATTGTTAGTATATTGAATTTAACATGTTCGATAAGTGGCAGCCAATGGAGGGATTGGCAGAGAGGGGTGGCAAATACTGAACGGTTGGTAAGATAGATGAATTTGGCAGCAAAATTCATGAAGGACTGAAGGGGGAATAGCCTATGTAATGATAAGCCAAGGGAGTTGCAGTAGTTGGGGCGAGAGATAACCAGGGAGTGGATAAGGAGCTTTGTGGTGTCATGTGGCGTATTTTAGAGTTGTTGAGGTGGAAGCTTTGAAAAGTAATTTGATGTGGGATTATGCCTAGGATTACACCTAGCATGGGGGGACGGGTTGATGGTTGGTCCATTGATCTTGACAGAGAAGTTAGGGAAAGGGGCACGTGGGGGAGGAAATATTATAAAGCTTGGTTTTGGACAGGTTGAGTTTGAGGAAGTGGTGTGACATTCAGACTGATATGTTGGTCAGTAAATTAGTGATGCGTGAGGAGACTGATGTTGTGAGCTGAGAAGTAGAGAGATAGATTTGGGTGTCGTCAGCTTAGAAATAATATTGAAAGCCATGGGAGGCTTTCAACTGACCCAGGGAGGAGGTAAAAATTGAAACTAGGGGAGGTCCAAGAACAGAACCTTGGGGGACTCTAACAGAGAAAGAAAGAGGAAACAGGGAAATGGAATTGTAAGTGACACTAAAGGTGCGTGGGATAGGTAGAATGAGAGTCAGCAAAAACCACAGTCATGGAGACCAAAGGAGTAAAGTTTTTTGAGGAGGAGGGGGTGGTCAACCATATAAAAGGCAGGCAAAAGGTCCAGAAGTAGGAGTATAAAAGTGTCCATTGGTTTTTGCTGTTAGTAAATCGTTTGTGAGTTTTAGGAGACCAGTTTCTGTGAAGTGAAAGAACAATAAGTGTGGCGCTAGGAAGAGTTGAAATCTGCATATATAAATGTAGGCTCCTAGTAGTAAAGGTGATATACTAAGTAAAGATGGTGTATGAAAAACATACAAACAGTGTGTAACCCCTGTAATTAATCATTTGTATATCGAACCAAAACAAAGAAGTGCAAAAGGGAGAAGCAGCAACAATGTGTAATCTCCAACACAATGAGTGGTCTCAAGAGTCTCCTTATTATTATTATTATACAGTATTTATATAGCGCCAACAGTTTACGTAGCGCTTTAGAACTTGAGGGTAGACAGTACAAATACAATACAATTTGATACAGTAGGAATCAGAGAGCCCTGCTCCTTAGAGCTTACAATCTCCTTAGACTAATAGTACAAATATAGCTGAAAAAGACAGTATCACGTGTCTATAAATGGTAATATATATAAAAATGGTGACTGGAAAGTCCATATAAATTAAAATAAAAATAAAAAAAGGTGAGGGTGTGGAATATTCCAAATTTTTAAAGATGCTCCTCACGGCGAAATTGGGGGCCTGCCAGCATGTAAAGCCAGGTCTTCTCCATACATCAATACAAGTAAAGGGAAATTAAATGCCCTTACCGGAAAAGGTGGACTCACAGGCCTTTGGCGGTGAGTCAGATAGGCTTGTACTGTCAAACGGTGTGGTTGAATCCGGTTTCGATCGGGAGAAGTGCTTGATGGGAGAGGGAAGCCACACAGCTCGTTTGCCCCCGGAGAAGATGGAATGGACCCAACCCCTCTGCTGATCTGGTTTCCTGGGAGCCTGCTTAAATCTTCCACCAAATTCCACTCAAACAGCGGAAATCCTCAAAGCATGGCAAGGACCGAACAAAAAAAGAAGAAAATGCCTCCACATGGTGTGAATCCGATAATCATGGAAAATTTATTGGCATAAAATTCTTCCAACATGTGAAAAGATTCTAACATGTAAAAAAAGGGCGGTAAAAATATTGTTCAATTGAGCTAAAAACAGCGCAGTGAAGGATAGCTAGGATAGCATACAAAACCCGACGAGTTTCGTCCTCTAAGACTTCAGCTGGGGTGTAAAATCATCCTGCTACCCACTGCACTTTTTATATAAATGAGATAAAACAATCAAACATCTAATTGGAATTCTGTGCGGCTTGACTTCCGGGTTTAATGGCGTCCATGCCAAACAATTATCATGTGACAATTTAACAATCCAATCGTATGTGGTTGGGTTGGTAGAGACCAAGCCTCTATGCCGTCCTCCAATCAACTGCTCTCGGGTGTTCATTGTGAGCCATCATAGGGCGTCACGTGATCACCACGTACTCCAGTGTCAACATGGTGACGAGGTATACCCTCAGAAAGACTTTATCATCAGAGGCAGGAAGCGGAAGGAGAAATTCCAGCCCGATTTGGAAAACAGTCTTTCTGAGGGTATACCGCGTCACCATGTTGACACTAGAGTATGTGGTGATCACGTGACGCCCTATGACGGCTCACGATGAACACCCGAGAGCAGTTGATTGGAGGACGGCATAGAGGCTTGGTCTCTACCAACCCAACCACATACAATTGGATTGTTAAATTATCACATGATAATTGTTCGGCATGGACGCCATTAAACCCGGAAGTCAAGCCGCACAGAATTCCAATAAGATGTTTGATTGTTTTATCTCATTTATATAAAAAGCGTAGTGGGTAGCAGGATGATTTTACACCCCAGCTGAAGTCTTAGAGGACGAAACGCGTTGTTTTTTGTATGCTATGCTAGCTATCCTTCACTGCGCTGTTTTTAGTTCAATTGAACCATATTTTTACCTCCCTTTTTTACATGTTGGAATTTTTCACATGTTGGAAGAATTTTATGTCAATAAATTTTCCATGTTTATCGAATTCACACCATGTGGAGGCATTTTCTTCTTTTTTTGTGCGGTCCTTGCCATGCTTTGAGGATTTCCGCTGTTTGAGTGGAATTTAGTGGAAGATTTAAGCAGGCTCCCAGGAAACCAGATCAGCAGGAAGGTTGGGTCCATTCCATCTTCTCTGGAGGCAAACGAGCTGTGTGAATTCCCTCTCCCATCAAGCACTTCTCCCGATCGAAACCGGATTTAACCACACCGTTTGACGGTACAAGCCTATCTGACTCACCGCCAAACACCTGTGAGTCCACCTTTTCCGGTAAGGGCATTTAATTTCCCTTTACTTGTATTGATGTATGGAGAAGACCGGGCTTTACATGCTGGCAGGCCCCCGATTTCGCTGTGAGAAGCATCTTTAAAAACTTGGAATATTCCACACCCTCATCATTTTTTATTTTTATTTTAATTTATATGGACTTTCCAAGTCACCATTTTTATATATATTACCATTTATAGACACGTAATACTGTCTTTTTCAGCTATATTTGTACTATTAGTCTAAGGAGACTCTTGAGACCACTCATTGTGTTGCAGATTACACATTGTTGCTGCTTCTCCCTTTTGCACTTCTTTGTTTTGGTTAGATATACAAATTATTAATTACAGGGGTTACACACTGTTTGTATGTTTTTCACACACCATCTTTACTTAGTATATCACCTTTACTACTAGGAGCCTTCATTTATATATGCAGATTTCAACTCTTCCTAGCACCACACTTATTGTTCTTTCCCTTTGTCACAATTAGTCTTATTGTTGTGTTGGCTGCTCTCCCTCTTTTGGAGTTGGAGCGGCATTTACTCAAATTTTTTGAGTTTCTGTGAAGTGTTGAGGGCAAAATCCAGACTGAGGGGGATCAAGAAGGTTATTCTTAATGAGGGGGTCACTCAGTAAGTTGTAGATCAGGTGTTCAAGGGGTTTGGAGGAAAAGGGAAGCAAGGAGATGGGGTGTAAGTTGTTAAAATTGGTGGGGTCCAAGGAAGGCTTTGTGACTAGTGCATGTTTTAGAGAGTTGGGGAAGATGTCAGAGGAGAGGGAAAGATTGACGATGTGAGTTGGAATGTGTAGGATAGAGCCAGAGGGTGACCACAGCACTTGAGAGGGAATAGGCCCAGGAGACAGGTGGTTAGGTGTTAGGAAAAAGTTTAGCAACCTAGTCTATAGTAGCAGGGGACTACTTTCTCTCCAGCACTATCCCCATTCCGAAGGCCCTAAAAAGGTATGTTTTTATTTTGATTTTATACATATCTTTTTCAGATGTCTTCAGGCCATTCACGTGATATGTGGCGTTCTCTTGTGCTAGCGGTGGGTGGTCCTCTATAATGCAGAGAGTGTACCAACAGGATGATGTCAGCTTTGCTCCCTGCATCATTACATTGTGAGTGCAGGGCATTGTGGTGAGGGTGAATGACATCCTTCACTAACATGATGTCCTCAGTGGCAGAAATAGATTACTTACTGTGGGCAGCATCGGAGAGAAGAAAAGCATTGCAGCCAGAGCTGCAAAAAAAAACGTGACCCAGTATTTTCTGTAATTTGCACTCCCTTTTCTTCCTCTGCAATACATGCAGTTTAGTTTTGGGCACCAGTTCACAAAAAGGATATTGGGGAACTGGAGAAAGTGCAGAGAAGGGCAACCAAGCTGATAAGAGGCACTGAGGAGCTCAGCTTTGAGGAAAGATTAGAGGAACTGAATGTATTCTCTCTTAAGAAGAGATTAGGGGAGATATGATCAACATGTATAAATACATAAGTGGTCCATATAGTGAACTTGGTGTTGAGTTATTCTTTACGTCTAGAGGAAAATAGATTTAATCTCCAAACATGGAAAGGTTTCTTCACAGTAAGAGCTGTGAAAATGTGTAATAGTCTCTCTCAAGAGCTGGTTCTGGCCAGCTCAGTAGCTTGCTTTAAAAAATGCCTCTATTATTTCCTAAAGATACATGATATAACTGGATACTAACATTTATAGGTAAAGTTGATCCAGGTAATATCCGATTGCCTCTTAGGGGATCAGGAAGGAATTTTTTTCCCTACTGGAGCCAATTGGATCATGTTTTACTGAGTCTTTTTGCCTTCTTCTGGATCAACTGTGGGTATAGGATTTTGTATATACGATTGTATGACTATTTTTCCCTTTTATTGGTTGAACTAGATGGACTTGTGTCTTTTTTCAACCAGATTAACTATGTAACTATATATGACTATGTAAGCCTATGATAAGACATTTGTTCTGAGGGGTGTAGCTGTTGTTACTCAGCTATGGTACACCGCAGGAACGAATCTGTATATTTTACTGAGAGAAAAAGCTATTTTTAAGCATTCCTTGGAGAAATCTGTCACACATTATAACATGCAGGGATACAGGCCTTTATAGAGATAAAAAGATGTGAGACTTCAATTTTAAGCAAAAATAATTCAGTTCAAACAGAAGAATGGTAAATTAATTTTGAAAAGACTGCAACTTTTAGAAGATTTGGCTGACCTTAAATCAGTATTTCAGTTAAAAGTAGAGTCTAGTGAGGTAATGCACTCAGTGGCTTCTTTTATCTGTTAGACCCCAGCAGTAGAGATGGCAGGCAGGACGCACTATGAGAGTATGTTTAGGAAAATAAGCTGAGCCATAAGCTGTGCATGGGCTGGTGTACTGGTAAAAAGGATCAATTATCTGTTCACTTTCCAAAGCTAGGGCATAGTGGCATCCCTGTGAGCCTGAGCTCCGAGAGCATCTCCTGTGTTACATTACTGCCCTAATAAGGAAGTACTATACTTCCTTGTTATGTTCACCTAAGTCCTACACAGCTACCAAAATAAATCAATGACTTTTCAGGGTTGGGACTCTTGTTCTATCAACACTATGACATTAGAATTGTGAGAAAACCCTGGTACATATTGGAACTAGAAGACTACAGCATGCTCAGAATTCAGAGCATAGGCTCACTGCAAGAGGACACTGGCACGCACACGCAAAATTATTAGCGTGCGCACAAGACGGAATGTACTTAGCACTGGCATTGAACCCAAACAGCCTATTTAAGCTGGAACTATGACATGAACAGATCGTTGAGTTATTTCCTGCCTTGCCTACGCCGTAACCTGCTATATTTACCTTCCCGTGTAGGACCTGGCTTGCTCCCTTTGAATTCCTGCCTGTTGTGACCTCGACTTCTACCTTGACTCTGGTTCTACCCTTCGTTCCTGTAATTTTCTGCCCAGCTGTATATCGATAGCGGATTGTATCCTGACTCTGCCTAATGTTCCTGTACCTTGCCGCCCAGCTGTTGTTGACTTTCTGACTTGTGTCCTGGCTATGCTCCTGTCTGCTAATCAGGCGTCACCGTGTTCTGGTTCCTCGTTACTGTCTGATGATCCATGGTCATCTGCATCCTGCAGACACCAGCTGACACACTCTGCTACACTGGCCCTCGTGCCATTCTGTGTCCTCACACCTCCTGTTATCACTACCAGGGTTGTTGGACAAGAGATGCAAGAGAAGCCCCTCTCCAGCTCAATCTCCACTAGGTATCTGACAGTACCACTCAGCCAGATCTCAGAGACCTCTCAGGTGATCGGCACAAGTTTCAGGCATTTAAGAATGCTTGTCAGCTGTATTTTGCCCTGTAGCCACAGACTTTTTCTCTTAAATCTACTAAAGTGGGATTTTCCATCTCACTACTTCTCAGGGACCCACAGTCCTGGGCTCATCACCTTCTGGAACAGATCATTCCTGTCTTGAACACTATCATGCATTCTTTGAAGCTATGGCTCAGCTCTATAATGATCCACAGTGATCTTCTACTGCCAAATCCACCCTACATGGGCTCCAGCAAAGTCACAGACCTGTTGAAATTATGTCGCAGAATTTCGCAAGTAGAGCTCTGACACTGGCTGGAACGATGCAGCACTACAGCATCATTTCCATTTGGGCCTCTCTGAAGGCCTTAAAAACGAACTTGCTAAAGTGGGGGTTACCAGTTCTCTTAATGACCTCATAAGTGTTGCTATCCAGCTTGACTACAGATCAGGGAGAGGTGAACTGAAAGATCCGGTAGTTCCAGACCTACCTGAATGTTGCCATGAAAGTCGTCTGCTCCCATACCTCCACCACCCGTCAATGTACCCAAGTCTTCTGATGTCGCAAACTAGGACTCATACATTTACCACTTACTAGTATGAAAAGACTGCATTAACACCAGAATAACCTATTCATTTACTGTGGGAAAGCAGGCCACTACCTTCAAAACTGTACTGTGAGACCCAATAAGTCTAAGTCTGCTCCCTGTACTTATTTTGCTAACTGCTCTGTGGGAAGTCAGTCTACTAACATTACCTTATCTCTCTCACTACATATTTCCAGAAAGAAAATTCAGGTTCCAGCTATCATTGATTCTGGAGCCTGCAGCTGTTTCATGGACATCATCTTTGCTCAGCAGTCCCATCCACCCACCTGGCCGACTGATCTCACCTTAAGTCTGGAACAATAACTCAATAAACTTGCCCACCACTGACTTTATCTGATACCAGTCATCGAGAATATTTTGGATTTTGGACATTATCCCATGTCCCCTGTTCACCTGTCATCCTAAACTATATTTTCAGAGACTTTTTTGATCTCTTCATAATCGTGTACCTTGATTTCATTTTCTCAAAATCTATAGAGGTGCACTGTGAACATGTTAAGAAGGTACTTGGACATCTAAGAGAGCATGGACTGTATGCAAATGCTGAAAAGTGTGATTTTGAAAAAAAACATTCCTATTTCTGGGACTTATTGTTTCTATTTTAGGTATTTCTATGGATCCCCAGATAGTCAAGTCCATGCTTGCATGGCCTGCACCAATGGACAGAAAAAGATTTGTAGGATTCACCAACTTCTATCGCACATTTATTAAGAATTTCTCTGCTATCATTTGTCCTATTACTTAGTTGACATAGCAGAACACTCAATTTCAATGGACACTGAGTCACGGCACAAGCCACACTTGATCAACTAAAGACTTTATTCACCACAGCACCAACAGAATGTGCAAGTGCACGTCCCACACTGGCATTGGTGCCAAACAGCCTATATAAGTTGGACTATGACATAAACAGATTGCTGAGTGGTTTTCAGCTAGTTCCTGCTTTATCTATGCCCTGACCTGCTATATTTGCCTTCCTGTGCATGACTCAACTTGCATTTGACCTGCCTGTGGAATCCTGCCTGCCTTTTGTAACCTCGGGTTGTATTCTGCTCCTGTGTACCAATCCTGGCTTATATCCTGACTCTGCATTTTCCTATTGTTCCTGTACCTTGCTGCCAGGCTGTTGTTAACCTTCTGGATTGTGTCCTGGCTCTGCTTGTGACGTGTCATTGTGTTCTGGTTCCTGGTTACTGTGTGGTAAATTGTTTGGACCACGTTTTAGTAGTCTACACATAAACTGAGTGAGCATATTAAATACTCAGCAGAGTAAGTACAGACTTTAGCTATTGTTCACTCAACTTCGTCCTGAGTTTCCGCTTCCTTGAAGTTCTGGGTTTTACTATCCCTCTTGCTTTTTAATTATACAGTACAAAATGAAAAAAAAAAAAATCAAAGCTGAGAGCAGAACCCCCTTCTAACTGCCCTGTCAGAGGTTCAGGTTGGAAGGTTATCCTAAGAATTATAAGGTTTTGCAAAGCATTGCTCTTTGTCTAACTTATAAAAGGGCATTTCAAGAACATTTTAATTTTATATACTAATATAAATGTTCATAAAACATCAATAATTTTGAGAGATAGAACTATAATGCCTGACCTTATTGGAAGGGGATGCAAAATTTAAAAAGGTGACTTCCGTGTGCTGAAAACTAAAGATTTGGGGACAAGCAGACACATCCATTTTACTGTGCATAAGGGTCCAAGGCAATAGGCACATTTCCATAATTTAGGAGACATTCCTAATAGGCTCTAATCATTGTAGAATGTTCAAAGTAAAAGTTGTATTTTACCCTCAAAAACCACAATTACAAAGGCTTCCTGTGAGTTTTGTTCAAAAACTTTAGTAATTTTAAAATTAGACCAGGTGTTTGTCTCCTTAGGAACTAGTATTCTATATCCAAAATGCTCTTTGATTGTGGTAAAGGTTTCCTATGTGTACTCCTTTTCTGAAATTGTGAGCTGTGCTGTGCTAAGCTGACCATTGCTATCAATTCAGGAGCTACAGGAATGACATTTCAAAAAACTGTAGTCACATGGTTGAACTTGCACAAAGTTATTGAACAAAGAATCTATATGTGTCATAAAGATTAATTATAAAGATTAATCAAAAATCTAGTACTTGTGGGATCTAGGATTGTGCTAATATCATTTGCACAACTAAAAATGTGCCATAAATTTGGCTAAACAAGAAGTACAGTAACATGTTCCAGATCTGGGGAACACTTGCATGTCATTTTAGCTGCATGATTGTAAGATTGTAAGATTGTAAGATGATTGTAAGATCACAAGTTGCCCCCTGTAACTCTAGCCTTTAGACGATTTAGTGATCTAAATGTCTGGAACACCAATTGAATATTTTAAAGCCAGGAGGATGTAGTATGAAGATGAATCCTGAAAAAGATGGAAAAAGGCTATTAAATACAGCTGAGTATGCGAAACAACAACGCTTAGGCAGCTGGATGGTACACAGTGGATAGGAAACGGTGAACTTGGACTTTGAGAAGGTTATTCACATTGCATACTGTAACATTCAGAGCTCCAAACAAATCCCCTACATTCTGCAAATGCATCAGTTTCCAAGGTCAGCGGTGTTACGCCAATCTAGCAAGATGCTAACTGTGTGCCAGGAGTAATCTACTACCTCAAAAAACAAAGCTGTTAGGACAAGGCTGCAATTCTTCAGATGCTGTTTAATCATTCTACTTAAAATGCTTCTCGTTCCTCATGCTTTAAAATCAGTCCAGGGATCAGATGTGCTTGGTGCACACATTTAGGTGATACGTTTTTCTAGCAGATTTGTGTGTTTAATTTAAGCTCAAACTATTTTCTATGTAATATCAATTTAATTTGTGTGGTAATTTATTTTTGATTATCTTTGAAGTTATAATTTCCAATGTTACATTATACTTTAGGGATAGATAGATAGATAGATAGATAGATAGATAGATAGATAGATAGATAGATAGATAGATAGATAGATAGATAGATAGATAGATAGATAGATAGATAGATAGATAGATAGATAGATATTGGGACATTGGGACATCAACACAATTCTAATCTTTTTTGCCTCCCACTTTTTAAGGGACCAAAAGTAATGGGACAGATTAACAATCATCCATCAAACTTTCACTTTTTAATACTTGGTTGCAATTCCTTTACAGTCAATTACAGCCTGAAGTCTGGAACGCATAGACATCACCAGACGCTGGGTTTCATCCATGGTGATGCTCTGCCAGGCCTCTACTGCAACAGTCTTCAGTTCCTGCTTGTTCTTGGGGCATTTTCCCTTCAGTTTTGTCTTCAGCAAGTGAAATGCATGCTCAATCGGATTCAGGTCAGGTGATTGACTTGGCCATTGCATAACATTCCACTTCTTTCCCTTAAAAAACTCTTTGGTTGCTTTCGCAGTATGCTTCGGGTCATTGTCCATCTGCACTGTGAAGTGCCGTCCAATGAGTTCTGAAACATTTTGCTGAATTTGAGCAGATAATATTGCCCGAAACACATCAGAATTCATCCTGCTGCTTTTGTCAGCAGTCACATCATCAATAAATACAAGAGAACCAGTTCCATTGGCAGCCATACATACCCACGCCATGACACTACCACCACCATGCTTCACTGATGAGGTGGTATGCTTTGGATCATGAGCAGTTCCTTTCCTTCTCCATACTCTTCTCTTCCCATCACTCTGGTACAAATTGATCTTGGTCTCATCTGTCCATAGGATGTTGTTCCAGAACTGTGAAGGCTTTTTTAGATGTTGTTTGGCAAACTCTAATCTGGCCTTCCTGTTTTTGAGGCTCACCAATGGTTTACATCTTGTGGTGAACCCTCTGTATTCACTCTGGTGAAGTCTTCTCTTGATTGTTGACTTTGGCACACATACACCTACCTCTGGAGAGTGTTCTTGATCTGGCCAACTGTTGTAAAGGGTGTTTTCTTCACCAGGGAAAGAATTCTTCGGTCATCCACCACAGTTGTTTTCCGTGGTCTTCCGGGTCTTTTGGTGTTGCTAAGCTCTCCGGTGCGTTCTTTCTTTTTAAGGATGTTCCAAACAGTTGATTTGGCCACACCTAATGTTTTTGCTATTTCTCTGATGGGTTTGTTTTGTTTTTTCAGCCTAATGATGGCTTGCGTCACTGATACTGACAGCTCGTTGGATCTCATATTGAGAGTTGACAGCAACAGATTCCAAATGCAAATAGCACACTTGAAATGAACTCTGGACTTTTTATCTGCCCCTTGTAAATGGGATAATGAAGGAATAACACACACCTGGCCATGGAACAGCTGAGCTGCCAATTGTCCCATTACTTTTGGTCCCTTAAAAAGTGGCAGGCACATATACAAACTGTTGTAATTCCTACACCGTTCACCTGATTTAGATATAAATGCCCTCAAATTAAAGCTGAAAGTCTGCAGTTAAATCACATCTTGTTCGTTTCATTTCAAATCCATTGTGGTGGTGTATAGAGCCAAAAAGATTAGAATTGTGTTGATGTCCCAAGATTTATGGACCTGACTGTATGTGCCTCCCACGTTTTAAGGAACCAAAAGTAATGGGACATTTGGCTGCTCAGCTGTTCCATGGCCAGGTGTGTGTTATTACCTCATTGTCCCATTCAAGGAGCATATAAAAGGTCCAGAGTTCATTTCAAGTGTGCTATTTGCATTTGGAATCTGTTGCTGTTAACTCTCAATATGAGATCCAAAGAGCTGTCATTATCAGTGAAGCAAGCCATCATTAGGCTGAAAAAACAAAACAAACCCATCAGAGAGAGAGCAAAAACATTAGGTGTGGCCAAATAAACTGTTTGGAACATCCTTAAAAAGAAAGAACGCACCGGGGAGCTCAGCAACACCAAAAAACCCGGAAGACCACTTTCCCTGGTGAAGAAAACACCCTTCACAACAGTTGGCCAGATCAAAAACACTCTCCAGGAGGTAGGTGTATGTGTGTCAAAGTCAACAATCAAGAGAAGACTTCACCAGAGTGAATACAGAGGGTTCACCACAAGATGTAAACCATTGGTTTACATGGGGATGGAAAGGAACTGCTCATGATCCAAAGCATACCACCTCATCAGTGAAGCATGGTGGTGGTAGTGTCATGGTGTGGGCATGTATGGCTGCCAATGGAACTGGTTCTCTTGTATTTAATGATGATGTGACTGCTGACAAAAGCAGCAGGATGAATTCTGAAGTGTTTCGGGCAATATTATCTGCTCATATTCAGCAAAATGCTTCAGAACTCATTGGACGGCGCTTCACAGTGCAGATGGACAATGACCCGAAGCATACTGCGAAAGCAACCAAAGAGTTTTTTAAGGGAAAGAAGTGGAATGTTATGCAATGGCCAAGTCAATCACCTGACCTGAATCTGATTGAGCATGCATTTCACTTGCTGAAGACAAAACTGAAGGGAAAATGCCCCAAGAACAAGCAGGAACTGAAGACAGTTGCAGTAGAGGCCTGGCAGAGCATCACCAGGGATGAAACCCAGCGTCTGGGGATGTCTATGCATTTCAGACTTCAGGCTGTAATTGACTGCAAAGGATTTGCAACCAAGTATTAAAAAGTGAAAGTTTGATGGATGATTGTTAATCTGTCCCATTACTTTTGGTCCCTTAAAAAGTGGGAGGCACATATACAAACTGTTGTAATTCCTACACCGTTCACCTGATTTGGATGTAAATACCTTCAAACTAAAGCTGAAAGTCTGCAGTTAAATCGCATCTTGTTCGTTTCATTTCAAATGCATTGTGGTGGTGTATAGAGCCAAAAAGATTAGAATTGTATCGATGTCCTAATATTTATGGACCTGACTGTAGATAGATAGATAGATAGATAGATAGATAGATAGATAGATAGATAGATAGATAGATAGATAGATAGATAGATAGATAGATAGATAGATAGATAGATAGATAGCAAGGATGATTCAATTGTATTATGGCATTTACATTTTTTTCTTCATTTAAAAAGGGGGGAAAGGGTGTTGATTTTCTTGTAATGTTTTAGGGCTAAAGATTTCTTTTTAGTTACTTTCCTTTTTTGTCCATCAGCTCTATTTTATTGATATTTAATTCTGTTAGCCTTCCTTCCTTCCCTTCTCAGCATCATCAACAGAGTAAGGTTGTTAGCGACACCACAAAAAGCTTTTGGAGGGCATGCTTTGAAGGAACTTGACTACCATCTTTCCAGAGGCTGGCAGTATATTGTTTCCTGGACAATGGGGCTTAGATCCAGTTGTTGTTGAAAGGGAGGTGTAGTGGTAGGAGTAGCTGTCTAAGGCAACCCATACATTTGTCAGTTTTTTCTTCAACCAGTGGGTTGAAAAAAAACTTAACTGATTCCCCTACCCACCTCAAAAATCCTCCCCACTGAGCTATTGTAATCTGAAAACCGGGAGACATCCCCACCATTAGAACACATCGAGTAGGGAAAATCCGATGGCGGTTGTACAAAAGTCCATTGGTAGACTGACAGCCACAGTGCCCATACATGCATCAAAATTTGGTCGGTTCCTGCTGAACTGGTCAAATTTCAATCTATGTATGGCCAGCATAAGCAAGGCATTTAAAACATTTTCTCTACCCAGTGCCATGAACTATCCACTGCCATATGGTGGGGGATTACATGAGGTCAAGGGCGAATGTTGACACCCTTACAATGGAGGACACACTTGATGTCTGGGTAATTGGGATGGACCACTGACCAGAGCTTGCCCAGTATGCAATTGATCTGCTGGGCTGCATGCAGCCAGCGTCCTCACTGAGCATACATTTAGTGATGCAGGGGGCTTAGTGATAGGCAAAAGAGTTTGTCTATACCCATACACAGTTGACCGTCGGACATTTGATGAAATAAACCAATCCCGGGCTTCTGCTACCCAAAGTATTTATTTCTTGTACAGCCTACACCTCTCCTTTCTTCTCTGCAGGCCTGAAGTAAATCCCACCTCCAGCCCCCATGAATACGCCCCGCCACCATTAAAGGATAAATTCACTTTTCGGATCGTATTTCATGGTCCACCCATATTTAGGGTGGAACATGTAACATGTTCCAGCTCTTGCAGCTCTCCCTCTGCTCCCTGCCTCAGTGTGACAGTAGGTGGGGTGGTCTTATCCTTGCACCTGCTATCACAATTCAAAACATTGTGGCCGTGCGGGTGTGATTCTTTCACAGTTTCCTGTGAATGGATAGACTACAACTATCATCAGCCACAACAGCTGATGGCCTGTAGTTCTGAATGGACTGTGAGATCGCTGATGAGGGCTTGTCTGCAGAAGCCTGACATTGCACCCCTGTTCCACTGATTATGAGTGCAATCCTTTCCAGACTCCTGCAGGAAAAAATAATAAATGCACTTTTTTATGCAAAAATATGTGCATTTGTTATTTTTTCGTAAAAGGTGAATTTCTCCTTTAATACTTTTTTCCACCACTGCTGGCCTGGCACTACTACTGCTGTAGGCCCACCATCATTACTATCTGATTTTGTATTTATTGCTGAAATCTCCCTGCTCTTTCACTCAGAAATAGTGGTCTATGCAAAAAGGCCTAAAATGTCTACTTAAAATAACTTAATTTTTTATTTTTGTGATTTAAATTTAAAATAAAAATTGAATAGTTTGCTTTTTTTCCAGATGCAGGCTACCTGCTCATTCCCTTAACACTATCAGCTAATCCTAAAATGGATTAAAATGAATTAAAGGCTGTGCTGCAGTTCTTTATATTGTTTCTCTCTTCTGTATGGAAAGAAATAACCTGATATATATATATATTTTTAAATATGCAATCTGCTTGTTGTATGGCTGACATATAGCAGCCTGTCTAAACAGGATTCAAAGGTGTGTGGCCAGTCTGTTAACATGTACTGCCCTGTTTCACTCTTGGAAAAAAAAAGAAAATAATGTATTATTTCTAGCTGCAATCGACTTGCTCTTTACCTCAAAAAGTACCCTGGCCAAAGAGGATTACAAACAGTAACAAGTCTGTCTAATTTGTCTTAATTTAGTCTGTGTAAAAGAAAGCTAAATGTTTTCCTTGGAGATGTCATCTGCATGAATATGGAAAAAATGCCTTGCGAGCTACCAGAGTTTATCACAGAAAATTATGATATATATCCTGGAAAAATATATACCAGTGCAGAGATTTACTGCTGCTAGCAATAATGATCTTTGTGCTAAAAAAAAAACATAAACCAAATCAATGTGCTGCCACGCTATACATAAAGATCAACATCCTTAAATGTGCAAAATATCATATATCCTATACAAAATTTAATCCATTTGAGAAGTATTGGTTAGTTTACATAAAGTGCAAAACATGCCAAATATTAATAATAGAAAAAACAGATTGGCTAGTCAAGGAGATACCGTCTGTGAAGATAATCCAATGGGAGGGGAGTGTACCAATATCTTAACAGAAGTAATAATAATATAAACACTCTACCCTGCCAGGTGCAAGGGGTCTATTGCTTAGCCCAGGTATTTGAATAGTAGCGGGGCTATTAAACAAGTTCCTCTGAATCAGACAAATGATATAAACAAAATTCCGGGAACAGGAAGAGAGCAGGAAAGGAGCCCAGGAAAGGAGCTGGAAAAGGATTCTTCAGAGAGGAACACCTATATAATATAATAAACAGAATTCTTTATTTAGAAAAAACAAAAAATTAAACCCACAATAAATATAATAAGATATCACAATACCTCCACCACAAATTTAAAATTAATATTAATGATAATGTTATCATGAACAGGTGATCACCATGGACAACACCCCTCAGTCATACAAACATTTACCCACTAATAGCAGCTGATACTACAAACTGAAGAAAAGAAACCAGAAAGAAAGAAAAGAAACCGGTCAGCTAGACGCCCCTGTTTTTACAGGGTCTACCACGGACTTCTCACCCCTTCATCTCCCACTATTCCTGCCCTGGGAGCAGCCGTTTCTATATGAACATGGGTGGCCGCATTTATTTTTATTGAAGACTGCAGCCTAAACAGCCAGCACTATCCATGGATGAGCTGATCTTTTAACTCTATGAATTAATTGACTTTGGGTCCACTGATTCTGAAGGAGATCTAAAACCTAACTGGGACTATCAAGTCTCTACACACCTGGACATCAGCGTACTGTGGATGTGAATTTAGATTCCACCTGGAACTCTATCACATGGTTTCTCCTCCAGTGCTGCACGGCCAGTGTGTGGTTTTGCCTGTTAGCTGAGCGGTCCGGTCCTGGTGAAATTACTGACTATTCCTGCAAGGACCGGTACGCTTGTGCTGAGATTCCTATCATGTGGGCTTCACCTTCAGTGCTGTACGGCCAATGAGTGCTTCTGCCTGTGAGCTAAGCGGTCTGATCTCATTGATACCGCTAACTAGCCCTGTATGGATTAGTAAGTTTTTTTTAAACACTTGACATTGTCTGGATATACTTAACTGGAACTTCCAAAAGGGATATCTATCTGCGGGTGTTCAACATATCATTTACCCCTGTATCTGTGAGTATGTGCTTCCATGCAAGCCATCTCACACAGACTGTCACAAGGGAAGGAGTTTTACCCCCCTATTAACCTGCTCTCCTCACCAGATAAACTCACCTATTCAATAGTGCTGCTACGTTATGTTTTTCAACCATTTATAACTGTTTGCACATCAGTGGACCTTTATTATCATCTAAGATCACTTCTGTAGCCCCCTACTCATATTTTTGTCTGCTCCCCTTGAAGTACTGTATCAGGGCAGGCCCGGCATTGTATTATTTTTCTTCAGTTTGTAGTATCAGCTTCTATTAGTGGGTGAATGTTTGTATGACTGAGGGGTGTTGTCCGTGGTGATCACCTGTTCATGATAACGTTATCATTAATATTAATTTTAAATTTGTGGTGGAGGTATTGTGATATCCTATTATATTTATTGTGGGTGTCATTTTTAGTTTTTTCTAAATAAAGAATTCTGTTTATTATATTATATGGGTGTTCCTCTCTGAAGAATCCTTTTCCAGCCCTTTGGGCTCCTTTCCTGCTCTCTTTCCGTTCCCGGAATTTTGTTCAAATATTAATAAAAACTCTTTAAGTAGATGAAGCAAAGGGGGCTATTTACTAAAACTGGAGAGTGCAAAATCTGGTGCAACTCTACATAGAAACCAATCAGCTTCCAGATTTTATTGCCAAAGCCCAATTGAACAAGCTGAAGTTAGATGCTGATTGGCTACCATGCACAGCTGCACCAGGTTCTGAGTGCACCAGTTTTAGTAAATCTACCCCAAAGTGTTCAAAAAATATATAATTCATCAATAAAGTCCTCTTATAGTTTTCAATATAGTTAGTTCTCTGTGATGGTGCTCCGAAATAATCCAAAGTGACAGCAAACTTGTGCTCCCCCCTGTGTGATTCTGCTCACCTCAGGGCATGTGACCGCACAAGTTTGGTCTGTAATTTCTGTAAGAGCCCAGAGGTAGTTCAACAGCGATTAAGACCAAACTTAATTGACTATATTAACTATATTGAAAACTATAAGAGGACTTTATTGATGAATCATATATTTTTTGAACACTTTGTTTCACCTACTTAAAGAGTCAATATTAATATGTGGCACGTTTTGCACTTTATGTAAAGTAATCAATACTTATCAAATGGATTATTTTTTGTATATGATATAAGATATTTTGCACATTTAAGGATGTTGATCTTCATGTATAGCGTGACACATTAATTTGGTTTATAGATGTAATCTGCATATTCTTTTCCACAGAAAGTGCAGCCTATTCCAGTGAAGGTTGAAATGCATGGTACAATTCTGTTTAATGTATATATGTTTAATTGTACAAAAAAAGAACCTACTGTTTTTGTTCCAGATGCAATATGCATGCTCAGTCACTCAGAAATTGCCACTAGACCATACAGGCTTATTATCTGTAGTTCAAATCACTAACTCATCTTCAGTCTCCGAAACAAGACACCTATTTTTAGTTTCCAGATGCAATGTGCTTGCTCTCTTCCTTATAAATGTTGCCTATCCAAAAAAAGGTTACTTCCACCTTCCGTGGAACGCACGACGAGCCGCCGCGAACACAGAAGAGCCTCATGATTGTTTCATGCCTGTTTTTACTTGGAATCCTGTATGTGGATTCATGTTATTGCGCAAATAAATAGTTTTAACAGTACCTCACTATGAGTACCATTCTGTTTTATTGAGTTTGGTGGATATCCCAGCCGCCCCAAGATTAACATTTTTGGAAACCCTATTGAGGACGCCAAGAGGTCTAGCACCCCCATCAACAGATATAAGTGCGTTTGACCCCCAGACTGAATGCTTAGGGGCAATTTTCTCTGATAAGTGGGGATACAAGAGGGGAGTTTAACACACTGCACAGCATATTTATATGAAGCACTTTAACACTTTTGTATGGAATTTGGAGCACTGAGCACTTTATATGAAGATTTTTGGAAAGACTATGATTTTGTTAATGCTTTTTTTGTTTGCACTGTTTCAAATATGCAAATAATTTGATCTGTGAGCACTGTATTATTGAGACTGCATTAGTACAGTGTATGGCCAGCTTTAGTTACAAGTTTCTCCATCTTCCATTGTGGCCTAGTAAACTTGTTTACATGGTGAGCAGTGTGTCCGTGAAATATTTCTGGGTCTTGACTGTGACATAATAAATAGAATTTTTTTCAGAATGACATATGTCTCATCTCTTCCTATAACATAATGGCTAAGTAAAAATGCTTGCATAATGTGCAGCAAGTGTTTACAATTTGTATGGACACTGTCTTTGAAATATCATACTTCCCAAAGCTTCAATCAAGCTGCTTACATATTCTTCAGCCACTATGCTGTATGCTTGGCTGTTATTTATGAAACATTGCACTGTAATGCCCTGTACACACGGTCGGATTTTCTGATGGAAAATGTGTGATAGGACCTTTTTGTCGGAAATTCCGACCGTGTGTGGGCTCCATCACACATTTTCCATCGGAATTTCCGACACACAAAGTTTGAGAGCTTGCTATAAAATTTTCCGACAACAAAATCCGTTGTCGGAAATTCCGATCTTGTGTACACAAATCCGACGCACAAAGTGCCACGCATGCTCAGAATAAATGAACAGACGAAAGCTGTTGGCTACTGTACGTTTATAGTATCGACGTACGTGTTTTACGTCACCGCGTTCAGAGCGATCAGATTTTCCGACAACTTTGTGTGACCGCGTGTATGCAAGACAAGTTTGAGCCAACATCCGTCGGAAAAAATCCATGGATTTTGTTGTCGGAATGTCCGATAAATGCCCGACCATGTGTACGGGGCATAAGTCTTTTTTACTTAACCTTACCTTAACAATTGACTGATCTTTGGAATGTGGGACTGTGGTTTTGATGTGTTTTGATGTACTCTGGGTTGACATTTTGTTAAATTTTGTACACAACAAAGTGTGGCACTGAAAAGAAGATCACGAGCTATGCTATGTGATTTGTTTTGACACTGGCAATTTACATGAAGTTGCTAGTGTTAGCTTAATTTTTTTTTCAAAGTATATACTTTGTGATAGATTTTAGCTATAATGTTATACTGTCCATGCTCCATTATGGTCCATCACTACTCAGTCATACTATGGTTGTCTTTGAAAAAACTATCTAATATAACCTTTTTTTGAAAATCAACCATATTGGGTTGTTGCTCCTGTGTGTAAGACAATGAATAATGTAAAAGTAAACTAAATTATTTCACATGCAATTTATGTGATGTCATGGTACAGTGCTGTCATGCTCATGCTGTCCCTGGGACTTGTAATGTTCTGTAAAACCAAATACAGCTTTAGGGCATCCCATAAGAATGTAGTTTGCAGAATTTTTATATGTTTTTTATATATATATATATATATATATATATATATATATATATATATATATAGTGCACTGGTGCGCAGTCTGTGCAGGCCATGAGCAAGTTTGGGGTAGAGTAACTTGACTGGCCTACACAGAGTCCTGACCTTAACCCGACAGAACACCTTTGGAATAAATTAGAGCGGAGACTACGAGCCAGGCCTTCTCATCCAACAGCAGTGTCTGACCTCACAAATGTGCTTCTGGTAGAATGGTAAAACATTACCATAAACACACTCCTAAACCTTGTGGACAGCCTTCCCAGAAGAGTTGAAGCTGTTATAGCTGCAAAGGGTGGGCCAACTCAATAGTAAACCCTACAGACGAAGACTGGGATGACATTAAAGTTCATGTGTGTGTAAAGGCAGGTGTCCCAATACTTTTGATAATATAGTGTATTTATGTTCATTTTCTAACTTGCTTTCTCTTTACTTGCTACAGCAGGCTGCCAGATTCCATACATACTCTGCAACAGTTGCATTGACTCTGATTTCAACCTAAAATCCTGGCAGCTCTTCCACTACCTGCTTCACAAACAAGAGTACCTCAGTAACCAAAAGTAGTGCATTTACTGGGGACAGCACATAGAATTGGGTTTGGTTTTTAAAGAAGATCCCAGCAAGAGTCTTCTCATATTTATGGGGAATCAGTGAGGACAGACACATAGAACCTTGTGCTGCTGACAGCGGTGTCACTAGGGTTGGTGTCGCTTGGTGCGGCAAAACATGGTATCCCCCCCCCCCCCCCGATACCATGCTCTATGTTATATATACCCTGGTCTGTATTTGATGTACAGTATGGTGTCAGGGTACAGTCTGGTCTGTATATAATGTACCGTATGGTGCCAGGGTACAGACTGTACATTATATGTACACCATACGGTACATTATATACAGACCAGTCTGTACCTTGACACCATACTGTACATTATATACACTGGTCTGTAAATAACAAGAAGAGAGATATGGGAGAGAGAGAGAAAGGGGAAAAAAGGAGTTGGCCAAGGGAGAGGGAGGCAAAGATAGAGAAAGTAGGGTGAGAGAGAGAGGGGGAAGAGAGAGAGAGAGAGAGAAAGAGGGGGGAGGGGGGAGAGAGAGGGGGGAAGAGAGAGAGAGAAAGAGGGGGGAAGAGAGAGAGAGAGAGGGGGGAGAAAGAGAGAGGGAGAGAGAGAGAGAGAGAGAGAGAGAGAGAGAGAGAGAGAGAGAGAGAGAGAGAGAAGAGAGAGAGAGAGAGAGAGAGAGAGGGAGAAAAGTCCTGAGAGAGAGAGAGAGAGAGAGAGAGAGAGAGAGAGAGAGAGAGAGAGAGAGAGAGAGAGAGAGGGAGAAAAGTCCTGAGAGAGAGAGTGGGGGTAGAGGAGCAAAGGAGAAGGGGAGAGAGAATGGAGAGATGGAGACAGAATGGAGGGGCAGTGCAAAAGGTGGTGGGGGGAGACAGGGGTTTTGTTCTGTGTGCAAAAGTTTCACTCACCAATTATGCCTCCCTCCTCTCAGGCTGGTTCCCCTTTAGGTGGCTTATGCAGCTTTAGCAGCCATTGTTTCATATCTCCCGCCCAGCTGCTCATAAAACCCCCATCACAGCTCATTGCATTCAGGGGGTTGGAGTGTGGGCGGGGTTGGGCGGACACAAATGGGAGGCAGAGTGTGGCATTGGACAGCTGGTGGAGTGAGGGAGGGGCTGGGAGAACGGACATGACCAGACAATGAGCACTTGCAGCCCGACTCCTGAGCAAGATGGCTCTCCTGGTGACAAGTCAGGCAGAGTCCCGCTATCTGCCCTTGGTAATTACTGCGAGGCAGAGCAGAGATAGGGCACCGGCCACCTGTATCTCCGATAGGAGATAAAAACTACCACGGTTCCTACCTCCTCTGAGCCCACACGGACAGGCAGTGCATACTTATGGTAGCACCGGTCCTGGTGTCACCCCTCTGGCGAGTGTCACCCGGTGCGTTCCGCACCCCTTGCAGCACCCCCCTAGCGACTCCCTGCACCTATAAAGTGATACACACTGTTTAATTTACATTGTCCCTTCTATTTCTGTATATGGATGATGGCACTGTAATTATTTTAACTTTAATAAAAAAAACATCTAAGTACTTTTTTCCTAATCCATATACAGCTGTCGCATGACCCAGCTTCTTCCTAACCTGTCTTTAAGGAAACATAAGCAGGAGGAGCTTCTAGTCCTCTGCTGCTAGTCACATGTTCAAAATAAAAAGACAATCTTTGGAATACAGAGTAAAAATTTGGAATCAAATCCTTATTATTTTGTGGAAATAACATGGTGCGGGCGGATTTTTGACAGTCACCCCCATCCAGCCTGTGTCTTAGAATAAGAGGGAGGTGAAGCCTCCATCAATCTACATGTAATATCCCACCCCCATTGTGTTTAGCTGGTAAGTGGGCATGGAGGAGGAGGTCATAGTGACTGAGTGTGTATGAAGAGCATGTAATACACCATTTATTGATAGTTTTTTATGATATGGGCTTAGTGACACTTTAAGAGTCAATTCACATGTGTGTGTTTTATTAACGCGCGTTATACAACAGCACAGAACACCACACCTGCTCATGCCCATGTGCAGTGCACTGCAGTACCATTCATTATGCATAGTACAGTAGACAGCAATGCACAACACACTGCCGTAGTGTGCTGTGTTAATAATAAATGGGCCATGTTTGTTTTTTCATCATTCAAAATTAATGGGCTATATTAACACTTGGATCTTAACCCTCTCCAGCTGGCCTTTTCATTGTTCAATATGTTAGAGTTACATGGGCTTCCTGGCCATGTGATTACTGAGCTTGGCTTTCACACTGGACAAACAAAATATTTGGGGGGCACACCCTAAAAGATGCATTAAAGATGGTGCAGCCATAAGACCATAGAACAGAACAAAATATTACAGCGCACACATGCAAGACATTTATCTCCTGCTGCAAGGCTATTTAAAACAACTAGACATTTTCAAAAAACATTATCAAAAAATATGGGGATTTGGTCACACCATATTGCTATATGGTGCTTAAGCCCACTTACTGCGACAAAGTACCCCATGATTAGTGGGTCCTACGCTATCCATAGACTGGGAGATCCTGCTTCTCTGAACCATGGGAGACATACACTCCTCTATATGGGAGAACTAAAGGACTCAACCCATGACACAGATGGACACTAATGAGAGGTACTGATGAAGGAGTGGGGTGCTCCAGCCCAAAAGGATTTGGTCAAAATCCATAAAATAGACAAACAAGATATTTTGGGGGCACACCCTAAAAGGTGCATAAAAAAATGGTGCAGCCATAAGACCATACAACAGAACACATGCGCACACATGCAAAAAGACATTTACCTCCTGCTGCAAGGCTATGTAAAGTGGAGGTTCACACAAAAATGGAACCTCCGCTTTTTGGAACCCTTCCCCCTCCGGTGTCACATTTGGCACCTTTCAGGGGGGAGGGGGGTGCAGATACCTGTATAATACAGGTATTTGCACCCACTTCTGGGCATAGACTCCCGGGGGAGTCTACGCCTCTTCCCGCCTCTCCCCCGCTGTCTGCTGGGAAACACATGGGTGCCAGAGACAGCAGGGACCATCCGGATTGCGCAGCACAACTCGCGCATGCGCATTAGGGAGCCTGGGAAGTGAAGCCGCAAGGCTTCACTTCCTGACTCCCCTACCGAAGATGGCGGCGGCAGCACCCGAGAACCGAGCGATAGATCGGCTTCGGGTGCCGACATCGTGGGTGCCCTGGACAGGTAAGTGTCCATATTTTAAAAGTCAGCAGCTGCAGTATTTGTAGTTGCTGACTTAAAAAAAAAAAAATTTGGCGGACCTCCGCTTTAAAACACCTAGACATTTTCAAAAAACATTATAAAAAATATGGGGATTTGGTCACACCATATTGCTATATGGTGCTTAATCCCACTTACTTACTGGGTCCTACGCTATCCATAGACTGGGAGATCCTGCTTCTCTGAACCATGGGAGACATACACTCCTCTATATGGGAGAACTAAAGGTCTCCACCCATGACACAGGTGGACACCAATGAGAGGCACTGATGAGGGAGTGGGGTGCTCCAGCCCAAAAGGATTTGGTCAGAATCCATACCATAGACAAACAAGATATTTGGGGGGGTATATATAAGTGCAAATACAATAATATTATTAAACCACAATATTGTTGAAGTGTAGATCAACAGTGATAGTGTATATAAAGTGCATATAGTCCATATATGACATCAAAATGGTGACTATAAATGAATGTGAACTGGTTGTCTGTAGATAATCCACCACCGTAAAGAAAGATGCTTACCAGACAGGTTGAACCCAACAAGGCGTATGCCTGATGAGTCAACCAAGCTTTTGATGTAACACACCCAAGGAGGTACAGCAACCATGACTTCCAATCTAGACTGAATTGGATGTGGGATCCGTGACGATTGTGACATCAGTGAGTATCCACCATATGAATAGCAACTGGAATTCATGAGCAGTTCCTCTCAGTGTGACATATGGCAAAAGGAGAAAAAATTGGGCCACATAGTGTGATTCTGTTAAGATGTAAAACATTTATTGAAAATACTAAAATGGTCACTCACATTTGAGAAGACATTAAAAGCGTTATACCCCATTTTCTCATTGGGATATCTTCACTGTTTTTTTCATTGCATTAGCGCTGCACTATACTATTTTATTTGGTTTACTTTTTCACATACTATCTGATGTGCTGTTAGCTACTACTTTTTGTTTAAGACAGTGCAGTTTCTTTCACATTTTTTTATACACACAGAATTTAAGTATTACCTTGAGGAGAGGCAGACTAGAATACTGCAATCACTGAGCAGCAAATTATATCACCTGTGATGTATTTCAGTTATCATGCAAACCTGACCTGTTAGTGGGTCCCGAGGACAGGAGTTGGGAACCACTGCTATAGAGGGATATGCTTTGTTTATATTTCATGTTTGAGGTTTACAAAAGACCACCGTCACAGTGTTGGAATTACCAGGGTCGCAAAAGTCACACTTGCGATGGGGCCCTGGCATTCTGTCACTGTGGGGGGGGGCCCAGCGGGGTTACAATTCACGCGGCTCTGAGCGGAGAGCGTTTCTCTCATGTAACAGGAGCACAGAGACACCGGCATTGACAGTTCTATCTCCTCCACGGTCCGTCCTCTCTCGCAAGGGATGACAGAGGACACAGCTGATCTGCTCCCCCTTCCCCCCCCTCCTGTGTGTGCTCCGCGGTAAATGTGAGCTCATTAGCTTCACACTTGACTGCCTGCGGAGTACACAGAAGGGAGGAGGGAGAAAGGGGAGCAGATCAGCTGTGTCCTCTGTCATCCCGTGCGAGAGAGGACGGACCGTGGAGGAGATAGAACTGTCAATGCCGGTGTCTCTGTGCTCCTGTTACATGAGAGAAACGCTCTCCGCTCAGAGCCGTGCTGTCCTGAGAAGACTCTGTTGGACACTGATGGAAGACACTGATGGGCACTGATAGAAGGCACTAATGGGCACTGATAGAAGGAGCACTGATGGCCACTGATAGAAGGCACTGATGAGCACTGATATAAGGCACCGATGGGAGGCACTGGTGGGCACTGATAGGAGGCACTGATGAGCACTGATAGGAGGCACTGATGAGCACTGATAGAAGGCACTGATGGGGACTGATAGAAGGCACGGATGGGCACTGATATGATTTACTGATGAGCACTGATAAAAGGCACTGATGGGCACTGATAAGAGGCACTGATGGGCACTGATAGAAGGCACTGATAGGAGGCACTGATAAGAGGCAATGATGAGCACTCATAGGAGGCACTGATGGACACTGATAGAAGGCACTGATGAGAACTGATAGGATTCACTGATGAGCACTGATAGAAGGCACTGATGGGCAATGATAGAAGGCACCGATGGGAGGCACTGATAGAAGGCACTGATGAGCAATGATAGAAGGCACTGATAGGAGGCACTGATGGGCACTGATAGGAGGCACTGATGAGCAATGATAGAAGACACTGATGGCCACCGATAGGAGGCACTAATGGGCACAGATAGTCCATATTAACAAGCACTGATAGGCAGCACTGATAGGAGGCACTAATGTGCACTGATAGGCTGCACTGATAGGTGGCATTGATGGGCACTTATAGGTGGCACTGATGGGCATTAATGAGCACTGATAGGCAGAATTCATAGGCTGCACTGATGGGCACTGAGGAACACTGATAAGCAAAACTCAGGAAGCATTGAAAAGTACTAATAGGTGGCGCTGATGGACGCTGTTAGGCGGCATTAATGAGCACTGATAGGTGGTGCTGATAGGCAGAATTGATGGGCACTAATAGGCAGCATTAATGAGCACTGATGAGTAACACTTGTAGGCAGAATTGATGGGCACTGATAGGCGGCATTGATGAGCACTGATAGACAGCATTGATGGGCACTAATAGGTGGCATTGATGAGCACTACTAGATGGCACTGGTGATTAGGGCACTGATTATCAGTGTAAACAATTTACTGACATTCTTGACAGTTAATGGCAGTCCTTTCCTAACACAGACACAGCACGGGAGGAAAGGGCTGCGGATAACCGGCAAGTCTGTTTACATGTGATCAGCTGATCACATGGTAAAGGGCCACTGCCATGCTGTCACATATAAGTGTATGGCCTCTGTGAAGGGATAAAGTCAATGACTGGAATATTTCCAGGACATTATCACTTTCTGGCAGAATACAATTTATATTGTAAATTACTAAACTGAGAAAGATATGACAGGTTTACTTTAAAGGGGATGAGTTAGCGCAGGGAAGGAACAAATAATCTTTTTTCAAAATTATGATTTATCTGAAATCGTCTTAGTTATACTTTTTTGTTATATTAATAAATTAGACGGCAACACATCTCTTGTATCAGTGTAACATAGCTCACTAATGTCACACTGACAGTTCCCAGATAGTGTTTATGTGTTACCAAGGCAGTAGACAGTGCACAGCAATTTCTTGCGACAGCCATTCCCAAGATAGGACTTCAAATAAAGTCCAGAGTGACAACAGATTCCCAAGCCCGGAGAACAGCAAGCAGACTGGTGTAGATGCTCAAGGAAAACGCAGGGTTTTATTAAAGGCCCATTACAGCAAAAAATATTGTATTCTATATGGGAACATTATGGGGTTACTATCTTTAGTGATATTAAATATCAGAAACGCATCAACTAATGCAATGTTTTTTGGGATTGTGTGGGTTTCTTTGCTTGTAGGAGATGTCAAACTTGTTCTAAAGTCAACCGCCCTATTCGAGGATTGACCGAATTTACTTCTACTGTTAACAATGGGCCGTACGAAAAGAACCCTAAAAAAACGCATTTCGGAACACATACATAACAGAGATTGGGTTTAAATATCACAGCGTTTCCATGAATTTTAAGAACCATCATAATCAAGATCTGTTTGGTCTAAAGTTTTGGGGGGTTGACAGGGTTCACCTACAGTAAATTGGAGAGGTTCTAACCTAATATGGGAAATATCTAAGAGTGAAACGTGCTGGATGTTTTTGATGAACACACTTACGCCCAGTGGCTTGAATGTAGAACTGGATATTAATTGTTTCATCAGTAATTATTGAGACAGTATATAGGCAAGGCCTCTATATATTTATATTTTTATCTTCATTTTCACTGTATTCTAATTTTTAGCCTTTTGCCTATTTGGTACTACCCTTTTCCTCAATATTCAAAAAGAGGAAAATGAGGCAGCTAGGGAGATAGGTTAGCCGTTGATCTTATTCCATGTCGGCTCAAGCACAATTGCTGATTCATTTATATTTAATGTGAAGTTTTACTTTATGGCGGCATTTTTTGAGGATTGACCATTTTGTATAACTATGCAGGAGATGCCAACTACCATATAAATGGTATATGCTAAGGGGGGCTATATAATGTGAAGTCAAGTGTGTAGCTCATTTACTCCTATATATACATTTTATTTTTATATATATCTGTGTTTTACATCCATATTTAAGTTTACGCTTAAAATCAGTATGAATTTATTCTGTTGCGATAGTCATTGATTTTGGTTTGATCGTTGTTGCCCAATTGGTCATGTGTATTTAATATACGATGTATATGATTGTACTATGTGATCATGTATAATTACCGTTATAGGTAAAAGTGAATGCATTTTATATGTATTTTTATATTTAGGTATTATATTATCATGAGTTAATACTGTTGGAACAATTGCTATGGTTAAGTTATACAGGTGATCGAACCGCGGTCATTAGTACGTGTGTGGAGCTTCCTTCCCATCATTTGGTGATTTGTGGCTCCCGTACGTCTCTGCTAGCTGATCATGTTACCTCAGCTGTCGTAGTGACACTTCAGCTTAGAGCGGATACTGTATAATGTGAGGGGTTAAATATTCCCAGCCAAGCTCTAGTATATAAGGGTATTTTACGTTGTATGGCCACACCCTCAGATGATGTTGTGAATGACGAAGCGCGTCAGGGTGGAGCCATACGATGAATAGTAGTCAACACGTCATTCGAAGACACGGTAGTGACTTCCGCTGGAGGGGCAGGCTCAGTGGGGTAGGAGACGCCGTAACGATCCTCGATCGTTATTGCTGACTACATGTGAATATATGGCAATTTTTTATGCATAGCTTGTAAGTGCAAGTCCTAAAGGGGGGAGTGTTTGAGTTTTGAAGCTAAATAAAGAGATTTTAAATGGGATTACGCTATGGTGTTTCCTCCTTTTTTCTTTGAATGACTTCCTGATTGAGAGATCCAGCTGTCTGGTATCAACGGGACTCGGAGAGGAAATATCCCTGGAGAGATTGTCCATACAATACTCAGATATTTATGCGCAGTGTTCAAGTGTTTTCCGGTAAGAGTTTTATAGTGTGTATGTTGCCCTGCCTGGGTCTGTTGGACTTTGTTTTGTTTTATCTGTTTTACTTGCCTTTTGAGCTGGTTATATGGTAGCAGCTGTAGCCTTAATTGGCCCAGATAAGGTTTGTATATTCAAATTTCACCGTCACATGAGCGCTGGTTTACTAGGAATGGGTCGTCTTCTTTTTAACTAATGAAATGTGTTAATGCTAGCAACAGACCACAGCATATAGTTTATGAAGGACAGGTAGCCATTACATTTACTTGCTTAAAAAGACAAGTCATGACTGAGTGTATTCATTAATATGAATTTAATGTGGACACAGCATTAGAACATATTCAGTTGTAACATTTGAACATATTATTTACCTCTCATAAAGATCAAAGCACTTTTCCTGCCTTCTTCTACTTTTTGCTCTCCAGAAGTACATTCCTGGTCAAAAGTTTTGAGAATGACAAAAATATTAATTGTCACAATGTCTGCTGCTTCAGTGGTTTTAGATCTTTTTGTCAGATGTTACTATGGTATACTGAAGTATAATGGGATTGTACACCCCACACCCATCATAACATAAGAACATACCTAAAATATAAAATAAACACACGACAAGGATTGCGGAAAAGTTTAGGCCGTGGCCCCTTTATTGGGTTTAAAACAATTTTAATTATGAAATTAACTATAACCTTTAATACCAAACAGAATCGCTGTTAACCATTAACAGACCAACATGCTTAGTCACTAAGACTCAAGCAGCAATATCTTATACCAACCAAATAACAGTTTACCAACCACTGTCCACCCACAAAGTGGGTGACATTACCCAAAAAGATGGATCTTCAATATCAAACAGAACTGTTGGTAACCAATAACAGACCAACATGCTTAGTCACTAAGCCCCGGTTCACACTAGGGGCGGCACGACTTGCAGGCCGTCTCACCGAGGCGACCTGCACACGACTTCAACGGCGACTTGCAAAACGACTTCTGTATAGAAGTCTATGCAAGACGCCTCAAGTCGCCCCCAAAGTAGTACAGGAACCCTTTTCTAAGTCGGAGCGACTTGCGTCGCTCCTATTAGAACGGTTCCGTAGTACAGAACAGGAGGCGACTTGTCAGGCGGCTAGGTCGCCTGACAAGTCGCCCCTGTGTGAACCGGCAGTAAGACTCAAGCAGCAATATCTTATACCAACTAAGTAACAGCGTACCAACCACTGTCCACCCACAAGGCGGGCGACATTACCCACATAAAGAGGGACCGCGACAAGGGGAAATGACAAAGGGGAGGGAGGGTGGGAGAGCAGGTCAAAAGATCCAGAAGGAAGGCTGAGGAGAATCCAGAGATGAGTCTAGCTGACAGACCTGAGGTAAATGCTGACTTTGCCCAGTGACAGGAGAAGATATAAATAAAAGGTTACACTCATTGGCTAGATGTTTCCTGTCAAAGGATTTGTCACCAATCCGGTGCTCAGCAGCTGAGGTAAATATTCCTAGCAACAGCAGGCAGCTTGTCACCTGAAACACAAAACAGAAAAAACCAGCAAAGCAGCCACAGGGAGACATGTACTTAACAATTACAGCCCTCTACTAAGGGTAACATTTATTTATAAAACAAATGGGTGTTAGGGGTGACAATCCCAAGGGGCCACTTCTCCTTTTTTGTTCTTTTGTGGCCCTGACATTCCATGCATTTTTTAAGTGTCAAGGGCTTTTATTGGCAATTACATTAAGTTTATGCATAGAGTCAATATTTGCAGTGTTGACCCTTCTTTTTCAAGACCTCTGCAATTCGCCCTGTCATGCTGTCAATCAACTTCTGGGCCACATCCTGACTGTTGGCAGCCCATTCTTGCATAATCAATGCTTGGAGTTTATCTGAATTTGTGGGGTTTTTTGTTCACTCACCTCTTGAGGATTGACAACAAGTTCTCAATGGGATTAAGGTCTGGGGTGTTTCCTGGTTATAGACAAAAAATGTTAATGTTTTGTTCCCCAAACCACTTAGTTATCACTTTTGCCTTATTTCAAGGTGCTGAATCATGCTGGAAAAGACATTGTTCCTCACCAAACTGTTCTTTGATGGTTGGGAGAAGTTGCTCTTGGAGGACGTTTTTTTGTATCGTTTTTTATTCATGGCGGTGTTCATAGGCAAAATTGTGGCTTGGCTGAGAAGCAACCCCCCACATGAAAGGTCTCAGGATGCTTTAGTGTTGGCATGACACAGGACTGATGGTAGCGCTCACCTTTTCTTCTGTGGACAAGGTTTTTTCCGGATGTCCCAAAACAATCAGAAAGGGGATTCATCAGAGAAAAGGGAGGAGCAAAGAAATTTGCGCCGCCCACCTATGGTACCGTGGCTGACTACACATTTAAAACTTGACAGTTTTTTAAATATCATTAGGGCCATATGTTAAATTTGGCATGAGCTGGGCACTATAAAAAGAAAATCAAGTGCGTAGTAACAGTCGGCAGAAGAGCAGCAGAGAAGAAGATGCATCTCCAGATTACCTCCTTGCCATGAAGTCGTTCCTGCGTCAGATTATGGAGATAGCCGGTGCTCCTGATGGGGACGATTGGATGAAGAAATGCTTGTCATTCGAAATGCTGTGGCTGATCAACCTGGGGCTCCTGCAGTCATACCTTCCACATCCTTTACCTCTCTGGTTCCGGTTTCATCTCCGGTTTCAGTGCCTACGTTCCCCATTTCTATAAGCTAAGTCACTCCAGGTCTCTCCAGCCAGGTCCCTCATCTGCACGATGATAACCTATTGCCTTCTTCTTCCAGGTCATCTTTAGTGTTGTCTCTGCCTGCTGACCTGCTTGTCTATGATGATTTCCATGCTAAGAGACAAATGGGGCCAAAGGACAAGTCGGGCGCATGCGTAGTAGCGTTGGCAAAATCTTCTATTAAGAAAAGTCAGAGGCTTCGCCAGATCAAACCCCCGGCCCTCCCTACTAACTTTGTTATGTCAGCAGCTTTAGAAAAAGTGTGCCATTCAATGCCAGAATCTCAGCTGGGATCCAGCGCTGTTCAGCCGGCTGTGTCTTCTAGGGGAAGAATTCAGAAACTTTAGAAACATCACAGGATCGAATCCCCTTCACCTCCTCGCAAGACTGCTGGTAAGCAATTTGCACGTTTTTCACTGGCTAGCCATTTTCCTAGAAGTAAACAGAGGAGTAAAATGCTTGTTTTAAAAATAGTCTCTGCTGCATCTATTGCTTCTCAAGGTCCTTCTGCTGTCCAGAAATCACTTGTTTTCAGTTGATGTGCTGCTATTATTAATCCACCTAGCTTGTCTCCCTCTGCTCCTCTAGAGCCTGCACAGAATTTCAGATGGTATCCCTTCAGTGTCTTCTGAAATCCAGGACCCACCGTCAAATGATGCAGGGATTGACCCTTTTGTTTGGTCTAGTGAGTTACAGAATTTCCAATCTTTATGGGATTTGACTCACACTTTGAGAAAAATTAGTTGATAAATTAGGACAAGACTTCTCCTGTCTTTGGTGAATCCTGGTGTTGCGCAGGTTTGGGTTGACGATTGCTCTGGTAATTCGGTTGTTCCAGCAATCTCCAATCCAATTAATGTGTCACCTTTATTAGCTGTTTCTTCTCCGGTTGGTTCTCCTTCAGTCCCTGGAAATAGTTTTAAAGAGCTTTTACCATGTGAACTTTCACCGCTGGGTTTTCATTTGAATCCAGCAGTCAAAGATAAAATTTGCAATGGAAGTTATATTGACATTTTATCTTTGCTCCCTTCTTTTAAGGATAGTATATTTGATAGAAAGAATTCTGAAAATGTTTCTGAAGACAAATTTAAACTAGTTCCTCGCACCTTTTCAACGGGTCATTTAGGCAGAAGCTTTCTGTACACAAAACATTGAAGTGGGGGGGGGGGGTTAAAGATGTCGGTTTGTGACAAAATGTATTGTTGCCACAAAAACAATATGTGAAACCGACACCTCCTTCTAATTTAGGGTTCCATCGTGGTTCATGCTTTAGCTTTAATGAAGGGCAGTGTAAATGGCCCCATTCCTGTAAGTACAAGCACGAGTGTGCACATTGTGCTGGGACTCATCCAGCATCTCGCTGTTTTAAAAAATTCTTCTTCAGCAACGGCTTCACCAAGAGATCTTTTTCTCAAAAGCGCTCATGCCAGTGACCATACTAAACGTTGCCGTGGCTTCAATAGTGGCTTCAATAGTGGCCAAATCAACGGATGGCAACCATGTTATTTGAGGGTTTCCATGATGGTTTCTGATTGCCAACGGTGCAGGTTGTTTCCTGTGTAATAAGCAAGAGGTTCGACATAATAAGGTTCGGCCTCATGCTGCAGTAGTGGAATGTAAAATCTGGCGGGAGATTGAAGATGGTAGGGTAGGGTCCTTTTGAATTTCCCCTTTTTCCAGACTTTCGAGTTTCTCCAGTAGGACTTATTCCCAAGAAGGATCCCAATTCCTTCCAGTTGATCCACCACCTCTCTTACCCAAAACGTTTCTCATTAAATGATGACATTGACCCATCACTTTGCTCAGTCTCTTATTCTTCTTTCGATGATGCCCTGATTAAGATTCAAAAAGCTGGCCATAGAGCACTGCTGGCTAAAGCTGACATTAGGTCGGCTTTCAGGCTTTTACCAATTCACCCCAGTGCTTTTAGTTCTTTGGGTTTTTTCTTCAATGGTAATTTTTTTTGACAAGTGCCTGCCTATGGGCTGCTCTTTGTCTTGTCGTTATTTTGAAATGTTTTCTACGTTTTTAGAATGGGTTGTATGTTCTTCTCCGGGTTCGGATAATTTACTCCATTATCTAGACAATTTTTTTTATTGGCCCTGCTAATTCTGTTGAATGTTTATATCTGCTTACAGAATTTCAAGTAATTTGCAGATGTTTTGGGGTACCCCTTGCTCAAGAAAAGACTGTGCTTCCTACTACCTGTTTGGAATTTTTAGGTATCGCTATAGATACTGACCTGATGCAGTTACTTCCACTTACCTCCAGATAAAGTTGCTAAGCTTATTTTTCTAACTGATTATATGCTTGCAAGACGTAAAGTTGTTTTAAAAGTTTTGCAATCATTGTTAGGTTTGTCGGCTTTTGCCTCTAGGATTATTCCACAGTATTCTCTAAACGTATTTACAGATCTATGTCCGGCATTAAATCGCTGTTTCATTTTGAGCGTATTACAACTGACTTGCGTGAAGATTTGGTGGTATGGAGAAAGGTTTTATCGTCTTTTAATGGTTCTTCTTTTTGGCAAGCTCCGTTCTGTACTGATGTTGAGCTTGATTTGTTCACAGACGTGTCTGGTTCAGTTGGATATGGCGTTTATTGGCAGGGACATTGGTCTGCTGATAGGTGGCTAGTTTCTTGGCAGGCACAGGGTTTTACAAATAACATTGCTCTTTTGGAAATTTTTCCTGTGGTAATTTCTCTTGATCTTTGGGGGGGCTATTTTGCTAATAGACGGATTCTTTTGCATTCTGTTCCCAAAAATGGGGCTATAGTGTGAGTTTAGTTTTGGCTGAGCTGTAACCAGCTCAGATTGATTGTACATAGTTTATTGGTTCTGTTCTAAACTTGACTGTGTTGTGCATTTCCCACTGTTGCCAGTAGGTGTCACTGGTACCACAGGACAGTGTGAAAATAACAACTAGGTTGAGCTGTAATGAATATTCTTTTTCCAGAAATAGCCCAGTAGGAGGTTCCTAGCTGCTGTGCATTCTGGGAAGGAGTATTTATTGGACAGAGGCCATGTGTTCTAGTCAGTTCTTACCTTGTGGCCCTCCAGGCCTGAGGCTACGTTGCTGCAAGCTCTGCAAGTAGGCCCAGAAGCCTGTCTGGAGCCTACTACTCCTGAGGTGGTCCTTAGGCTGTCTTGCCTGATTGGAAGAAGCAGAGCCAAGCTGAGGAGATCCAGGGGAGGACCCTTGCTGGAGAGAGCCAGGATGAAGGCTGGTCTCTCAGAAGGGCCTGATGACTCTGTGGGAGGACGCACCTATATCTAAACTACCCTCACAGTACCGCCGGATGGCTTAAAGGTTCTGGTACTGTGAAGCTGTTCTACAATTTAATCAAGGTAACAAGCTCCTAGCTGCTAAGTGTGTGAGAGAGACTTATCCAGGCATCTACTGGTTACTAGGTCTGTGTGAGAGACCTACCCAGGTATTTAAGATCTGTTAGAAGAAAAGCTGTTTTGTCCTTCGATTCAAGGAGTCTGTAAGTGATCTGCTAAAAAGGGTATCTGAAACCTCCCCTCAAACTCTTTCCTACAACCCTTCTCAAGTTCTAATTAAAGCATTGAAAAATACCTAAAGTGACTGGCGCCCACATTTGTTCTAACTTCCCATTATAGCCATGGACTCAGCCCTGGGGTGAATGTAAGTCCGCTCCCTGTATCTGGAGGTACCCATTCTGCTCCCTGTAGACCCAGGGGGGCGCTACATATGGATTAGAGCTAAGTATTTGCCAGGGAAGGAGAATGTTATAGCTGACACTCTGTCCCGTTTGCAGTTGGATCATTTTTGGGAGTTGGTTTCGGGAGCAGACGAATTCGGCCTTCCATGCCCGCAACATTTATGGACCCTGGTTTGACTCATATTGGATTGGCTATTGGTAAATCGTTAGCCCCTTCCACGTGGGCGGACTACTATGCCGCATGGATGTCTTGGTGTAGTTTACTGGATTCAAATAATCAAAAATGTCACTCATTTTCTGAAAATTTGGTATTGTCTTTTTTACATTTTTTAAATGTCATCTCATTATTCTTAAGCCCCATACACACGATCGGATTTTCCGACAGGAAATGTTGGATGTCAGGCTGTTGGCGGAAAATCTGACCGTGTGTATACTACATCGAACAATTGTTGTCGGACTTTCCATCAACAAATGTTGGCTAGCATGTTCTCAAATTTTCCGCCAACAAATGTGTGTTGTCGGACTTTCCGATCGTGTGTATACAAGTCCGTCGGACAAAAGTCCAAAGTACAAACACGCATGCTCGGAAGCAGAAGCGGTCGGTCTTGTAAACTAGCGTTTGTAATCGAGAATTAACATTCGTGACGTGGCAAATTATGAAAACTCCAAATGCAGCGCACAATTCTCTTCTTCTTTAATGGGATAATAATGAAGCTGCTTTGATGGTGATACTGATGGAGTTATTGCAAACTCATTTTCAAAGGCTTTTTTTTCTAGTGATATCAAGAATAATATTGTTATGTTTTTTTCTTTTTATTTGTGCAAGTTACCACAACACAATTATCTCCTAGTTTATAAGATCAAAGATACAACTATGTTGGTGTCCCTTGTCAATTTTACATTGTATTTTTTAAAATGTAACTGCCTACTCCCAAACTGTCATTTGAAGTAAAACACAAAGCCAAGTATTATTCTACACAATTTTTTTTATTGTGCATTAAAAAAAAATTAGACATGCTATCTATCAATAGAACTTAACCAAAAAGTGTATTCTATGCATCCAAAAATATAGAAAATATCCCAATTTAAATCATTATTCAACCAAAAAAAAAAAATGTCAAAACAATAACGCCAAGGCCAATAATAAATAAAACGTTATCTCCTCTGATTCCTCAACATGTCTGGTAACGAACGGCCATTCAGAAACGAACTGAAAAGCGCTAAATGAAAAACGCAAAAAGAAAAGCGGGAATCAACACTCACCAAACTTCTACTAACAAAAAATTAACAGAAGGAGCCCAAAGGGTGGCGCTAAAGAGCTGAAAAACCACATAGTACGTCTAGTACGTCACTGTGTAAGTGTTGACCAACATCTGTGGGACCGTGTGTATGCAAGACAAGTTTTAGCCAACACTCGTTGGACAAAATTCCACGGTTTTGTTGGCAGAAAGTCCGATCGTGTGTGTACGGGGCTTTATTCTCATATTGTGAAGAAATTAGCTGGGTATCTTTTTTTCCTAAAATTGCTTGGTTTTCCTTCATGCTTGAGTTTTTTCACTGTGAAACAGGCCCTGAGAGGTTATCGGAAGACAACTTTTAAGTCTCATTCTCGTGTGCCGATTTCAGTTGTTCTCTTAGAAAAGACTTGTTCATCAACGTTTGTCATTTGTTTTTTCTGACTATGAATCGCTATTGTTTCGACTTGCTTTTTGTTTAAGTTTTTTCAATGCTTTTCGTGTTTCAGAATTGCCACCTCATAGTAAGTACGATTCTTCTGGCATTTACAAAGCGCTGCGCAAACTGTTGGCGCTATATAAATCCTGTATAATAATAATAATAATAACTGAGATGGTATACTGCATCGCCGATTTGTCCCTTTTCCTTGATTAAAACATTTTTGGGAGTTCGACCAGCTTATGATGGCCATCTCTTGATACATTGCTCGGGTTTGCCCCTCTCGCGTTATCAATTTTGTTCTGTTTTAACAAAAAATGTTTGCTATAAATGGGTATGGGCCACCTTAATATTTCTTCCCACTCCTTTCGAATAGGTACTGCTGCTAATGTGGGTTTGTCTGAATCTGTAATTAAGGTGATAGGTAGATGGAATTCGAATTGTTACCAGTTATATGTTCATCTTAATTCTTTGTTTTAAGTTTCAGATGACATTTGTAACGTGTGGATCATCGGCCATTCATGCATATTTTGGGCTTATCACAGGGCTTTTCTGCAGCTTCATTCAATTTTGCCTGGGGCTGTGCTCATTTTTTCCTAAATTGTTCCTTGATTAATTTGGCTGTCGAGACCTGCTTTAAGGCTCCATGCACACTGCACGTTAAAATAACGTTATAAAAACGCCAGTAGCTTTGCAGTGTCTTTCAACGTTTTTTAACGTTTTTGCAATATTGTTTATTAGCGTTTTTTAACGTTTTTCCGCGTTAGTGTTTTTTAGCTTTTTTTTTTTCAATGGATCAAAAACTTTAAAAAACGCTGGTGAGCCATGTTTTTGAGCGTTTATCAGCGTTTATGAGCTTTTGGCGTTTTTTGTGGTCAGAAAAATGACTCCTGAACGTGATTTTATGGCATTCAGAAAACAGCCCATAAACTCCACTGCTGATAAACGTCCAAAAACGTCCATGTGTGCATGGACACATAGGATAACATAGAGGGGAGTTTATGGGCTGTTTTAAAAAATGCCCAAACTCCCAAAAACGACCGTTTATGAGCTTCAGTGTGCATGGAGCCTTAGTCATTGTCACAAAATTCAGAAGAAGATTAACCGGGCTATTGCCAAGTTTATGCCTTCCATTAATGGTTTTTCCCACTGCCATGTTGATCTTGAGGGTGGTTTGCCTGGTTTTTACAGGACTGACGCAGTTCATTTAACTGATATAGCTCTAGATATTTTTAATTTGGAGCTACAAAATTGTATTGAACTGGCCGCAGTGCGGGTGGGGTGCCAGGCTCATTTCTGAATGAGCCTTGGCTTATGGGACAGTTGGGATTTTTGCCATCTAATGTCAGACAATGCTAATAGATTGGTATTTGGCTCCCTCTAGTGGAGTACAATGTGAATTAGACTTGTTTAACTTTCACATAAGAGCATGAAAACCTATACAGGAAGTGACTTGATTATTTTGGGAAAGGGCTCACCTACCCACAATGCCCACTCACCTACCCATGCATACTAAGAGCTGAACTGCATGCTGGGTAGGTGATAAAAGGCCTAGCGCGGCCATTTTCAGTCTCTTCTTGCTGGGACGCGTGGCCTGCCTGCAGGGATCTGTGGGCTGAGTTTAGAAGAGTGTGGCCTGCTTGGCACAGAGCGAGGCTGCAACCACCGGAGAGACTTTCACTGCAGCGCTGAAGCAGTGGTGTGGCCTAACCGGAGGATCCAGGAACGCCTGACGGAGCCAAACGAGGGTCCCGGTCATCTCGTGGGGTGGTGCAGTGTGACGGAGCTGACTGGCAGCAGGACTGAGGCCACCGGAGCGGAAGCATCCAATTATCCAGGCCTGGTGTGGTGAGAGGGCTGTTGCCCAGAACTTATATAAAGCACCTAGCACACTATAGGCTAGTCATTACAGTGCTGCTAAGACCTACAGTCCCATGGAACAGTTCTTTCCACTCAGACTGTGTTCAGACAGGCCTCAAAGCCTAACTTCACTAGGAACTGACTGACGGTCATAGTGCATTCCAGAGAAAGGGAGTTATAAGTGCATTGCATAATTGAAGTTGCTGTTGTTCACTATTTTACGTTACATTACCATCTGCAAACCCTATGAAATACAAATACTGCAGTATAATGGCTAGCTAAAGAAAGAAGACAAGAGACTATATCATTTACTGTAAGGCCTTGCAGTGTTGCTGCTACATACAAAGGACTACATTTCACCACAGGGGGAGCTCTTGAGTAATTACATTATGTTACATTGTTTTGCTAACACCGTATAGTGTATTGCAAGTTCTAGAGTGTCTGCATGGCTGTTGCTGGAAGTGGGAAGGTGCCCAGTGCCAATATTTTATCGCTCTGAGCATTAGTCCCACTTGGAGACACGCCTGCAGGAGACATTTAGGTAATCCTTGAGTGTAGCCATTTACCAACACTCATCTCAGTATTGTGTCAGATTTGTGTGCCAATACAGTTCTTGTAATATTTGTTTAAACCTGCTTCAGTAAACTAATATCCTGGTTTAATACAATTTGTTGTGAGGCTTGTTCATTCTCCTAGCAGGTGGAGCAGCGTATACCCAGGTAACAACAAAGGTATAATGTATGTAAACTGTTATTATTGGAGCTTCTTTAATATTGGGTTTTCGCACCAACATTGTTACACAGCTGTGTCAAGTGGGTTGAGCTCAAGCTATAAACACAAGTCTATATATATTATATATATATATATATATATATATATATATATATATATATACACACACACACACACACACACACACACACACACACACACACACACACACACAGGCAGGGCTTTTTTCTCAGAGAATAGGTGCAGGAACTCAACCATGCCCGCCACACTCACATACCTGCCAACCTCTACATACAACCCTCTCCCTGCACTGCCCTCATTTTTCTCCCCCCTCCTTAAAAGCTCCACCATCTGTCATATATCTTACCTTTGTTGCAATATTACGCTGAAACACCTATCCTGTGTTTCAGTACCTCTCAACATACTATACTATACTACAGTCACTTGCAAGGGAGATCATGCAGTAGGAGCATCAACAACTGGTCAACAGGAAAAAAATGGAGACCACAGAGGGTGCAGCCTACCATGCACCCTCTCCTGCCCTTGACTGCACTAAACCCTGGGCACCTGTTCTGTATCTCCCCTGTCCAGCACTCAGTGGGATTTGCACAGGAGATCTGACCTGTGGAAGCTACTGGGAGATAAGCTATCACTTGTAAATGCAGAAGCTGGACTTCAGTGTTACCAAGTGACCAAAAAAAAAAGAGAGAACAGGTGCAGGAACTCCCCCCTTATGAGTCACCCTTCATCTCTGCCCCCCTACCCACCTCCAAACACTGTTTCTTGGCTCCACCCCCTACCCACCGCCCAGTACTGCTCCTTTTAGGGAGTACAGAACCAAGTATCATTTTGTGCTACTAAATTGTATGGAATTTGATAGACCCCACCCAAGCAGCAACAGACCCCACCACAGCAACAATAGATCCCCCCACACACAATGACAGACCTCCCCCCACCAACAATAGACCCCCCCGCAACAAAATACCACCCCAGCAACAATAGACCCCCACAAAAAATAGATCCACAGCGACAATAGATCCCCCAGCAGTCAGTATCAATTGAACCTCCAGCACATCTTGCCATAGAATACATTCAGTGCTGGAGGTGCCGGAACTGCGTTCCCCTGCGTTCCCGCTGAATAAAAAGCCCTCTATATTATATATATATATATATATATATATATATATATATATATATATATATATATATATATATATATATATATATATATGTGTATGTGGACTTGTGTTTATAGCTCGAGCTGTCATGGCTGAGTTATTATATTGTAGTAAAAGTATATTTGATGAATTGGTATATGTTACCTGATATAAAATTAGTTATTTATATTTGAAGGTTGTTTAAAATAAAATACCAATAAATGGGCCGTGGCCATTTCAAATCCAAAAGTAAAGTGTTTGTGTTTTTTATTATTTAATAATAAAATTGTATAATAGGGGTATAAGTTCAGCCTACGGTCCCATTGACTTTACCGCAGTCCTCAGCAGTCCAATCTCTGTACCTTTTGCAGAATATCAGTCTGTCCCTGATGTTTTTCCTGAAGAGAAGTGGATTCTTTGTTGCCCTTCTTGACACCAAGCCATTCCCAAAAATCTTCTCCACATTGTGCATGCAGATGCACTTACAGTAGGTGACCGCGATATTGTGTCAATCTCGCCGCACTTCTCGGCGAGATTTGACACCTACGAGCCCCGTCGCAGGAGCCAGCGCCGAGATGGCTCACTCATCGGGAAAGGAAACCTTTGTTTTCCTTCCGCGATGAGTGACAGGCATCGCTGACAGCTGTCTAGTATGAATCCTGAGGCGGGAACACCGCGCCAAATTTTAAATGAAAAAACCGGCGTGGGTTCCCCCCTCGGAGGCATACCAGGCCCTTAGGTCTGGCATGGATTGTAAGGGGAACCCCCCCCCTATGCCGAAAAATCGGCGTGGGGGTCCCCCCCAAATCCATACCAGACCCTTATCCGAGCACGCAGCCCGGCCGGCCAGGAAGGGGGGTGGGGACGAGCGAGCGCCCCCCCCCTCCTGAACCGTACCAGGCGTCATAAGGGGGCGTGGCCCCAGAGTCCCTGCGCATGCTGGGACCATGACGTCGTAAGGGGGTGGGGTTACCGCCTATATAAATGGCTCCGCAGCTCGCACACAGCATTCGAGCCGGAGAGAGCGTCGTGTCAACATCGGGGAAGAAGAGAAGAAGAGACAGCGGCGGCGAGACAGCGGCAGCAGACCGGGCCCCTCGCTGGCAATAGAGCTGGAAGAAGATAGCGGCGGGGCCCGGGAGAAGAGGACGAACACCGGGAGAAGTCGGAAGGAGACCCCCCGAAGTCGGAAGAAGACCCCGGAGCTGACTAATAAATTACTCTTAAAACCTGTGTACTGTGTTTTTTTTAAATTGACACTTTTCTCTAGGTGAATGGGTAGGGGTACCATGTACCCCAAACTCATTCACACAGGGTGGGGGGCCGGGATCTGGGGGCCCCCTTATTAAGGGGGGCTCCCGGATTCCGATAAGCCCCCCGCCCGCAGACCCCGACAACCAACGGCCAGGGTTGTCGGGAAGAGGCCCTTGTCCTCATCAACATGGGGACAAGGTGCTTTGGGGTGGGGGGGCCGCAGGGCGCCCCCCTCCCCCAAGGCACCCACCCCCCCATGTTGAGGGCATGCGGACTGGTACGGTTCAGGAGGGGGGGGGCGCTCGCTCGTCCCCACCCCCCTTCCTGGCCGGCCGGGCTGCGTGCTCGGATAAGGGTCTGGTATGGATTTGGGGGGGACCCCCACGCCGATTTTTCGGCATTGGGGGGGGGTTCCCCTTACAATCCATGCCAGACCTAAGGGCCTGGTATGCCTCCGAGGGGGGAACCCACGCCGGTTTTTTCATTTAAAATTTGGCGCGGTGTTCCCGCCTCAGGATTCATACTAGACAGCTGTCAGCGATGCCTGTCACTCATCGCGGAAGGAAAACAAAGGTTTCCTTTCCCGATGAGTGAGCCAGCGCGACATTCACAGTACCCTGTCGCCGAGAACCAGCGCGATGGTATCGCGCTGGAAACACAATCTCGCGGTCAGGTACTGTACACCTGCCTGCTGCCATTCCTGAGCAAGCTCCACACTGTTGGTGGCCCGGTCCTGCAGCTGAATCAACTGTAGGAGATGGTCCTGGCGCTTGCTGGACTTTCTTGGGTGCCTTGAAGCCTTCTTCACAAATGCAGCAGAAATGTTTTTTTTTTATGAGATTAAAGTGGGGTTCCACCCAAAAAAACAAACATACCTGAAAAATTCAAAACAAAAAAAAATTGGATATTTTTTTTTTTTTTACTTACCTCTAAATGCCTGTTGCTAGGTGGTCCCTCGTAGTCTGCCTCGTCCTTTGCCTGGGCTGGTGACATCACTTCCGCCTCGGCACAGGAAGGGCTCCGCTCTGTTCCCTCCCTCCCGTCAATCATCTGGGACCCATTACAGGTCCCAGGTGATTGAGCGGCCAATCACGGCGCGCGGCGCCGCTCGCACATGCGCAGTGGGTGCCAGGCTGTGAAGCCACAGCCCGGCGCCCACAGTTGAAATGCTGGCGCCGACGAGCGGAGGGGGGGACGAGCGGGGCTTCGATCCCCCGCATCGCTGGACCCAGGGACAGGTAAGTGTCCAATTAAAAGTCAGCAGCTGCAGTATTTGTAGCTGCTGACTTTTAATTTTTTTTTTTTTTTAATGGACCCCCTGGGTGGAACCCCACTTTAAGTTCATTTTCATGGCAAAGAAGGACTTTGCAATTAATTGCAATTTATCTGATCACTCTTCATAACATTCTGGAGTATATGCAAATTGCCATCATAAAAACTGAGGCAGCAGACTTTGTGAAAATTAATATTTGTGTCATTCTCAAAACTTTATGTCACGTCTGTATGGAGCCATCTTTGTTCAAGCATTATCTTGGGTCACCATCTACTTCCCAGACTGAGATGTTGGCTCATAGATGGCACAGTCAATTTAAATTTGTATCAGTGTCAGTGTGTTTTAGGTAGGATAAAATAAAAAATGCTATATGTGCACCATTCTTTCTGGGCTGTACTACGGATACAAACAACAACTAACATATACATACAGTAGGTGACCGCGATATTGTGTCAATCTCGCCGCATTTCTCTGCGAGATTTGACACCTGCGAGCCCCGTCGCAGGAGCCAGCGCCGAGATGGCTCACTCATCGTGAAAGGAAAACTTTGTTTTCCTCCCGCGATGAGTGACAGGCAGTGCTGACAGCTGTGTGGTATGAATCCTGAGGCGGGAACACCGCGCCAAATTTTAAATGAAAAAAACGGTGTGGGTTCCCCCCCAGGAGCATACCAGGCCCTTAGGTCTGGTATGGATTGTAAGGGGAACCCCCCTACACCGAAAAATTGGCGTGGGGGTCCCCCCCAATCCATACCAGACCCTTATCCGAGCACGCAGCCCGGCCGGCCAAGAAAGGGGTGGGGACGAGCGAGCGCCCCCCCCTCCTGAGCCGTACCAGGCCGCATGCCCTCAACATGGGGGGGTGGGTGCCTTGGGGGAGGGGGGCGCCCTGCGGGGGCCCCCCCACCCCAAAGCACCTTGTCCCCATGTTGATGAGGACAAGGGCCTCTTCCCGACAACCCTGGCCGTTGGTTGTCGGGGTCTGCGGGCGGGGGGCTTATCAGAATCCGGGAGCCCCCTTTAATAAGGGGGCCCCCAGATCCCAGCCCCCCACCCTGTGTGAATGAGTTTGGGGTACATGGTACCCCTACCCATTCACCTAGGGAAAAGTGTCAATATAAAAAAAACACAGTACACAGGTTTTAAGAGTAATTTATTAGTCAGCTCCGGGGTCTTCTTCCGACTTCGGGGGGTCTCCTTCCGACTTCTCCCGGTGTTCGGCCTCTTCTCTTCTCCCGGGCCCCGCCGCTATCTTCTTCCAGCTCTATTGCCAGCTAGGGGCCCGGTCTGCTGCCGCTGTCTTGTCGCCGCTGTCTCGCCGCTGCTATCTCGCCGCTTCTTTTCTTCTTCCCTGATGTTGACATTTATATAGGCGGTGACCCCGCCCCCTTATGACGTCATGGTCCCAGCATGTGCAGGGACTCTGGCGTCATAAGGGGGCATGGCCCCAGAGTCCCTGCGCATGCTGGGACCATGACGTCGTAAGGGGGCGGGGTCACCGCCTATATAAATGGCTCCGCAGCTCGCACACAGCATTCGAGCCGGAGAGAGCATCGTGTCAACATCGGGGAAGAAGAGAAGAAGCGGCGAGACAGCAGCGGCGAGACAGCGGCGGCAAGACAGCGGCGGCGAGACAGCGGCAGCAGACCGGGCCCCTCGCTGGCAATAGAGCTGGAAGAAGATAGCGGCGGGGCCCGGGAGAAGAGGCCGAACACCGGGAGAAGAGAAGAGGCCGAACACCGGGAGAAGAGGCCGAACACCGGGAGAAGTCGGAAGGAGACCCCCCGAAGTCGGAAGAAGACCCCGGAGCTGACTAATAAATTACTCTTAAAACCTGTGTACTGTGTTTTTTTTATATTGACACTTTTCCATAGATGAAGGGGTAGGGGTACCATGTACCCCATACTCATTCACACAGGGTGTGGGGCCGGGATCTGGGTGCCCCCTTATTAAAGGGGGCTCCCGGATTCCGATAAGCCCCCCGCCCGCAGACCCCGACAACCAACGGCCAGGGTTGTCGGGAAGAGGCCCTTGTCCTCATCAACATGGGGACAAGGTGCTTTGGGGTGGGGGGGCCCCGCAGGGCGCCCCCCTCCCCCAAGGCACCCACCCCCCCATGTTGAGGGCATGTGGCCTGGTACGGCTCAGGAGGGGGGGGGGCGCTCGCTCGTCCCCACCCCTTTCTTGGCCGGCCGGGCTGCGTGCTCGGATAAGGGTCTGGTATGGATTGGGGGGGGACCCCCACGCCAATTTTTCGGCGTAGGGGGGTTCCCTTTACAATCCATACCAGACCTAAGGGCCTGGTATGCTCCTGGGGGGGAACCCACGCCGGTTTTTTCATTTAAAATTTGGCGCGGTGTTCCCGCCTCAGGATTCAAAGTTTTCCTTTCCCGATGAGTAAGCCAGCGCGACATGCACAGTACCCTGTCGCCGAGAACCAGCGCGATGGTATCGCGCTGGAAACACAATCTCGCGGTCAGGTACTGTATGTAGTATCACTGCAATCATCAGGAAAAGGATAATTTATTTTGGGTTGTTCTTTGGTAGTAAAATAGGATAATAGCAAGAAATGTACAGCTAAATTTAAAAAAAGTGTTTTTCTTTTACTATTTTGGGCCGGTTTTCCTTTGATAATAAAAAAAAGGAGATATCTATTACCATTTACCACCAAAAGAAAGCCCAATTTGTAAATAAGTGTAGAATCTGCGCTAGGTTATAAAGAAAATAAAAGCAGCTTGATTTATTATCGTGATATCAATCCATTGTGTATATAAGTTAAAAAAAAGCAGCGGTACAAAAACATAAGTATATATAAATTATCAAAAATAACAATTATAAAGTGCAATATGAAACATCAAATAAGATGAAAATGCCAACAGCCAACTTTTCAAGTTGTAAAGTGCAAAAGATATATATGTCCACAAAAGTGCACAAATACAAATTAAAGTGCATATGTAAATTAATGTGTCAAAATTAATGTTTTAATATATCAAAAAAAACAAAACAATTATAGTCCAATAATAAAAAGAAAAGTCCCAACATGAAGCCTCCGCAGTGTGTGATCCTCCAGCGATTATCATTGGTATATAGAAAGAAAAATCCACCACCAAGTAGTAGTTACCATGCGCCTCCTACCAGAACAGTTGGGCCATAAATTCTAATGGCTGGGAACGCATAAATATAGATCTTAAACTTGGCCTCCTCTAGAGGGAAAGATCCTCGCAGTCAGTGATGGTATGATACTGGAAAATAGAAAACACACATCTCCATTGTGAATCTGGTTTAAAATGGTGTCTTTTATTATAAGATTTTGGAATTCCAGCTATCAAGCATTCCAAAAGACAATCCAATACAGTAGGATATGAGCGGCAGGCATATTTCCAGTGCTGCAATATTATGACTGACAATTACCTGGTCATGCAACACTTACCCAAATTAATTTTATATACCGTATTTATTGGCGTATAACACGCGCCGGCGTATAACACCCACCCCAAGTTTAGGAGGGAATTTTAAGGAAAAAAACTTTTAGGAGGGAAGTTTAAGGAAAAAAAACTTACATTTAAATGCCCATCAATGCAGCCTTATTGTGTCCATCTGCAGCCTTGTCAGTGCAGCCTTGTCAGTGCAGCCTTGCCCCAGTGTCCAGTGCAGCCTTGTCAGTGCAGCTTTGCCCCAGTGCAGCCTTGTCAGTGCATCTTTGCCCCAGTGCAGCCTTGTCAGTGCATCTTTGCCCCAGTGCAGCCTTGTCAGTGCAGCTTTTCCCCAGTGCAGCCTTGTCAGTGCAGCTTTGCCCCAGTGCAGAATTGTCAGTGCAGCTTTGCCGCAGTGCAGCCTTGTCAGTGCAGCTTTGTCAGTGCAGCTTTGCCCCAGTGCAGCCTTGTCAGTGCAGCTTTGCCCCAGTGCAGCCTTGTCAGTGCAGCTTTGCCCCAATGCAGAATTGTCAGTGCAGCTTTGCCCCAGTGCAGAATTGTCAGTGCAGCTTTTCCCCAGTGCAGCCTTGTCAGTGCAGCTTTGCCCCATTGCAGAATTGTCAGTGCAGCTTTGCCCCAGTGCAGCCTTGCCCCAGTGGTCAGTGCAGCCTTGTCCCCAGTGTACATTACATGATCGCCGCCGACATACACAAGTTTAGTGTGTAGTTTTAAATATGGCGCAGTGGAGTTCGGAGGGACTCGGCAGAGCTGAACGAGCGCCGCCGAGAACACAGTGACTGGGCGGAGCCGAGATACACATAGCCGAGGGTTCTCAGCTCTTCTCGGCGCCGTTCACAGTCATGCCCAGTCCCTATGATGGACATAACACAGGTCCAATGGCGGGACTGGGCATGACTGTGAACGGCGCTGAGAAGAGCCGAGAACCCTCGGCTATGTGTATCTCGGCTCCGCCCAGTCACTGCTGAACGAGCGCCGCCGAGTCCCTCCGAACTCCGCTGCGCCATATTTAATACTACATGCTATGTGAATGTCGGCGGCGATTGCTCCGATAGATCACAAAATAGCAGGGATCGGCGTATAACACGCACCCACGATTTTCCCCTGATTTTAAGGGAAAAAAAGTGTGTGTTATACGCCGACAAATACGGTAAATGTCTTAAGAACGATAGAGCTTTCTTTTGGTGGTATTTAATAACCACTTTCGTAGTGCTCCCCTGACTTAAAAAATGAGGACAAACTTCACCTTTTCTGAAAAGAATCTCCACGACTCAACCAGGTATGTTTAGCTAAAAGGAGGGAGGAGCAGGTGAAAAGTATTCATGGTCCACTGTTGTCAAATCAGGAAGCCAGTTCAGAGCAATGATGGTGCTTCTTCTGCTTTCACTGTCCAATCTCAGACAGAGTTGGGTCCAGGATGACTTGCGCTCAGAGTAAGTGAATTGAATGATACTGGTCATCAGGCTGAGGACATCTTGTGGCAGAAAAAAGGACTGTAGTAGAAATCTCTGGATTGAAAGTGAATATTGTAACAAATGCTGCTTTTGTTGTTTTATCTTTTAACAGGCTATTAATTTAATCTCAACATTTTTAGCTGAAGTTCTGATTTAATGAAAATAGATGTAAAAGTAGAGTTTTCCTTTAATCAAGCATATAAAAAGGGGAAAAAAAAACATGCAGGCCGAAGCCTTTGCTGGGAGTGTTGTGGTAACATCACTAGGCCGGGTTAATGTGCTTTATATTCCTGATGCAATTATTTGTGAATCTAATGCAGTTGCGATCAATAAGAGACTCCTTGAAGGTATGTGGATAAATTACTCATGAAACAAATCATGCTCAGCCAGCACCTTCCGTCCATTTTACTAAAAGGCCTCGTGTATGATGAAGGGACACGAGGATTACATCACTTCTGTCTTCGCCACGGCAACCTTTACCACCAGTGTCTCTTCAGGATTCCTAGAGTAAATACCCCAATCAATAGAGGAGCATGAATAAATAAATATTCCAGTCGTAGAGAGAGATGAGGGGAATGTGAAGACTACGTTTTATTCTTTCGTTTTAAGCCCAGCACAAAGAAAGAAAAATGTGAGCCTCCAGCATCATTTAAAATTAGAAAAACAGCTCCAGCTTCAATACTCATCCAATCTCTGACATTGTCCCACTTGGACCCTTTTAAAAATCCACCAGTGCTCCTCTGTCAAGTTAAATGACAGCCAGGATAATTTAACCACTTGCCACCAAATCATGTACTTTTTTCGTCATTTGACTTCAAGTGGTTGTACCAGGATGATGCCTGCAGTTGCAGGCATTACACCAGTACCGTTTTTTAAAACCGACGACTCTCTTGTAATAGCAATCGGAGTGGCTAACTAGCTGCTCAATTGCTATTAGAAGCAGCGGGACTCTTCCGTCCCACCGGGAGACCCAAACTTCTAGCCGGCTTGTCTGCCGGCTAGTCAGAGACCCATACAAAGCCATAATTGGCTTTGATTGGGTCTTCGTTATAGTAACCTGGAAGCGATGACATGACATCACTTTCCGGTTTACCTGGATGTCAATGGTGCCTTTTTTTGAAAAACGAAAGTATTCAAAATGCCAATCTTGGGGTTTTGAATGCTTTTAAGTGCAAAGGAGGGATTTGGGGTCTTATTGACCCCAGATCCCTCCATAAAGAGTACCTGTCACATACCTGTTGCTGTCACAAGGATGTTTACATTCCTTGTTACAGCAATAACAGTCATCATAAAAAAAATGTTTTTTTTAAAGGAACAGTGTAAAAATAAAATAATAAAATAAATAGATATTTTTTTTTTTAAATGTAAAGTGCCCCCGCATGCAAAGGCAAACACGTGTGTCGGTCCCACCCCCATGCCCGCAAACGGCGATCGTCCCACACGCAAGGTATCGATGCGAATGTCAGATCATGGGCAGTAATTTTAGAAATAGATCTCTTCTGTAGATATAAAGTGCTAACCTGTAAAGACTTTTAAAGCGTCGATAGTAAAATTTACATCATTTGTTGCTGTTGTTCGGGCAATTCGCAATTTTAAAGTGTGACATGTTAGGTATTTATTTACTTGGCATAACATCATCTTTTATATTTATCAAAAAATGGGTTATGTATTGTATTGTATATGTATTGAGCAGAAAAAGGTTTTTTATTGTTGTCAATATCTTCCTGCCCCAGTGACACCTGTGCCCCTAGTTTTTTTTGGAAGGAACAGAAAGTCAGAGGTAATCTCCAAAATGTCCATTTTGGCTGAAGCTGCGGTTAACCACTTGCTTACAGGGCACTTACACCCCCTTGCTGTCCAAGCCATTTTTCAGCTTTCAGCGCTGTCGCACTTTGAATGACAATTGCGCGGTCGTGCTTCACTGTACCCAAACAAATTTTTTATCATTTTCTCCACACAAATAGAGCTTTCTTTTGGTGGTATTTAATTACTGCTGGGTTTTTGATTTCTTAGAAAAAAAATTTTTGAAAAAAAAATGTTTTTTACTTTTTTGTGTCAGTAAATTTTGTAACTAAGTAATTTTGCGCCTTCACTGATGTGCGCTGATGAGGCGGCACTGATGGGCACTGATAGGCTGAACCGGTGGGCATTGGTGAAGTGGTACTTATGGGCACTGATGAGGTGGCACTTATGGGCACTGATGAGGTGGCACTGATGAGGAGGCACTAATATGCTGCACTGATGGGCACTGGTAGGTGACACTGATGGGCATTAATAGGCGGCACTGGTGGGTACTGATAGGCGGCACTGGTGGGTACTGATAGGCGGTACTGATGGGCACTGATAGGCATTGATGGGTTGCACTAATGGTGGCGACACTGATGGACATTAATGGGCAGCACTGATAGGCGGCACTGATTGCCAGCACTGACTGGCATCGCTAATGGGAACTGATTGGTGGCACTTGTGGGCAGTGGTGGGCACTGATTACAGCTACTGATTGCTGGCATTGGTGGGCACTGATTGGTGACACTGTATTGCTATATTGTAATCAGGGCACTGATGATCAGTGCCCTGGTTACATTCCTAGATGTACCCCTGCGTGGAGATGCTGCTGATCGGCTCTCCTCACCATCACTCTGTCAGTGTGAGGTGAGGAGAGGCGATTACCGGCATCTGTGTTTACATGTGACCAGCTGTGATGGGAGGCAGGTCTCTACAGAAATCGGGGTCGTGCCGTGTCATAGCAACACGGCACAGCTGCGATCGCTGCTCTCCCCCGCGGGCGCGAGAGAACTGCTGTTCTGGGACGCCGTCATATGACGGCGTCCCAGGAGAGCCGCACCGCCCGCCGTCATTTGATGGTGGGCGGGCGGCAGGCAGTTAAAGGGGTTGTGACATTTGGGTGTCCTTTTATTTAGGTGGGAGATGCCTGGGTGGAGAGTAATTGCCTGGAGCCATAAAAGAGAGATTCAGAGAGGGTTTTGGTGTGCTCTCCTCTTTGGGGAGGGGCTGATATAGACTCTAAGACTCCATGCACACTGGCTTAAAAAACACTGCTTCTACAGGAGTTTTGTGTTTTGCTTGTAGAAGCAGCTCAATGTTATCCTATGTGTCCATGCACATTAGGATAATTATAGGCATATTTTAAGCGCAGCGTTTATAGAAGCAGGAAAAATAACCCTTCTGGTTTGCATTTCTGATTGGAGCTTTCTGGCAGAAAAAACGCGAAACTCTCCTAAACTTGTCTAAACTATGTACAAAAAACGCTCTATATGAGCATTTTTTCTGCCAAGGGAACTGGAGTTTTTTTAAGCTCAGTGTGCATGGAGCCTTACACTAGACCTTGGCTGAGAAATGTGATTAAGCATACCATTTAAGTACCATAATGCTCCCCTCCTGGTCAACATAGTTCAGTGATGTAACTGTTTGAGCTGATTGCCATTGAGAGGAACAGTTTATTACATTGCTACCAGGTAAAGAAGTTACTTTTGCCAAAAGAAGCCTGTGCGTGATGTTCTGCTGGGAGTTATGTGTTAAGCCAATGCCAATGTGTTAAGCCAATGCCTGGGGTGAATGAAGATTTATGTGATTTTATTGGTGCAAATCTAGTTGGTTCTGGAATTAGGGGTGATAGTGGAAACGAGGTCCTGTGCTTGACGATGAGAGAAAACCCCCTCATGTAACATGTGTCAGGGGGCCTGGGCCCCCATGTCTCAAGGGCTCTGGTTGGTCGGTGGGACCTCTGAAGCTTCTATCTGGACCACGGAATACATGTGAGAGGACTTCAGGCGTTAAGGGGTTAATGTGTGCAGAGACCAGGAGGAGTTGGAGGAGAGGTCTAGGGCCGGCATCTGTGCATGTGAACAGTATGTGGGTTGTGTATGCCCCATCGGACTTTTTCTGTCGGCATTTCCGACGGACTCAGATATAGAACATGTTCTAAATCTTTCCGCCGGAAATGCCGACGGAGTTTAGCCCGTTGGCAAGTCCGGCCGTGTGTACGTGGCATAAGGAGCATAATTTAAAGAGATAACTGGTCCTCTGAGTCTGTAGAATCAGACTAGATAAATACAGAGACTGTAGATAAATACAGAGAGATAGCTATTAAAGATGAATATAGAGACCAATCTGGTGATTGAGACCATCTCCTATTTGGGCTGATTTGTTCCTCACTCTTTTTCCCATATTTGCCAATGTTAATCAACCACTTTAAAGTGTATTTCCACAAAAGTGACTGGCGTTATTAGACAACCTGGAGAAGAACCTTATGTTAGACTGAATGTACCTGAGACCTTATTGCTATGTAAGTGTGTTCGGGAAATAGTTATTGTGAGCTGTAAGTTACTTGAAAATCAATTCTTATTGGTCAGTGCTAATTCCACTACATATAAATTCATCTGGTGCTAACATTTAACAATGACAGTCAATAAAAGGTCAGAAGTGAACAGAACTAGGGGCACTGAGAAGAAAAAAGAAAACCGGTTTAACAGTATTTTATACATTTTGCAAATACTTTATTTTCTAAAGTGAGCTCTAAACAGATAAACTAAATAAAAGCAGGCTGTATAATCCTAGGGCAGCTATGATCTATTCATGTCCCCCCCCCCCCCCCCCCCCCCCCCAGGACCCCCCACCCCTTTCTCTAAATATTTGCTGGAGCATTTATTTAAAAAACCTAAACACCTTAAATACTCAACCAAATCCATGAACGTGTTCCATCAGGTCTTGAGTCTTTTTGCTTGCTACGAGTGGGAGGGTCTTTCTTTGGGTGTCTTTGCCACTGCCTGGTGATGTGGGCACTTCCCATTGCCTCTTCATTGGCGGATTCTCACAGATCCTGAATACTCTAGCAGAGGTATGATGACATTACAAAGCGGGGTGGTAACAAGACCAGCTGACAGCAGGCCACTAGGTCACTAGTCTTCATTAGTGGAAGAGGCGCCAGTAAGGGGCACACATCGAAGGAGTCAGGTAAGAAAAAAGAGCTTTGTCTAGAGATGGGCTTAAAGCAGGGCTTTTAATAAATGTTTAAAATGACTAATAGGTATTCCGTTTTCACTTAAGTTTCCTTTTAAGCTTTATACATTTAGGCTTCTTTTTACAAGCGTCGATTTACTAAATTAAGTTTGTTATACTCTAAGTTATTCCCTCTGGGACTGACCTCAGTGGGGTCCTATAGATGGTCCTGGATGAATGGATGGATCCAGCCTTTGTCCAAAATAAGTGCTTTCATCTAGTACATTTGCTCTCTCCCTTATGTATTCGTCCCCCCCTGGGCGCTGACATTGATTCCACAGTCAAAGTAATAATTCATCTGAAACTTGCACTTGTGCATAAATTAACTATTAAATAAGCAGACCTTACCTCAAAAGCCATTACTTGTGCATTAAAATGATGTGCAGCGCATAATTTCTGCTTGGTTCTAGTTGACGTGGAAATTATTACTTTAAAACTCGAAGCTGCTTACAATGAAATATTTAAAGGGAAACTCTTGTGTATTTTTGTTTACTGGTCACATTCAGTTGCAACATTTTTGAGTGTAAGTGAGTGTAACACTTTAACTTACTTGATTTGTCATTTTTTTAATTATTGAATTTCATGTTTAAATTTCTAAATGCTTTCTAGAGCGGCATCTGTATATTGGGGAATTTGATTAGTAACCTCCCTGCCACTTTGCCTATTCAGGGCAAAGGGACAATGGCTGTAAAATAGACAACCCCCCCCAATCCCTAACCCATTGATCCCTCTCCAACAAATCCACTGTCACTCCTGCCTCTAGCAGCACGAATTACTGATGCTTCATGGTATGGGGGTGCATGTGACCTCCGGCCATGTGACACTGCTCAGGTCTAGCAGCCAATAACCTGAAACAAGAGGGGGTGATGTCTCATTCTAGGCTCCAGCATCAGCTGATCCTCAGTATTTTTATGCCAGCTGCGATGGAAGGAGCATCAGTGGATTGCAAAAGAGGGGGTATCAGTATGTCAGGGGAAGCCTTTCCACAGGCATTCTTCCTTTTCCCTGAATGGGTATATAGTGACAGTGTGGCTGTTATATTAAAGGTGGTACCTTATAGCAACTGTAGCACAGAGCCATCCGCATCAGTTTGCCCCATCCAATGCTGCCGTCTGTAAGTGACAGAGGTACAGTCAGGTCCATAAATATTTGGACATCGACACAATTCTAATCTTTTTGGCTCTATACACCACCACAATTTGAAATGAAACAAACAAGATGTGCTTTAACTGCAGACTTTCAGCTTTAATTTGAGGGTATTTACATTCAAATCAGGTGAACGGTGTAGGAATTACAACAGTTTGTATATGTGCCTCCCACTTTTTAAGGGACCAAAAGTAATGGGACAGATTAACAATCATCCATCAAACTTTCATTTTTTAATACTTGGTTGCAAATCCTTACATTAATTCCATACAATTACAGCCTGAAGTCTGGAATGCATAGACATCACCAGACGCTGGGTTTCATCCCTAGTGATGCTCTACCAGACCTCTACTGCAACTGTCTTCAGTTCCAGCTTGTTCTTGGGGTATTTTCCCTTCAGAATTTTCATCCTGCTGCTTTTGTCAGCAGTCACATCATCAATAAATACAAGAGAACCAGTTCCATTGACAGCCATACATGTCCACGCCATACACTACCACCACCATGCTTCACTGATGAGGTGGTATGCTTTGGATCATACATATTGTGGTGGTGTATAGAGCCAAAAAGATTAGAATTGTGTCGATGTCCCAATATTTATGGACCTGACTGTATTTCAATGAAATACCCACACAAAACTCCACGTTATTTATAACCTCTTGAAATTCAACATAATGACTGGCAAAAGACTGTAGCCCCAAAAAGGATCTAAATTTCAGATTTTAGGAAACTGGGTGGACTTTTTCACTTTACAGCTACAGTATTTCCTGGGTACTGTTACAACTTCAGTAAATAGGTAAATTGTCAAGAGCTATTCCTAAAAGTAAAATTCAGCTAAAGATGCAGTTTAAAGGCTTATACTGTACAAATACTGCTTTATCTGTCATAATATTTGTAGTTCTGCTAAGCCACTTTTGAGGTTCACACACCTCTGCCACAATGCACAGCCATGCAGGTGACCCCCACTATTTACTAACCCAACTCTGCCAGTTGCCTATAGCACCTGCCTGCTCACTGGACTATGAGTGAGCATCATCATACTGCTGACACCTATACTGCCAGTCCCATGCCTCTAAGGAAAGAGAAAAAACAATCTTTGGGTGGAATTTTGTAAATTATTAGTATTGTTATTTATTTTCTAATTGTTTTGGTATAAATGATTTTGTAAGTTATATTAATTTGTGTTATTTTTTCCATTATTCTACTGTAGCTGATGAAATGTCATAATAATAATAATAATATTAAAAGTAATAATAATAATCATCATTCAGATGTCAATATTATTTCATATTTGATATATAATAATGTTTCTTATATTCAATATTATTTTATATATGATTTAATAATAATATTTCAATTTTGAATAAAATATTTTTTATATTTTCTTTACCTTGGTATTTATTTGTGAATTATTATTATTTGTATTATTATTTCCAGTTTAAGTATTTTGTACTTTTCAACTTTGAAGTAATTTTAAAGTAATTTTCTTTTAAAAATAACAAACATGATATACTTACCTGTTCTGTGCAATGGAATTGCACAGAGCAGCCTTGAATCTCCTCTTCTTGAATCCCCCACCGGTGCTCCTGGCTCCTTTTCTTCTGAGTGTGCCCCCATAGCAAGATGCTTTCTAAGGAGGAGTCGATACTGTTACCTAAACATTTTTTACCGTAATGCACGGAATTAGGGTCCCCTAAGGAAGTCACGTGGCTATGACAATACACGTTGGGCGGAGCCGGGTGACGTAACATAGTAGACCATTAGGAACACAGGCGCTACCACCCCATTGGGTAATTTACACCAAAGCACATGGTCTCTGTTTTAAATGTAAGTGGATGTTATTTTAATAAACGCAAACTTTTTAAATACTACACCATGGAAGCTCATTTTTTTAACTGAGGTAACGGAGGATGAGAGAAGAGTACATCTTAGAGGCACATACAAGGTTTACCCATAGAAGTGTAATCCAGTGAAACAGAGGAGAACGGAAGAAGATTTACCAGCTGAGCAGCCTGGATATACACTCTGGTCGGGGAAGGTGTTTTTAGACCTGGAAACAGGTCTTTTCTGGAGGTGAGCGCAGTGGCGAAGGGTAGTGGGCGGCACCGCACACTAATGTTTTAAAGATTCACAAAAGTGACAGCAAAAGAAACAGTGGCACAAGAAGCATGTTTAGAAAGGTTATTATTTGGATGGAAGATTGATGTGTTGCATATATATTGCATATTAACTTAACAAACTGTATATATTTAATTCAATTAACTTTGGATGTTTATTTTATGTATGAAGAATTTAGGTCACTGAATTTTAATTTTATTGCACTGTTCATGCACTATGGTATAGCTTGATTTATTTGTTGGGATATGATAGGCGCAGCCAACACACATATTTTAGCACGGAATGCATTAAGGTAAAAAAAAAAAAAACGTTTAGGCTTTAGAACCACTTTAAATGTTTTTTCTATTGATTTTTATTTATTATTAATTTGTGACTTAAAAATAATACTACTAGTAGTAGTAGTAGTAGTAGTAGTTTCTACTTATTTGTTATAAATGCGTGATTTTAATACATTCTTATTAATTAATTTATATTTTTTTTGCATTCAGGTATTTTCATTTTTTTTATTTGTTTTTTTTATTTTTTACCTAAAGCAACATAATGCAGCGTTGTTACTGTTATTTTAGGTTCTATTATGTTACATTTAAGTTGCATTAGACAGCATCAGTGGAGCACAGGGTTAAGCTGTTTCTCAGAAGAGAGAGGAAAGAATATTAAAATGCAGGCATTACACAGCCGGAAACATGCTGTCTTACACAGGCATCTTAATCATCCCATGTGAGTTCCTTCAAGAGCAGGACAGGTGCATTAGTTTTACAGCGCTCAGCAATAAAACCTCTTTAGTATGCACTGAGGCATTTGGGTGTCAGACGTTTCAGCTGATTTTATATCTTAAGAAACATCTGAGATGTTGGCAAATACTCAGTCTTCATTTTTTTTAAAGGAGAATTACAATTACAATAAAAAGTGAACTCATACCGAGGAACTCATAAAGGGTATTGTAGACACCCTCTAGAATTCCGTGAGGGAGCAGCACTGAAAGTGTCACATTTATAATGTTTAATTTTAGGGCTCTTTTAGACAGGCAGTAATTCTTACTGCCCTCTCAAGAGCAGCATCTGGCAGGCGTTCAGCAGTGTTAATTTCATCAGTAAAATATTTTCCTCCACTAAAATAACACTATTTTAGTCAACTAAAATATGACTAAAATTAAAACAATTCAGATGACTAAAATACGATGAAAACTAAAAATGGCATTTTAGCCAAAAGACTAAAATACAACTAAAACTTAAATGACATTTTAGTAAAAAAGACTAAATCGAAATTTGACTTCAAAATTAAAGCTGCACTACCACATAAGATTAAGTAGGGGCTATCTACTAAGCTGCTAAAAGAAAATAAATCAAGAAAAAGGCTTCTCTCAAACTGTTTGCCTGGCATCGTAGAGAGAATTCCTTTTGTCCTAAATGTAACAGTGGCCCTGCCACTCTGATCCACATGATGTGGAGATGTCCAAAGCTTCATAGATACAGTAAAGGGGTTCTGACTACTATAAGGTCTGTTTTTCAGGTTACTTCAGCAGAAGATCCAGGGATATGTGTATTGAACATGTTGGACGAGGTTACTTTACCAGAAAATATCCCTCACAAATAAATCATACTTTATCTAAATACAAGCTAAACCTACCAACACAGAAACTGTCCAAAAAAATTTGAAAAAAAATTGTAATAGGTGGCTTGTTATCCCGTGTTTAGCTCCGATTTTATTAATTCTCAATAGATTATTGTCTTAAAGGTGGGGGAGACTGGCCGCTGTATCCTAAATTGGAGGATACTTGGGTATTCGTGATGATCAGCCAGTTATTATATTGTTTATGGCTGTATGAAATATATGTTGGATTTAGAAGGCAAGGCGCTGAATGTGTTTTTTTTTTTGTTGTTTTTTTTGTGTTTAGTCATAGGCGTGCGCACAGGGTGTGCCAGGTGTGCCTGGGCACACCCTAATCGCCTTGTGTGGTGCATATTCCCCCCTGTTTAAACCACTGATATTTCATCCCCCCAAAAAATGTTACAAAATAAAATAATTTATTTAAAAATAAAATAAAACTAATGACACTGTCCACTGCCCTACTGACACCATCAGTACATATACACATGCATATGTATTTGAGCTTTGGGGTGCACACCCTAATGCAAAAGGCTGCGCACACCTATGTGTTTAGTATATTTATATTGGTTTTATTCTTTGTTCTTATATAAGAATGATTTAAGATGTTAATTGGATAATTACATTTCTGGAAGGTTTATAATTATATTGACAATTAATTGTAACTTACAGATTGGATTGCACAATTGTTGGTAATGTAAAATAAATGTCTAAAAACAAATAAAAATTATTGCAGATAAAAAAAAGGCTTTTCTTATTTTTTTTTCTTAACCTCCCTGGCGGTAAACCCGAGTGTGGCTCGAGGTGAATTTATTACCAAAAGCATTAACCCCGAGCCACAGTCGGTATTGCATCGCAGTATTCTGGTAAAGTTACCTACCTTGTCCACAGGATCCTGCAATGTCCTCCCTCTGTGACCGCGGGCTGTGTACTCCGCTCGATGTTCCCTGCAAACGTTGTGACGCATGGGGACAGAGCCCGGCGCCAAATTCAAAAAGTGCAAAAAACAAAACACATACAGTACACTGTAATCTTACAGATTACATTACTGTATCAAATCATTTCACCTCCCTTTTGTCCCTAATGCTTTGTCCAGTGTCCTGCATGTAGTTTTATATTATATATACTGTTCTTTATACCTGGAAACTGGAGATTGCCCATGACAACCAAAAAGTGTCCTTTTCTGTCAAAAGCAGTTTTAGACCGTCTAGAAAACAGCGATAATAAATTAGAATCACTTGCAGAATTGAGCGATAGTGATTCGTGGGGAATTGCGTCATCAAACAAAGTGACGACAGCGACAATTCTGCGACTGAGCAAATTTCTGTGTTTTTGATTTGATTACATTATTGAATACATTTTATTATTTTTATATTATTATTTGTTATAATTATTTATAGTTATTTATTATATTATTATAATTTATACATTTCGTGTTTCAAACTTTATCATACCTGGGATGTCTACTATACTTCTGTTTGGACAGATTTAAGTGAGTTATTCTGAAGAATTACAGGCCTATAATATAAAACGCCAAATTTCCATGCGAATGTACCGCTTTGAGACGCAAAAATCTGACATAATCATACCGCCAGGGAGGTTAATATTTAATGTTGGTAATATGTGCAATGGCATTACAGCCAATAGAGACTACAGGGGTTTTTTTTTGTTTTTTTGTTTTTTTATATTTTAAAGTTGCACTTCTGTTTGTCAAAAAAGCAATATTTTCGTTTGTTTATGAAACTTGGGTTTATTTTATCACAACGGCTAAATCTGTGTCTGTAGTGCATGTTCAAACCTTAATACCATAAATAATAACATGTTATTAGATTTTTACTCCAGGAGTATTAATGAGTTTGTCAATTCTAGAGAAATCCTTAAATAATGCGTTACAATGTAACTAAATCCATTCAACTCCAACTAAAACGAAAACAATTCAGATGACTAAAATGCGACCAAAACTAAAATTACATTTTAGTCAAAAGACTATGACTAAAACTAAATTAAAATTTGACGTCAAAATGAACCCTTGCGTTCTTGAGGTGCTATTCCTTCCTACCACCTGCTTTTGTTTTCTTTTTTTTTTTAAACAGCTGAACAGCAATTGTACAGGACCACTCTGCAACTGCGAGTCAAGCGTTTAGCTTGCTGTTGCCGCGCGGCCCCATTGATCTCAATGGGCGAGTTGGAAAGTTGATCTAATGCCCCGTACACATGATCGGACATACTTATTAAAATAAGTGGGTTATACAGTATACAGTATCTATCTCATAAAAGAAAGGACTGTGTGTGAGTGAATGCATTCATCTGAGTTGAGGCTAGCCCAAGACTGAGAGTTATCCATGATGATTTTTTGTTGCTCTGTTATTTCTTTTACATTTTTATGAGTCCTTCCTTAGCTCTTCCTTTTTGTTTAGGTAGGTTCTAATCTGGGGGAAATTAGATCATGTATGTATTTTGATTATTATTTAGAGTACACACAAGCTGGGATTCAAAAATAGAAGTGCTACTTAACCTCTTGCAAACCGCCCCATGCAGATATATTGCGATGTGGCAGGTGCTCTGTGGCGGATCACGTACATGTATGTGATCTGGCATTTGTAGGTAGGGGGCACGCACACCTTCCGCCCCATCCGTGCTGTGATTCGCTACAGCACAAGTCATAGGCAGGTCCCAGCCAATGATAAATAGCTGTGACCTGCTGATTGGCTTAGAAAATAACAGTACAGAGCCTTGTGCTTACTAACAACACAAGGTTCTGTATATGGAGCAGAGATGTGGTTGTTTTTGAAAAATCTGCCACATCAATTAGTAAAAGCAGCACATATTGCACACATTACACTTCTTAGGCACACAGTTAACCCTTTCATTGCCCCTAGATGCTATCTCCTTCCCAGCCAGTGTCATTAATACAGTCACAATGTATAGTATTAGCACTAAACACTGTGTTAGTCACTGGTGATGTCATATATACAATTTCCAGTATATATACACCATAGTTTTAGGCTGCATTCACATCTGAGTGTTTTCAGCTCGTAAAATGCTCATCTCAAAAGTTCAAAAACGCCCAACAAGCAAAATCCCATTCATTTCAATGGCACCTGTTCACAAATAAGCGATTTTTCACCTGAAGCAAAACGCCTGAAGCTCAAAAAAGTTAGCTTTTTTGGCAGATTACAAGCGTTTTTGGCCCCATAGACTTCAATAGAAATGCCTGACTTGAGCAGAAAAACACTCGTAAGACGCTCGTAAAACGCCCGAAAAAATGCCCAAATAGCATCTCTCCACCCCTAATTTCTTCTCCTACTCCTCCCCCTAGTGCTAAACAAAAACGCCTAAAGCTGTAAAAATGCTTGTAATACACTTCAAAAATGCTTTGAAAAAGCTTGTAAAAAAGCTTAAAAAAAAAAAACAAAACTTAAAAAACACCTAAAAAACACCTACAAAAAATATGCTTAGGTGGGAATGCAGCCTTATAGAAGAAAGTAAACAAAATATTGTTTTGTTTTTTCAAAATTTTGGGTCTATTTTTATTTATATAATAAAAAAAAAAAATTAAAAAACAGTGGTGAATACCACCAAAAGAAAGCTCTATTTGTGTGAAAAAAATGATGGAAATTTTGTTTGGGTACAGCGTTGCATGATCGCGCACTTACCAGTTAAAGTAGCACAGTGCCAAATAGCAAAAAAATGGCCTGGTCGTGAAAGTGGAGCTACAGGCTCCTTTAGAAAAAAATGTAAAAATTCAGCAGCTACAAATACTGTACCTGCTGACTTTTAATATTAACATTATATGAATCCAGCAGTGTCTTCACCCCAGCTAATTTTTAAATAGGCTGTAAGGTGCTACCGCTGCCATCTCCACTAAGGGAAGCCAGCAGTGAAGCCTTGCAGCTTCACAGCCGGTTCCCTACTGCGCATGCGTAAACCGCACTGTGATTTGGGAATGGCCCGGCGTCGAGGGAAGGAGGAGGCGAACTTCCGAGGCGATCTCTCTGGGGCAAGATCAGCCAGAAGTAAGCGCGGGTACCTGTCAAAACCCGCAAGGTGCCAACAAATGCGGGGAGGGGGGGGTAAAACCTTTCAAAGCTGAAGTGGTTAATTTATATTGAGCTGAAATGAACACTAACCCAAATTACTTAATAAATTGCTTTTAAACAGTGGTGTGGGTAGAGAACTAAGGACATCAATGCAAATTTTTGAGTGCTTCCCCCAACAGCCTTTCTGTAAACCCACAATAACACAAATCATGCATAGAGAATGTGTGCCAGTTTGACATACTGGACTTACTGCAGCTACGTTCTTTGTCATATAACACACAACCAAACACAGGAAATCCTTGGGTTACAAACAAGATAGGGTCTGTAGCAGTGGCGGCTGGTGCTTAAAATTTTTTGGGGGGCGCAAACAAACTGAAGAATTCTGAAAAACACTGAAAAAAAACATCAATTGCAGCCTCACTGTGCCATCAATTGCAGCCACTGTGCCCATCATATGCAGCCTCTGTGCCCATCATATGCAGCCTCTGTGCCCATCATATACAGCCTCTGTGCCCATCATATACAGCCTCTGTGCCCATCATATACAGCCTCTGTGCCCATCATATGCAGTTTCTGTGCCCATCATATGCAGCTTCTGTGCCCATCATATGCAGCTTCTGTGCCCATAATATGCAGCCACTGTGACCACACACGCCCCGCGCTCGCATACCATCAAACCGGCACTTACCCCATCCGGGTGACGGCAGCGAGCTGTGGGATGGGCAGGCGACGGCTCCTGCATCCTCCTGCATTCCCGTGCGACTCCTCCTTCATTCCGCGGGGCGCGGGGAACACACACCGACAGTAATACCCCCCTCGCAGGAGGAGGTCCGGCACTTACCAGGCTGTTGGGTCCTCCCCTCCTGTGTCTCAGTGTGGGCAGCAGTGGCGGCAGAGGAGTCTGATCCTCTAGCTTCCTCCTCTGTGTGTCTCTTCCGCCAAAGCTCTGGGCATCCAATAGGATGCCCGGCGCTTTGGCCAATTGGGAAACAGGTCTCACTGACCTGCCTCCGGATTGGCGGGAAGGCACTGTGGTGTAAAAATAGCGAAAATTTATTTGCTATGGTCACACAACAGGGTGGAATCAGGACGCACTCTCTGTACCCAGAGCCCACTCTTTTTTGAAGCCTATTAGAACCTCAGGCTTTAATCAGGTGCTTAAAAAAAAAAACCCTTCCCACGCTGCCATAGGAGTCCGGCGTCCTGAAAGAAGCCGGGCTCATCGATGGCGGGGGGGGGGGCGGCGCCCTTGCGCCTACAATGCACGGGCCGCCCCTGGTCTGTAGGTTTGTTCTTAAGTTAAATTTGTATGTAAGTTGGAACAGGTACATTTTTTAAGTGTAGCTCCATCCAAAAAAATAATTTTTATGTTTTTTGGATAGCATTGTAAAGGATTAACACCCCTGTAACATTTGTTTTGCCGTCTGTGCCCCTGTCAGACGATTTCATCTCACTTTCTGTCCCTGTAACAATTGGATTTTGAAAATTTTGGGTTGTTGTGGAAACAAGGATTGGTGAGAAAGCTTCACTTTTCCCCAGACTATCTTACAGGAGTGAATTTCCCTTCCTAGGGGTAGATTTCCTCTCACTTCTTGTTGTCTCCCTCCGTTTATAAGTAAGAGTCATATGCAAGGTGAATGTTTGTAACTCAGGGACTGCCTGCACAGGGGATGCGGGAGCCTTGTAGCTTCCAGAATATCCTCCAGGCATGTTCTGCATTAGGCCCCTTTCACATGGGCTTTGCAATCAGGTCCGCCTGTCAGTTTTTTTAGGCAGACCTAATCGAACCCTTCTTTCATCCTTATGGAGTGGCGGATGTCGGCTGACACCCGCTGCTATTCGATCCGATCCTGTTCACCAAATCAAGACGGATGGAGGTCCTATTTTCCATCCGTCTGGCAGATCGGATGAAAATGGCTAGGCGGTCCATTTTCATCCAATCTCCCCATAGAGGAGAGAGGGACTCTGACAGGTCCATCCCAGCACAGTGAGTGGAAATGGACCTGCTCAGCGGGGATCAGCGAAGCAGAAAGTTTTAGTCGCATCTTCCTGTTCAAACACTGTAACTTAAAGGGTAACTCCACTTTCATGGGAAAAAAAGAGCAAATAAAAAAAAATATACAGGATATACAATTGCGACACGTCACATAATTGAATGTTATTAAAAATGACCTTTCCTTTTCAATCTGTAGCTCTGTAATTTTTGGTAAAATGCAATGCAATATGTCTACCTGGAGGTGTTCTGTGCACAGAATGTGTACAGAACGCCCCCAAAAACATAATTTCCTGCTTGTGTGATTGGCTCACTGATTTTCCCAGAAGTCTGCCCTAAGATACAAGTCAGATTTTTGGCATTCCCTGCAAAAAAAAATTAATTTTTGGAAAGATACTCCCAATAGCAAATCACATTGAAAGAGATGCAGAACCTGTAACTTTGCTTATTAGAGGCCTGCAGGTGCAGCAGCTGGTTGATAATTATGAAACCCCTCCCATTAGACTCACTGAGCACAGGGGCACAGGGAAACACACAGGGATTTCTTCAGAATAACAGTAGGTAGGAATCTGCAACAAAGTTTGTTAAAATCCTTGTAATGTACCTAGATCACCCAGAGGGGAATGTTTTTTTCTCAACAAAAGTGGAGTTACCCTTTAACTACTTCAATACAGGGCACTTACACTCCCCTCCTGCCCAAGCCATTTTTCAGCTTTCAGCGCTGTTACACTTTGAATGACAATTGCGTGGTTATGCTACACTGTAACCATGTGAAATTATTTTCTTCACACAAACAGAGCTTTCTTTTGGTGGCATTTAATCACTGGGTATGTATTTGCTCCTTAAAAAAAAAATAGAGTTTTTCTTAGTTTCTGTCAGTAGATTTTGTAAATAAGTAATTTTCTCCTTCACTGATGGGCGCTGATGAGGCGGCACTTATGGGCACTGATTAAGTGGCACTGATGAGGAGGCACCAATATGCTGCACTTATGGGCACTGATATGTGGCACTGATGAGCACAGATAGGCGGCACTAGTGGGCACAGATAGGCGGCACTGATGGGCGACACTGATGGGCATTAATGGGCAGCAGTGATAGATATTGATCTGGCACTGGTGGGCACTCACTTCTGGCACTGTGGGCTTTTTATTGTAACCTGATTACATGCCTAGATGTCCTCTGTGAGATGCCGCTGATCGGCTCTCCTCGCCTCACAATCTGTCAGTGTGAGGCGAGGAGAGCCGATTACTGGCATGTCTGTGTTTACATGTGACCGGCTGTGATTGGACACAGCCGATCACATGGTTAAAGAGCCGCGCCCGCGGCTCTTTACAGAGATCGGGGTCGCGCCATGTCCTAGGAACAATCGCGCGGGGGTGGGCGCGGGAGTGGCCATTCTGGGCCCCGTCATATGATGTCCACCCAGAACGAGAGCCGCACTGCCCCGCCGTCATTTGACTGTGGGGAGGGCGGAAAGTGGTTAAGCAATTATTTAATGCATTTCGTAAATTATTGTTCCATACACCAAATATATGGCACACTGGGGTCAATTCACTAACGTTTGCTGCATGTGATCACATGGTCATGTGACTAATTTTCATAAATCATGTGGTAAATAAAGTCCAATTCACAAAAAAAGAAAAAAAAAAAAAACATTATGTGGTATTTACCGCAAAATGAAAAATGTGCCAGTAAATATCATCAAATAAGCTCTTAAGTCCAATTCACAAAGAGAACAGAAAGTAAAAAAAATGCAATATTTATCACCAGGGTTTTGCTGTGGTATCACATGCTGTATATGTCAGAAACAGCCTGGGGTCCCCCACCCAATGCATACCAGGCCCTTTGGGGAGGGGGGGGCTTAGCAACCAGCTCAATGCAGTAAATTACCGCATGAAAAAATGCTCAATTGAACAAATACCGCATTCGTTATTTGACGCAAAATTCTCAGTGAATTGGACTTTCAAAACTGATTTACCACAAGCGCTATTTTACCGCATTTTATTGGCAGTTATTTAACTCTTTGTGAATTGACCCCCTTAAATTTTTCACTCTTTGTTACATTGCAGCCATTTGCTAAAAACATTTAGCCCGGGTTCACACCTATGCCGATTAGATGTGCGTTTCTGCACATTTAATTCGCATAGCAGGAGAATGTGACTGGGCCCCTATGGAGCCGGTTCACATATCTTCGGGGCGGCTGCAGAGCGCACTGCACAAAAACGCTGTGCGCCTTTTGCTCCGTTTCAGGGCCGAATTCAGGCATAGAATCGGCCCCGATTCGTCCCTGAAACGGGGAACAGGGACGCACATCGCTCCTGTGCGATCTGCAGCCCGATATAGTGTGAACCCGGGCTTAAGTTCATTTTTTTCCTCATTAATGTACACACAGCACCCCATATTGACAGAAAAACACAGAATTGTTGACATTTTTGCAGATTTATTAAAAAAGAAAAACTGAAATATCACATGGTCCTAAGTATTCAGACCCTTTGCTCAGTATTTAGTAGAAGCACCCTTTTGATCTAATACAGCCATGAGTCTTTTTGGGAAAGATGGAGCAAGTTTTTCACACCTGGATTTTGGGATCCTCTGCCATTCCTCCTTGCAGAACCCCTCCAGTTCTGTCAGGTTGGATGGTAAACATTGGTGAACAGCCATTTTTAGGTCTCTCCAGAGATGCTCAATTGGGTTTAAGTCAGGGCTCTGGTTGGGCCATTCAAGAACAGTCAGAGTTGTTGTGAAACCACTCCTTCATTATTTTAGCTGTGTGCTTAGGGTCATTGTCTTGTTGGAAGGTAAACCTTCGGCCCAGTCTGAGGTCCTGAGCACTCTGGAGAAGGTTTTCGTCCAGGATATCCCTGTACTTGGCCGCATTCATCTTTCCCTCGATTGCAACCAGTCGTCCTGTCCCTGCAGCTGAAAAACACCCCCACAGCATGATGCTGCCACCACCATGCTTCACTGTTGGGACTGTATTGGACAGGTGATGAGCAGTGCCTGGTTTTCTCCACACATACCGCTTAGAATTAAGGCCAAAAAGTTCTATCTTGGTCTCATCAGACCAAAGAATCTGATTTTTCACCATCTTGGAGTCCTTCAGGTGTTTTTTTAGCAAACTCCATGCGGGCTTTCATGTGTCTTGCACTGAGGAGAGGCTTCCGTCGGGCCACTCTGCCATAAAGCCCCGACTGGTGGAGGGCTGCAGTGATGGTTGACTTTCTACAACTTTCTCCCATCTCCCGACTGCATCTCTGGAGCTCAGCCACAGTAATCTTTGGGTTCTTCTTTACCTCTCTCATCAAGGCTCTTCTCCCCCGATAGCTCAGTTTGGCCGGATCGCCAGCTCTAGGAAAGGTTCTGGTTGTCCAAAACGTCTTCCATTTAAGGATTATGGAGGCCACTGTGCTCTTATGAACTTTAAGTGCAGCAGAAATGTTTTTGTAACCTTGGCCAGATCTGTGCCTTGCCACAATTCTGTCTCTGAGCTCTTCAGGCAGTTCCTTTGACCTCATGATCCTCATTTGCTCTGACATGCACTGTGAGCTGTAAGGTCTTATATAGACAGGTGTGTGGCTTTCCTAATCAAGTCCAATCAGTATAATCAAACACAGCTGGACTCAAATAAAGGTGTAGAACCATCTCAAGGATGATCAGAAGAAATGGACAGCACCTGAGTTAAATATATGAGTGTCACAGCAAAGGGTCTGAATACTTAGGACCATGTGATATTTCAGTTTTTCTTTTTTAATAAATCTGCAAAAATGTCAACAATTCTGTGTTTTTCTGTCAATATGGGGTGCTGTGTGTACATTAATGAGGAAAAAAAATGAACTTAAATGATTTTAGCAAATGGCTGCAATATAACAAAGAGTGAAAAATTTAAGGGGGTCTGAATACTTTCCGCCCCCACTGTATACGGCCTCTTGGCACATTGTATTCTGGTAATGGTGTTTTAGCATATCAATTCTGTTTTTTTTACATTTACATGCAGAGCAAGCTCTCCAGCAAAAGTGACAGTTATCAGGGTTGGGGAAAATATAACACTAAAAAAACTCACTGTGCTTACAACAATCTGTTTTTTTATACTGTCCACAGTTCCAATTTAGATGTAGATTTGCAAACAGTAAGAGTATTGTTATAAAAAAACTTGCTAATTACAGTTGCATTTTATTTTTTTTTACCGTTATGGTCAATGAGCTGACTTTAGCACAACTGCAGTGTTTTCTGTTATAACATTAGAAGTTCGCCATTTGGCTCACCTTTTTGCCAGGAGCTGCTTTTTAAGCACATTGCACAGATAGAGCAGATCTTCATCTCATTAAAAACCTCCAGTGGGGAATTAAACATTAGTCATATTTATAGTTATTTTCAGAAATACAAGAAACACGGAGACATCAGCAAATAATGCAAAAATCAGACACCTGCTGTTCCCATGTGTGATGAGCAACAACATAACCACAGATGTAGACAAGCCACAGAGGAAAGGCATTCCCTGGAGGAGAGACAAAAACAGCTTTTCAGTTTTGCCTACAACTCTCTCAGACTTATATGAGAGGAAGATCTCAAATTAAAAATATCACTGAGCCTAGGTTCACACTGAATGCGGGTTTGAAATTGTGCGAGTTCAGCCGAACTCGCACAATTTCAAACCGGCATTTCAGTCTGACTTCGGGGGTGATCTGAGAGACATCTGTGCGGGTTCATGCACAGATGTCTATAGAAATCGCCCCCCTGAAGTCACCAAAAAGTAGTGCAGGAACTACCTTAGGGAATTGGTGCGGCGCCGTAAAGTCGGTGTCGCACAGATTTGGACGGTGCTGTTGCCAGCAATAGGCTCCGATTTGACATGTCAAATGGGCCCAATGTGAAAATGGGCTGAATCTTTTCTTAAGAAATTCTTAAAAACATTCAACTTTTTTTGTAACAAAGTGGCAACCCCTTTAAGGCTGGTGCGAACTGGATGAGGGTTTTCCCCACACCCAATTTGCATGTCAGGAGCCTGTGACCGGCTCTCAATGGAGCCAGTTCACACAGCTCCGGGATGGCTTCGGAGCACTGTGCGTCTTCTGGTCTGTTTCAGGTCCAAATTCAGCCAAAATTTTGGGCCTGTTTTGGCCTTGAAACGGAGAACAGGGACGCACCAGACCCCTGCTGTGAGCCGCTTCGCACAACAGTATGAACCCAGTATAAAGAGGGAGCAATCGACTACTTTCTTCATACATTTTGGTCAAAAAGTATTCTGCTGCATGTCTTTGGTAAAATAAACAACCCAAGAAGTGTATATTGATTGGTTTGTGTGACAGTTAAAGCGTCTACAAGCTATGAAATATATTCTGGATTTTTTTTTTTTTAATACTACTAATGGCGGTGATCAGTGACTTATAATGGCACAGTGATAGTGTGGCAGACAATCTGACACTAACTGACACTGGGGGGGAGTGTCAGACTGACTAACTGCAAGACTGACTAACTGCAACTGACATTACCAGTGACATTCATACAGTGAAAAAACGGCGTGGGGGTCCCCTCAAAATCCGTACCAGACCCTTATCCGAGCATGCAGCCCGGCCGGTCAGGAAAGGGGGTGGGGATGAGCGAGCGGGCCCCCCCTGCTGAACCATACCAGGCCGCATGCCCTCAACATGGGGGGGTGGGTGCTTTGGGGAAGGGGGGCGCCCTGCAGCCCCCCCCCACCCCAAATCACCTTGTCCCCATGTTGATGAGGACATGGGCCTCTTCCCGACAACCCTGGCCGTTGGTTGTCAGGGTCTGTGGGCGGGGGGCTTATGGGAATCCGGGAGCCCCCTTTAATAAGGGGGCCCCAGATCCCGGTCCCCACCCCATGTGAATGAGTATGGGGTACATCGTACCCCTACCCATTCACCTGGGGGAAAAAAGTGTTAATAAAAACAACACACTACACAGGTTTTTAAAGTAATTTATTAGGCAGCTCCGGGGGTCTTCTTCCGACTTCGGGGGTCTCTTCCGACTTCTCCGCTCTCTCCGGTCTCTTCTCCCGGTGTCCGATTCTTCTCCGCTCTTTTCTCCTGCTCTCCGGCCTCTTCTCCCGGTGTCCGGTTCTTCTCCCGCTCTCCTGGTCTTGTGCCGGGCTCCTCCGCTATCTTCTGCTCTTTTGCCGCTCTCTTGCTAGCGGTGGCCCGGTCTTCACAGTCCCATCATGCCCCAGGAGGTGACGTCATAAGGGGCGGAGTCACCGGATGACATCACCCGGTGACCACGCTCCATGCCTATAAAAGTCGTTGCACACCTCGCACACGGCATTACAGCAGGAGAGAGCGTCGTGTCAACATCGGAAGAAGAAAAGTGGGAACAAGATGACGGAGAAGACCGGGCCACTTCTAGCAAAAGAGCGGCAAAAGAGCAGAAGATAGCGGAGGAGCCCGGCAGAAAAACTGGAGAGCGGGAGAAGAACCCGACACCGGCAGAAGAGGCTGAAGAGCGGGAGAAGAGGCTGGAGAAAGCGGAGAAGAACCAGACACCAGAAGAGGCTGGAGAGAGGAAGAAGAGCTGGACAACGAGAGAAGAGGCCGGAGAGAGCGGAGAAGTTGTGAGAGACCCCCGAATTCGGAAGAAGACCCCCAGAGCTGCCTAATAAATTACTTTAAAAACCTGTCTAGTGTGTTTTTTTTTTTCGGACACTTTTTTCCCCCCAGGTGAATGGGTAGGGGTACGATGTACCCCATACTCATTCACATAGAGTGGGGGGCCGGGATCTGGGGGCCCCCTTATTAAAGGGGGGTTCCCGGATTCCAATAAGCCCTCCGCCTGCAGACCCCGACAACCAATGGCCAGGGTTGTCAGGAAGAGGCCCTTGTCCTCATTAACATGGGGACAGGTGCTTTGAGGTGGGGAGGCCGCAGGGCGTCCCCCTTCCCCAAAGCACCCACTCCCCCATGTTGAGGGCATGCAGCCTGGTACGGTTAAGGAGGGGTGGGCGCTCGCTCGTCCCCACCCCCTTTCCTGACCGGCCGGGCTGCATGCTCGGATAAGGGTCTGGTATGGATTTTGGGGGGAACCCCACGCCGTTCTTTCGGTGTAGGAGGTACCCCTTAACATCCATACCAGACCTAAGAGCCTGGTATGTACCTGGAGGGGAATTCCCTCTTGCGTGTTTTTCCTATTGCAGCGAGCACCAGATGTACATTACTCTGTCGCCAATAACCAGCGCAATCAGCGCTGGAAACACATTCTCGTGGGCAGGTACTGTATGTCACAAGAGCTGATTAGCTCTGATTTTTTTTTTTTTGGCCATGCACCTGCCTATATACCGATTATAGTTGCCACCTCATCCCTTTAAACCCGAACACCTTTGAATTACACAGGTTCTGAGGCTAATTAAATGCAGACAAGGCACCAAGTGAGTTTAATTACCACCTTAATCAGCCACAGAACCTGTGTAATTAATATGTGTTCGGGTTTAAAGGGATGAGGTGGCAACCATAATACCGATGTGTGTCCATTCAATAACATAGGCCTGCAGCTCCAGGTGCCTCCAAATGTGTAATCAAACAGCTTATTCATGCTGTTTGGCTCTTGGTGCCCCTTTGAAAGAAGCCTGTCTGAGTTTTAAAAATTTAGCAAGGGTGTACGTATAATATGGTTTTTATCCAATTTATTTGTTTGGTTTTCAGTTAAGCCCTGTTTTTATGGGGCATATGCATCCTTTCCCCACGTGAGGGCAGTGTTTCTATGCATTCAGTGCAGTCAAATTAGTCTGTTTTTGTTAGTTTGTTAATAATGCACTTTTAAGGTGGATTATCCTGTATTGGTTTTATTTCAGTAGTTTTATGCAAAGGAGCTAAATATATTATCAGACCTATGGAGAGCATCCAGAGGGAAGCATAGGTTAAAATATGAAAAACATAATAATAAAAATATGGGGAAACCAGCAAGCAAAATCACTATAATACAAAAAAAATTGAGACCCTTTCACATTTTACAATATTTTGGCAGAAACATGTTAATGTTCACTGTGTTCAAGCAGCCTATTAATTTTAAATGAGCTGGCAGCACACCTTCAAGTGGTTGTAATCCCTTACATGTACCCAGTGAAGTGATTATTCTCAGGTGATACACAGAGATTAAAAAAATTCTTCTACATAACTTAGGCCTGTTTATCTGCAGTCTTCTCTTCTCTACATCTGTTGAAACTCCAGAATTTATAAAGTGTGTCTGAGCTATCAGAGAAAGGGGGGCGGAGAGACACTTTGAAGAGGGTAGTGAGGAGAGCTCCCCCCCCCTCCTTTCATGCAGCACACAGGAACAGAGCTGAGGCTGTCAATCAGCTGGAGGTACCTCCCCTGTCACCATTTTTCTTTTGGTGTCAGGAAAACTTGTCAGAAATGACTCATGCTGATAGCAGAGGAACAAAGCAGCAGACAGAAATGGCACTAAGAGGTTGATTTACTAAAGGCAAATAGACTGTGCACTTTGCAATGTGAAGTTGCACTCTGCAAGTGCAGTTGCTCCAGAGCTTAGTAAATGAGTACGTGATTGGATGATGAAAGTCAGCAGAGCTTCCACTCATTTACTAAGCTCTGGAGCAACTGCACTTTGCAAAGGGTGCAGTCTATTTGCCTTTAGTAAATCAAGCCCTTAGTGCTCTCTTTTTACACAAATACACACTATAGAGGGATATGCATTGTTCATATTTCAAGTCTGCGGTTTACAACCACTTTAAAGTGATTGTAAAGGTTCATTCTTTTTTTGTAAAATAACAAACATGTTATACTGAAATACTCTGTGCAAGGGTTTTGCACAGAGCAGCCCCAATCCTCCTTTTCTGGGGTCCCCCGGCAGCGCTCTTCCTCTTCATCAGGTGCCCCCACGGAGAGCCACTTTCAATGGGCGCACTCCCGAGTCCTGCTGCTGCGTCAAATGACACAAACAGCAGGTTTTGGCCCCACCTTTGGCCCCCGTGTCACTGGAGTTGATTGACAGCGGCTCCCGCTGCTATCAATCTAACCAATGAGGACCCGAGACAGCAGCTGGGGCTGCTGGGCTTGTGCTTGGAGTTGGCACGATCAGGTTCAGGTAAGAAAGGGGGGGGCTCTGGGGGGCAGCTGCAGTGCAGAAAATTTTCACCTAATGTATAGAATGCATTAAGGTTAGGAACCTTGAGGGTTTACAACTCCTTTAAGGCTCAAGAAATCCTACCTGACTGGTTTTTTTAAAGCAGCACAAAGAATAGTACATGTGCTGTGTGGACCTGCTGTGCACATGCATTGTATACTACTGTAATAGTGCTTTTGACTGCCATTTAGGTTGAATGGCATGGCAATACACTGCAGTTGCAAGTTATAGTGCTTTGCAGTGATTCGGTCTGTGAGAATTAGGGGTGCAAAGGATCGTCATCGATCCGTGATCCGATCCGCGGAGGTTGATCCGATCCGCGGAGGTTGATCCGTACGGGACACCTCTGTGGCCTCGGCCATAGGAAAGGCCGCGGCTTTGGCTATGCTCCGGAGCGGCGGCTATCTTGGTACACCCGGCGGCCGTTTAGCACGTTGAATGACGGAGCGATCACTTGTAACAAACCGGCGTCATGTCATGACGCCGGTTCCTCTCTCTCCCCTCTGTGTACTGATCTGTACAGTGGAGGGGAGAGATCGGATGGCAGCAGTGTCAATACTCTGCAATGCCCTGCCAATACCCTGCCAATAGGGAGATTGTGGATATTACTGTGGGGGAGATTTTTTTTTTTTTTGTTGATCCGAAAATGATCCGAACCGTGACTCCTGATCCGAGGAACGATCCGAACCGTGAGTTTTTTGATCCGTTGCACCCCTAGTGAGAATCATTACAATAGTAATTAAAAATGTAAATAAATGCCCTACAAGACTTCCTTTATTCCCTTTCTGCTGGTGGGAGCCGGCCCTTTTAGAGGATCTTAATTCTGTGGCTTTTAGTTCATGTGGCTATCACAGTGATCATGTGTTCAGGCACATCTTCTGCCAACTCTCGATCGTTCTCCGTGACAGAGCTGTTGGTGACAGCGTTGGCACAGTACTAGGGGTGCACATTTGAGCGTGCTTTAGCAGAAAACAGGGGTGCCGACTATGCGCTTATTCAGTATGTGGCAGCACACCTACAAAGCCCACTCCCATGCTCTCTTAAAGGACTATTGATTCCAGAAAGGGGTTAAAATGAATGCTCAGTTCAAATAAGTAATGCTTGTAACTATTGTTTAGCATCACATGCCAATTTTTTCTCTACTGGTATTTACAGAATGAACTGTTAATTATTGTGCAAGAATTACATTGTTAAAATTGTTTTCATTCTGCAATACTCAAACAGTAATTTTCCATCTAGATACATTGTAGATCTGTTGTGCTGTATTGATTGTCTTTATGTAGCCTATAATATTATCAGCTATCTGTTGACTAATAAAAATGTGCAAGTTTATAATAAAAATATTCATTTGTTTGACTTATTTGTATGGCCTTGACCCTTTTTCCCAGGAAGGTTTACAGAAATTATCCGATTGCTCTCTGCGTCCAAAGGGAGTTTCATAGGAAGTAATTTAAAGGAACTGAGAGATATATGGTGGATGCTATTTCTACCCACTTTCTACAATGATAGATGCCTGGCTGCCTTTGGCAAAGTGCTGTCTGAGCCACCGCCATGCAGCAAGAAAGTGGGCTATTGGATGACCACTCCTAATTGTCATACTTTTCCACTTCAGAAATGACTTAAGTCAATTGATTAGCATGTCATGGGGTCTACCATTTTCAAATGGAAAGATCAAAAATGATTTCCTATACTTTTCTCCCATGGCTGGTTGCTTTCAAAATGCTGATATGATTGGGGGGGGGGGACCATGCAAACATGAGAAAAACTTGCAAACTCTATGTAGACTCTATGTAGACAATGTGAGCTGGCACCTTAAGGTAAAAATGCTGACTGCCTTGCCATTAGAGTCGTGACATAATATGTACTGCTATGTAAACCATGTAATGACAACCACCCCCCCACCCCCCTTTCCCCAAGCTACTTACAGCCACATGACTCTGCATGTTCTTCTATGCCATTGGAAATGGGGTTGCTAAAATCCTGTGACTATATCAGCACATTGCTTCAACGTCTTACACTGCAGAGTGGTTTTGTATCATTGTCTCCTCTGGAGGTATTTCTAAGTATTTCCCTGATACAAAGGAAGATGAACAGGGAGATGGTGTCATCTGGTGGTTGAACAGCCAGAGGACACTGTATGCTTCAACATTTCCTGTTAGTTGAATGGCAGTTAATTTAGATATTAGCAAATGTGTGTCCAGAATGGGCAGGATTGGGTATAATACATAAAATGTGGAGATGTTTAAGTGGACAGCATGTGCAGAAGAGGAGTGCAGAGGGTATGACAGGGGGCAGTATATGAAGAAGAAAACTATGGAGGGTATGATGTTGGGCAGTATGTAGAAAGAGGATGAGTAGGGATGGTATGACAGCAGGCAATATGTGAAGGAGAGGAATAGGGAGGGTATGACAGCAGGCAATATGTGAAGGAGGGGAATAGGGAGGGTATGACAGCAGGCAATATGTGAATGAGAGGAATAGGGAGGGTATGAAAGCAGGCAATATGTGAAGGAGAGGAATAGGGAGGGTATGACAGCAGGCAATATGTGATGGAGAGGAATAGGTAGATATGACAGCAGGAAGCATGTGGAGCAGAGGACCAGGGAGGGTATGACAGTGCACAGTATGTGAAGGGGATAGGTAGGGAGGGTATGACCACAGGCAGTATGTGGAGAAGAGGAATAGGAAGGGGTTTGACAATGGGCAGTATGTGGGGGAGAGAAGAAAGTAGGGTATGACAACGGGCAGTATGTGGAGGAGAGAAGTAGGGAGGGTATGAGAAAAGGCGGTATTTGGAGGAGAGGAGTAGGGAGAGTATGACAATGGGCAGCACGTGGAGAAGAGTAGGGAGGATATGACAACAGGCAGTATGTGGAGGAGAAAAGTAGGGAGGGTATGACAACAGGCAGTAAACAGAGGAGAGAGGTAGGGAGGGTATGACAACAGGCAGTAAACAGAGGAGAGAAGTAGGGAGGGTATGACAACAGGCAGTATGCAGAGGAGAGAAGTAGGGAGGGTATGACAACAGGCAGCATGTGAAGGAGAAGAGTAGTGAAGGCAGGCAGAATGCAGAGGAGAAAAGTAGGGAGAGTGTGACAACAGGCAGTACTGTATGTGGAGGAGAAAAGTAGGTAGGGGATGATAGTGGGCAGTAGGTGAAGATGAAAAGTAGGGATGGTATGACAACAGGCAGTATGTACAATAGAGGAGTAGGAAGAGTATGACACTGGGCAGTATGTGGAAAAAAGTAGCAAGGGTATGACAAAAAGCAGTATGTGGAGGAGAGGAGTAGGGAGGATATGACAAAAAGCAGCATGTGGAGATGAGGGGTAGAGAGGGTATGACAACAGGCAGCATGTGGAGGAGAAGAGTGGGGAGGATATGACAACAAGCAGTATGTGTAGGAGAGAAGTAAGGAGGGTATGACAACAGGAAGTATGTGGAGGAGAGGAGTAGAGAGGGTATGACAACAGGCAGCAGGGGCGTTGCTAGGTGGCAAAAAGACCAGGGGCTTCAGCCCGAAGTCCAAGGCCAGACCCGGGGGGGGGGGGCGCGTGTGTACACGTGATGCAGGCCTTTTTTTTTTGGCTGGGCCGTGACCTACCTGACCTACGTACACTGTAGGTAGTGAACACTGACCTACCTACACTGACATTTACATTCACTGACCTACCTACACTGACCGTAGTGACCTACCTACACTGACCTACCTACACTGACATTTACCTACACTGACCTACCTACAGTGACATTTACCTACACTGACCTACCTACACTGACATTTACATTCACTGACCTACCTACACTGACCGTAGTGACCTACCTACACTGACCTTTACATTCACTGACATTTACCTACACTGACATTTACCTACACTGACCGTAGTGACCTACCTACACTGACATTTACCTACACTGACCGTAGTGACCTACCTACACTGACATTTACCTACACTGACCGTAGTGACCTACCTACACTGACATTTACCTACACTGACCGTAGTGACCTACCTACACTGACCTACCTACACTGACATTTACATACACTGACATTTACCTACACTGACCTACCTACACTGACATTTACCTACACTGACCTGCCTGACCCACATACACTGTCTGACCTACCTCAGCTCAGCCGTGGTGTGCGGTGTCACAGCAGCCAGACAGTCAGAGGAGGAGGAGGAGCCGAGGAGGAGAGGAGAGCGGGCCGCCCGTGCGCTGAGCGGGGATCTTACAGTGGCGCGGCAGCCGCATTGTAATTCCCGCCTTCTGGAGCCTGCAGCGCCTATGATGGACGTCACATGTCCCGCGGTCCCAGCATTGGACCAGGGGGATGTCCATCATAGGAGCTGCAGGCTCCAGAAGGCGGGACCTGCTAGGGCACTCGGCCAAACTCGGCCAAATTCGGCGGTGCTCGGGATCAGATCGGTCCTGGCGCTCGCCGCTCGGGGCCTGTAATGAAGAGCTGCATGCCTGAGGCTCGGGGCTTTTCGGGGGCACATTCGGGGCTTCAGTCACGTCTAGCTACCCCCTCCCGACGCCCCTGACAGGCAGCATGTGGAGGAGAAGAGTGGGGAGGATATTACAAAAGGCAGTATGTAGAGGAGAGAAGTAAGGAAGGTATGACAACAGGAAGTATGTGGAGGAGAGGAGTAGAGAGGGTATGACATCAGGCAGCATGTGGAGGAGAAGAGTGGGGAGGATATGATAACAGGGAGTATGTGGAGGAGAAGAGTGGAGAGGATATGACAACAAGCAGTATGTGTAGGAGAGAAGTAAGGAGGGTATGACAACAAGAAGTATGTGGAGGAGAGGAGTAGAGAGGGTATGACAACAGGCAGCATGTGGAGGAGAAGAGTGGGGAGGATAATACAAAAGGCAGTATGTAGAGGAGAGAAGTAGGAAGGTATGACAACAGGAAGTATGTGGAGGAGAGGAGTAGAGAGGGTATGACGACAGGCAGCATGTGGAGGAGAAGAGTGGGGAGGATATGACAACAGGCAATATGTGGAGGAGATGAGTAGAGAGGCAATGACAACAGGCAGTATGTGGAGGAGAGCAGTAAGGAGGGTATGACAACAGGCAGTATGTGGAGGATAGGAGTAGAGAGGGTATGACAACAGGCAGCAGTGGTGTATTCTGGTTTTGTGCTGCCCTAGGCAAGACTATATTCCGGCGCCCCCATCTAAATTTACCCCACCCCTTCCTGTTTAAGATCCGCCCCTTCATCTGGGAACTCCACCCCTTCCTCTTTAGGCCCCACCTCTTCCTATTAGCGCTCCACCTGAAGAGTTGGTCAGAGACTGCAGACATGATACAGGAGATGGTCAGAGACTGCAGACATGATACAAGAGATGGTAAGAGACTGCAGACAAGATACAGGAGAGGGTCAGAGACTGCAGACAACATACAGGAGAGGGTCAGAGACTGCAGACAACATACAGGAGAGGATCAGAGACTGCGGGCATGATAAAGGAGAGGGTCAGAGACTGCAGACAGGATACAGGAGATGGTCAGAGACTGCAGACATGATACAAGAGATGGTCAGAGACTGCAGAATTGGGTATGGCTGTTTACCATGTGATCGGCCATGATGAAGTCACGGCCGATCACAGGTGGTACCGCCCCACTTTGGACGGTGCATGCGCTCGATCTTGAACGCGCTGTGCGTGCACGTCGGTTGTGGCGTGTTCCCGGGAACACTGCTCGTCACCGATGCTGGTGAACAGCCATTGGCCAGCGGCTGTTTACCATGTGATCCGCTGTGATTCTTTCACAGCCAATCACTAAATGTCAACAAACCATGGTAATGAGATGTTACCAGGTTCTCCTCCTCACACCTCGATCGTGTGTGAGAAGGAGATTGCGGTAACAATCTTACAGTGCCCACCAATCACACACTGATTGCCCTCCCCAATAAAGAGTACCCGTCACCACCCATGAAAGAACCTGTCACAGTTCATCTAAGTACCTGTCAGTCCATATGAGTACCTCTCACAGTTCATCTGAGTACCCAAGTACCTGTCACAGTCCATCAGAGTACCCGAGTACCTGTCACAGTCCGTATGAGTAGCCGAGTACCTGTCACAGTCCATATGAGTACCGAGTACCTGAATACCTGTCATCGCCCTTCAGAGTACCCGAATAACAGTCTCCAGCCCATCAGAGTACCTGAGTACCTATCTGTAGCCCATCAAAGTACCCGAGTACCTGTCAATGGCCCATCAGAGTACCCGAGTACCTGTCACCAGCCCACCAGACTAACCGAGTACCTGTCACCAGCCCATCAGAGTAACTGAGTACCTGTCTGCAGCTCATCAAGTCAACCGAGTACCTGTCTCCAGCCCATCAGAGTACCCGAGTACCTATTTGCAGCCCATGCCTCATAGAATATACGTTGGGGTGTTTGCTTTCCAAAATTGGGTCATTTTGTGGGTAATTCCACTGTCCTGCTGCTCAAGGACTTTCAAAAGTGTGATAGGTAGGAATGAAATGAGATGTGTAATTTATGCTCCTGAAGGTACTACTTCAATGTTGGGCCTCTGTATGTGGCCAGGTTGTGTAAAAGTCTCACACATGTGGTATCGCCATACTCGGGAAGAATAGTAGAATGTATTTTGGGGTGTAATTTTTGCTATATACATGCTATGTGTTAGAAATGTCTTATAAATTGACAACTTTGTGTAAAAAAAAAATGCGTTTTCATTTTTTTTCCACATTTTCCAAAAACTTCTGGAAAAAAATGAAATCTTCAAAAGACTCATTATGCCTCATAGATTATACGTTGGGGTGTTTGCTTTCCAAAATGGGGTCATTTTGTGGGCAATTCCATTGTCCTGGTGCTCCAGGGCCTTCAAAACTGTAATAGGTGGTTGAGAAATGAGATGTGTCATTTATGCTCGTAGAACGCCTAAAGGTGCTACTTCAATGTTGGGCCTTTGTATGTGGCCAGGCTGTTTAAAAGTCTTACATATGTGGTATCGCCATACTCAGGAAGAGTAGCAGAATGTATTTTGGGGTGTAATTTGTTGTATACATATGCTGTGTGTGAGAAATAACCTGATAATTTGACAATTTTGTAAAAAAAAATCTTCATTTTGCAAAGAATTGTGGGAAAAAAAATTACAACTTAAAAAATCAAACCATGCTACTTACTTAATACCTTGGAATGTCTACTTTCTGAAAAGGGGTCATTTGGAGGGGGGGGGGGGTATTTGTACTTTCCTGACTTGTTAGTGTCTCAAGAAATGAGATTCACCTGATGTACTGAAGGCCTGCTCAGATGTGAGCAATTTTCAGTGATTGGCACCATAGTTTGTAGACTCTATAACTTTCACAAAGACCAAATAATATACACTAATTTGGGTTATTTTACCAAAGGTACTGTAGGTAGCAGTATACATTTTGGCCAAAATTTATGAAGAAAAATTACTAATTAGCAAAATTTTATGACAGAAACAAAGAAAGGCATTTTTTTCACAAAATTTATGGACTTTTTTTATTTATAGCACAAAAAAAACCCCAAAAAAATTAGTGAATTAATACCACCAAAAGAAAGCTCTATTTGTGTGAAAAAAAGGACGCAAGTTTCATATGGGTACAGTGTTGCATGACTGAGTAATTGTCATTCAAACTGTGAGAGCGCTAAAAGGCTGAAAATTGGTCTGGGCAGGAAGGGGGTGTAAATGCACTGTATTGAGGTAGTTAATGTGGTCAGTTTGAAATAGGAAAGCAGGGAGACTGGCAGGAAAACCAGGTATTTCATACAAAGGAAGCAATACTAAGAGAAAATGATACTTAGTACATAGTAGTACATAGTAGAACAGGCACATATTAGGAATATGAAATGTTGGGGTAACATTCTTTAACTGGAAAAGTCTGTTTTTTTTCTAAAGTCTCTTTTACCTTTTCTCTCATTTTCTACTGTATATCACAGTCATACCATCTCTGACTTGTCAGAGATATTTAAATCTGACATTAAGTACCATTATGCGTTCCTGAAGTAACTGTCAAGCATGTCAGTATCTGTCAATAGTGCACTTATTCATTGACTGCTAAAGTGAAATTCTGTTTTTTTTGCGGAGGAAAAAAAAATCCCTTTTTGTATAACAATACTGAAATTAATTATGTGCTGTATTAACTGATTAAGGACCAGCCGCCGCAGTTGTACTACGGCAATGTGGCTGCTTCCCGCGAATCGCAGTCATCGTACGTCGGCTTGTTGACAGCGATTTGTGTGCGCGCCCACTGGCCAGCAGCGGAGCCAATCAGTGGGTGGGGCGGACTCGATGTCCACCGGCCACCTGCGATCATTCCCCGGAGTGACAGAGTGGGGATCTGCCTGTGTAAACAAGGCAAATCTCTGTTCTGACAGGGGAGATCATACAGATCCTGTCTTTCTACTATGCAGGAAGATGGATCTGTGTGTTTCCCCAGTCCCCCATACAGTTAGTAAATACATGTGGGAACTCATTTAACCCCTTGATGGCCCCTGATGTTAACCCCTTTCCTGCCAGTGTCATTAGTACAATAACAGTGTATATTTTTAATCTGTCTGCTGCAATGTTGCATTCCCGCTGATCTCTGTCATTACTAGTCAAATAAATAAATAAAAATGCCATAAATCTATCCCCTATTTTTTAGACACAATAACTTTAGAAGAAATTTGTTTCTTTACAATTTTTTTTTTTTTTGGGGGGGGGGGGGATATTTACTATAGCAAAAAGTAAAAAATATTGTTTTTTTTTTCAAAATTGACGCTATTTTTTGTTTATAGCGCAAAAAATAAAAACCGCAGAGGTGATCAAATACCACTAAAAGAAAGCTCTATTTGTGTGAAAAAAGGACATCAATTTTGTTTTTTGTTTGGGTACAGCGTCGTACGACCGCACAATTGTCAGTTAAAACGACGCAGTGCCGTATCGCAAAAAATGGCCTGGTCATTAAGGGGAAAAATATTCCTGTCCTTAAGTGGTTAAATCATGGTAAAACGAGCATTGCGTTAACACAAGAAAGTTACTTCGTATGCCCCCCCCATGCACAGTACAGTAGGTGTATTTGAAATAATTGATTTCTCTGTGCTTTTACCTGCATTTTTAAACGTGTGTGATATTAGCTGTGTATTGAAATCCTGCGCTGGAAGCTTCTTGGATGCAGCAAACAGCTTTACTTTTATGGAGAATGGCAGAACTAACTTACAGCATGTCTTTATCATCATGGAACAGGAAGCAGGAATATAAGAGAAAACATACACTGAGAAAGATAACACTTCCTCTGATTATGTTAGATCATAGAATACATGCTATAACACTGCAGTGCCACCTGCTGGACAGAAAGGTATAATATATATATAGTTCACAGTACAAAGCAACTTTACATTACTTGCTGATGTTCTATCAACACCCCTTCTCACCAGCATGTGCTTTGTCAATTTATATTAAGCTTCTTCCAGAAATAACTATGACATTCCTTCAACAAAGGCTTGGTGAGTGCATCCGCAGTCATCTCCTCTAAAGAGCAGTAATAAAAATTCAATAACATCTTGCTCTTGATTGTCCCTCAGTAGGTGATACTTGACATCGATGTGTTTTGTTCTAGGATTGACCCTTTCTGATTGCGTAAGCTTTATACATCCCTTGTTGTCTTCAAAAATTTGAATTGGTTTGGACATGTCTATCCCAATGTCCACAAAAACTTGACGAATCCACATTGCTTCTTTACATGCGTGTGCTGCTGCAATGTACTCTGCTTCAGTTGAAGCTAGAGTGACAGTTGCTTGCTTTCGACTAGACCAACTTATGGTTCCTTCCCGATACTGGAAGATGAATCCATTTGTGGATTTGCAGTCTGTGCAGTCACCGGTAGGGATGAGCTTGATGTCCAGGTCTAACATGAGTTTGACTCGAACATCGGGTGTTCGTCCGTTCGAATATCAAACATTATGGGGCGTTCGCGGGAAATTCGAGCGCCTGCGGAACGCCCCATAATGCACTGCGAGATTGCAGTGCATTGCTGTAAGATGATTGGCCAAAGCATGCACCTGACCTGCATGCTTTGGCCAATCCCAGCGCACTCTGCTAAGAGAGCCATGATTGGCCAAAGGCAGGGTGCCTTTGCCCAATCATGGCTCAGGGGGACTAAGTCCACGCCCCACACTATATAAGCCTGCCTGCACGGTAGCCCTGTGTAGTGTTGGACGGAGACATAGCTTGATTTAGATTAAGCAGGCAGGTTATTCAGTTACTGGCAGTGTATTTAATACATACAGTATATACAGTCAGTCTAGTATATTTCTGCATCCAGTCAGTGTAACCTAGATATCTACATTCTACAGTGCATTCCGTGGTGTACTATTTCTAAACTACTTCAGGCAGTGTATTTCATATATATATATATATACACATATATATATATATATATATATACAGTCAGTCTAGTGTATATATATATATATATATATATATATATATATATATATATATACACACTCTGCAGCATCCAGTGTAGCGTATCTACAGTACATTCCGTGGTGTACTGTTTCTACTACTTTTCTGGTGGTGTACACAGCACACAATACAGTGCAACCGTAGTGCAGTTGCTACTACTTTTCTGGTGGTGTACACAGCACACAAAACAGTACAGCCATAGTGCAGTTGCTACTATTTTTCTGGTGGTGTACACATTACACAATACAGTGCAGCCGTAGTGCAGTTGCTACTACTTTTCTGGTGGTGTAACATCACACAATACAGTACAGCCTTAGTGCAGTTGCTACTACTTTTCTGGTGGTGTACACATTACACAATACAGTGCAACCGTAGTGCAGTTGCTACTACTTTTCTGGTGGTGTACACAGCACACAAAACAGTGCAGCCATAGTGCAGTTGCTACTATTTTTCTGGTGGTGTACACATTACACAATACAGTGCAGCCATAGTGCAGTTGCTACTACTTTTCTGGTGGTGTACACAATACAGTGCAAACGTAGTGCAGTTGCTACTACTTTTCTGGTGGTGTACACATTACACAATACAGTGCAGCCATAGTGCAGTTGCTACTACTTTTCTGGTGGTGTACACAGCACACAATACAGTGCAACCGTAGTGTAGTTGCTACTACTTTTCTGGTGGTGTACACATCACACAATATAGTGCATCCGTAGTGCAGTTGCTACTACTTTTCTGGTGGTGTACACAGCACACAAAACAGTGCAGCCTTAGTGTAGTTGCTACTACTTTTCTGGTGGTGTACACATTACATATTACATAAACTATAAACAAATAAACCGCGCTAAATGTGAGTCCAATTAGTAATAGTGAAAAAATTCAAATAAGTCCAACGTGGTATAGTAGATCCTTCTAGATGATAATAAGGGACAACTCAAGGATATTCTGCTTACCAGAACGTAAGCAGAGTCAAACAGATGGCTTTAAACCCAGCCTGGGCCTTTCGATGTACTCCAAAAGGGGTAGAATCCGACAGGCTCATGCAACGGACCGAATCCACATAAGTGTAATAAAAAGATACAAAAAAACAGAAACCATAGCGTGATACTGACAAAAAATTTGATGTAAAAAAATGCTCACACAAAAAATATTAAAAATATTAAAAACACCCCGAATATATGGCAAATCCAGGGACGTGAAGGCAAAAACCAGGGAAGTGACATGCAGCATGCATAAGGTGATGTCCTGATTCGGGACTTCAATTATATCTGATTACCAGAAATGAGTTAAACAGGCGAGCATAGATCCAAGTAAGGAAAAGACACCCGGTGCTTGAACACAAAAGGCCGCTTACCAGATGGTAAACCAATAAAGGTATAATCAGCAGTGGGCCTATGGTCTGTGTGTACCCCAGAATGTAACCCTGATCAGAACTGAAGGGGTTCCTGCTCACCAAAGGACCGACTAAAGGAAGCCGACAACGAAATGGTGGTGGCGTCACCGCGATCCCGTCCCAGCAGACTCCTCAAAAGGCTCCGATCATGGGTGTTCAGTAAGGAAAAGCAGCCAATAGTGTAATAACGTAACAGCTCCAATTTATTCAAAGGTAAAAACACTTACACTTAAAAACGAAAGAAACAGCGATGCCGGCCGGCACTCAGATAGCTCCCGTCCACAATAGGGCAAACGTGGTGACGTCAGTACGTCCCTCCCAGACGCGTTTCGTCACAGGTTGACGTTCTCAATGGGGAACGTCAACCTGTGACGAAACGCGTCTGGGAGGGACGTACTGACGTCACCACGTTTGCCCTATTGTGGACGGGAGCTATCTGAGTGCCGGCCGGCATCGCTGTTTCTTTCGTTTTTAAGTGTAAGTGTTTTTACCTTTGAATAAATTGGAGCTGTTACGTTATTACACTATTGGCTGCTTTTCCTTACTGAACACCCATGATCGGAGCCTTTTGAGGAGTCTGCTGGGACGGGATCGCGGTGACGCCACCACCATTTCGTTGTCGGCTTCCTTTAGTCGGTCCTTTGGTGAGCAGGAACCCCTTCAGTTCTGATCAGGGTTACATTCTGGGGTACACACAGACCATAGGCCCACTGCTGATTATACCTTTATTGGTTTACCATCTGGTAAGCGGCCTTTTGTGTTCAAGCACCGGGTGTCTTTTCCTTACTTGGATCTATGCTCGCCTGTTTAACTCATTTCTGGTAATCAGATATAATTGAAGTCCCGAATCAGGACATCACCTTATGCATGCTGCATGTCACTTCCCTGGTTTTTGCCTTCACGTCCCTGGATTTGCCATATATTCGGGGTGTTTTTAATATTTTTAATATTTTTTGTGTGAGCATTTTTTTACATCAAATTTTTTGTCAGTATCACGCTATGGTTTCTGTTTTTTTGTATCTTTTTATTACACTTATGTGGATTCGGTCCGTTGCATGAGCCTGTCGGATTCTACCCCTTTTGGAGTACATCGAAAGGCCCAGGCTGGGTTTAAAGCCATCTGTTTGACTCTGCTTACGTTCTGGTAAGCAGAATATCCTTGAGTTGTCCCTTATTATCATCTAGAAGGATCTACTATACCACGTTGGACTTATTTGAATTTTTTCACTATTACTAATTGGACTCACATTTAGTGCGGTTTATTTGTTTATATTATTTGTTTGTGGGCCCCACTTTCAACCGCAGCTTTTGAACTTCACTTAATCTAAAAATTTTTCCTATTAAGGGTGTTAATTTATATTCAAATTTATCTTTATTCACAAGGATTTGTATATTTTCTTCACTGTCATTTTCCAAGCGCAATTTTTTTGTTTTATTGTCTACATTACATATTACAGTGCAACCGTAGTGCAGTTGCTACTACTTTTCTGGTGGTGTACAAATTACACAATATAGTGCAGCCGTAGTGCAGTTGCTACTACTTTTGTGGTGGTGTACACATTACACAATACAGTGCAACCGTAGTGCAGTTGATACTACTTTTCTGGTGGTGTACACAGCACACAATACAGTGTGGTGTTGCCAAACAAAATATACATCATGTCTGGAAGGCCACTAAGGAGAGGCAGACGCTCACAGGCCACTAAAAGAGAGCAAGCAGGCTCTGTGTCTACAGTCAACAGTGCTGGTCGCGGACACGGTGCATCTTCTGCAGGTGGCCGTGGGGCACGCTTGTCCTTTTTTTCTGCTGCTGGCCGTGTTATTGAGCCAGAACATGCTGAAGAGTTGGTGGAGTGGATAACAAAGCCGTCCTTCTCCTCCTCATCCTCTGTCACCCTGGCTCAGAGTAGTTTGCCTTCCAATGCAGCTGCCAAAGTGGCCTGTTCCACCGGCTCCTTGTCCACAGTCACTCCTTCCGTAGCCCCACCATCATGCATGGAGGAGTCCTCCAAACTATTTGACCACAGTGTCGGGTACATGCTGATGGAGGATGCGCAGCAATTAGAAGGCTCCGAGGTTGGTTCCCAGGTTGAGGAAGGGAGTAAACTGAGCCTAGAGAAAGGGGGTGCCCAAGAAGGACTAGAAACTGGCAGTCATGTTCCCCCAGCCGCAGCATACTGCCAAGTTTGCTCCAGTGACAAGGAGGGAGGAGGTCACTGACTCTACTTGGGTGCCTGATAGAAAAGAGGAGGAGAAGGAGGAGACACAACTCCAACAAGGCAGGATGTCCTCTAGGGGGCAGCTTAAGGGCAGTCACCCTACTGCTTCACACCGCAGAGCTCTGCAGGTGCAGGGCGCTGCTGACTCCCTGCTGATTTTGAAAAGTTCCTTGGTGTGGGCCTTTTTCGACACGTGTGCAGCAGATCACACCGTTGCTGTTTACAACCTATGTCTGAAGTGGATCAAGCATGGCCAGAACAACAGCCGCTTGGGCACCACATGCTTGACCAGACATATGACGACCTCCCATGCAGTCCGTTGGCAACAGCACTTGAAAGACCCACATCAAAGAAAAAGGCGAACTTCTCCTTGCTCCTCATCTGGAATCTCCAACCCCCACTATACCTCCAGTCCACTCAAAAACCTGCACTGAGAGGAATGAAGGTATAGCAATAGGTGTCCCATGTACTTGCAGCCAAACTGCTATCAGTACACCTCCATCTGATTTTAGCATGAAATTCGGGCTCAGCCATCCACATGCTCAGCATCTGAATGCTAGCTTGGCCAAATTGTTAGCACTGCAAATGCTGCCTTTTCAGCTGGTGGACTCTGCCCCGTTCCGTGAATTTGTGGAATGTGCTGTACCTCAGTGGCATGTTCCAAAATGCCATTTCTTTTCACAGAAGGCCATTCCGGCTCTCTACCGGCATGTGGAAGGCAATGTTTTGGCCTCGTTGGACAGGGCGGTCAGCAGTAGGGTGCATATTAACGCTGACTCATGGTCCAGCAGGAATGGGCATAGACGTTACCTTTCCTGGCAGCTGGGAAGGATTCAGGACAGGGTTCAGTATTGTTGGAGCTTGTTCCGCCACCACGCCTCCAAAATGCTAGTGGGCATTCTGCCACAGCTCTCTCCTCCACCCCCTCCTCTTCTTCTTCTTCTATAGCCTCTTCTTCTGATTTCTCCTCTGAACCAGTGGTGCTCCGTAAGCGGTCAAGGGCCTACGCAACCACTCAGGCAAAAAGATGCCATGCGGTGCTTGAGTTGGTCTGCTTAGGGGACAGAGATTCTGTCAGCTCTGCAGGGGCAGGCTCAGAGGTGGTTGACGCCACGCCAGCTTCAGCCAGGAATGGTTGTATGTGACAATGGCACCAACCTTCTCTCTGCCCTCCGACAGGGACACTTGACCCTTGTCCCATGTTTGGTACACATCCTGATGGTAGTGCAGCGGTTCTTAAGCAGGTACCCAGGCTTACAGGATCTCTTGAGGCAGGCCAAAAAAGTCTGTGGTCATTTCCGCCGGTCATACAATGCCAGTGCTCGGCAGGCTGACATTCAAAGGGAATGCAACCTGCCCACCAACCGCCTCATTTGTGACATGCCCACCAGGTGGAACTCAACGTTGGCAATGCTGGAGCGGCTGCACTCGCAGCAGAGGGCCATCAATGAGTACCTGTGTGAGTATTGCACCAGTACAGGATCAGGGGAGCTTGTCTTTTTTTCACCACGCCAGTGGCTACTCATCAATGTTGCATGCACTGTCCTGTCACCATTTGAGGAGGCCACAAGGATGGTGCACAGCGACAATGCATGCATCAGTGATACTGTCCCTCTTGTCTTCCTGTTGGAGCACACGCTTCGTGGAATAATGGACAGGGCACTTGATGTAGAACAGCGGGAGGAAGAGGAGGACTTCCTGACCTCTCAAGGCCCCCTTTATCCAGATAGCATTCCTGTGGGCCCGCAAAACACACAGGAAGAAGAGGAGGAGAATTGTGTCAGTATGGATGTAGAGGATAACACTCAGCAGCAGTCTTCAAGGGATGGTTTTCAGTCCCCAGAAACCCAAAGAGTTTTACGTGGTTGGGAGGAGGTAGTCCCTGACAACGTCATCCTCAGTGACCCAGAGGACTCACAAACGACTGCATCTGCAAACTTACGCTGCATGGCCGCCCTGATTCTGAAAAGTGTGTGAAAGGACCCTAGGATTCGTGGTATCGAGGAGAGGGATCATTACTGGCTGGCAACCCTTCTTGATCCATGTTACAAGGGTAAGGTTGCAGTATCCATCCTGCCTTCGCAGAGGGAGCAGAGGATGAAACATCTTCAGGAGGCCATGAAGAAAGGCTTGTGCAATGCGTTTCCAGGACCTGGGAAGTTACAATTTCCTGGTGCTGGACACCATGTTGCTGAGGCTTCAGTCAGTCAAAGGAAGAACGGTGGAGAGGGTGGCCGGCTGACCGATGCCTTTAGACAATTTATTAGTCCTCAGCACCAAGGTCTGATCGCTTCAAGCAACCATCGCCAGCGTCTGCATTACATGGTGCAGGAATATCTTGGGGCAAGAGCAGACTTGGAGACCTTTCCAACAGACCATCCACTGGGTTACTGGGTCTTGAGGATGGACCACTGGCCAGAACTTGCTCAATATGCAATTGAGCTACTGGCCTGTCCTGCATCCAGTGTTCTTTCTGAACGCACAGTGCTGCTGGAGGGTTTGAAACGGATCATAGAGTGTGCCTGTCCACAGACTCCATTGATAGGCTCACATTCATAAAGATGAATCAGTCTTGGATCAGCAGCAGCTATCAAGCACCTGATGATGATGTAACTGATTGATTTTTCTATGGATGTGGGATCCCTTGAAGACTGCCTATGCTGAGTGACTATCCTATTCCTCCTCAATCTTGATGATGCTAGCTTCCAACAATATTTTTTGTTTAGGGCACCACCACCACCGCCTAAGGCCCAATTTTTCTGCCCCTGTTTTACAGGGGCATGTAATTACAATTTTTGATCAAATATTTCACAGCAGGGCCCGTTCCTGCACCCACCAAGCGTAACTGTAAGGGGTTACAGTGTTTTGGCACCTCCACCACTGCCTAAGGCCCAATTTTTTTGCCCCTGTTTAACAGGGGCATGTAATTACAATTCTTGATATAATATTTCATAACAGGGCACCTCCAGCACCTAAGGCCCAATTTTCGCCAGAGTATTTAGGGAAGGCCATATAGTGTATATATACTTCTGTTTAGAGTATATAGTTTCTGGGGGACCACACGCCAATTTTTTTTTATTTGGGTGCAGGGTTCCCCTTAATATCCATACCAAACCCAAAGATCCTTGTAATGGGCTGGGGGGACCCATGCCATTTTTCTCAATGATTTCCATGTATATTGCCGTGACCCGACAATACATTACAGCCACAAACAGTTTTGAATTACTTTTTTTCCTTTAGAAATGTCATTTTGCTGTGGTACTGTTCTAAAGATGGGAAACCTGTGCTACTTTACAGGCATACTATAGACACCCCCCAGGCACGATATTTAAAGGAATATTACATTTTTATTGTTTCACTTTAAGCATTCTTAAAATCACTGCTCCCGAAAAAATGGCCGTTTTTGAAACTTTTTGCATTGATACATGTCCCCTGGGGCAGGACCCGGGTCCTCAAACACTTTTTAGGGCAAAAACTTGCATATAAGCCTTTAAAATTAGCACTTTTGATTTTTCACGTTCGTTTCCCATAGACTTTAATGGTGTTCGCGTATTCGAACAAACCTTTTTGCATGTTCGGATGTTCTGGTGCGAACCAAACCAGGGGGGTGTTCGGCTCATCCCTAGTCACCGGCCCAATCAGCATCCACATATCCGACCAGTTTTGGATCTGATGTTGCTGGTAACCGTAACTTCATCTGAATTATTCCTCTGAGGTATTGCATCACTCTTTCTACTGCGTTCCAGTCACGCTGACAGGGAGGTGAAACTTTCCTGCATAGTATGCCCGCTGCTGCGGCTATGTCTGGTCTTGTCACAGTAGCAACATATAGCAGCTTACCGATTGCTCTGCAATACGTGTCTTTGTTGGGTAGCAAGTTTTCTGTTTCTGTTTCATTGCTCTTTTGATAGCCTGGTTCCATAGGAGTTTTAATTTCCTTTGCATCTTTAAAAGTCAGTAGATATCTGTTCCCGCCTGATGTGGGAGTTTTCATTGGACCACATACATCACTGTGTATAAGCTTGTGGACTTCTGTGCCCCAGTCGCCTGTGCCATAAGTGAATATATTTGTTGTATAGGTCATTAGAGACTATATTGGCTTGCTGGTCTGTGGTGATGAGCTTGTATAGGTGATCATCCAGTTTTCCTTTTCCTTTTGCAGTTCAGGAATCCCTGGCCTTTACCTCCTGAGGTGATGCTTTTCCCGTTTGCTAGGAAAACATTGTCTTTTGCACTGTAATCAATATTTGTGAAGAAGGTCTTATGGCTAGTGATGTGGCTTGTTGCTCCTGAGTCTATGCACCAGCCACGTGGCTTGTCGTTCTGTGTCACTTTAAAGGTGCCACTCCATGATGTGTCTTCAGTTTCTTTTGTAGCCGCTTTCACTCTTACTTTTGTGGATATCTCTAATTTTTGGTGCTTGGCTTTCCAGATAGAACAGTCCTTTTTTAAGTGAGCGGTTCTTTTACAGCGAAAACAGGCTCTGCTTTCTTTGTTGTGCTTTGTGCCTTAGAACATCTTAAGAGCTTTGTCATCATGGTGCATATTTTCTTTCCTTCAGTCATATTCATTGATTAATTTATCTTTGACATATTCCAGTGTCAGTTCCTGCTCAGATCTGGTTTCTAAAATGTTAATAAGAGCAGTATATGTCTCTGGAAGGCTGCAAAGGAGCAGGACAACAATATGGTTATTTTTGATGTCCTCTCTGATGACACCTAGGTGCTCTATGAACTCAAGCATAGATTTCACTTGGACACACATTTGCTGGCCTTCTTCTAGTCTCATCTTGTATAACTTTCTTAGTAAAAACAGTTCACTGTTGAGGCTTGAACCCTCATGCAGTTTTTGTAATGAAGTCCACATACCTTTGGTTGTTTTCTCTGTTCTTATGTGGATAAGCTGGTCATCTTCCACTAGTAAGCTTATAGTTGCTTTTGCCTGTCTGTCTTTCCTATCCCAATCATCCATCCCTCCGTCTGTGGGTCTGTCTGTATTAAGCATTTGCCACAAGTCATCCTTGCTGAGAACCATTTTTAGCTTGAACTTCCGCAGCTGGTAATTGGCATTGTTCAGCTTTGCTATTGCAAACATCACATCTGAACCACTTGCCATCTTTCAGCTGCTTGTATACAGTACTCACTGACTCGCTGTATAATTATTTTCAGTGCCTGGATGCCTGGGTGCCTGCTGGGTATGCTGGGTGTGCTGAGGTATCCTCTCCAATGCCTGGGTGCCTGGGCCCATAACCTATTAGCTGAGTATTAAAATCATGCGCTGGAAGCTTCTTTGATGCAGCAAATGGCTTTACTTTATAGAGAATGGCAGAACATATCTTACAGAATGTCTTTATCATCATGGAACAGGAAGCAGGAATATAAGCGAACACAGACACTGAGGGAGATGACACTGATTACATTATATCATAGGATACATGCTATAAAACTGCAGTGCCACCTGCTGCACAGAAAGGTATAATGCATATATATACTGTATATAGTTCACAGTATAAAGCAACTTTACATTACTTGCTGTTGTTCTTTCAACATGTGACAGGATCTCTTTAAAGTTTTGCTGGCTAGAACTTTGACAAAGTGGAAGTTTCACTAAGTAGTGAGCTAAAAACAGGAGATGTGCTTTTGACTGCTGGTGATTGTTTATGGTTGTAAGTGTTTTATCTTCTTGTTTGGGAACTTTGCTAGCAGCTTTTAAAACACTATTTCTGTCACTGAAAACAGGAGTCTTCTAAGCTGTAAGTAGCATCAAAAATTACCTGTAAGTAGTATTAATATTGTAATTGGGATAAAGAGTGCTAGCAAGGCTGAATGTTTTGCACAGCGCACAGTGTGCTGAATGTATACTAAAATGGAGTAACAGCTCCAGGATGAATACTGCTGCTACAGATATGAGCAGGTTGTCCTTTTGTTTTGTTAGTGGGGTTGATGTGGAGGGGTAAATCTGGATTACCTAGTAGGAAGATGGGTTACTGTAGTTAGAGAAAGAAGTAGGGGCTCACAGAAAAGGAAGGACAGTCCTGGGTTTGAGCACCCAAACAAAAGTTGGGTGAAGATATGGAGGTGGCAAACTCAGAGGTGGCAGCCTTAGATGTCACTGCTACCCCTAACAGCTGGGAGAGCAGCCCATCTAGTAGGAGTGGTGAGGGTAGTGCAGGAGCGCCTAGACAGTTGATGGTAATAGGGGATTCTATAATCTGAAGGTCTGATAGAGTGGTTTGTCGCCAGGATCACCTCAACCGAATGATTTGCTGCCTCCTCGGTGCCAGGGTTCAGCATGTGGTTGACCAGGTTGATAAATTACTGGGTTGGGCACAGGGGCAGATCCAGAGTCTAGTTTCAGGAGGGGCACTGTCGGAAAATACATTTTTTTGAGAGCAATTTATCGGGGCAATGGCTGGTGTTGGCACTTGAATCATCACGGCACCGTGGTTGATATGGTGTCAGGATGATTGAAGTGCATTAATTATATTATTACATTGTAATATAAAATTAAATAGTTCAACTCACCATAATGCAGAATCAGTGGGAGCCCTGAGTGTGTCATATGCCACTGTCGCCTGCCACCAGATGCAGCTTGTCACTTGCCACCTGTGACAATACTAGTCCCATTTAGTCTCTGTCCTTGGTTCCCTGGATTATCTGTTTCCTAAGCCAGACAAGTTATCTATGTTATGTGCTTGTACAGGACTATTTCTGGGTATATTTGCCTGATGTGCCCTGGTCATTCCTTGTGACACTGACATTGGAAATAACACTGTTTTTACTGACCATACAGCACTTTGTTACCCAGATTTAAGTGTGACTGCTGTCTCATGTCTCTAAGTTACCGGGCGGTCACACTTCTTACACAGGCTTATGGAACTATTATCGGCCACCATTGTTACTACGCTCAGCTCTTTTTCACTGTTTGTATTATGTGTTTCTTGCATGAAGACAGAAGGGGGGCAGGGCAGAGAGGGGAGCGGGGATTCCTCCAACAGCCCTCCCTGCTGATAAAAAGAAAATAATTGGGGAAAGTGGGACTTTAAATGAAGCACTTGGTAGCACATAGATAGTTGAGCTGAACCAGGGAACTTTATTTTGTGTACATTGTTGGTAACCATACATATAATGTTAATATCAAAGAAATGGGTAGGCATTTGGGTACATATAGTTAACCATAAACTGGCCATACACATGTCTCAAATGCGATCATTGGTACAAGTTCAGACAAGATAGGAATAAAATGGTACATGAATAAAACCATAACAAAATTCCCAGAGTTCAACCTGAATTGGGTTGGATATAATTATAGTTACGAGGTAATGCCTGCAGGACCTGAGGCCTCACTTTAGCCTGTAGAGGTACAATTTACATACAAAGTTTAGGATCTGGATGTAATTGATTAAAAACAACGCATCCATTAGCTCTACGCGTTTCGTGGCTAATCCGCCACTCATCAGGAGCATGCGTGTGATGATCTATAGTGGGAATAATAAGGAATACAATCCGTCAGTATTGATGGGGTAGGGTAGGGCCCCAGTCAACATCGAAGTGCGTACCTACCAGTTTAGGTCCATCGGTTACCGGTACAATGACATGGCACCAAGAGCAACAGGCGGCATTCCCTACCGGGGGCCGTGGTGGACAGCCCAGCGGGGCAACCAAGCAGGCAGCGATCAGGGAGGGCACGGGACCCCAAGGCATCTCTAAGGGGAAATATACGGAGAGAAAGGTGAGGGATAGTGAGGTGGACATTGACTGAGATGTTGATAGGTGATGGAAGGAAAAAAGGGGGGGTCCGTGCAAAGAAAGCTGAAAATGCTTCAGATGCAGCTTGTCACTTGCCACGTCACCTGCCACCAGATACGGATTGTCACTTGCCCCGCCACCTGCCACCAAATGCGGATTGTCACTTGCCACATCAACTGCCACCAGATGTGGATTGTCACTTGCCACTTCACTTGCCACCAGATGCAGCTTATCACTTGTCATGTTACCTGCCACAAGATGCAGAGTGTCACTTGCCATGTCACCTGCCACCAGAGACGGATTGTCACTTGCCAGTGGCTGTGTCCTGGCCTGAGGGCGGGCAGTGAGAGATAATGTAAACTCTCTGCTGCCCACGGCTGCACAGCGAGGGCGGAACTGCGGTGATGCAGGACGGGCAGTGAGAGATAATGTCATATCTCTGCTCTCTCACCCGCTCACTGGCCTGCCCGCACGCTCACCCGCCAGCCCATTTACTGGCATGCCCGCCCACTCATCCGCCGGCCCGCTTATCAGTTGAGCCCGCTCGCTCAGTATTTTCTTGGGGAGAGCAATTGCCCCATTAACTTGGTCCATGTTGGAACCAATGGTAGAATACATAGAAGATGGAGACTCCTTAAGAATCAATTTAAAGAACTAGGCTGCAGGTTGAAGGGAAGGATGATATAAGGTGATATTCTCTGGAATTTTGCCTGTGCCATGCGCAACACAGGAAAGACAGGTGGAGATTAGAGAACTGAATTTATAGCTAAAGACCAGGTGGAAGGTGGAAGGATTTGGGTTTCTAGCACACTGGGCTGAGTTTTTTTGGGTTATAACCTATATGCCTATTTAAACTGCGATTGAGTGGGGAGGGTGAATTAGAATATAATGGGCAAAGGGGGGAGACTCTAATGTTTGGTGTAATGGGGGGAGATGTTGGGAGGGCATGCTAGGTAATAGAAGGTTCCCATGTTACAAACAACCATTGGAAATTATTGTACTAATTGTACTACAAAAAAAAAAAATGCAAAACACAAGTGCAAAATGCGACAATGAATTAAAGTGTTTGCTCACCAATGCCAAAAGTCTACCAAGCAAAATAGTAGAGTTGTAAGCTTTGGTGCATGGAGAGAATTATGATTTAATTGGTATTGCTGAGTCTTGGCTTTATTCTTCATGACTAGGCTATTAATATTCCTGACTATGCTCTCTTTCGGAAAGATAGGATAAAACTTAAAAGTGGTGGTGCACACCTGATAGTTCACAAACAAACGCCCTACACCCTGTGATACCCCCACTGCGCTTCTGAATAAGTGAAAAAGTATAATTTAAATAAACTATAGCTGCCACTTAATATAAAACAAATACGTGACTGAATTTAAACCTCTAGAGATAAGTGGAGTAAATAGTAGCGCTCAAATAAATAAAAAAAATAAAAATGAAAAATAAAAATAAAAATGTGCTAATGAAAGCAATGATCAATCTAAATGAACAGTAAAGGTATATATGTGTGAATATTGACAATAATACCCTCATTGAAAATCAGTCACAATGTGAATGTGATCTGACAAAAAAGTTATTGGTGTACACTGTGAGCAAACACATCCTATCACAAAATGTTCAAAGCACCCTGTGGCAGGTGTGAAAATAATAAATGAAGTCTTAACATAAATTTCATATCGTGAAAATATTCTAACAAAAAAAGTTATTGGTGAACACTGTGAGCAAACACATCATATCACATAATAATCAAAACAACACACCCTGTGACAGATGTGAAAATAATGAACAAAGTGTTGACATGAAGTTCATAAATTATGAATATTCCGATGAATGGTCTGAAAAAATCTATAAATGAAAACTAATGGTTGTTCTTTGTGATCTTCCACCACACCTCAGTGTTTATGCTTCCACTCCCACTTAAAAATTTGCACTCACCAGCTACAATTGCCTCCCACTCTCATGTTTGGCATAACTCACCTCAACCCACACTTATTGGGGGTTAAAATGTGATTTCCAGATTCCAAACGTGATCTCCAAATAGCGAGCATAAATGTAACAAATCCTTTTCCTGAAGAAGTGATTGTTCCACATGAAAATAAAAGAATGCTCCAAATAGTGTGATAAAGTACAACAAATATATTAAAAATTCAAACAATCGCACACCATTGCACTCACATGTGTAAAAACCAAAGCAGGCCAAAAAAAACACTCCAAAGGAAATCGTAACATAAATTCCATGCACTGGTAAAGCGATCTATAGTGGACATGGCTGACCCAGGATAGTGTGTCAGCTGTGCAGTCTCACCCACTCCTAGTTTCAAGCCTCCACCATTCGATGCAGCATGTCACGTCACAACGTCCTGTGTCACGCTTCAGATGCTTGCCATATAGCCACGCCCCGACATGTTTCGTCACAACCGACTTATTCATGGGATTCCCATGAATAAGTTGGTTGATATGGTACAGTTGATAGAAGCCCAAACTATAAATGATGCTCTATTGGACCTGTACATCTCAAACCATGTAGAGCTCATTACTAATATTCATATAAAAGATATCTGGATAGCAATGACCATACCATGATTTAATTTATTGTTAGCTGTAAGTAACAAGCATATACTAGAAAGATTGAAACACTTTTAGAGAGCACATTTTGCAGGACTGAGGGCTGCTCTTGAAGACTTAAACTGGGAGGGAATATTACCATTGAAGAACACAGAAAAGAAATGGAAATACTTCAAAATGACTGTATGCGAACTACTACAAAATATATTCCCATGGACAGTACATTTAAAAAGCTATAAATTAAGCCTGTACGGTTTACAGGCAAAGTTTAAAAAAAACCCTTTAAATGATGAACATAAGATGATATGTAAAAAGGAAATTAAGACTGCAAAAATTCAAAATGAATGACAGGCTGCAAAAAAGAATAGGACAAACCCCAAAATTCTTCAAATATATTAACAGTAAAAGGGTCAGGTCTAAGCATGTAAGAGCTTTACAAAATAACTTAGAACTGGTGATTTGGGACAAAGATCAGGCTAATTTATTAAATACCTTCTTCAGCTTTGTGGACACAAAGGAGTATGAGGGAGCTCAAGTCCATAATGCGAATAGTGCTGATATAGCCCCAGATGAACCACTATGGTTCAAAATTGATATGGTCCAGAAATATTTAAACAAATTAAAGGTAAATGAAGCACCTGTACCAGATGGCATACACCCACATGTCCTAAAAGAGTTGAGCTCTGTTATTTCAAATCCATTGTTTCTAATGTTTAGGGATTCTTCAGTAACTGGCATAGTACCACTGGATTGGTGTAAGGCTAATGCGATGCCTATATTTAAAAAGAGGTTTTTACCAAGTAACTATATACCAGTTAGTTTAACTTTTATAGTTGGGAAGATACTGTAGATTGGAGTAAAACACCACAGTTTTTGCTAGAAGAAAAATTTTAGACAATATACCAGCATGGATTCACAATTGACAGAAGTTGTCAAACAAATCTGATTTCTTTTTGAGGAAGTAAGCAAAAAATGAGTGGCTGTGGATAAAGTGCACTTGGCTTTTGGAAAAGTGTTTGCCACAGTACCCCATACATGAGTAATGTATAAGCTAAAGTCTACAGGCTTGGAAATTTCAATTTGTAAATGGATAGAAAACCAAAGACCATATTCAGAGAGTAGTGATTATTGATTCATACTCAAAATAGTCTAATGCCGCGTACACACGGTCGGACTTTTCATCTACAAAAGTCCAACAGCCTGTCCGACAGACTTTCGGCGGACTTTCGGCGGACTTGCGGCGGACTTGCGGCAGACTTTCTAACGAACAGACTTGCCTACACACGACCACACAAAAGTCCGACGGATTCGTACGTGATGACGTACACCGGACTTAAATAAGGAAGTTGATAGCCAGTAGCCAATAGCTGCCCTAGCGTGGGTTTTCGTCCGTAGGACTAGCATACAGACGAGCGGACTTCGAGGTCCGTCGTAGTTACGACGTAAAGATTTGAAGCATGTTTCAAATCTAAAGTACGTCGGATTTGAGGCTAAAAAAGTACGTTGAAAGTCCGGAGAAGCCCACACACGATCGGATTACCAGCCAGCTTTAGTCCGTCAGCGTCCGTTGGACTTTTGTAGCTGAAAAGTCCGACCGTGTGTACGCGGCATTAGGGTATTAGTAGTGTACCCCAAGATTCAGTGTTGGAACCCTTACTTTTTAGTACATTTATAAATCATATAGCGTTTGGGATTAAAAGTACCATTTCAGTTATTGCAGATGACACCAAGATATGCAGTGGAAAACCTCCTAACAGGATGTCTCCAACTTACAAGTAGACCTTAATGCGCTTTTTAATTTTGCAAATAAGGTTTAATGTTGATCAATTTAAGGCTATGCACTTGGGGGCTAAAAACATGCATGTGTAGCACCCCCTGTGTGTGGTACAAGTAGTGTAGAGTAGGAAAATCTTAATTGGGTCAGGGTTAATAGAGTACAGGGCTGGATGACTTATCTTGGCAGCTCTCTGGTGCCTCCCCATGGTGTCTGGAAGGTTGGAGAATCTTCTAGAACTAGAGGGTGGGGGTTAGGAGGAGCTGCCATGAATATTTATGTAGCCAGTCTCCCTTGAAGACAGTGGTGGGCTTAAGTCTTCTACCTTTTCCCTGAGAGATCTCCAGAGAGTAAGCCAGGTGGGTTGGTGAAGATTCAGCTGGGTGGACTGGTGAAGAGTCAGCTGGGTGGGCTGGTGAACAGGCAGCTGCAGCCAGGTGGGCTAGCACTGCCTGAAGAAGTGGTGCTGGGATCAGTGGCCACAGAGGAAGCTGAAGGAAAGGTTGCACACTGTTTCACTCCACGCCAGGAGTCTGTCAGTTTCATCGGAAGTGAATCAGCATAAGTTGTGCAAGAAAGGAACAAAGTGTGCGTAGGAGGAAAGCTGAAGAGGAGTCTGTATATAGGAAGCTGTCCATGAAGTTTTGTTAAAGTCAAGTGGGCATCCCATACAACTCCCTATCCCCATCCAAGTTGTTAACCCCTAATAAACAACAAAAACAAAGCTACGGACTGTTTTCTGACAATGGGTGCCTGTGAAGATTTGGTGTGCCTGGCTGTGCAAGAGTTGGGGACACTGCAACTCCTACGTGGGGTGTGCTACACACGCATCATACAGTACATACTACTAGAGGGAGTACAACAAGGGGCAATCGTCGGTGGAGAAGGATATGGGTGTTCAGGTAGAAGTGATTGTAAAGATTTATTTTTTATTAAAATAATAAAGAAAAGTATACTTACCTGCTCTGTGCGATGGTTTTGCACAGAGTGGCCCGGAACCTCCTCTTTTGGGGTTCCTCGCTGGCATTCTCGGCTCCTCCTTCCTTCCAAATGCCCCTATAATAAGTCCCTTGTCATGGAAACACTCGATTTTGTGCCTTCCTCTGGATCAACCGTGGGTTTAGGATTTTGTATATGGGGGTTTTCTATTTGTGTGTGTGTATTTGTTTTTTGTTTTTATTGGATGGACTTGTGTCTTTTTTCAACCTGACTAACTATAATATTGTGTAACATATGTGCGTTAATGCACCAAAATGGAATAGGCAGATGTGGAGGGACCCTTAAAGTGTATTTCCACCTTTGCATTTGAAAAACCCCACTCTTTGTTTATTCTGTGTTCCTATAAACACAGCATAACCCAAATGTTCAATTTTCTACACTCATATTTTGCAAACAGCCCTCCTTGGTTATTTCATTTAGGGCCCCTTTACACTTTTGCACCCTAAAATGAATGCATGATTATTCAGGTGTGCTGCATTAAGGCAATCCGTTTATTGTGATGCAAAAAAGTTATTTCTGCACCATTTTTAGCAACTCAGTAAAATGCACATTTTACCAAACGTTACATCAACTCAAGTGACGTCAGCCTTAATTGCATCCTTTATATCGCTACATTCAGCTTTTCCTTAGTCAATAAATGATGAGCCAAATTCTAGACTGCAGCAATAGCCTGGCCAAAGTGATCTACCTAAGGATCAGAGAGAAGCAGCAGAGAGTAAGTGAAATGTCCCATACATTCTGCATTTCTACACAGGCTTCGATGCTGCATTTAACTGCATCGTGTAAAACCCCACCCCCTAAATATTCTTCCTGCAATAAAACCCCATCCAGGATCCTGACACAGCACACTGCAACAGATAGAGAATCCAGCCTGCAGCACAGGAAGCTGAAAGCATGGTAGGTACAATCACAATATTACAGTGTCTATATAATGCATGCCAGTATTAATGTCCAACCTATATGTATTTGGGATAGGAGACCCAATTTGTGTTCATTCTGAAAGCCTATGCATTGCTGTAATAATATTCCAAACAATCCACGGTGCTGCGTGCAAACTGCAGTAACCCATAGCAACCAGACACTTGTAACAAATAAAAATGTAGAGTTACCATGAGTTAATGCACTATGCCCTAATTATCAGGCCAATACGGCATCTGTTTAAATTGCAAGGGTGAATTTGCTGTAAGTAGCTGGATTCACAGGTATGTTTTTGTTTATTTTCATGTCAATATTTTATAGTAATGGTATATTTCTTCATTACTGTGACATAGCAGGTTGCGTGCAAGACAGGCTAATACTGGAGCATGCGCTATAATAAAAAACCCATATACTCTAATATGCCCGCTTAATTGGATTACTTTAAACTAATTTTCTGTTTTAATGAAAACGTATCTGCAGAGAGGCAAGATGCTGATGGCAGTAGCGTGCAAGACTTGTGCAAGTTTTTGAACCGTGTAATATTATTCCTAGTTTTGTTAAAAGACTGTGGTGAAAATTTGCAGTGGCTTCATAATTGGAGGTCTCTGTTCAACGAATATATAGAAAGAATGACTTGCGAAGGGAAGAAAAAAAATAATAAAAATAAATAAAATCAAGTTTATTTAAAATTCAAAGCCAAGTGTGACTTTTACCTTGGCATTAGTATTTATTAACTATTTATGTGACATTTGTTAAATAATCTACTCTCTTTTTTTAAAATTTTATTTAGAGGGTGTATTTACAGTAGTTTATTTCATTTAGTGTATTTTGTATTTGTGTTTTTTTTTTTTTTGTGTGTGTGTATTAACCACTTCAATACAGGGCACTTTCGCACCTTCCTGCCCAGGCAAATTTTCAGCTTTCAGCACTGTCACTTTTTTTAAATGACAAATGCTACACTGTACCCAAAATAAATTTTTATCATTTTGTTCCCACAAATAGAGTTTTCTTTTGGTGGTATTTGATCACCTCTGCCTATTCTATTTTTTGCTAAAAAAATAAAAAAAGACTGCAAAATTTTGAAAAAAAAAGTTTTTCTTTGTTTTTGTTATAAAATTTTGTAAATAAGTATGTTTTCTCCTTCACTGATGGGCACTGATAAGCTGCACTGATGGGCACTGATAAGGCGGCACCTATGAGGTGGCACTGATCAGGTGGCACTGATGGGCACTGACAATGGGCACTGATAGGCGGCACTGATAGGCAGCACTGATAGGTAGCACTGATATGCTGCACTGATGGGCATTGATGGCACTGATGGGCACTCATAGGTGGTACTGGTGGGCACTGATAGACACTGATAGGCGACACTGATGGGCACTGAAAGGCTGCACTGATGGGTACTTATGTGTGGCACTGATAGACAGTACTGCTGGGCACAGATGGGCACTGATGGGCACTGAAAGGCAGCACTGATGGGCACTGATGGCTGGCACTGATAGATTTAACTGATAGGCATCACTGGTGGCACTGATTGGCAGCTGCCTGGGCACTGATTGGCAGCTGCCTGGGCACTGATTGGCATTTCCCTGGTGGCCTAGGGTGGCATACCTGGTGGTCCAGTGTGGTGGCCATCTCTGGTGGTCCTGGCGGCATCTTGGTGGTCCTGGGCGGGCATCCGAGGGGGGGCTGTGCTGATAAACAATCAGCACAGACCCCCCCTGTTAGGAGAGCAGACGATTGGCTCTCCTGTACTCGCGTCTATGAGTCCCGAGTGAGGAAAAGCCGATCAACGGCTCTTCCTGTTTACATTGTGATCAGCTGTGATTGATCACGTGGTAAAGAGTCTCTGTCAGTAGCTTGATATCCTGAAAGACGTCATATGACATCCGGTCAGGATATCGCAGCCACTCTGCCGACGTCATTTTGTTATATTACGGGCGGCAAGTGGTTAATCATCATTTGTGTAATGCCGCTTTAATTTTTTTATTTTGTTAAAATTTTTCAATTTCTTTTTATTTCACATTTCTTTACAAAAAAAAAAAAAAAAAAAAAAGGGCTAATGATGGGCCATTTTTTTAGCCACCGAAATAGTTAGTTCAAACAAGCCTCTGTAATCCTTAGGGTCTATTTAAAGCCCATTGCACCCTTAAAAACTTCCAAAAAAATCCATAAAGTGGTTGTAAAGGAAGAAGGTTTTTTATCTTAATGCATTCTATGCATTAAGATAAAAAGCCTTCTGTGTGCAGCAGCCCCCCTAATACTTACCCAAAGTCCCTCCAGATCCAGCGATGTTGCAGCAGTGTCTCAGCTGCCCAGGACTCCCCTTCTCATTGGCTGAGACAGCAGCGTGACACAATGGGCTCCTGTTGCTGTCGATCAAAATCAGTCAGCCAATAAGGAGAGAAAGGGGGCGGGGCTGTGCCACGGCTCTGTGTCTGAATGGACATCGAGAGCTGTGACTCAGCTCGGGTGACCCCATAGCAAGCTGCTTGCTGTGGGGGCACTCAAAAGGAGGGAGGGGCCAGGAGTACCGAAGAGGGACCAGAGAAGAGGAGGATCTGGGCTTCTCTGTGCGGTGGATTTGCAGGTAAGTATAACATGTTTGTTATTTTTAACTAAGAAAAAACAAGACTTTACAATCACTTTAATTTTGCTTTCCCCGTTGGCACCAATGTATGAAGCCAAACTCTCCAAATTTTCACCAAAATTTTAAAGACATCAAAGTTTTGATCATTCATCATTGTCCCACAGACAATTGAATATTTGTTTCTTTATTATTTTTTTTTCTTACATAAAATCACAGGTTTTGCATCCTTATGTTGCATCGCAGTGCAGGTGATCAAGTTTTTTTCAGGCACTTCCTATCTACATGCACTCACTCCAGCAACAATTGCACATCATTCCTCTGGGCCTTCCTGATAGTGAAAACAGAGAGAAGTATGCCTGTGCAACGTGTGTCAGCATAGTTGCTTGTAGTCTCTACCAGGGTGAGCACACACCCCTGTCATAGGGTGACAATGCGGAAGCACAATTAGTAGATGGTTGTCACACCATAACAGGCAGTGTCTGAATAAGGTCATTCTCAGGAGGCTTGTTTTAACCTCTTCAGCCCCAGAAGGATTTACCCATTTCCTGACAAGGCCATTTTTTATACGGAACTTTGTCGATTTAACTGACAATTGCGTGGTCATGCAACGTTGTACCCAAACAAAATTGATTTCCTTTTTTTTTCACACAAATAGAGCTTTCTTTTGGTGGTATTTGATCACCTCTGCGTTTTTTATTTTTTGCACTATAAACAAAAAAAGAGCGACAATTTTGGAAAAAAAAAAACAATATTTTCTACTTATTGCTACAATAAATACCCCAAAAATTTAATGAAAAATGTCTTCATTAGTTTAGACCAATATGTATTCTTCTACATATTTTTGGTTAAAAAATTGCAATAAATGCAATCGCAATATTGATTGGTTTGCGCAAAAGTTATAGCGTCTACAAAATAAGGGATATATTTATGGCATTTTTATTATACATTTTTTTTTTTTACTAGTAATGGCGGTGATCAGCGATTTTTAGCGGGATTGCGACATTGCGGCGGACAGATCGGACACTTTTGACACTTTTTGGGACCATTGACATTTATACAACGATCAGAGGTAAAGCCACTGATTACTGTATAAATGTCACTGGCAGGGAAGGGGTTTACACTAGGGGGCAATCAAGGGGTTAAGTGTTCCCTAGGGAGGTGTTTCTAACTGTGGGGGGAGTGGACTGACTGGGAGTAGAGAGAGATCACTGTTCCTGATCACCAGGAACAGCTGATTTCTCTCTACCTCCCTGACAGAACGGGAAACTGTCTGTCTGTTTACATTGACAGATCTTTGTTCTGGCTCTCTGAGGAGCGATCGCGGGTCCCCAGTGGACATCGTGGCTGCTGGCCACGTGCATCGGATTTGGCATTGTGCCCCCTATAGCTCTTAAAGCAGCCGATGTACACTTACAGCGGTTTGCTCAGCCATGCCAACCTGGCGCAGTATAACCACAGCGGCTGGTTGGCAAGCATTTAATCAAAAATTTAAAAAAAAAAATTCTTCCCAGCACACCTATCAGCTAAACATTAGAAGGAAAAAAATACTCATTAAACTGCCAAACCATTTGCAATAAAAAACAGAAGTTTTTGTTACACAAAATTTGCAAATATATGTGAAAGCCATACTTCCCTCAAGATGCAGGGACACATTATAAGCCCAGCCAAAGCACAATGGCAGCTGAAGGCATTCAATTTGATTCCAGTAAGCTAAACAAAAATAGCAATGTCCCCAGTTAATGATTAGCTATTAAAGTAAGGTACACATAGCAAGGCTTTGCATAGAGAAAACAAAACATTTTTTCTCCCTGTGCTAGGCTTCTGGTGTATCCCAATACCTTAAAAAAGTACTCTGATGCCACGTACACACGACCGGACTTTCCGTCAGAATAAACTCCGACGGTCTTTCCGATGGAGTTCCTCTGAAACGGGCTTGCCTACACACGATCACACCAAAGTATGATTGTTTAGAACGCGATGACGTACAACGGGACTAGAAAAGGGAAGTTCAATGTCCAGTAGCCAATAGCTGCCCTTGCGTTGTTTTTGGTCCGTCTGACTAGCATACAGAAGAGCGGTTTTCCTGATAGGAATTGATTCCGTCGGAAAGATTTGAAACATGTTCTATTTCTAGGTCCGTCAGAATTTTTAGAAAGAAAAAGTCTGATGAAGCCCACACACGATCGTAATGTCCGACGGAATGATTCCGTCTGACCTTTTCTGCCGGAAAGTCCGGTCGTGTGTACGCGGCATTAGTGATTCCTTGATGCAGCCATGATTATGGTTTTCTCATAGGAACGAATGGGGCCACAGTGTACAGTACATGTCCAATATGAAGAAGCCAAGACAAGGCTGTGTGGTTCAGAACGGGGCTGCATATTGAAGATCAGTGAGCTGGGTCCGAAGCTAATCATAAAACGAGGTGGACCACACTGCACTCAGAGGCATAAGGGAAATGATTTCACACACACACAAAAAAAAATCTTCATGTAGCAAAGTCTTTTACCTCTTTTGGTCTAATGAGAACCTCCAAGGCCAAAGATAGCTGACATCCTTCAATCTGTGGTGGGTTGTGAGGCATAGTGGGTGCAAAGATGGTGAAAGTCACTGGGTGCCTGTTTGCATTATCTTAATTTCATGCAGTAAAACACAGCCTGCGCTCTTTGACTTCAGTAAATTTGAGCGTTAAAATTGTCCTGTTGCTGGCCTATTTTACGCTGCAATGTCGCCTGATGTAATCTAATTCTTGTAGTAAACCCCTGCCTACACTCTTTTTCTCTAGTACATGTCAGCCAAACTTCCCTCTTCAAGGGCTGGATCACACTAGCCTGCACAGTGCTTTACCATAAAGGCAGCTTTCAGTGTGAGGTCTCCATCAGGGAGTGGTGCAATGTGTGTTTCAGCAAATCACATAATTACATTTTTTTTTTTAATTGATGTGTGTTCTGCCCCACTTTCATGTTTATTTGTATGTATGTTGAAATACATCAGAATTATTATTTTTATTGTTCAGTACTATGCTGATATCTAGTGGCAGTTTTGCGCCACTACAACTTGTTTACTATGTGATTTATGTATCTTCCTCTGCCCTACCTTCCGCCGCGTACACAGAATTGGACATTCCGACAACAAAACCATGGATTTATTTCCAACAGATGTTGGCTCAAACTTGTCTTGCATACACACGGTCGCACAAATGTTGTCAGAAATTCCGAACGTCAAGAATGCGGTGACGTACAACAAGACAAGCCGAGAAAAATGAAGTTCAATAGCCAGTGCGGCTCTTCTGCTTGATTCCGAGCATCCGTGGAATTTTGTGCGTTGGAATTGTGTACACACGATGGTAATTTTGTTGTCGGAAAATTTGAGAACCAGCTTTCAAATTTTTGTTGTCGGAAATTCCGACAACAAATGTCTGATGGAGCTTACACACGGTTGGAATTTCCGACAACAGGCTCACATCGAACATTTGTTGTCGGAAATTCCGACCGTGTGCATTCCTCTTTAGTGCTAGTTATTTCACTCCTACCAGGCCCTCCCCACTTCCATGTTACCTCGGTCAGTGTTATTCATTCACAGAGACAGGACTGTGTTGGATTAAACTTCTGATTTCTGATGGTCGGGGGGCTCTTGGTGCCCGATGTAAGGGGGGGCTGGGTGTTCTGGACATCTTACAGATATAACCAGCCTTTTGAGGGCAACCATAATGCTGATGCAGCCCGCAATTAAATTGAGTTTGACACCCCTGGTTTAGGCCATTGTAATTCCTCTTTATGAATGGGAAAAAATTGAGGGTTTTCATTCCCCTAATTTTTTTTTTTTAAATGGAGGACTTTTGCTTAACTATGTTCCTTTGACTAAATGCATTGAAGTCTTTGGTGTTGGCAAAATTAAGGAGGTGTTTGATGACAGTGGCTGTGCATATTTGGCTGTGGAATAGATTTTTTTCTTTTATGCCGTGTACACACAGGTGGACTTTTCGACCGGACTGTTGCTGCTTAAAGCTATCTTTAACCACTTGTGGATCGCCAACCGTACATACACTGCGGCAGGGCGGCCGCTCTGTGCCAGATCACATATGTACCTAGTACGTGATATGACACTTCCAGGTCTGGGGCGCACTGGTCTATAATCACAGCAGGAGCCCAGCGGCAGGTACCACAAACTTGATGTCCGCTGGCACCCACCGATGATACCATACACTGGCAGAACGACGATCTGCCTATGTAAACAAGGCAGATTGCCATTCTGTCAGTAGGGAAGGTATTGATCCTGTGTTCCTGCAAAGCAGGAACATGAATCAATGCCTTTCCCTAATCAAAGCACCTCCCATATAGTGAGAAAGCACAGGCTAAGCACACAGTTAACCCTTTGCTCGCCCCTGATGTTAACCCCTTCCCAGCCAGTGTCATTTGTACAGTGACAGTGCATATTTTTTAGACTGATCACTGTATTAGTGTCACTGGTCCCCAAAAAGTGTCAAAAGTGTCAGTTAGTGTCCGGTTTGTCCACCGCAATATCGCAGTCCCATTAAAAGTTGCTGATCGCCGCCATTACTAGTAAAAAAATGTATTAACCACTTAACAACCGGCCCATAGCCGAATGACGGCTGCAGGGCGGTTGCTTAACTCTGGGAGGACGTCATATGACGTCCTCTCGGAATTCCCCTCTCGCACGCCCCCTGGGGCGCGCACCCGAGCACATCCATCATGGATCCCGGTAAATGGCCGCTGATCGCGGCCGTTTACCATGTGATCGCGCCGTCAAATGACGGCGCGATCACATGTAAACAGACCGGCGTCATCTGATGACGCCGGTTCCTCTCCTCCCCTCCTGTGTACCGATCGGTACACTGTGGAGGAGAGGGGGATGGATGGCTGGCTGCAGCACTGTGGGCTGTATGTGTAGTGCCCACAGCGCTGCACAGAGACATCCAGCCATCCATCCATCCATGCTCAGCCATCCCTTCTGCTGTGCAATACTCTGCAAAGCCCACATTACTCTGCAATACTCCCATAATACTCTGCAATACCCCCATAATACTCTGCAATACCCACATAATACTCTGCAATACCCCCATAATACTCTGCAAAGCCCACATTACTCTGCAATACCCCCATAATACTCTGCAAAGCCCCCACATTACTCTGCAATACCCCCACAATACTCTGCAATACCCCCATAATACTCTGCAATACCCACATAATACTCTGCAATACCCCCATAATACTCTGCAATACCCCCATAATACTCTGCAAAGCCCACATTACTCTGCAATACCCCCATAATACTCTGCAAAGCCCCCACATTACTCTGCAATACCCCCACAAAACTCTGCTATACCCCCACAATACTCTGCAATACCCCCACAATACTCTCCAAACCCCTGCCATACCCCGCCATACCCCGCCATACTCCGCCATACCCCGCCATACTCCGCCATACCCCGCCATACCCCGCAATACTCCGCAATACCCCGCCATACTCCGCAATACCCCGCCATACCCCGCAATACCCCGCCATACCCCGCATTACCCCGCCATACCCCGCCATACTCCGCAATACCCCGCCATACTCCGCAATACCCCGCCATACTCCGCAATACCCCGCCATACTCCGCAACACCCCGCCATACTCCACAATACCCCGCCATACTCCACAATACCCCGCCATACCCAGCTGTACTCGCCCTCTGTATGTGGCCAGGCTGTGGAAGTCTCACACATGTGGTATTGCCGTACTCAGGAGGAGTAGGAGAATCTATTTTGGGGTGTCATTTTTGGTATGTACATGTTATGTGTTAGAAATATTGTATAAATGTACAACTTTGTGTTAAAAAAAAAATGCGTTTTAACCACTTCCCGCCCGCCCGCCGGCCGTCATACGACGTCCTTGACTTTGTGGGGGGATATCTGAATGATGGGTGCAGCTACAGGCATCATTCAGATATCAGCTTTTTCAGCCGGCAATTCCCTACACCATAAGAATGATCATGGCGGCTGTTCCACTGCTTGATCGTTCTTACGGGAGGCGAGAGGGGATGTCCCCCCCTCCCGCGCTTCTACCGACTCACCGCTACGATCGAAGCCAGGATCATTTTTTTTTTTTTTAATTTCAGGCTTCCCAGCCTAGAGGTGAGATGTGGGGTCTTATTGACCCCATATCTCACTGTAAAGAGGACCTGTCATGCCATATTCCTATTACAAGGATGTTTACATTCCTTGTAATAGGAATAAAAGTGGTCAAAATTTTTTTTTTTTTGGAAAAAAGCATCAAACTAAAATAAATAAAGTAAAATGAACAATAAAAAAAAAATAAAAATTTTAAAGCGCCCCTGTCTCTGTGTGCTCGCATGCAGAAGCGAACGCATACATAAGTCCCGCCCACATAAGAAAACGGTATTCAAACCACACATGTGAGGTATCGCTGCGATCGGTAGAGCGAGAGCAATAATTTTGGCCCTAGACCTCCTCTGTAACTCAAAACATGTAACCAGTAAAAAATTTTAAAGCGTCGCCTATGGGGATTTTTGAGTAGCAAAGTTTGGCACCATTCCACAAGCGCATGCAATTTTGAAGGGTGACATGTTGGGTATCTATTTACTCGGCGTAACTTCATCTTTCACATTATGCAAAAACATTGGGCTAACTTTACTGTTTTGGTTTTTGTAAAGCACAAAACATTTTTTTTCCAAAAAAAAGCGTTAAAAAAATTGCTGCGCAAATACCATGCGAGATAAAAAGTTGCAGCGACCGCCATTGTATTCTCTAGGGTCTTTGCTAAAAAAACATATATAATGTTTTGGGGTTCTATGTAATTTTCTAGCTAATAAATGATGATTTTTACATGTAGGAGAGAAATGTCAGAATTGGCCTGGGTGCTCCAGAACGCCTGAAGGTGCTCCCCTGCATGTTGGGCCTCTGTATGTGGCCACGCTGTGTAAAAGTCTCACACATGTGGTATCGCTGTACTCGGGAGTAATAGCAGAGTGTGTTTTGGGGTGTAATTTGTGGTATGCATATGCGGTCTGTGAGAAATACCCTGCTAATATGACAATTTTGTGGAAAAAAAAAAAGTAAAAAAAAAACCTTGATTTTGCAAAGAATTGTGGGAAAAAATGACAACTTCAAAAAACTCACCATGCATCTTTCTAAATACCTTGGAATGTCTTCTTTCCAAAAAGGGGTCATTTGGGGGGTATTTGTACTTTTCTGGCATGTTAGGGTCTCAAGAAATTAGATAGGCCGTCAGTACTTCAGGTGTGATCAATTTTCAGATATTCGCACCATAGCTTTTGGACTCTATAACTTTCACAAAGACCAAATAATATCCACCGATTTGGGTTAATTTTACCAAAGATATGTAGCGGTATAAATTTTGGCCAAAATATATGAAGAAAAATTACTAATTTGCAAAAAATTATAACAGAAATGAAGAAAAATGTATTTTTTTACAGATTTTTCGGTCTTTTTTCTTTTACGGCGCAAAAAATAAAGAACACAGCGGTGATTAAATACCACCAAAAGAAAGCTCTATTTGTGTGAAAAAAAGGACAAAAATGTCATATAGATACAGTGTTGCATGACTGAGTAATTGTCATTCAAAATGTGAGAGCACCAAAAGCTGAAAATTGGTCTGGTTAGGAAGGGGGTTTAAGTGCCCAGTTGTCAAGTGGTTAATAAAAAAATAAATAAAAATATCCCATAGTTTGTAGACAATTGGTTTTGCCCAAACCAATCAATATACACTTATTGGGAATTTTTTTTACCAAAAATATGTAGCAGAATACATATTGGCCTAAATTGATGAAGAAATATAATTTTTTCCATTTTTTTATTGGATATGCTTTCTAGCAGTGAGTAAAAAATACATTTTTTTTTCCAAAATTGTCAATCTTTTCTTGTTTATAAGGAAAAAAAATAAAAACTGCAGAGGTGATGAAATACCACCAAAAGAAAGCTCTATTTGTGGGGGAAAAAAGGACATACATTTTATTTGGGTACAGTGTCGCAGGACTGTGCAATTGTCAGGTAAAATAATGCAGTGCCGTATCTCAAAAAGTGGCCTGATCATGAAGGAGGTTAAATCTTCCGGAGGGCAAGTGGTTAAAGACATTTTCCAGTTCCATTTTTGTAATTATTACACCCACGAAGAGACACCCACTGCTTCTATATAGGTCAGGGGTGCCCAACTCAATGTCATCATGGGCCGCACCAGAACTATGGTTGCCCTCAAAGGGCTGGTATTATGGGGTGCAGGGTTCAGGAGTACTTTATGTACAGAGTGCAGAGTTCAGGAGTGTGTTATGTATACAGTGCAGTTCCAGGGGTGCTCTATGCACAGAGTGCAGGGTTCAGGAGTTTGTTATGTACAGAGTGCAGGGTTCAGGAGTTCATTATGTACAGAGTGCAGGGTTCAGGAGTTCATTATGTACAGAGTGCAGGGTTCAGGGGTTCGTTTTGTGCAGAGTGCAGAGTTCAGAAGTTCATTAGGTACAGAGTGCAGGTTTCAGGAGTTCTTTAGGTACAGAGTGCAGGGTTCAGGAGTTTGTTAGGTACAGAGTGCAGGGTTCAGGAGTTTGTTAGGTACAGAGTGCCGGGTTCCAGAGTTTGTTAGGTACAGAGTTCCGGAGTTTGTTGGGTACAGAATGCAGGGTTCAGGAGTTTGTTAGGTACAGAGTGCTAGGGTTCAGAAGTTTGTTACATACAGCGTGCAGGGTTCAGGAATTTGTAACATATAGAGTTCAGGAATGCACTGTGTACACAGTGCATGGTTTAGGGATGTACTATGCACAGCGTGCAACCCCAACGCTTCCTTGCATCCCTACTCTCCTACCTGGCCTTGCTCTAGTACCTCCCTGTGTAGATTCTATCAGATTCTGGAGATCTGTCTCCGAATGTGCCCCACCCTGAGTGTGTGCAGGGATCTGTTAGATCTGGGAGCAGCTAAGAGCAAAGCTTTCCCTTGTAAACACTGAAGGCTTCTGCTTTACAAGTGACAGCGGGAAGCAGGAGTGGAGTGTGAGAGCCAGAGCTGGAGGAATGGAGTTCCGCCACGTTCCAGCTGCAAAACCGGGTGTGAGGGCCACATGATAAGGCCCCCCCCCCCCCCGGGCCTTGTGTCTGACATATGTGTTATGAGTAACAACCCCTTCCAACTTCAACGTGAGCTTCTCTCTGAGTCCTTTAGTGTAGTGTAGTAGAGATAAGGTCTGTGGAACTACCCATACACCTCCTGTGCATTTTGATGGGTGACATGCTCCATACACCCTAGGACTAGCACTGGGAGCTGCCATTTTGTAGTGGTTAACCATTTGAACTGCAAGAAAAGCTAATTTTTTTAGTGTTAAAATATCTAATTTTTTCAGTGCTGTTTAAAAATATCCAAAAATGGCCAAAGCACCACCAGAAATGGTTCAAGGGGTTCTCTGCTGGGTGGTTTCAGGACTTTCACCCTGATCTTTCCTTCACTACCTAGTGATTCACTGACCTGGAACAAGCAGAAAGACTGTGATGTCTAAAGTCTCATCCTGTATGCTTGTCAAAAGGTCAGTGACAGCTTTAAAAAGATAAATTAGTGCAACATTTAAGAGAAATTGTTCTGATAAGATTACTTCCAGAAACATTTCTACACTACTGCATTCTAGACAGACTGAATCAATTAAATGAGTGTCACTTTAACTGGTGAGAGTCAAGGTTTTGCTGGGCCTGTTAAAAGTTCTACCCATTTAGGATTTGTGACTAACATTCACTTTATTTTGGAGAAGCAGACATGCAGTCTGGAGTTAGGGATCACTGACTTCAAAGATAAATGATGGGACAGGTTCCAAGGTTTCAGATGGAATTAGAGCCATTAATAATTTGATAAGAGAGATGCGGGGATAAGCTCTGCAGAGATTAAACTAATAACCACGGGTGGCTCAAGACAATTTTTTATGTTGGTACTTTCTTGGTGCTGGGAGTTTAAGTGGGGGAACTAAGTCTCTGAGCGTTAAACCCTTATTATAATAAAAGCAAACATACCATAATGAGAAATGCTTAGCCATAAAAAATACAATGTTATAGAGACATACAGTATCTCACAAAAGTGAGTACACCCCTCATATTTTTGTAAATATTTTATTATATCCTTTCATGTGACAACACTGAAGAAATTACACTTTGCTACAATGTAAATGTAGCGCTGGTAGATCTACGATCTACCATCTGATAGGTAAATTTAGTGAATTGCTCGTTAGGGGGAGTTAGATTTGCCTCTGTTCCAGCTTGGCTGACGTTGTGTGTGGTTCCACACTGAGCCAGTGGGTGTTGTTGTTACCATTGGCTGGTGTTGGAAGGGCAACGTGTCGAAGCGTATGGGTGCTCCTCTGTCCCGGAGACAGCTCGGTGGAGGTGGTCCTCCGAGTTGCATTCTGGGAAAGGGTATTTATGGGACAGACGCCATGTTTTAGGGTTCATTTTACAGCCACCTGCTGGCCCTCCTGGCCGACAGGTATGCGTTAGAGTGCTATCTCGCTGCCGTGTCGCTGCAGGGGCATGGATGGGCCCAGAAGTCTGTCTGGGGCCTACCACAGCAGCCAAGGAATGGTCCTGAGCTGTCTATCCAGAGTGAAGAAGCTGAACAACCGAGAAGATCCCAGGGAAGGACCCATCATGGAAGGATCATGCAGAGTGCTGGTTTGGAGAGGGGCCTGGTGACTCGGTTGGAGGACGTATCCTACAGTAGTTCTACAGCATAGTACTGCCGGGTTAGCTTAGAGGTCCAAGTACTGTGTCTGACGTTCACCGCTAAACCAATACATCCTGTGGCAGAGGATCGTACGGGTTTATTTCAATCAAGTCTGTGGCAGAGACTTTTGTTCGTGCTACGTACTGGCTGCTAGGCAAGTGAGAGAGGCCTATCCAGGCGAGCAAAGATTGTGTCCCACAAGGGGATTGTATCTGATTACAATATTCAACTTTAAAGGAGGTTCTCAAGAACCCTAAAGAAAGGTATTTGAGCTTCCCTGCAGTTTTCCTCCTGCCTCTTTCCTGCTACTTCCTTTGTTACTTGGTTCAATAAAGCATTGAAAACGTACTCAAGTGTTGGTGCTTTTATCGTCCAGAGGTAAACTCAACGGAACCCTAGACCCGGTGCCGGTGAAACAGAAGTGTCAAGAGTGAAGGTAACTAGCCCGCTTAAACCAGCAGCTCCACGAGAGTTATAGGGCGTACACACGGTCGGACTTTGTTCGGACATTCCGACAACAAAATCCTAGGATTTTTTCAGACGGATGTTGGCTCAAACTTGTTTTATCTACACACGGACGCACAAAGTTGTCGGAAAATCCGATCGTTCTAAACGCGGTGACGTAAAACACGTACGTCGGGACTATAAACGGGGCAGTGGCCAATAGCTTTCATCTCTTTATTTATTCTGAGCATGCGTGGCACTTTGTCCGTCGGATTTGTGTACACACAATCGGAATTTCCGACAACGGATTTTGTTGTCGGAAAATTTTTAGCTCCTGCTCTCCAACTTTGTGTGTCGGAAAATCCGATGGAAAATGTCCGATGGAGCCCACACACGGTCGGAATTTCCGACAACATGCTCCGATCGGACATTTTCCATCGGAAAATCCGACCGTGTGTACGGGGCATTAGTGCTACATAAAGTAGTGAGTGTACAGCTTGTATAACTGTGTAAATTTGCTGTCCCCTCAAAATAACTCAACACACAGCCATTAATGTCTAAACCGCTGGCAACAAAAGTGAGTACACCCCTAAGTTAAAATGTCCAAATTAGGCCCAAAGTGTCAATATTTTGTGTGGCCACCATTATTTTCCAATACTGCCTTAACCCTTTTGTCTATGGAGTTCACCAGAGCTTCACAGGTTGTCTCTGGAGTCCTCTTTCACTCCTCCATGACGACATCACGGAGTGGATGTTAGAGACCTTGCTCTCCTCAACCTTCTGTTTGAGGATTCCCCACAGATTCTCAATAGGGTTTAGGTCTGGAGACATGATTGGCCAGTCCATCACCTTTACTCTCAGCTTCTTTAGCAAGGCAGTGGTCATCTTGGAGGTGTGTTTTGGGTCATTATCATGTTGAAATACTACCCTGTGGCCCAGTCTCCGAAGGGAGGGGATCATGCTCTGCTTCAGTATGTCAAAGTACATGTTGGCATGAACTGTAGCTCCCCAGTGCCGAAAGCACTCATACAGCCCCAGACCATGACACTCTCATCACCATGCTTGACTATAGGCAAGACACACTTGTCTTTGTACGCCTTACCTGGTTACCGCCACACATGCTTGACACCATCTGAACCAAATAAGTTTATCTTGGTCTCATCAGACCACAGGACATGGTTCCAGTAATCCATGTCCTTAGTTTGCTTGTCTTCAGCAAACTGTTTGAGGCTTTCTTGGGCATCATCTTTAGAAGAGGCTTCCTTCTTGGTTGACAGCCATGCAGACCAATTTGATGCAGTGTGCAGCATATGGTCTAAGCACTGACAGGTTGACCCCCCCACCCCTTCAACCTCTGCAGCAATGCTGGCAGCACTCATATGTCTATTTTCCAAAGACAACCTCTGGATATGATGCTGAGCATGTGCACTCAGCTTCTTTGGTCGACCATGGTGAGGCCTGTTCTGAGTGGAACCTCTCCTGTTAAACCTTTGTATGATCTTGGCCACCGTGCTGCAGCTCAGTTTCAGGGTCTTGGCAATCCTCTTATAGCCTAAGCCATCTTTATGTAGAGCAACAATTCTTTTTTTCCGATCCTCAGAGAGTTCTTTGCCGGTAAACAGCATTCCTCGGTTCGCGCTGACAAGGAGAGCCAATCGGCAGCTCTCCCTGTCAGGGGGGGGGTCTGTGCTGATAATCAGCTCATTGATTATCAGCCTAGCCCACTCAGATGTGCCATAAGTGCCCAACAGTGTCCCCATAAAAAGAGACTGCCAGTGCACACCACAGTGCCAATCAGAGCCCAGCAGTAACACCTGTCAGTAACACATCAGTACCGCATCATCAGTGCTGCCCATCAGTGCCACCTGTCAGTGCCAATCAGTACCAACTATCAGTGCCAATCAGTTCTGCCTGTCAGTGCCCATCACAGCCGCCTGTCAGTGCCCAACCGTGCCGCCTGTCAGTGCCCATCAGTGCCGCCTATCAGTTCCCATCAGTGCCGCCTATCAGTACCCATCAGAGCTGCATATCAGTGCCGCCTATTGGTGCCCATCAGTGCTGCATATCAGTCCTGCCTATCAGTGACCATCAATTCTACATATCAGTGCCTCCTCATCAGTGCCCATCAGTGCCACCTTATCAGTGCCGCCTCATCAGTGCCGCCTCATCAGTGCCGCCTCATTAGTGTCCGTCAGTGAAGGGGAAAACAAAATTTTATGACAGAAACTGAGAAAAATTCTGGTATTTTTTAGTTTGTTTAGCAAAAAATAAAAACCCCAGAGGTGATCAAATACCATCAAAAGAAAGCTCTATTTGTGGGAAGAAAATGATAAAAATTTAGTTTGGGTACAGTGTTGCATGACCGCGCAATTGTCATTCAAAGTGCGACAGCTCTGAAAGCTGAAAACTGTCCTGGCAGGAAGGGGCGAAAGTGCATGGTATTGAAGTGATTAACACACCTGCTCCACATTCACACCTGAGACCTTGTAACACTAATGAGTCACATGACTGGAATGCATGGTGTTCCTGGCACTTTTTGCCAAGGCAGAAGGGAAGCCTGATGGTGGCTGCTGAGTGTGATGCTAGATTACATTTTCGAGGTGCTACAGCACACCCAACCTCCCTTTGGCATGGCCACTGCTGATAACATACAGTAGTGAGTATTACATTCAATTATTTCTGCAATCTTATCTTTCCGCTGCCTTAATTATGGGTCATCAACATAATTCAAATCCTGCATTGTGTTAAGCCTCGTACACATGGGACGAATGTTTGGAGACATCAGCCAGTTAAAAAACGGCCCACATTTGGCCAGTGTGTATGCCCGCTGGGTTGAAGGGAAAAAAACTCATAGTGTGTACCAGGCTTTAGTAGGGCTGCCCACTACCACTTTACTATAGGGGGATCACATCATCCTTGTAATGAGGGGGTACATATAATTGATATAAAAGTCCAGAAATGCAGCGCTAGTTCCCAATCTAAAATGACCTTCAAAACACATATGATAGCAGTAAATATCCATGACACGAGTATTAGAAGAATAGATGAAATGCCCCACATCAGCTTCACTGCGATAGGAACTCCACACGACACCACAGTGTTTCCAGCAAGTCTGCTTACCAGAAAGGTGATCTAAATAAGCATGTATTATATGTGAATTCCACGACTCAGCACCTTGCATCAAGCAGGCAACCAACATCAATGGACTGTGCATGTATATTTGAACAGATAGCTCCACGAATGGTAAGAATATGCCAGCTTCTCAATGGCTTAGGGCTCACCAAAATAACAAATAAAGGACTTCCATGGTGAAGTATGTAGAAATTAAAATTGTACTTACAAAAGGACTGATCAAATTGGGCATCAAAACAATCCAAAAAAATGACCGCTCCTAGTGGCGTGCTTGCGTCATACATCGGGTCCTGCTAACGCGTTTAGTCATCAGCAGACATCAGAGGTGTGGCCTGCTGACGCAAGCACGCTCATAAATACATAATAGCCGGAAATTGAAAAACTGGAAGTGCACACCCCAGCAAAGCATCCTGATCCCCGAAAGGCAATGGGATTTTCCCTGGATTAACTTTACCTTTTGGCACTGATGGCCACTGATAAGATGGCACTGATGGGCCCTGATGGGTGGCACGGATGGGTGGCACTGATGGGTGGCACTGATAGGTACCACTGATAGATGGCACTGATGGGCACTTATAGGTGGCACTGATGGGCACTGATGGGCGGCACTGATGGGCACTGTTAGGTGACACTGATGGGCACTGATAGGTGGCACTGATGTACAGTACTGTTGTTCTGGCACTGATTGTGGGCACTGATAGGTGGCACTGTGGGCACTGATAGGTGGCACTGTGGGCACTGATGGGTGGCACTGGTGGGCACTGGTAGGCAGCACTGTTGCCTATTGCTAGGTGGCACTGGCAGGGGGCACAGGTGGGCACTGGTGATCTGGTGGCAGATCTCCATGATCTCCATGATCGGGACAGATGTCCCTCTCACGGCCCCCAGTGATCGGCTTTTTTTTTCTCCTCACGCTATCAGCGCGAGGAGAAAAAATAGCCGATTACCGGCTCTGTTGACATCACATGATCAGCTGTCATTGGCTGACAGCTGATCACGTGGTAAGGGGTCGGGGTCTCATAGACTCGCTGATCACAGAGCGTGCCGCGCGCTCCCTGCAGGGGGCGCGCAGGCCGCTTGGGTACGAGACGACATCAATAGATGCAGTCCTGGCAAAGCAGGTCCACGCTGTAGCCGTCATTCGGCTATAGCGCGGATCTCAAGTGGTTAAAGCAATCGACTAAACTTGCCAGAACCACCTCTGGAGGGAGTCTATTCCACATTTTCACAGCTCTTACTGTGAAAAAACCTTTCTGTATGTGGAGATTAAATCTTTTTTCCTCTAGACGTAAAGAGTGCCAATAGTCCTATGTGATGACCCTAAAGTGAATAACTTCTATTTTTCATGAATCCATGCTGTATGTTGCTTAAAATATTTTTTTTCCAACAAGAACTCGTCTATGTGGTCTTTTATGAAACTCTCCAGTATCTTCCTGACTATAGAAGTTAAACTAACAGGTCTATAGTTAAATGGTAAAGACTTTAATCCCTTTTTAAATATGGGCACCACCCTGCACCAATCCACAGGTACCATTCCATCTATTAACGAGTCCCTAAAAATTAGAGACAATGGCATTGAAATGACAGAGCTCAATTCTTTTAGGATCCGTGGGTGGGTGCCATCTGGTCCAGGTGCTTTATCCACCTTTAGTCTGTCTAAATATTTCTGGAACATATCCCTTTTGAGCCATTGTATATCATTTGGGACTGTGTCATAACCACCCCCATTATGGACATGAGCTCCCCCATGCTCCTTTGTATACACAGAGCTGAAGAAAGTATTTAATAAATTTGCCTTCTCTTGGTCCCCAGTCACCCACTCTAGATTATTTTGTAAAGGGCCTATATGCTCTTGCAGCCCTTTCCATTTTTTTACTATTAATATATTTGAAGAATTTTTGGGGGTTTGTCCTACTATCTTTTGCAATCTGTCATTCATTTTTAATTTTTTGCATCCTTAATTCCCTTAATTTCCTTTCCTTTTTACATATTCTGTTATATTCTTTGTAACATTTAAACGATGATAGCGTTCCTTCATTTTTATATTTTTAAAAGCTCTTTTTTTATTATTTTTAGCCATTTTAACTTTGTCCGTGAGCCACATAGGTTTTATTTTTAGCCTTTTAAACGAATAAAATAGAAGACAGACTAATATGTAAGTTTAGTTCTTCGGTCACTTACAAAAGTTATGATAATAAAACCTTTATCACTTGTGCATCTCACAATGTGGTTTGTTTAATCATCTGCCCTTGTGGCCTTCAATATGTGGGTCGCACCACTAGGGCCATGAATTTAAAGATAAAAGAACACATAGGCATCATCAGAAAAGGGTTTCCAAGTCATAGTGTTTCCAAACACTATTTGCAGTGTCATGATCAAAATCCAGCGTGTTCCATTTTTCTTGCCATAGACAAATTTACCCCACATTGGAGGCGGAGTTTTGTCAGATGGGAAATTTCAAGACTAGGGACCAGCTGAATTTATGAAATATAGTCTTGCGTCCCTTTCGGACTTAATGTCAATTGGGACGTGAACTGTTTTATCAATAATAGCTGAAATATTTCTACAGGGGTTTCATAAATTTGTCCATGTTTATGTTTTGTTGGACTTGTCTTATATATTCAGGCCTTTTTTGTTTTATTTTAGTTTATGTTTTGCTATGTGGACCTGCATGTTGTGCCCATTCCATGAGGGTGTGGGTCACTGCTGTTTCTAGTGGGTCTGCTTAACATGGTTGGGCGCACTGTGGATTGGTCTTCCTAGTAATGAAGTTATGGTTTTATCATATATTTACACATGTGCTCTATCTTTTTTAGGTTCAGCATTCTTATGCTGCTTCTAATGTTCTATGTGAATAACATGCTGCATGACATTGTACTGTTTAAGCTATCTCTTTTTTTAGTCTCAACAATTTTATGCTGCTATGTATGATTATTTGTCGAACATGCTGTATGATATTTTATGTTAGTTTGTTTGCTTTCCTCTAGATGGTGCTGTTACCACTTGTGATGGAATATTACAAGTGGTGATTTTTGTGTTTGATTTTCCACTGGTGGGTTGTAGCAGGCACACTAGTGGAGATCATTTTATACACTTGCAGTTCCTTTTATTTAATATACATTGGATGTTTGCATCTATTACATTGAGACCATGGGGCAGTGGCAGAACTGCCAGGGTTGCAAAGGTCGTGCTTGCAACCGGTGCCTGGAGTTCCACCACTGTGGGGGGGGGCAGCTGGGGGTCAGGGGGGCCCTTTATGTTTTCTTGCACTGGGGCCCTGAAGGTTCTTGTTATGACTCTGCCATGAGGCACTCACATACGGGAGTTGGGGCGCATCTGAGAACTTGGATCGCTTTCGGGTGTGCGCATCCTGTTTACCAACCTTTGGCTATTTCCGTTGGTTGGAGCACACCCGAGAGTTTGGGACGTGTCCGGGTACGCACTTCGGTTTTTTTCAATTTCCGGTTAATATGTATTTATGAGCGTGCTTGCGTCAGCAGGTCACGCCTCTGATGATGTTCGCTGATGACAAAACGCGTCAGCAGGATCTGACGCATGAAGCAAGCACGCCACTAGCCACGGTCATTTTGTTGGATTGTTTTGATGCCCGATTTGATCAGTCGTTTTGTAAGTACAGTTTTAATAAAGCCTTGAACTTCTTTCTACGTACTTCACCATGGGAGTTCTTTATTTGTGAGCCCTAAGCCGATGAGAAGCTGGCATATCCTTACCCTTCATGGAGCTGCCTGTTTGAATCTACATGCACAGTCTATTGATGTTGGTTGCCTACTTGATGCTCAGTGCTGAATCGTGGAATTCACATATAATACATGCTTATTTTTGACCACCTTTCTGGTAAGCAGACTTGCTGGAAACACTGTGGTGTGGTGTGTAGTTCCTATCGCACTGAAGCTGGTGTGGGGCTTTTCATCTGTCCTTCTAATACTCATGTGACCCCCAGCATGTGTCAAGGCTAGCAATAACCCCCAACACTGGTGACAGTGCCAGCACTGATAACCTCCAGCAAGTGTCAGGACCAGCAATGAAAACCCCCAGCAAGTGTCAGAACAAGCAATGAATCCCAACACCCTCAGCAACAAACCCCAGCAAGGGTCAGGGAAAGCAATAACCCCCAGCTATTAACCCCAGAAATAACCCCCAGTAATAAACCCAAGCAATATCCCCCAACATTGGTATTCTGTAGTTTTACTTACCTGAGCATCCACTCCAGCAAAGCTGCCTCTCTCCCACGCAAATGGCAGAACTAGAATTTACCTGTCTGGCAGGAGATTGCTCCACCACACACAGCAAAGCAGCACAATTGCAGGCAGTGTGCTGGAATGCATGGCGTTCCTGGCACTTTTTATTTTTTTTTGCTAAGGCAGAAAGGGAGCCTGATGGTGGCTGCTAGATGTTTGTGTTGCTAGATTACATTTTGGAGGTGCTAAAGCACACCCAACCTACCTTTGGCATGGTCACTGCTGATAAAATAGATACAGTAGTGAGTATTGCATTCAATTATTTCTGCAATCGTATCTTACCGCTGCCTTAATTATGGGTCATCAACATAATTCAGATCCTGCATTGTGTTAAGCCTCGTACACATGGGACGAATGTTGGGAGACATCAGCCAGTTAAAAAACAAAAAAAAAACGGCCCACATTTGGCCAGTGTGTATGCCCGCTGGGTTGAAGGGAAAAAAAACTCATAGTGTGTACCAGGCTTTAGTAGGGCTGCCCACTACCACTTTACTATAGGGGGATCACATCATCCTTGTGATGAGGGGTACATATGATTGATATAAAAGTCCAGAAATGCAGCGCTAGTTCCCAATCTAAAATGACATTCAAATCACATATGATAGCAGTAAATGTTCATAACATGAGTGCTTACTGCTATTATATTTGATTTGAATGTTATTTTATATTGGGAACTAGCGCTGCATTTCTGGACTTTTATATTTTATATTTGTAATCAACAAATCATTGCTGGCTGCTATCTTATTGTTCTTTTTTTATTGGTAGCGCGGATGAAGTGGGATTTTTTTGTAGTACTTTACAAAAGATTTATACACGAGGGATCCGAGCTGATTTATATATAAACACTACTAGCAATTATTTATAAAGTTCCGGGCGGTGAATAGTTTACTTCTGAAAAGAACTGCATGGTGTGTAATAGCTAATTTATTGTTCATGAAAACAGTATTTTAGAGATTATAAAGTGGTGGAAAATGTAGAAGTTAAATTTACCCCTCATAAATCCTTCCAAAGGTCAGTCTGTTAATATATGCAGTGTGGAAAGCTTGTGGATGTGTTTTTAGTATTCTTCGATAACACTGTGCTGCAAGAGCATTTTTACTTATTCCTATAATTAATCCCATTGCAGCTGTTAAAAAGTAACACTCAGGTAACTTTTATCCACTAAATCTGAAAAGAATATAAATTGGGAATCATGTCTTGGCTAAACAACTGGGATTTGTGCTGTTGGCTCCCTCTGGTGGCTTCAGTAGTAAACGACAACTTTATTTTCTGGCTTATTACAATCAGCATAGCAGAAAGTTTGATTAAATGTACCCTTAATTGGCTAACTTAAAGTGACCCTGCATTAATTTTAAAGTCTGTATGAATAAATTCCTGACATGTCACAATATGCAGCAAGAGCATATATTTCAAAAAGTTTCTTCCTTTTATAAATCTATCCTTGAGCTCCACTCTAGCGATTTTACCTAGTCTGGGATTATGTCATTAGTCTGCTGCAGGCAGGAGGAATCATTTTCTCAGTCTCCTTTCCCCAGTGATCAGAATGCAACACTAACCTTATTGCAAATCAGGCTGCAGTAGGGGCTGAGCTGTGTCAGATGTTTGTAAAAATAGCCAAAAACTGCCCAGACACCAGGATATACATTGCTGTGTTATATCTGAACCAGCCTCCCTGTCCTGGAAGTATTTGCTTACCCTGCATGTTGCCTGAACAATGATGGCACTGTCCATTTGGAGAGAAAACTCATCTCTGTGAAAAGTAATAAATACCTCTGTTATAGTAACACCTTACTTCGCATGCATACCTAACATGTTGTTATAGAAGGTCAGAATATCAGTAAAATGACTTTGCTGGACACAGGACTCAATTAAGGGAGATTGAGTGGACAAAAGTGGACACGCCTGACACGACTCGTGTCCGGATGTCAAGTGTCCAAAATACAACTCATACAGTGTACATATAATTTCAGCATTGCGTCACAAGCGAACAGGCGGTACATTTCCGTTATACAAACATCCAACCTTTTAAAACAGCCAACCTACTCTTATTGATGCAAAGCAATTTAGCAAAGCGAATTCTTTGTACTCTTGCAAAGTTTGCAGGTCTTGCTCTTGCGGTTTCCTTATCTATCTATACAGGAAGGTGAGTGTCAGTGTGGTGAGCACAGATGTCTATGCTAAGGGGGGGGGGGGGGTGAATTCAGTGTTTAACCACAGCCTGTCACAAATGTTCTTAACATAAATGTACAGAAATGATTTCTTAGCTGAAACTCTAGATCAGTCTTACTGCACACATAACTATGGCCACATAAACTGACCCTCGTTTCCACTTCATTGTAATATGTACATACCTTTAGGCTGGGTTCACACTATTGCGAATTGGATGCAGGTTTCCCCGCAACCAATTCGCATAGAAGGAGATTGTGACCGGCACACATCTCTGCAGCGGCTCCGGTGCAAATTGCACAGGAGCCTTGTCTGTCTTTTGGTCCCTTTCAGGTCCAAATTCAGCCCAAAATTCAGTCTGAAATCAGACCTGAAACAGTGAATGGAGATGCACCGGACTCCTGCTGTGAGCCGCTCCGTGGTCTAGTGTGAACCCAGCCTTAGGCTCTGTTTCCACTACTGCGAGTTGTTGTGCGACTTGACACATGTGAAGTCACATGACAAGTCAAAACCCATGTATTTCAATGGTCCCCATTTTAATTGGTGCGACTCAAGTCGCAGCGACTCCAAAAAAGGTTCTTGCACTTCTTTGTTCCTACTTCGGTGCGACTTGTTCTCACATGGTTTTCACTGGTTGCATGACATTGCATCAAAAATCGCATTGCAAAGTCGCATTTCTCGATAGGGACTGGGTCCGGCAGAGTTACGACGTAAAGATTTGAAGCATGTTTCAAATCTAAAGTCCATCAGATTTTCGACTGGAAAAGTCCACTGAAGGTCCGATGAAGCCCACACACGATCGGATTGTCCGCCGGAATCGGTCCGTCGGACCAGTCAGGTCGAAAAGTCAGCTTGTATGTACGTGGCATTAGGCTCTGAATTACTGAATTTATTTCAGTAATTCAATTCTAAAAATGAAACCCATATTTTATATAGATCTGTTACACACCTAATGATATATTTTAAGCATTTCTTTCTTTTAATTGTTATGATTATGGCTTACAGCTATTGAAAACCCAAAATTCAGTATCTCAGAAAATTTTAATATTACATAAGAACAATAAAAAAAGGATTTTTAATACATAAATATTGGTCCATGTACAGTATAGTATGCACTCAATACTTGGTTGGGGCTCCTTTTGCATGAATTACTGCATCAATGTGGCGTGGCATGGAGGCGATCAGCCTGTGGCACTGCTGAGGTGTTATGGAAGCCCAGGTTGCTTTGATAGCGGCCTTCAGCTCATGTGCATTGTTGGGTCTGCTGTCCCTCCCCTTCCTCTTGACAATAACCCACAAATTCTCTATGGGGCTTTAGGTCAGGCGAGTTTATTGGGCAATTAAGCACAGTGATACCATGATCATTAACCACTTCAGGACCGGAAGGATTTGCCCCCTTAATGACTAGGCCATTTTTTGTGATACGGCACTGCGTCGCTTTAACTGACATTTGCATGGTCCTGCGACGTTGTACCCAAACAAAATATATGTCCTTTTTTCCACACAAATAGAGCTTACTTTTGGTGGTATTTGATCACCGCTTTTATTTTTTGCGCTATAAACAAACAAAAAGCGACAATTTTGAAAGAATTTTTTTTTTTACTTTTTACTATAATACATATCCAAAAAAAAAAAATTATATAAAAAAAATGTATTCATCAGTTTAGGCCAATTATATATTCTTCTACATATTTTGGTAATAAAAAACGCAATAGGCGTATATTAATTGGTTTGCACAAAATGTATTGCGTCTACCAACTATGGGATAGATTTAGGGACTTATTGATTGGTTTGCACAAAATGCATTGCGTCTATTAACTATGGGATAGATTTAGGGACTTTTTTTTTATATATATATAGTTTCTACTGGTTATGGCGGCGATCTGCGATTTTTAGTGGGACTGCGATATTGTGGCAGACAAATCTGACTCCAAATGACACTTTTTGGGGACCAGTGACATTATTGCAGTGATCAGTGCTATACAAATGCACTGATCAATGTAAAAATGACACTGGCAGGGAAGGGGTTAACACTAGGGGGCAATCAATGGGGTTAACTGTGTTCCCTGGGTGTGTTCTAACTGTAGGGGGGATGGGCTGCCTGGGACATGACAGAGATCATTGTTCTCGATCACTGGGAACAGGAGATCTCTGTCATGCCATCTGTCAGAATGGGGATCCGCCTTGTTTACAAAAGCAGATCCCCATTCTGCCCTTGTACTAGGCGATCGTGGGCCAGCGGTGGCCATTGAGTCTGCCTGACCTACGGGCACGCTCCTGCCCGCAACTGCACCTGCGTGAGCCGACGTATAATGACGGCGGTTCGCTCAGGGGAGCCAACCTGCTGCAGTACAACTGCGGCGGGCAGTTCTTAAGCGGTTAAACCAGGTATTGGTACTTTTGGCACTGTGGGCAGGTGCCAAGTCCTGCTGGAAAATTAAATCAGCATTTCTATTAGGGATGGGTGAGATGTAGAACAAACTAACATATGGGGCGTTCACAGAGTGTAACTACTGCAGTGCAGAGTATATAGTGCAGTATATAGTGCAGTGCAGAGTATATACTACAGTGCAGTGCACAGTATATAGTGCAGTACAGAGTATATACTAAAGTGCAGTGCAGCGTATATGTTACAGTGCAGTGCACAGTATATAGTTTAGTGCAGAGTGTATAATACAGTGTACTGCGGTGTGAATAACACAGTATAGCAGGGCCGGTCCGAGGCGGGGTGCACGGGGTGCAGTGCACCCCAGCGCCAGAGAGGTGGGGGCGCTGTAGCGCCAGAGTGCTCCCTTCCCTCTTCCTCCTCTTGTTTGTGTCCTGCGGCGCCTTTCCGCTGGTGTTCTAAGAAGAAAGGCGCCGCTGTATTCAGTGCTCAAGCCCCTCCCTCCTTCAGCCAGCCGAAGATGAGAAGGGAGGCAGAGCGGCTGGTCTCTGTGTGGAGAGAGACCAGCCGTGCAGTGAGTGATGTCGCGGGGGGAGGGGGAGCGGAGTGGTCCGTGCTGACACATTCTCCTCCTCTCTGTGTCTCTCACTCCTGCTGTGTACTCTTCTGTTCTCCACCCGGGCGGCGCGGCTGCACACTCTCCTCTCCAGCTGCCGCCCGGGTGTTTTTATCATTATGTACTGTACCCTAATGGAGGGGGGGTCTGTAGTAATGGAGGAGGGGTCCTGCCCTGGGGGGTCATTACTAATAGAGGGGGGCTCTGTCCTGGGGGGTCTGTAGTAATGGAGGGGGGGGGCTCTGTCCTGGGGGGGGTCTGTACTAATGGAGGGGGGTCCTGCCCTGGGGGGTCTGTAGTAATGGAGGGGGGCTCTGTCCTGGGGGGTCTGTAGTAATGGAGGGGGCTCTGTCCTGGGGGGTCTGTAGTAATGGAGGGGGGCTCTGTCCTGGGGGGTCTGTAGTAATGGAGGGGGCTCTGTCCTGGGGGGTCTGTAGTAATGGAGGGGGGCTCTGTCCTGGGGGGTCTGTAGTAATGGAGGGGGGCTCTGTCCTGGGTGGTCTGTAGTAATGGAGTGGGGTTCTGTAGTAATGGAGGGGGGTCCTGCCCTGGGGGGTCTGTAGTAATGGTGGGGGGCTCTGTCCTGGGGGGTCTGTACTAATGGAGGGGGCTCATGCCCTGGGTGCTATGTAGTAATGGAGGGGGTCTGTAGTAATGGAGGGGGGCTCTGTCCTGGGGGGTCTGTAGTAATGGAGGGGGCTCTGTCCTGGAAGGTCTGTAGTAATGGAGGGGGGCTCTGTCCTGGGGGTCTGTACTAATGGAGGGGGGTCCTGCCCTGGGGGGTCTGTACTAATGGAGGGGGGTCCTGCCCTGGGGGGTCTGTAGTAATGGAGGGGGGCTCTGTCCTGGGGGGTCTGTAGTAATGGAGGGGGGCTCTGTCCTGGGGGGTCTGTAGTAATGGAGGGGGTCTGTAGTAATGGAGGGGGGTCTGTCCTGGGGGGTCTGTAGTAATGGAGGGGGGCTCTGTCCTGGGCGGTCTGTAGTAATGGAGGGGGGCTCTGTCCTGGGGAGTCTGTAGTAATGGAGGGGGGCTCTGTCCTGGGGGGTCTGTACTAATGGAGGGGGGTCCTGCCCTGGGAGGTCTGTAGTAATGGAGGGGGGGGTTTGTCCTGGGGGGTCTGTAGTAATGGAGGGGGGCTCTGTCCTGGGGGGTCTGTAGTAATGGAGGGGGGCTCTGTCCTGCGGGGTCTGTAGTAATGGAGGGGGGTCTGTCCTGGGGGGTCTGTAGTAATGGAGGGGGGCTCTGTCCTGGGGGGTCTGTAGTAATGGAGGGGGGTCTGTAGTAATGGAGGGGGCTCTGTCCTGGGGGGTCTGTAGTAATGGAGGGGGACTCTGTCCTGGGGGGTCTGTAGTAATGGAGGGGGTGCTCTGTCCTGGGGGGGTCTGTACCAATGGAGGGGGGGTCCTGCCCTGGGGGGTCTGTAGTAATGGAGGGGGGTCTGTCCTGGGGGGTCTGTAGTAATGGTGGGGGGCTCTGTCCTGGGGGGTCTGTACTAATGGAGGGGGCTCATGCCCTGGGTGCTATGTAGTAATGGAGGGGGTCTGTAGTAATGGAGGGGGGCTCTGTCCTGGGGGGTCTGTAGTAATGGAGGGGGCTCTGTCCTGGAAGGTCTGTAGTAATGGAGGGGGGCTCTGTCCTGGGGGTCTGTACTAATGGAGGGGGGTCCTGCCCTGGGGGGTCTGTACTAATGGAGGGGGGTCCTGCCCTGGGGGGTCTGTAGTAATGGAGGGGGGCTCTGTCCTGGGGGGTCTGTAGTAATGGAGGGGGGCTCTGTCCTGGGGGGTCTGTAGTAATGGAGGGGGTCTGTAGTAATGGAAGGGGGTCTGTCCTGGGGGGTCTGTAGTAATGGAGGGGGGCTCTGTCCTGGGCGGTCTGTAGTAATGGAGGGGGGCTCTGTCCTGGGGAGTCTGTAGTAATGGAGGGGGGCTCTGTCCTGGGGGGTCTGTACTAATGGAGGGGGGTCCTGCCCTGGGAGGTCTGTAGTAATGGAGGGGGGGGGTTTGTCCTGGGGGGTCTGTAGTAATGGAGGGGGGCTCTGTCCTGGGGGGTCTGTAGTAATGGAGGGGGACTCTGTCCTGGGGGGTCTGTAGTAATGGAGGGGGTGCTCTGTCCTGGGGGGGTCTGTACCAATGGAGGGGGGTCCTGCCCTGGGGGGTCTGTAGTAATGGAGGGGGGCTCTGTCCTGGGGGGTCTGTAGTAATGGAGGGGGGTCTGTCCTGGGGGGTCTGTAGTAATGGAGGGGGGCTCTGTCCTGCGGGTTCTGTAGTAATGGAGGGGGCTCTGTCCTGGGGGGTCTGTAGTAATGGAGGGGGGCTCTGTCCTGGGGGGTCTGTAGTAATGGAGGGGGGCTCTGTCCTGGGGGGTCTGTAGTAATGGAGGGGGGCTCTGTCCTGGGGGGTCTGTAGTAATGGAGGGGGACTCTGTCCTGGGGGGTCTGTAGTAATGGAGGGGGGCTCTGTCCTGGGGAGTCTGTACTAATGGAGGGGGGTCTGTCCTGGGGGTCTGTATTAATGGAGGGGGGGTCTGTCCTGGGGGGGTCTGTACTAATGGAGGGGGGGGTCTGTCCTGGGGGGGTCTGTACTAATGGAGGGGGGTTTTCCTGGGGGGGTCTGCACTGTGTAAGGTCTGTACTTAGGGAGGGGTTTATACTTAGTGCAGGTTCTGCACTGATGGACGGGGTCTATACTTAGTGGAGGGGGTCTGTACTGAGGGGCGATTATAGTTGGTGGAAGGGGGGTGACCCCAACCATAGTGATGCCAATGCAGCTGCGGGCTCTTCTTTCCCCCCTCCCTCTCCCCCCTCCCTCTCCCTCTTGCGCACGCTGCTGTACTAGTGAGCAGCGCTTGCCAGCACAGCTGCCCACTATGTATCTTCCCCTGCCTTCATATACCCAGGGAAGAAACAGAATAGAAAAAGGAGCAGAGAAGAGGATTGTGGGACATGTAGTCCCGAGGACTGGCAGCCCCACTGTAACACAGAAACTGCAGCTCACACAGCATGCTCAGCTAAATGGGAGAGAGAGAGAGATACAGGAGCCTGGGAAAGCTTTCAGGGAAATACACCCAGGACTCCAGAGGGAGCGGACAGTGCTGAGAGAACCCCGCTGACCTGCGCCACCAGAGGGAAAGCCACACAGCCTAGCGCCATCCCTGGCAGAGAAAGGAATGGAGTCATTGCCGGAATATAGATCTGGGCTCTACACAGCGGAGTCGCCACGGGCAATTCAGAGTGAGCTGACTCCTGATCAGAGGAACCACCGCTGTATCGCTGGGTCAGGTGGGAGGGCCGATCAGCCATTATCTACTAACGTTCATAGGAAATGCAGTCTCTGATCATCTCCTTTATTATGTCTGCAGTCTCTAATCATCTCCTGTATTATGTCTGCAGTCTCTGATCATCTCCTGTAGTATGTCTGCAGTCTCTGATCATCTCCTGTATTATGTCTGCAGTCTCTGATCATCTCCTGTATTATGTCTGCAGTCTCTGATCATCTCCTGTATTATGTCTGCAGTCTCTGATCAACTCCTGTATTATGTCTGCAGTCTCTGATCATCTCCTGTAGTATGACTGCAGTCTCTGATCATCTCCTGTACTATGTCTGCAGTCTCTGATCATCTCCTGTACTATGTCTGCAGTCTTTGATCATCTCTTATATCCTGTCTGCAGTCTCTGATCATCTCCTGTATTATGTCTGCAGTCTCTGATCATCTCCTGTATTATGTCTGCAGTCTCTGATCATCTCCTGTACTATGTCTGCAGTCTCTGATCATTTCCTGTATTATGTCTGCAGTCTCTAAACATCTCCTGTACTATGTCTGCAGTCTCTGATCATCTCCTGTACTATGTCTGCAGTCTCTGATCATCTCCTGTACTATGCCTGCAGTCTCTGATCATCTCCTGTATTATGTCTGCAGTCTCTGATCATCTCCTGTATTATGTCTGCAGTCTCTGATCATCTCCTGTATTATGTCTGCAGTCTCTGATCATCTCCTGTAGTATGACTGCAGTCTCTGATCATCTCCTGTACTATGTCTGCAGTCTCTGATCATCTCCTGTAGTATGTCTGCAGTCTCTGATCATCTCCTGTAGTATGTCTGTCTGCAGTCTCTGATCATCTCTTGTACTATGTCTGCAGTCTCTGATCATCTCTTGTACTATGTCTGCAGTCTCTGATCATCTCCTGTACTATGTCTGCAGTCTCTGATCATCTCCTGTACTATGTCTGCAGTCTCTGATCATCTATTATATCCTGTCTGCAGTCTCTGATCATCTCCTGTACTATGTCTGCAGTCTCTGATCATCTCCTGTATTATGTCTGCAGTCTCTGATCATCTCCTGTAGTATGTCTGCAGTCTCTGATCATCTCTTGTACTATGTCTGCAGTCTCTGATCATCTCTTGTACTATGTCTGCAGTCTCTGATCATCTCTTGTACTATGTCTGCAGTCTCTGATCATCTCTTGTACTATGTCTGCAGTCTCTGATCATCTCTTGTACTATGTCTGCAGTCTCTGATCATCTCTTGTAGTATGTCTGCAGTCTCTGATCATCTCCTGTATTATGTCTGCAGTCTCTGATCATCTCCTGTATTATGTCTGCAGTCTCTGATCATCTCTTGTATTATGTCTGCAGTCTCTGATCATCTCCTGTAGTATGTCTGCAGTCTCTGATCATCTCCTGTATTATGTCTGCAGTCTCTGACCATCTCCTGTATCATGTCTGCAGTCTTTGATCAACTCCTGTATTATGTCTGCAGTCTCTGATCATCTACTGTACTATGTCTGCAGTCTCTGATCATCTCCTGTATTATGTCTGCAGTTTCTGATCATCTCCTGTAGTATGTCTGCAGTCTCTGATCATCTCCTGTATTATGTCTGCAGTCTCTGATCATCTTCTGTAGTATATCTGCAGTCTCTGACCTTCTCCTGTACTATGTCTGCAGTCTTTGATCATCTATTATATCCTGTCTGCAGTCTCTGATCATCTCCTGTAGTATGTCTGCAGTCTCTGATCATCTCCTGCACTATGTCTGCAGTCTCTGATCATCTCTTGTACTATGTCTGCAGTCTCTGATCATCTCTTGTACTATGTCTGCAGTCTCTGATCATCTCTTGTACTATGTCTGCAGTCTCTGATCATCTCTTGTACTATGTCTGCAGTCTCTGATCATCTCTTGTACTATGTCTGCAGTCTCTGATCATCTCTTGTAGTATGTCTGCAGTCTCTGATCATCTCCTGTATTATGTCTGCAGTCTCTGATCATCTCCTGTATTATGTCTGCAGTTTCTGATCATCTCCTGTATTATGTCTGCAGTCTCTGATCATCTCCTGTATTATGTCTGCAGTCTCTGATCATCTCCTGTATTATGTCTGCAGTCTCTGATCATCTCCTGTATTATGTCTGCAGTCTCTGATCATCTCCTGTATTATGTCTGCAGTCTCTGATCATCTCCTGTATTATGTCTGCAGTCTCTGATCATCTCCTGTATTATGTCTGCAGTCTCTGATCATCTCCAGTATTATGTCTGCAGTCTCTGATCATCTCCTGTACCATGTCTGCAGTCTCTGACTATCTTCTGTATTATGTCTGGGGGCTCTTTCTAACAGACTCTCTAACAGAAGCCCTCTCTGTGTGCATCAGAGAGACTCCCCTCCAGGTCTCATTAGTGTACCCTCTTCCTGTATTTTCTTTATTAAAAGATCACAGGAGGATCCCAGGGTAACAAAGACTTCTTAGGGGAGCATCTCTGTGTTTGAGTCGTTGCCATAGAAACATTTGTAAAGGGGAGGAGTTGGTAAGATGACCACGCCCATGTGGGGGCGCTAGAAATATTTCTGCACCCAGGCGCCGGTGACCCTAGGATCGGCCCTGCAGTATAGTGACATGTAGTGTGAATAACACAGTGTCATGGTGCTACTGCAGTGTCGGTGTGTCACCACTAATCCCATTTTTTTTTTCATTAAACTTTTTTTTTTTTTTTTGCAGTATCAGGTTCTGTTGCTGCATTATTAGTACTCCCCCTTCTGTGTCACAGGTGTTATTCCTTCTGCATCAGCACAGCAGTGGTATACCTTTTATTTTATTTTTTCCATGGCGCAGCAGCACTAACAATATTTAGGGCATAATTGTTGTTCCCCCCTTCTGCGTCGCAGGTGTTTCTCTTTCTGCTTTAGCAGTGGTTCCCTTTTTTTTTTTTTTTGTCCTTCCTTATTTTTTTTACATTTATTTTATTTTCGTTTTTTTTTTGCAGCAGCAGTAAAAAAAAATTCTCCACAGTTGCTGCATCGTTATTTTCTTACAAAAGCACCATATTCCCTTCCCACACTCTGTAATGAAGAGTTGTAAACCCCCCCCCCCCCCCCAAAAAAAAAATAAAAATAAAAAAACTATAATAAAATGGTTTATAGTGCACCAAGCAAAAAAAAAAAAATCCCCCAAATCCCCATCATGTCTGGAAGGCCAACAAGGAGAGGCAGACACTCACAGGCCACTAAAAGAGGGCAAGTCTATAGTGAAAAGTGGTGGTTCGCAGACATGGTGTATCCTCTGCAAGTGGGGCATGCTTGTCCTTTTTTTCTGCTGCTGGCTGTGTTATTGAGCCACAACATGCAGAAGAGTTGGTGGAGTGGATAAGTCGTCCTCATCCTCTTCATCCTCTGTCACCTAGGCTCATACTAGTTTGCCTTCCAACGCAACTTAAAAAACATTTAAATGCTTCAATGTTGGTTACCAGGTTGAGGAAGGGAGTAACGTGAGCCTGGAGAGAGGGGGTGCCACAGAAGGACAAGAAACTAGCAGTCATATTCCCCCAGCTGCAGCAAACTGCCAAATTTGCTCCAGTGACGAGGAGGGAGGGGATAATGAGGTCACTGACTGTACTTGGATGCCTGAGAGAGCAGAGGAGGATAGTGAGGAGGAGGCAAAACTCCAACGAGGCAGGATGTCCTCTAAGGGCCAGCTTAAGGGCAGCCACCCTTTTGCATCACACCACAAAGCTCCACAGGTGCAGGATGCTGCTGACTCCCCGCTGACTTCCAAAAGTTCATTGGTGTGGGCTTTTTTCAACACATGTGCAGTAGATCGCACCGTTGCTGTTTGCAATCTCTGTCTGAAGTGGATCAAGCGTGGCCAGAACACCAGCTGCTTGGGCACCACATGCTTGACAAGACATATGACGACCTGCCATGCAGTCCATTGCCAACAGCACCTGAAAGACCCACACCATAAAAAAATGCAGACTTCTCCTTGCTCCTCATCTGGGATCTCTACCCCTACTATACCTCAAGGCTTCTCAAAAACCTGCACTGAGAGGAATGATGGTATAGCAATGGGTGCCACAAGTACTTGCAGCCGATCTGCTAGCAGTACACCACCTGTTGATTTTCAGCAGGCAAACTTCGCTACCCCAGTTGCTGAACCGTACAAAAAATACTGTCCTAGCCATCCACATGCTCAGCGTCTAAATGCTAGCTTGGCCAAATTGTTACATTTCCTTCACAGCGCACTGGGTAACTCTGCTGGCAGCTGGGAAGGATGCAGGACAGGGTTCAGTGCTGGAGCTTGTTCTACCACCATGCCTCCAAAAAGCTGGTGACGATTCTGCCACCTCTGTCTGCTCCACCCCCTCCTCTTCTTCTTCCTCTATGGCCTCTTCTGCTGAATTGTCCTCTAAACCCTAAGCGTTCAAGGGGCTACGCAAGTAGTCAGGCAAAAAGATGCCATGCAGTGCTTCAGTTGGGCTGTCTAGAGGACAGGAGCCACACTGGGGCAGAGATTGTCAGCTCTACAGGGGCAGGCTCAGAGGTGGTTGATGCCACGGCAGCTTGAGCCAGGACTAGTTGTATGTGACAATGGCACCAACCTTCTCTCTGCCCTCCTACGGGGACACTTGGCACATGTTCCATGCTTGGCACATGTCCTGAATTTGGTGGTGCAGCATTTCTTGAAACAGAGAGCCAGGCTTGCAAGATCTTCTGAGGCAGGCCAGAAAAGTCTGTGGCCATTTCCGACGGTCATACAAGTTTATAAACAAAAATTACTTATGTGCAAAATTTTATAATAGTAAATAAAAAAGTGGGGTTTTTTTCACAATTTTTGCTCTTTTTTTACTTATATTGCAAAAAAAAAAAACCCAGTGGTGATTAACCACTAGCCTAACAGCCATTAAACTGCGGCAGGTCAGCTCATTCTTGCAAATTGCCGTAGCTGTGCGTCGACCCTTTAAACAGCTATAGCAGGCGCACGCACCAGCTGTGCAGCGGGGGACCCAATGCGCTTGGCCGACGGCCACGATGTCCTCCGGCCACGCGCGATCGCGGGCACGAGAGCCAAAACGGGAATTTGTGTGTGTAAACACGCAAATCCCCATTCTGACAGGAGAGGAGAGACAGATCGTCTGTTTCTTTTACAAAAGGTTTAATTGATAACCATAGCAATTTCACAGTTTAACAGTGTACAGAATGCAGCATGAATAAACATAACATAAAATTTAGCATCTTATAAAAAAAAATAAGTATGCTAGTAAATCAAAGAAAAACAAAACAATAAGAATATAACAGAGGCTGAAAACAGTTGAACGTTGGAAACATGAAAGTGGTTGGACACACTAAGGTTTCAGGAATGCCTGTAGGACCGTGTCTGATTTTTAACAAATACTTGAACAGTTTGTCTCAACAGGGGCCTAACTGTAAATAGTCCTGGGTATCTATCCATGTAACCATCTCATCCAAGGCTATGCCCGGTGGCCAGATGGATTCTTAGGTGCAAATGAGAAGTAAGAGTATTGAGAGGGAGGTTAAAGAACTAGGGGTTGAGATTAGCTAAGAAGGGAGGAGTAAAGAATAGGGGGGAAGGACAGAAGAGGAAAAAAGGGGGAGTGGGTTCTCGCGGTGGGGAGCAAGAGTGCATTAAATCCGAAGAAGGGTGGTATCAAATCTGGTGGGTTTAGTATATTCGACCCATGGCCTCCATACCTTCAGGAACTTATCATGAGTGTCCGAAAGGACAGCAGTCAGCTTTTCGTTAACCATTATATCATCCATGCGATTCTTAACCGACTGAAAACGTAGTGCCTGTGTCTTCCATGCCCTAGCTATCGTTAGTTTGGTTGCAGTAAAGAAATGCAGAGCCAGTTGGCGCTCCGAGCAAAGCAGTTCTGCAATTGGGTTGCAGAGAAGTGCTTCGTATGGATCTTTTTTGAGGTCAGCATGGAGTATGTTTTGGAGGAGGGAGTAAACTCTGATCCATAACCTGCGTACCCTCGGACAGGTCCACCAGATGTGCGTCATTGTGCCCTCCTGGGAGCACCCTAGGAAACAGAGGGGGGAGTAGGCTGGAATAAAACTGGCCAGTCTAGCCGGTGTGTAGTACCACCTGTAAAGTACATTATAGGCATTTTCTAAAAAGATGACGTTCTATGAGCATTTGGATATTGTTAAAGTCATGACCTGCCAGTCCTCCGGATCTAGCTGTTTTCCTAGTTCCCTTTCCCATTGAAGGTGATAGGGCCGTGTCGGTGGTTTTTTCAGAGGTAATAATAGAGGAATAGATCAGTGATATTAAACCTGAGGTTTTGGGTCTAGCTCTGCAGAAGTTCTCAAAGGGGGTCAAAGTATAAGGGGTCGGTCGAAATTTTCTAAGCCCCTGGAGAAAATGGCAAATCTGTAGGTAACTGTAGTGTTCGCGTAACGGCATATCGTGAGAGAAGCATAGAGACTCAAATGATATTATCCTAGTGGGGGTAAAAAAAGAGTGGATGTCTGTGAAACCGTCTTCCACCAGCAGAACTGCTGGGGATTTTCACAGCCTGGTGGGAACAATGGGCACTGGAGGAGTTAAAGTAAGGGTAGATGAGGAGAAATCAGGCCAGCCAATACTTGACCGAGTTCCATATGCAAAGGGAATGGGCCAGACATGACCCCGTCATGAGAGGGCGATGTGTGGAGGGGAGCCAGGGCAACGAGGAGATGGGTGTTGTGTGCGAGTCCACTAGGTCTATAGTGGCCCATACCGGCATTTGGTGTTGTGCATGGAGTTGGGATAACGGGGCTATGTTTGCAGCTATATAGTGGGTTTATAGGTTAGGGACTGAGAGTCCTCCATTGATTCTGCGGGCATATAATATTTGCTTATTGATCCTGGGATGGGTAGAACCCCACACAAGTTTCAGGATTTTACGCTGATGTATTCGTAGAATATGCGGCGGAATCAGGAACGGTAGGACTGTGAAGAAGTAAAGTAATTTCGGCAGGTATGTCATATGAATTGCCACGATCCTGCCAAACAAGGATAATGGGAGATGAGCCCAAGAGGACAACATGTCCGTCAGCTTCTTAAGTATAGGAGGAAAGTTTGCCTTATAAAGTCCCGCGTAGGTTGGGGTGAGCCGGATCCCCAGGTAGGGTAATGAGATCAGCCATTGGAACGTGAAGGTGTTTTTTAAGGTTATCAAGTCCGAGGGCCGAAGATTGATTGACATGGCTTTTGATTTTGTGGGGTTAACGGACAAGCCAGAGAGGGAGGCAAAAGAGTCTAGTAAAGAGAACAGGTTAGGTAGGGTGATTCTATGGTTTGTTAGGGTTAGAAGGATATCATCTGTGAACAGTGAAATCTTATGGTGTGTTCCTGCTATCTCAACACCAGTTATGTCCGCGTGAGATCGGATCGCCTCTGCCAACGGTTCCGTGGCCAAAATAAATAGGAGTGGGGAGAGTGGGCAGCCTTGCTGAGTTCCCCTCCTAATGGAAAAGAGAACTGATTTGAAACCATTGTATTTGACCTTAGCCTGGGGGGGAGTCATGTAGTGCCATTACCCATTGCAAGAATGACGATCCAAAGTCATAGTGGCTGAGTACCGTCATCAGGTAAGGCCAGGACAAAGTGTCGAAGGCCTTGTTCATGTCAAGAGACAGTAACATAGTTGCTATAGACCGGTTATGGGCTATGTGCTGAAGTTGTATTATATGTCTAATAGCGTCTCCTGCTTGTCGCCCCGAGAAAGAACCCCACCTGGACCTTTTTGACCAGGCGTGGTAGGAAGGAGTTTAAACGACTGGCCAGGATCTTGGTCAGTATTTTAATGTTTACATTAATAAGTGAGATGGGCCTAAAATTATTCCAAGACGAGTGGTCACGGTCGGATTTTGGAATCATAACAATATTGGCGATTAATAGGTTAGGGGTGAGTGCATGGCCAGCTTTTACTACATTGAACATAGTTGTTAAATGGGGGTTCTAAGATGTCTGCTAACTTCCTATAGTAAAGGGCCGTGAAGCCATCCGAGCCTGGACGTTTGCCTACTTTCAGTTCTTTTATGCCCTGTAATACTTCCGTTAACTGAATGTCTCGGTCCATTAATGAAGTGTGTGTATCTGACAGTTTAGGCAATGTCAGTCCTGTCAGGAAGGATGTCAGGTCTTGGGTAGGAGGCCGAGTGGGGGCCTTGTAGACGGTGGTGAGGCGGTGCCTAAATTTTTCCAACATTTTCAATGGGTTACCTGTGAGGACATTATGTCTAGTGCGAAGAGTGATAGGGTTGTGTTTTGGGGTAAAAGTTTTGCAGCCTATTAGCCAGCATTGAGTTGGGTCTGTTGGCTTTGGCATACCATTTCTGGCGGCCCAGCGTAATGTACGTTCTGCCTCTTCAGTGAGGCATAGGTCGAGTTCTATACGTGCCCCATCTAATAATTTACGATTAGCCGGAGTAGGGGACTGTTTAAAAATTGCGGATAGGGAGTCTAGGCGCGCTTCTAAAGAGTGCCACATTGCTATTCATTCTCGCATGCGTTTTGCTGCCAGTTGAATTATATGTCCCCTGAGTAACGTTTTGTATGCTTCCCAGAGAGTCACCTCGGAGGAAACCAACCCAGCATTAAGCCTGAAATATTCCACTGAGGCTTGAGTAATATCGGTGAGGACTTCCTTAAAAGATAAGAGTGAGTCATTCATAGTCCAAGGGGAATATTGCAGTTTGCTGAGTAGTGAGTGGTATATGATAAAAACAGGGTCATGGTCTGTCCAAGGAGCTGCTAAAATGGAAGCAGACACAACCAGGGAGAGATGTTTCCTCAGAACAAACATATGGTCAATTCTGGAATGGGAATGATGAGGATGGGAGTAATGGGTATAGTCCCTGCCAATGGGGTGTAGCTCCCTACAGATATCTACCAGATCATGACTTTGTAAAAAATGCGTAAACTTTTTTGCATCGGATGATGGAGCTTTGTGTTCCAAGGAGTACTTATCCAGAGCAGGGTTCAGCGTAACATTAGAGTCTCCCGCTAAGAGGAGAGTGCCTCTCTGGTGGGACTGCAACAGGGAGCAGATATGGGAGAGGAAAGGCACTGGATTATTATTTGGAGCATAATAAGTTAGGATGGTGACCTCCGTGTCCTGAATAGTGCCTTGTAGTAAAAGGTATCTACCATTTGGGTCAGCAATCTCTCTACTGCAACTGAAGGGGACCGACTTGTGTATGGCAATCAAAATGCCCCTCTGTTTAGTCAGGCCATTAGCAGGAAAAACTTGAGGGTACAAGGGCATCAAAGTATTTAGGACAGGAAGAAGATAAGAAATGGGTCTCCTGTAGGCATGCTATGTTCACTTTCTGTTGCTTAAGATATTTAAAAACTTTAACCCTTTTTTGGGGGGAGTTCATTCCCTGCACATTCAGGGATAGCCAGTTAAGCCTCATGGTACATGGGAAGTTAGCTATAAAACTACTTTACTCACCCACTGCGAGGACCTGAAAAAGGGAAAAGGGAGGTAGAGAGGGAGTGAAAAGAACAAGGTAGAAGGGCATACTGTAGTACATATAATGGCCAGTAAAAAATTGTAGCATATAGTACTGAAAAAGTATTAGTGCAACTGGTTGTGGGGCTAAAGGCCCACAAGGGGGTTGGATGTTGGTCAGGACTAATGTCCCAACCAAGAGCCAACACATGGGGGGAGCAGTGATCCAACGGAACTGCTCGGCATTGTTATATGGTAAAATTAACCGTAAATCTTTAAGCACAAGACCTGAGGCACCGCTTAAGGCACTGAAGAGGAACACAAACATCCTAAGATATGTGGTTCCCTTTTATCATAGGTCTCTCTGTCGCCCTGGTTCCCCCCCACTGTCAAGGGGGCCCATGGTGAGCGAGCGACCAAAATAACATTGAGGTAGTCTCATATGGCTACTAAATATATAGAGAGGGAGAGGCAATCAATCTCAATATAAATGTAAATCACAACACTAACAGGGTGAGTAAATAAGACATTTTGAAACCATCCACCTCCCAGCGGGGACGGGAGACTACTGTCAGCAGTCTGCAGCACATTGTCGGCTGCCGGAGAGCTGAGAGAACTAGCATGTTTGCATCAGGTAAAAATCAAAACTCGACAGAGCAAGATAGAACAAAGTAGAACCTGTCAGAATTCTGTTATTCCGCTGTTTAACAGGGTGTGAGTGCACCCCTCTACAGAGGTGGCAGTAAGCAGCCAGCTTAACATTCCGGGGCCGCCACGTAGAACCCCCGCAAAAGGGGCCAAAGTGACATGCCATTTTGAGGGCTCAATGTCTTGCCTCAGTGAGGCCGACATATCCCGGAGGCACCATCTCGCAGTTGGGGCGCCTCGGGGGGGCCCAGCTCTGTGAAGTTCTTGCAAGAAGTTGAGTGTCAGTTCAGGTTCAATTGAACGGAAAAAACTAGCATCTGTGAGATCAGTTATGCCTATTACCGACTCAGTAACAACATGCTGGGTATCAGCGGGTGCTAGACATAATGTAGGTCCGATAGCAGTAGGAGGCAGGCTTAGGGTTTCATGGAGTCATTTGTAACTTTTCTGTGTAGAACCGTCAACGTGAGAAGTTACATGTCATCAGCCCTTAGGGCCCCCTATGAACCTTTGGGCCTGCAGGTCTTGCAAGGCCTGCGAGCCGGGTTGAGACCTTTGGAGGGGCTCAGGGGCCGGGCGAGGAGACTGGGAGGATCTGGGCTGGGAGGAAGAAGAAGGTGCATCTCCCTGGGAAGGTGGTATATCCAGCTGCAGTTCCTGGAAATGACGTTTCAGGTCGGAAGGGGAGGATGCGTGGAACTGGCGACCGGGTTGCGAAAATGAAAGCTTAAAGTGGATGTAAACCCAATGTCATCATTTCTAAACTACTGCTATAGGGGTTATCTATAAGGATATACATGCCTCCTGCATGTATCTTTACCTGTCAAATGTCTCCCCTCTGTCTGTTATTAGACCCGAAAAACTGAAGATTCTGTGGGTGGGTCTGTTGTCTGGAGCTCAGTGGGTGGAGTCGTGATGCCAGTAGACTCCCTGCCCACCTCTACACTCCCCTTGTCAATATGCATTTTCTCTTGTGTATTTCTAACACTGAACTTCTACTATGATCTCTAACATCCAGTGAAAAGACAGGAAAGTAACCACATGACTTCAGCATACCAAATCATGCTGAGGTGTGGAACAGCCAATCCTTGCAGAGCTGCTGAAGAAAGGAGTGGGAAATAAAAAATAATTCATGTCTCTTAGGCTAGTGCACGAGATATGTAAAAAACCTGTCACTCACAGCAAGGGGGAGGATTTGACAAAGTTTTTCTCAATTTGTCAAGATTTATCTCACTGAACAATAAAAGAGGATTGCTCAGAGATGGATTAACTCTGTGTGGCAAGACTGGGCTCAAATGATAGGAAATCCTATACTCTACAGTATGATAAAAAAAAAAAAAAAAAAAAAATTTGGGTTTACATCCACTTTAAAAGTGAACCCCCATCTATATTTGATCCCTTGGGTCTGCAGGATCTGGAGAGAGGGTTTCAGGCCCCTTCTCCTAGCAATGGTTACTGGAGAGAGATCCACAAAAAGCTGAAGGGGGTTACCCTGGAAAGAGAGGTCTTGCTGTTCCTGTGCAGCTTGGAGGAGCCGCTCCTTGATGCGGTAAAAATGGAACTTGATGATGACATCTCTTGGGGGGCCTTCTGACGGTTTGGGTGCTAGGGATCTGTGTATACGGTCAAATTCCAGTTTCTCCAGGGGTATCTCAGGTGCCAGCTCCTGGAAAAAGGCAGTTGCTGTATCCTGCAAATCAGTAATTTTTTCCGGGACTCCGCAGAGACGAAGATTATCCCCGTGGGCCCTATTTTCAGCATCTTCTAGTTTGTCTCGCAGGGACTCCAGCTCTGCAGACAATTTATCCACCTCTTCTTCATGGCCTTCAAGCACAGTAGTTGCTAAGTCCATTCTTTGCTCTAACTGGTTAGTGCGGTGGCCTATCTCTTTAAGTCCTTTTACAAGGTCAGAGGAGAGCTTGCGTGAGGCCTGTGTGATTTCATCTCTCACAATGGAGCGAAATCTGTTCAGCAGGGCATCTGAGTCTGCATGCAGGGGACTTACCAGGTCTGTAGGGAACTGGTGCAGGCTGTCAGCTGGGGAGGCAGGGTCCACTGCCGAGTGTTGTGAGGAGTCGTCAGGCTCCGGAGGATCGGGTGCCATTATACTTTTGATGGTTCTTCGTCGAGCGGTACATAACTGCCGGATGCCTGATGTGTTTCGAAGCTGCGGGAAGCTTTCAGTGCGTGCCGGGTGTGGGTTGTGCTATGCTAGCCGAGATTTGCCTTTCCGTCGGCATGGAATAGGGGAATCAGGCAGCCATCTTCCCTACTCTAGGGCTGCAATTTCAACTCTTGTCACAGGGTAAAGTCAACCTGTCCATCACTGGGGGTCACAGCCTGGCCAGCCAGAGTGCTCTAGCCTCCAGGGGTGGCTTACCGGTCTCAGAGGAGTCAGAATGGTGAGCGTCGGGTGCAGCAAGATGGCCGCCGGGTGCAGCAAGATGGCTGCCATTCACAGAGCCAGAGCTGTTTTTCCACCTGCAGGCCGCCATGGAGGGGTGTCAGTGAGTGCCACGGGTGGCGGGTGGTCTCCGGTTGCTGTGTGGAGGAAGAGCCGTGTAGAGGGAGGTCTGGGATGCCAGGATTAGGCGCTGGGACAGCGGCCAGGTGCAGGAAGATGGCCGCCGTTCACAGGGCCAGAGCCGTTTTTCCGCCTGCAGGCCGCCGTGGAGGAGTGTCAGTGACTGCCACAGGTGGCGGGTTGCTGTGTGGAGGAAGAGCCGTGTAGAGCGAGGTCTGGGAGGCCAGGATTAGGCGCTGGCACCGCGGTCGGGTGTAGCAAGATGGCCGCGGCTCCCGGAGCTAGGCCAAAGCCGCGGCCTGTCCTCCAGGTGGCCTCAAAGACTGAGAAAAGCCGCAATATCAGTCTCGACCGGTGCACTGGTCATCTGATTAGCGCTAGATGCCGCGTGGGAAGCAGGATCACCTTGCTGGAGGATGGATGCCAAGGATTCTGCAGGAGGATGGCAGGAGCTCGATAGCAGCACGTTCTATTCAGACCCCGGTCAGGTCAGCAGATCGTCTGTTTCTAGTAATTAGGAACATCAATATGTCTCCTCCTCTAGTCAGTCCCATCCCCATACAGTTAGAAACACACATAAGGGAACACATTTAACCCCTTTATCGCCCCCCTAGTGTTAACCCCTTCCCTACCAGTGACATTTACACAGTAATCAGTGCATTTTTATGGCACTGATCGCAGTACAAATGTCAATGGTCCCAAAAATGTGTCAAAAGTGTCTGTCTGCCGCAATGTCGCAGTCACGCTAAAAATCGCAGATCACCGCCATTACTAGTAAAAAAAATATTAATAAAAATGCCAAAAAATGCCATAAATCTATTCCCTATTTTGTAGACACTATAACTTTTGCACAAACCAATCAATATACGCTTATTGCAATTTTTTTCCCAAAAATATGTAGAAGAATATATATTGACCTAAACCGATGAAGACATTTTTTTTTTACATTTTTTTTGGATATTTATTATAGCAAAAAGTATAAAATATTGTTGTTGTTTTTTTCAAAAGTGTCGCTCTTTTTTGTTTATAGCACAAAAAATAAAAACCGCAGAGGTGATCCAAATACCACCAAAAAAAGCTCTATTAGTGGGAAAAAAAGGACATCAGTTTTGTTGGGGTACAGCATCGCACGACCGTGCAATTGTCAGTTAAAGCAACGCAGTGCCATATCACAAAAAATTGGGGAAAATCTTCCGGGGCTAAAGTGGTTAAGTACCAACAAAAGAAAGCTCTATTTGTGTAAAAAAAATTTTAAAAATGTTGTTTCGTTACAGTGTTGCATGACTGAGTAATTGTCATTCAAATTGTGAGAGCACTGAAAGATGAAAATTGGTCTGGGCAGGAAGGGCTGAACTTGCCCTGTATTGAAGTGGTTAAGCGGAACATATAAAAGCAAAGGAAAAGGCCTTCAAAAAATATAAGGTTGAGGGATCATCATCAGCATTCAGACTTTATAAAAAATGCAACAAGAAATGTAAGGGTACAATAAGGATGGCTAAGATAAAACATGAAAGACACATAGCAGAGGAGAGAAAAAAAAAATCCCAAGCAATTCTTTAGGTATGTAAACAGTAAAAAAGGGAGGACAGACCATATTGGCCCCATAAAGAATGAGGAAGGACATCTGGTTGCAAAGGATGGGGAGATGGCGAAGGTATTGAATGTATTCTTCTCCTCAGTTTTCATGAGGGAATCAAGGGGCTTCAGTAACCAAAACTGCAGTGTTTATCCTCATGACACATCACAGGTAGCACCTCCACGGTTAACAGAAGACAGAATTAAAATTAGACTTGGGATACTTAACATTAATAAATCACCGGGACCAGATGGCTTGCACCCGAGGGTACTTAGGGAACTCAGTAAAGTAATTGCCAGACCATTGTTCCTAATTTTTACTGACAGTCTACTGACTGGAATAGTACCAGCTGATTGGAGAAAAGCCAATGTAGCACCAATATTTAAAAAGGGCCCAAAATACATCCTTGGGAATTACAGATCAGTTAGCCTAACATCAATAGTATGTAAACTATTGGAGGGCATGATAAGGGACTATATACAAGATTTTAGTAATGAGAATGGTATCATAAGCAGTAATCAGCATGGATTCATGAAGAACCGTTCTTGCCAAACCAATCTTGTAACCTTCTTTGAGGAGGTGAGTTGCCATCTAGATAAAGGAAGGCCCGTAGACGTGGTGTATCTGGATTTTTTCAAAAGCATTTGACACAGTTCCCCATAAACGTTTATTGTACAAAATAAGGTCCGTTTGCATGGAGATAAAATAGAGATAAAAGGATAATTCTCCCACTCTACAAGACTCTGGTCCGGCCGCACCTAGAGTATGCTGTTCTAGGCACCAGTACTCAGGAAGGATGTTCTGGAAATGGAGTGAGTACAAAGAAGGGCAACAAAGCTAATAAAGGGTCTGGAGGATATTAGTTATGAGGAAAGGTTGCAAGCACTGAACTTATTCTCTCTGGAAAAGAGACGCTTGAGAGGGGATATGATTTCAATATGCAAATACCATACTGGTGACCCCACAATAGGGATAAAACTTTTTCGCGGAAGGGGGTTTAACAAAACTCGTTAAAATTAGAAGAAAAGAGGTTTAACCTTAAACTACGTAGAGGGTTCTTTACTGTAAGAGCGGCAAGGATGTGGATTTCCCTTCCACAGGTGGTGGTCTCAGCGGGGGGCATCGATAGTTTCAAGAAACTATTAGATGAGCACCTGAACGACCACAACATACAGGGATATACAATGTAATACTGACATATAATCACACACATAGGCTGGACTTGATGGACTTGTGTCTTTTTTCGACCTCACCTAATATGTAACACTATAACAGAATTAATTAAAAAAACGACATGGGGTCCCCCCCAAAATCCATACCAGGCCCTTTGTGTCTGGTATAGAATTTAAGGGGAACTCCAGGCCAAAAAAAAACAGTGTGGTCTCCCCCCCAAAATCCATACCTGGCCCTTTGGGTCTGGCATAGATTTTAAAGGGAACTCCACGCCAATATATATATATATTTTTTTTAAATGGCGTGAGGTCCCCCCAGGGCAGGCCAGGTAAGGTGTCAAAAAGTTAAAACCACAACACCAGACAGTTTTTGACAATTACTTTATTAAAAAAGAAAAAAAGAGTGTCCTGCGATGTCCAGCCATCTTCAATCATCCGGTGACGTAACCGAGTGACCTTACCCCCTTCTGATGTCAGAGGGGGCAGGGTCATCCGGTTACGTCAGCGGGTGGCTCAGCCATTGCCTATATAAGAGCTATCAAAGCAAAAAGACAGCAGTCACCTGCAGTAGACAGCAGAAGGCCTATTTTTTTCTATTTTTCGGGTCCATCGGGCGGCGTGATTGACGATGATGGATTTACATCGCAGGACACTTTTTTTTCTTTAAAAAAAAAAAAAGGAATTGTCAAAAACCGTCTCTTGTGGTTTTTACTTTTTTTCTGTGAATGAGTAGGGGTACGATGTACCCGATACCGATTCACATAGGGGGAGCTGGGATCTGGGGACCCCCTGTTAAAGGGGGCTTTCAGATTCCGATAAGCCCCCCGCCTGCAGACCCCGACAACCACTGGCCAGGGTTGTCGGGAAGAAGCCCTTGTCTCCATCAACATGGGGACAAGGTGCTGTGGGGTGGGGCGATGCAGAGCCCCCCCTGCCCCAAAGCACCCACCCCCCCAAGTTGAGGGCATGGGGCATGGTATGGTTCAGGAGGCGGGGGCGCTCGCTTGTCCCCCCCCCCATATCCTGACCTCCAGGCTGCATGCTCGGGTAAGGGTCTGGTATGGATTTTGGGGGGGATCCCATGCCAATTTTTTTTTAAATTTCATTTTAAGTTCCTTTAAAATCCATACCAGACCCAAAGAGCCTGGTATGGACTTGGGGGGACCCCACGCTTCTTTTATTCATAGATTTTGCATCTATACTGCTGGGAGCCGGAAATACATAACATAACAGCCTTAATCAACTTTAAATTACATTTTTCCTTTAGAAATGTCAGTATTGCTCCGGCACTGTTCTACACATCGCACAGATGCGCCACTTTACAGGCAGACCCCCCAGGCAAGATATTTAAAGGAATATTTCATTTTTATTGTTTCTCTTTAAGCATTATTAAAATCACTGCTCCTGAAAAAACTATTGTTTTAAAAACTTTTTTTTGCATTGATACATGTCCCCTAAGGCAGAACCCGGGTCCCCATGCACTTTTTATCGCAATAACATGCAAATAAGCCTTAAAAAACTTTTGATTTCTCATGTTCATGTCCCATAGACATAGGCTTTTATGTTCTCTAGAACTTTTTGCCTGTTCCAGGTGTTCTGGTACGAACTGAACTGGGGGGGGTGTTCGGGCCCATCCCTAATCTCTATAAAGCTGGTCAGCAGAGGGAAGCATGAAGTACTCTAGAAATTCCTGGTAGAGGGCTGTGCTGACTTTGGACTTGATAAAAGTCCACAGTGGACCAACACCAGCAGATGACATGGGTGCATGATTTGGGGAGTCCATAATTCTATCCCCTATTTTGTAGACGCTATAACTTTTGCACAAACCAATTAATATACGCTTATTATTAACCATTTCAATACAGGGCACTTATACACCTTCCATCCCAGACCAATTTTCAGCTTTCAGTGCTGTCGCAGTTTGAATGACAATTGCGTGGTCATACAACACTGTACCCAAACTAAATTTTTATCATTTTGTTCCCACAAATAGAGCTTTCTTTTGGTGGCATTTGATCACCTCTGTGGTTTTTATTTTTTTGCGAAACAAATAAAAAAAGACCGAAAATTTTGAAAAAAATAAAAGTTTTGCTTTTGTTTCTGTTAAAAAATTTTGTAAATAAGTAAGTGTTCTCTTTCACTGATGGGCACTGATAAGGCGGCACTGACAGGCACTGATAAGGCGACACCGATGAGGTGGCACCAATGAGCGGGCAGTGACGATGGGCACTGATATGCGGCACTAATGGGCACTGGTAGGTGGCACTGATGGGTGGCACTGATATGCAGCACTGATGGGCATTGATAGGTGGCACTGATTGGCACTCATGGGTGGCACTGGTGGGCACTGGTGGGCACTGGTGGGCACTGATGGGCACTGATAGGCGAGACTGATAGGCGACACTGATGGGCACTGAAAGGCTGCAAAGATGGGTTCTTACGGGTGGCACTGATGGGCACTGATAGGCGGCACTGATGGGCACTGATGGGCACTGATACATGGCACTGATGGGCACTGATACGCGGCACTGATAGGCATCACTGGTGGCACTGGCAGTGGTAGGCATTGTGAGTGGACACTGACTGGCAGCTGCCTGGGCATTGATTGTCAGCTGCCTGGGCACAGATTAGTATTTTCTTGGGGGTCTAGGGGGCATACCTAGTGGTCCAGTGTGGATGGCTTTCCTGGTGGTCCTGAGTGGGATCCGAGGGGGGGCTGTGCTTATAAACAATCAGCACAGACCCCCCCTGTCAGGAGAGCAGCCAATCGGGTCTCCTCTACTCGCATCTATCGTGACTGCGACATTATGGCGGACACATCGGACGCTTTTGACACTATTTTGGGACCATTGTCATTTATACAGCGATCAGTGCTATAAAAATGCACTGATTATTGTGTAAATGACACTGGCAGGGAAAGGGTTAAACACTAGGGGGCGATCAAGGGGTTAAGTGTGTCCTAGGGAGTGATTCTAACTGTGGGGGGATGGGCTACCTACATCGAGTTCCCAGGACCCGCAGGCACGCTCCCGATAGGCGGCAAAAAAGGGACGTACCTGTATGCCCATTTCCCTGCCTGTGCCATTCTGCTGACGTATATCTGTGTGCAGCGGTCGGCAAACGGTTAAAGTGGTTCTAAAGCCTTTCGTTTTTTTACCTTAATGCATTCCCTCCATTAAGGTAAAAAGCTTCTATTGCTGAGCCCCCCAGCCCCCCTATACTTACCTGAGCCTTATCTCAATCTGGCAATGTACACAATGTTCCTCCTCACTGGGCAGATTGATTGCATCGGGAGACAATGGCTCCCTCTTCTGTCAATCAAATCCTATGATGAGGGAGTGGGGGGGGGGCGGGGCTGAGCCCTGTTTTCTGTGTCAATAGATGCAGACAGAGTGATTCAGGAGGGAGCATGTACTAGTGTCCCCATACATAGAATGTGGCTTTCTATGAGGGCACTCAGTGGGTGGGAGGAGCCAGGAGTGCTAGCAGGGGACCTGAAAAGAGGAGGATCAGGGCTGCCCTGTGCAAAACCATTGCACAGAGCAGGTAAGTATGACATATTTGTAACTGAGGTGCAGCGTGGTGTGGCAACAATAACACACACAGTTCAGGTGCAAAGAACTTGTATTGAAATAATGCAAAGATAGATCACAATAAACCTGGTGGGAAGGCAACCCAACGGAGAACACTAACACTTCCAACAGCATGTAGAGAGCAGGTTTCAGCCAAACTGACAGCGCCTGTTAGGAGGGGCAGAATGCGGCCTGGCCGTCCTTTGCCCAAGTAGGACGATGTCCAGAAAAGTTATGCCTTCCATGATTTCTCTCCTTGTCAGGAACCTATCCCTGCCTCTAGTTCTGTCCATACCAGGTGGGGTACTTGTCCCTACTCTACCCACTTGCAAAATATGCGCCAAGCCTGGGAGCCAGGTATTTAAATAGGCTCTGCCTGACCCAAGATGGCTGCTTCAGTCACATGGGGCAGCAGCATCCAATTGGATAGCTCTCCCAGTAAACCAGAAAACCTTAGAGGAAACTGTAGAGAAATCATGTTCCTCTTGACTTCCTCTCCAACTGCAGTGCTGCTGCAGAAGAGCACCAGGGGAGAAAGTAGACTGCACTTGCCTACATGTTCGCACCTAGCCTGCGAAAGAGGTCTGAAGAGTCCTAACCTGGTCTGTGACAGAGGATGAATATACCCCTATCTGGGTGTACAGATTTCACATGTGGAGGGATTTTTTACTGCCATTTTTGGATATTCTTTTGGTCGCCCTCAGAGGGTCAGTAAATTGTTTTGGTGCAGCTACAGGGCAAATCACTAAAAGAGAAAGTAGGAGAGCATGTTAAAATCCACCATCTCCTTCATGGGTCATTGCCAGTGTTTCCAACCTACCAGATTGAAATTTACTAATGCGACACCCAAAATGTACTGGCACAACCAAGCTTTTACTGGCATCTCCAAAATTACAGTTTTAAGTGCAAATTTAAGTATGTAGGCTACAAACAAGTACAATATGCAATTACCAATGTGGTTTAAGGTAGATATTAAGGCAAAAATCATATTTCTTATTTTATTTCGATATAGTAAGTAAGTAGCTCAGGGACAGGACTCACAGTGACACTGAGAGCAGTGTGCAGCAGCACAGATGATGACACCTCACCGATACAACACGTCCCCACCTGAGTCACAGTGACAGTCTCTCTCCACGCCAGGTGGTCCCTTTAGTCCACTCCAGTCTAAACAGCACTGACAGTCCCGCTCTCGGCTTGCCTTCCTCCTATCCCTCAGACCCACACACGAAGCTCCAGTCACTCCACTCGGCTTCCTTGCGCCATGACATAAAACGACACACTCAGGCACCGCATCCACCTGACCCGCCACCCAAACACACTGTAGCAGGCACTCAGATGGTCTCAGCCAGCTCCAGACCTGAGCATCACAGACATATTTTTTATTGGCAACCTTTTCCTGTCACTGGCATTTACTGGCAGGAGAAAGGTGCCTGTTTTTTAGTGGCTGCCAGAAAAAATACAGACGGTTGCCAACACTGGCCATTACTACATGTATACTGTATATGCAAATATATATAAAGTATACCTTACCATTAGGCACATTAGGCATGTGCCTATAAGTGTGAGAGGCAAAGAAGTGGCTTTTCCCACCCATAATCTGTGCCAATACAAGACGTTTTTCGCAGTCTGCTTGTGTGGCAAAATTCTTTATATTTTACATTTATTTTCAAGATAATATTGGTTTCAGCATCATTTTAAAGAGTATTTATCAATGGAGATATGAGAGGGCTTTGAACAACCTTTTAAAAACTGTAAGGCCGCGTACACACGAGCGGACTTATCGGCAACAAAAGTCTGACGGCCATTCCGGTGGACTTTCGTCGGACTTTTGAGGGACTTCCGACTTTTGAACAAACAGACTTGCCTACACACAATCACACCAAAGTCCGACGGATTTGTACGTGATGACGTACGAAGGGACTAAAATAAGGAAGTTGATAGCCAGTAGCCAATAGCTGGCCTGGCGTGGGTTTTCGTCCGTCGGACTAGCACACAGACGAGCAGATTTTTCGACCGGACTCGAGTTTGTCGGAAATATTTGAAGCATGTTTCAAATCTAAAGTCTGTCAGATTTTCTACTGGAAAAGTCCGCTGAAAGTCCGATGAAGCCCACACACGGTCGGATTGTCCGCCAGACTCAGTCCTTCGGACCAGTCCGGTTGAAAAGTCCGCTCGTGTGCACGCTGCATAAGTCACTAATTTGAAGCAAGTTTACAGATTGGAACTTCTGAACTCACTGGCTACAAGCGTCATGCCGCGTACACATGGTCGGACTTTCTGATGGGAAATGTTCGATGTGAGCCTGTTGTCGGAAAGTCCGACCGTGTGTAAGCTCCATCGAACATTTGCTGTCGGAATTTCCGCAAACAAATGTTTGAGAGCAGGTTCTCAAATTTTCCCCCAACAAAACTTGTTGTCGGAAAGTCCAAACAAGTGTACACAAGTCCGTCGCACAAAAGTTCACGCATGCTCGGAATCAAGCAGAAGGAGCTGCACTGGCTATTGAACTTCATTTTTTCTCGGCTCGTCGTAGGTCTTGTACGTCACCGCGTTCTCACGTTCTAAATTTTGGGCCAACATTTGTGTGACCGTATGTATGCAAGACAAGTTTGAGCCAACATCCTTCGAACAAAAATCCACGGTTTTGTTGTCGGAAAGTCCGATCGTGTGTGCAGGGCATTAGTCCCACAAAAAAGTAATGACATCAGACTGACATTTTCAGAAAAAGGTATGTAATGGAAGCCTGCATATTTCTATACAGGTTTCCTTTTAAGCAAGCTGTGAAAGGTTCTGATATACTTTACCTGCCAAAAGGGACTTTTTTTATTATTATTATTTATTATTATTATTATACAGATTTTATATAGCACCAATAGTTTGTGCAGCGCTTTACAACATGAGGGCAGACAGTACTTTTACATTACAATTTGGTACAAGAGGAATCAGAGGGCCCTGCTCCTTAGAGCTTACAATCTAAAAAGTTTAAAATCTTTTCTAGCAATAGGTCTGGCTATTAGCTGAAAGTCTGGTCCACAGAGTTCACATTCTTCATTCCTCCTATAAAAGCTACTAAAAATATGAGGTTCAGGTCATCTTGCCTTTCCACATTGAACTGATCTTTGACAGTGTCATGACCTGGATGATTTTTTTCCCCTCTCGCAGCCTCTGTGCAAATGAAATCCAGTGTATCTGGCTCATTCCTCCACAGCAGGAACAATTTGTGCCAAATTCCATGAAAAGCTTGAGCAGTGAAGAAAACATGTTAAAGAGGAAATGCAGTCTGCTCACATAATATTTAGTAAAAATGTCTTTGCCATTCTGAAGCTTCCCTCCAACCACTTTGCATATTATTTTTTATATACAGTGGTACCTTGGATTACGAACATAATTTGTTCCAGAAGAATGCTTGTAATCCAAAGCACTTGTATATCAAACCGAGTTTCCACATAGGAGTCAATGGAAACTCAGATAATTTGTTCCACAGTGACTGCTATTGTATGCAGTACCGCATGTGGCCAGAGGTCGGGGGGCACCGGAGACACTCAGAGACACTCGGGAACGGAGTGTTTCTGAGTGTCTCTGAGCGGCTCCAAGTGTCACCAGCGCCCCCGCACCTCTGGCCAAATGTGGTACTGCACACCCCAGAGGCTTGAATCTTGCTCTTCTTGCAAAACACTCGCAAACCGAGTCAAGATTTAAAAAAAATAATACCTCATTTTGCAAAACACTCGTAAACCACGTTACTCGCAATCCGATGTATTACTGTACTGTGATTCTGTACTTGCCAAATATTTTGCAGAAATCTCCCTCCACTGAGTCTGACTGCATCCATTTTAACTGTGGGCAGCTGAAGCTGCTGCCTGTTCACTTCCTGGATTTTCACAGACACACAGAGGCACAGCTCCAGCTCTGCAGCTCTCATTGGCCCTCTTATGACTCACCCCCTCCCTCCCTGGCAAAGGGAGAGAGAGCTGTGCATGATGTCATAAGACTAGGCTTGTTACCAGACAAGAAACAGATAGTGGGCTGTATAAGGTATTTACTGGCAGAAAAAAAATGTTTTACTATCCAAAGTTAAAGCAACTAGGGCAGAAGATTTAATAGATGGAAAGATGAAAAAATGAGTGAAATTCCGCTTTATTAATGCTCAGATTTTAACTCCAACCTGCTGGAGAGATGTGATGCAATTAATAAAGTTCAACCTCAGCTCCAACAGATTTGTCGGCTAATTACTAAAAAAATACTAATCCTGCCAAATGCACTATTTTTCTCTTAGAGGACACATTGTATTTTATATATTGTTATAGACAATTTTTAACAAGTCTGTATAACAGGCCATAATTGGGCATCATTAAACCTGGAAACCTTTCAAAATCAGCAAGCCTAAGACCTCTTCGGGCAGTACGAAGTCAAGATCAAGAACATGGGCACATGACCTCAAACTTGCAAGAGGAAAGTTCAAAACTAATCTTAGAAAGTATTACTTTACTAAAAGAGTAGTCAATGATTGGAAAAGACTTACAGCAGAGTCAGTCAACAGTAAGTGGATTCAAACATGCTTGGGATAAACATAGATCTATACTGAGGTAAAAAAAGTTATAAGAAAAAAAAACATTAAATAACAAAGAAAACAACAACAGGTATAAACATTGTCAATGTTTCTATATTTCTAAGGGTCCTTGCCTCCTGGGCAATTGGCTGGAGAAGATGCAATGTTGGAGGTCAGTACCTCTTAGACCTGCTGCCTGGGGAGGGCCTTAGCTAAAAGAGCTGGGTCTGGGGCCTGGAAGAGTAGCTCTACCTTGTTGGAGCCTCTGAGGTAATAGCAACTCGCTGAACAGTGTCCTGGAGACCTGGGTACAAGCTTCTGCTGGTGGACATTGCAGGTATACCTCCCAGCTTTTGAACCTGAGAAATAGGATGGACGGAGAAGACAGGTGGCACATGGAGTTTGCCAAGGCAAAACAGGCGTGGCTAGACTTTACACACTGTATATAGTCTGTAGTCCACGTAGCCACAAAATACATAATTACTGTGCTTGTTACGTACAAAAACCTAAAGGATCAATAAAAAATGAACAATAAAACTAAATATACACAAAGAGCAAACACTTTCTCTGAGCCTACCTTAAAGAGGAACTTCCTTTTTAAAGTTGCAAACTACACAGCAACAAGCAACTGTTGAGACAAAAAACACTTTGTTCGGGACTATGTAATACAAAAAACATAGGATATAGAATGCAGAGGTAAGTTTAATGTATACATACCACAGAGTGCAGCAGTCAGGATAATGCAATGTGCAACATAGTGTACTGAGTGTAGCAGCATAGACTATGTATTATAGGGCCCCTTACATTTCTGGTCAGTAGGAGGAATACATGCCTCAGGTGTCCTGATGGGGGGGGGGTTTATACACCCTGGAGTTGGTTGCCCTGGAAAGAAAAAAATGCCCTGGGAATCAGTGGCAGAAAAAAAATGTCCAGTGTTTGGTGATCAGGGGAAGATGTCTTGATGTGGAGGGTCAGTGGGAGAGGGAGATGCATATGTGATAGTGAGGATTGGGGGGAGACATTACTCTTCATTGGGAGGTGGGGGGGAAACAGGGCTTAGTGAAGGAAACAATAGTGCCCAGTGGGAGCAACAATAATGCTTGGTGGGGGGTGGAGGAAAACAGTAGTTGCCAGCATGTGGTGGGGAAAAACAAAAAGACCCACCTACCCACCGGGTAGGTGGGAAGCTCAGTGTGGGGGGGGGGGGGAGAATGAAAAACAATAGTGCCCAGTGAGAGTTTGGGGTAAACATTGGAGTAAGTGGAAAAAACTTACCTTGCACTGAAGTTTTTCCCCATGTTGTTGCTCTCTTCCTTCTCCTAATGTAACTTTTACCACTAAACCAGGAATGGACAAGACAGAGAGCTCCAAAGCTAGCTGAAAAACACACACAACTGTAGCGCTACCCCCGAAAATAAAATACGCTGAATAGAGCAAAGGCCCTGTGTAGCAAAAGGAATTTAGTGTCCCCTTTAGCTTACACCCAGTATGCTGGTTTCTAGCAGCAAGAGGGGGATTTTAGCAACAAAAGTCTCTAGGATCCCTTTAGGGGGTCTGTACTCACAAGGCCATGGCCGCAGGTCACCTTCCTCTGTGATACCAGACAGGATCTGTGGACATCCTCCCTCAGTCAGCTTGCAAGAGAACCAAGGGTTTTAGCTTTAGTGCCGGTTCACATAGGGGCGACTTGTCAGGCGACCTAGTCGCCTGACAAGTCGCCTCCCGTTCTGTGCTACGGAACCGTTCTAATAGGAGCGACGCAAGTCGCTCCGACTTAGAAAAAGGTTCCTGTACTACTTTGGGGGCGACTTGCATAGACTTCTATGCAGAAGTCGTTTTGCAAGTCGCCTCAGAAGTAGTTTGCAGGTCGCCTCGCTGAGGCGACCTGCAAGTCGTGCCGCCCCTGTGTGAACCGGGGCTTAGTGTTTCAGGCCCTCAGGTCACTCACCTGAGGCCGCATTTGAGTAGGGGCCGCAATCTCCTCCCCACCTGGACCCCTCTCTCTAGAGGAAAGACCCAGAGCCCATGTGCTCTTTAGATATAAATACAGTCACCCTGCATGCTTAGGGGCACCCCCCTTTTCTAATTGTCCAGTGCTGTATAGACATCCATGCTCATCCACATCCAACTATCCAGCATACTCTATAGCCACTGGATCAGCGTGAAACTTTCAAGACAGCATGAGCAGCACCAGAACACTGAGCAGACTCTCTGTTAAGCAGACAGCACATATATTTGCCGCCTAGCTGTCTCCCTGTTAAGCAGAGAAACAAAACGATACACACTCTCTAGCACCTACCTAGGAGGGTGCTACACAACTCTGCCCAGTGCAGTGAGGGGAAAATACAGGGAAGGGACCTACTGCTGTGATTTAAAAGCAAAGGACAGTGATGCCCTATGCATGGACCATGGGACTAAGATGAAAATGCAGGCCTCTTGAACCCATTGGGAAAGAGAGCCCTGACTGATAGGGGCATAACCAGGGCGGAGTATGGTGACTAGGGGTCACGGTGGATTGGTGGGGCGACGGAGTGGGGTTGGGCCTGAGCTCACTAAGGTGATTGCCCCAGGGGATTCTGGGCCTTTTTGGTGAAGAAGATCGGTAAGAGCTGACTGAACCCCACCCTGTCCCTCCAACCATGGACACCGAGCTCTTTCTGGACAGGGTCCGAGAGATGGCTCTTCAGGGTCAGGCAGGGTGGCTTTTTTCCCTCCTGACTCCTGGGGATTCTTCTCCTGTTCCCACACCTGATCCCCCTCAGGATCCCCCCCCAGGGTTAGAAGGCGGACTCGTCCACCTTCCCGCCTCAGCCCCAGCCCCTCTAGGGCCTCCTACTGCTCCCCTCCACATCCTTCCTCTCCCTCTCCCCCTCCTTTGCCTGTCTCTCCCCTGCCTGCTCCGACGGGGAAGGGCTCTTCCTCTGTCACCCCCCGTAGTCTGCCGGCGCGTCGGAGGTCCCCTGCGCGGGCTAAGGCCTCTACTCGGGCCTCCTCGCGCTGTCCCTGCTCACGCAGCCCCCGCTCCAGTGTTCGCCCCCCCTCCCCCCTGCTAGTGTAGGAGGCGGCCGGGCTGGAGCCGCAGCGCTCCCCGGCCCCCCCCTCGTCCCCTGTGTGATAACAGCGGACCGTTGATCGCCCGCGCGGATGGCGGGGGGTCCTGAGCGGCTGATCTGTTTGTTCCTCCGCCGGGCAACCCTCAGGCACGAAAGGGAGGAGGAGGCGTCCTCTGCAGCTGTCCTCGGCGCTGGCGATGCTCGCTCCGCCGGGGACTTGGAGCGGGACCGGCGCCATCTGGTGGACGCTACACTCCCTGCGCCTGACTGGGCGGGAGATTTGAATCTCCACACACCACAGCTGGATACTAGGCACGTTGGGCAGCACAGCAGTGTGGTGTGTGGAGATGGGAATGATTGGCCACAGCACTGTCCCCCTGCGCCCGCCTGGGCGGGCATGAGATCACTAGTGCAGGATCTATCCTGCGGAGTTCCTTCTGTGCCCGGCAGGGCAGGGGACAGGTTTCTTCCCTCCACGTCCCAGGCTGCGGGGGTTGGCGCAAGGCACATTTCCCCTGCGCCCGACAGGGCGGGCAATGTGCAGTTAACCCCTCCCCCGCTAATACCCCGTGCCCACCGGCAGCCTCCTGCGCCCCGCAGGGCGGAGGCCAGCCGGGTGCGTTTGACCTCCACCCCAGCGGTGGGGCAACCGCTTCCCTACACGCACGTCCGGGCTGGCGGTCCTGATGGGATGCCCGCATCGGTTGCCCAACCTCATCCCCCTGCGCCCGGCAGGGCAGGGGATCTCGGCTCCAGACCCGGGCTGGCGGCGGCATCCGCCCCGAGTCAAGCAAGAGGAGCTGGCAAGTGCCGTTGCTCAGCCTCTGTCCATAGTCAGTCGGATTCGACCGGGTCCGTGGTTGGACCCCCGCCCTTGGACCTTTCCTTGAATCGGGACAGCCCAGCAGATTACCCGGCCCGCCTACGCTTACAGTCTTCTGGGATCGCCTTGGAGCTGGATTCGCTGCCGGGCCCGGTGGCCGATCGTCCATCACCCGCGATGCCTCCTCGTCCAAGTGAGTATGACTGCGAGTTAATTTGGGGTAGAGCTGCTGATGCTTCCGTATCGGGCCCGGAGGACCGCATAGCGTCGGTTGTGAAATCGGTTCTCTCTAGTATGGGTGTCTCGGGATCGCCCAACCCCACCTCCGCTTATGGGGGTGCGTTGTGGGCAGTGTCGCCGACGGGTACCCATTTGGCGGACGGGACGAAAGAAAACATATGGCGTCGCGAATTCGTCGACTTTCTTACCCTCGTTCCGCCGGATAGGGAGACGATCGACAAATCTCGACGGGTTGACGTATCGGCGCAGGGTGACAAACCCAAACAGCTTCCTAGGACGTTCGGGAACTGACTGCAGGGGTTTTGTGCCTATGCGGGAGTGCTCAGTGAGCGGTTCCCGGAGTTGGCCACTTCGTTATTTTGCTATTTAGACCTTATTTGGGGTGCATACAAGGTCTATGGGGGGCAGTGCTGGTTCCATTATGACACTCAATTTCGGCAAAAAATGGCGGCACGTCGGGAATTTCGTTTTGATTGTCAGGACGGTAGCCTGTGGTTGCTGCTTATGTGCCCTCACAGGCCTTCGTCCTTTCAGTCCGCGGTCGACGCCCCTCAGTCCGGAGCGTCGGCCGCTCCAAAGAAGGGTATCTGCTGGCTTTTCAACGAAAGCCACTGCAAGTGGTACTCCGCCTGTCGTTTCAGGCATGAGTGCTCCAGTTGTGGAGGGGCTCACCCCGCCAGTAAGTGTTGTCGAAAGGGAAAACAGTCGTTTTCCAGACCCGGAGCCAAGACTGACCTTCTTAAGCCGGAGGACGCCGGTGAACGTCATAAAGATGCTTCCCTGGCTAGACCGGTACCCCCTTCGTAGAGAGGCCCTGATTCTGCGGGACGGTTTGGACCACGGTTTCTGGATCCCCTTTACCCCGTCGGACGCCCCGACCATGTCTCATAATTTAAAATCGGCGGAAGAATTTGAGTCCGTCGGGGCCGAGAAGCTCCGGAGGGAATTGGAACTGGGAAGAATGGCAGGCCCCTTTGATCTCCCTCCTTTCCACAACCTGAGGGTATCTCCTCTCGGTGTGGTCCCAAAAAAGGCGGAGGGAAAATTTCGCTTCATTCATCACCTTTCCTACCCTTCTGGCTCCTCGGTGAACGATGGCATTGACAGGGAGGAATCCAGAGTGCACTATGCGTCCTTTGACAGGGCGCTTCAGCTGGTCAGGGCAGCGGGGCAGTCTACCCTTCTGGCAAAAGCGGACATTGAGTCCGCATTTCGCCTCCTCCCAGTCCATCCGGACTGTTTCCACCTCCTGGGTTGCTACTTTCAGGGTAGCTATTTTTTCGACATGTGCCTTCCTATGGGTTGTGCCATCTCGTGTTATTTTTTTGAGCTATTTAGTAGCTTCCTTGACTGGGTGGTCACCCAGGAGGCGGGTATTCAGTCCCTTCTGCATTATCTTGATGACTTTCTTTTTGTGGGTCCAGCGGGCAGTGGGCGGTGTCTGCGGCTGCTCACTGTTTTTCAGGATACATGCCGGCTTTTCGCCGTCCCACTGTCCGCTGACAAGACGGAGGGACCCGTCACAGTCCTGTCGTTTTTAGGTATTGAGATACGGTGGCGATGGTTTTTAGGTTGCCTAGTGACAAGTTGTCCAGGCTCCTCTCGTTGGTCCGCTTGGCGAAAGGGGCGAAGAAATTACAGCTGAAACAGCTACAGTCGTTGCTGGGTCATCTGGTTTTCGCCTGTAGGGTCATCCGGATGGGGAGGGCCTTCTGTAGGCAACTGTCATGGGCCACGAAGGGCATAACTGCCCCTCACCACTATGTCAGGATCACCAAGCCTATGAGGGATGACTTGGGGATATGGCTATCATTCTTGCAGACTTACAATGGACAGTCGTGCTGGTTGCGGGAAGAAGTACCGAACTCACAGCTGGAGCTATATACCGATGCTGCAGGCTCCTGTGGGTTCGGCGCTTTCTTTCAAGGGGAATGGGCTGCTGAACGCTGGCCGGCCTCATGGGCCCGCATGGATTTGTTGCGCAACCTCACCCTGCTGGAGCTGTTTCCAATTATTTTTGCTGTTGAGCTCTGGGGTGAAAGGTTGCGCAATCACCAGGTGGTCTTCTGGTCGGATAACATGAGTGTGGTGCAGGTGGTGAATAAACAGTCAGCCAGTTCTCCTCCGGTCGTTTCGTTGCTACGGTTTTTAGTTTTAAAATGTTTACATTTCAACATCTGCATTAGGGCTAGGCATGTGCCGGGTGCCTCTAATGATATTGCCGATGCTCTTTCTCGTCAACAGTTTTGCCGTTTTCGAACACTGGCTCCGATGGCTTCTTTGGAGGGCCTCCCCTGTCTGGCCCACTTATGGAACCTCGTTTCTGGCGTTTGACTGAGCTCCTTCGGTCGTCGCTTTCTTCACGGACGTGGGCGGCGTACTGCCGGGTTTGGCATGAGTGGGTCCCGGCGTCGGGCGGTGAGTTTAACATTTATTCTCCGGATGACCGTCGTTTAACCTTATTTGCCTATTTAGTATTTCTGTCGGAAAAAGGCGTTTCCGGGTCGACGGTTTCATCCGCGTTGTCGGCCCTGTCATTTTGGTTCCAGCTCTTAGGGTGGGAGGATGTAACTAAAGCTTTCCCTGTCCGGCGGGTTATCCGGGGTTGGAAGCGGGTTACGCACCTCCCGGATACCAGACGCCCTATTTTTATTCAGATTCTTTTGAGCATCTTGTCTCTTCTTCCGAATGTATGTTCATCGGAATATGAGACCCTCCTTTTCCGGGTAGCCTTTTCTTGGGCTTTCTTTGGTGCCTTTCGAATTGGCAAATTGGTGTCAAAATCAAAATTGTCCCCGGGGGGCATCCTATGGGAGGACGTGTCGTTGTCGCACCGCAGTGTCACGATTTTCTTGTGTTCATCCAAGACTGATTGTTTTGGCAAGGGCCGCCGGGTAGTCTTGCATTATTGCGGCGGCCCCTTTTGTCCAGTGTCCCTGGCCCTCTCTTTCGTGCCTTCGCGCCCCCTGTCCCCTACATTTTTTGTCCATGCTGATGCAACTTCTCTCAGCCGTTTTCAATTTTTGAGCGTTTTTCGTCGTTGTCTGGAGATTTTGGGTTTTCCTGCGAAGGAATTTTCCACCCACTCTTTTCGCATTGGCGCAGCGACCGCCGTGTCGGGTTTGGGTTTCTCCGATACGGAACTTCAGCGTTTAGGTAGATGGGAGTCTTCTCGTTTTTCTCTGTATGTCCGACCACATCTGTTGTGTTGATTTCCAGGTTCCTTTCCGGCACAGATTTGGATCCTCTGGGATTCTTTCATATACTGGGCCGCTCGCCGGGCAGAGATCCGAACTTATGGCAGGAACTTGGGATTCTCATACGATGTGGCGAGGATAGGATGGATCGGGTTGCGTGGGTTACGTTGGCCTCAGGTTCTTCAGGAATGTCAGCAACTTCGTGCCCACGTTTCTGGTCCCATCATCCTGGTCATACATGCGGGTGGGAATGACGTTGGATATATGCGATCCGTGGACATCATATCTGCTGTAAAAAGTGACATTGCCCAATGTTGTGCTTTCTTTAATAACCTAACCGTTGTTTGGTCAGAAATCGTGCCTCGCTCGGTATGGGCGCGTGATGTCCCTGGCCCCCTTCTGGAACATTTTCGTAGGAAGGTCAATGCCCAAGTGGCTAAGTTTGTGCGCCAGATAGGGGGCGTAGTGGTCCGCCACAGAGACCTGGAGGGTGATAATCGCGATTTGCTGCGAAGAGATGGAGTTCATCTGAATGACATCGGGCTGGATATTTTTAATCTGGGTCTCCAGAGGGGCGTGGAACAGGCGCTGGCTGCGGTGGGGCGCCAGTCAGTAGCTTACTGACAGGCGGGTGGCGGTTTTTGGTGACCTTGCCAGCAAAACACGGCGGTAAGAGGTACGCCCTTCACGCTAATTGGGAGATAAATGGCAGTCCGGCACTTATGGTAAGGACAGGCCCCTCAGTTATCTCCCTTTCCACCAGTCGGAACTGAGTGCTCACAGTGCTACTGTGACTGGCACTGTGGAATGTTAAATGTATGTTTAAGTTGTTAAAGAGTTGAATTTAAGAAAAGCTGTGGCCTTGCCCTTTCCAACATGAATGGTGGTAAGTGGTCTTTATTGGATGGGAAGAAGGGGTAAGGTCTAAGTTGGATGGATCATAGTGTGGACCTGGGTTTATTGCACCTCAGCAGTCATGCAGGCCTCTTGAACCCATTGGGAAAGAGAGCCCTGACTGATGGGGGCATAACCAGGGCGGAGTATGGTGACTAGGGGTCACGGTGGATTGGTGGGGGGACGGAGTGGGGTTGGGCCTGAGCTCACTAAGGTGATTGCCCCAGGGGATTCTGGGCCTTTTTGGTGAAGAAGATCGGTAAGAGCTGCCCATCCTCCCGCCCTATATATGGTTGGTACGTCACAGCTTGCTGCGGTTTTTGGTGACCTTGCCAGCAAAACACGGCGGTAAGAGGTACGCCCTTCACGCTAATTGGGAGATAAACGGCAGTCCGGCACTTATGGTAAGGACAGGCCCCTCAGTTATCTCCCTTTCCACCAGTCGGAACTGAGTGCTCACAGTGCTACTGTGACTGGCACTGTGGAATGTTAAATGTATGTTTAAGTTGTTAAAGAGTTGAATTAAATAAAAGCTGTGGCCTTGCCCTTTCCAACATGAATGGTGGTAAGTGGTTTTTATTGGATGGGAAGAAGGGGTAAGGTCTAAGTTGGATGGATCATAGTGTGGACCTGGGTTTATTGCACCTCAGCAGTCATGAGGGACAGCCCAGCACAAGTCAGGTACTGTAGGAAGGTATGATTGAAGGGAAGTCTTGTCTATATGCTCCTGAAGGTATTATACTGCCTAAAGCTGTTCAGCAGTCTGAAAAGTAGTTTGCTGGTCCCAGCTCAAAGGGTTAGTTTACGTTCCCCAAAAAATTGCCTATGCAGGAAAGGGGCGCCTGTAGATGAAAACCAACTGTGCAGCTTTGATGAATATTGCCCCTGTTGTAGGTGTAAGCCATTTTAGTACTTCCGAAAGCCTTGCTGAAATTTTTTAAAGAGTTGGTCTCCCCCATCCTGCCTTGTTGCCAGGACATTACTGCTCACCTCCATGACTGAGCAAGCTTTCTGATTCAGATCCCTGTGTATGTGCACTCTCTCTGAACAGTAGCTTTTCATCTACAGGCACCTCTTACCTGAATAGGTAGTTTTTTGGGGGAAAGTGAACTAACTCTTTAACCGGTTCCCAGCCAGCCGCCGCAGTTATACTGTGGCAAGATGGCTCCCCTGGGCGAGCCGTCATAGATGTACGTCGGCCCTTCAAGGCGCTGTAGGAGGCACGCACGCGCCCGCAGCGTGTGCCCAGAGCTGATGCGAGTGCCCGGGAGGGCGCGATGACCACCGGGGACGCGCGATCACTCGTGACAGAGCGAGAACCGGGATCTGTGTGTGTAAACACACAGATCCTGGTTCTCTCAGGGGAGAGGAGACAGATCGTGTCTTCATACTAAGTATGAACAATTATCTCTCTGCTCCCCTAGTCAGTCTCATCCCCCCCACAGTTAGAACACACCTAGGGAACACAGTTGACCCCTTGATCGCCCCCTAGTGTTAACCCCTTCTCTGCCAGTGACATTTATACAGTAATCAGTGCATTTTTATAGCACTGATCGCTGTATAATTGACAATGGTCCCAAAAATGTGTCAAAAGTGCCCAATTTGTCCGCCGCAATATCGCAATACCGATAAAAATTGCAGATCACCGCCATTACTAGTAAAAAGAAAAAATAATAATAAAAATGCCATACATCTATCCCCTATTTTGTAGACGCTATAACTTTTGCACAAACCAAGCAATTATTGCCATTTTTTTTTTACCAAAAATATGTAGAACACATATCGGCCTAAACTGAGAAAAATAATATTTTTTTTGAAAAAAATTATTTACGAAAGGCAAATCCACTTTGCACTACAAGTACACTTGGAAGTGCAGTCGCTGTAAATCAGCAGAGCTTCCCCTCATTTCAGATCTACCCCTTAGATTTACAGCGACTGCACTTCCAAGTGCACTTGTAGTGCAAAGTGGATTTGCCTTTCGTAAATAACCCCCACTATGGTTTTTTCAAAATTGTCGCTCTTCTTTTGTTTATAGTGCAAAAAATAAAAAACGCAGAGGTGATCAAATACCACCAAAAGGAAACTCTATTTGTGTGAAAAAAAGGACGTCAATTTTGTTTTGGTACAGTGCAATTGTCAGTTAAAATGACGCAGTGCCGTATCGCAAAAAATGGCCTGGTCATTGAGCAGCCAAATCTTCCGCTGCTGGCGGAAGTGTCTAGAGCTGTGTTTTTGTCACTTTTTTTGGGGTATCATGCACCCTAACCCCCTCTCTATTGAATTTATTGTGGCTAGTAAACTCTTTGAACATTTTGAAATAGCTGGTGCCGATTTCTTTCTGCCATGAGGTTTGAGTTGCCTGTAGTAGTATTTGGGTATGCTGTACAACTTTCACAGGAAAAGTCAAGATTGACATTATAAATTCAGCTGCTCATTTTGATATGTGACATGGATAAACTCAGTTTCTGTATATAAATATTGTATGTGCAGTTTGTTCTCAGTTTACTTTAAAGTGGAACTACATTGTATCTGAGCACAACAAACCAAAAACGCTATTTAATTGAATGTTACTATTCAAAGCAAACTCCCCCATCCATCTATGTCTTCATGTTTTATTTTGCTGAGAAATCACTTTGAAAAACACCCCATAGCATTTCTAGCTGTGGCCATCTTGAGGAAGGGAAGTTGGTTTATATAGCATTTACTTCTGGGATCCATCTGCCCATAGCTCCAGCATGCGGGCAGGAGGGTGTGCTTAGCCGTGAAAAGCCCTCCTCCTCTCCTGAAGACTCCTAGGATATATGACCTAATTTGCCTAGGCAAGAAACCAGATAGTAATAAAGAAATGAAAAAAAAATAGTTGAAACAGGAAAACATATTATATTTACTTATCTATTTACTAATGCTAGCAGCATAAGGTTTAAAAATAGTCAATGTTGATAGAGAGAGTGAGGTTCCCCTTTAAGAAAGTACCTTTTAACTGCCTATGATCTTGTTTACAGCGTATTTTATTTCCATTGTATTTTCTGTCCCTGATTTACTGCAGGTGGTAGACAAGTAGTTAAAATTAGACTATAGCACGTTTCCGTTCCCTTTCTTGGCTCTTTACGAAATTACAAGCTGACATTTCACCTGTCAAGCAAAATATATTGGGAATAAAAGTTACATTTAGAAAGTGAGAAGTGGAAAAAATATTAAATGACACATACAGCTGGAACGAGGGAATCCAAGAGGCCGAGCTGGTACCATCTGTTCATACAAGTCCTGATGAGGTACGAACCTGTACTTCTTTCCTTTTAACAGGGTGAAGTCATTAGTAGCATTGATGTTAAACAGCCTTTATAAAAAAGAATAAGAGAAGAGTGAATGGTTTATATCCAGCTTTCGGGAAATGATTTTCAGGGAATGATTATACCAGATGTTCTCCTGCTCATACTGTGTACCGTAACTACTGCGATAGCAATGAGTAATCTGTCTCCTCCATTTCACTGTGATTCTCATCTCCACCTTGCTTGGTCTCACTACTGCTTCTCCAGCAGGCCAAGAGCCATTTTATTTTCTAATAAGGTGACCAGATTTTTAAAAGGAAATCCGGGGACACCATGCTGACCATGCTCAGTCTTATCCATGCCCACAAAAACATACCCCAAAAGTAGCCACATAACCAAAAATCACCCATTTTTACACTCCCTCAAACAATGGCCAGAAGCTTTTGGAACAAGAGGCAAACGTTCAAAGGTATGAAGATACAATAAATAGAATTGAAATAAGAGGCACCAAGATATGCATGCATAGTTAGAAGGGATACGTTGAAGGCATCAAGAAGAAAAACCTGACCCGTGTAGCTGTGGTTGTAATTCTTATACATGAAATATGAGCAAAGTACCGTATTTATCGGCGTATAACACGCGCCGGCGTATAACACGCACCCCAAGTTTAGGAGGGAATTTTAAGGAAAAAAACTTTTAGGAGGGAAGTTTAAGGAAAAAAAAACTTACATTTAAATGCCCATCAATGCAGCCTCATCAGTGTTCATCTGCAGCCTTTCCCCAGTGTCCAGTGCAGCCTTGTCAGTGCAGCTTTGCCCCAGTGCAGTCTTGTCAGTGCAGCTTTGCCCCAGTGCAGCCTTGTCAGTGCAGCTTTGCCCCAGTGCAGCCTTGTCCCCAGTGCAGCCTTGTCCCCAGTGCAGCCTTGTCCCCAGTGCAGCCTTGTCCCCAGTGCAGCCTTGCCCCAGTTCAGCTTTGCCCCCGTGCAGCCTTGTCCCCAGTGGTCCGTGCAGCCTTGTCGCCGCCGACATACAAACGTTTCGTTTGTATTTTTAAACATGGCGCCGCGGAGTTCGGAGGGACTCGGGGGCGCTCGTTCAGCTGAACGAGCGCCGCCGAGGACACAGTGACTGGGCGGAGCCGAGATACACATAGCCGAGGCTTCTCGGCTATTCTCGGCGCCGTTCACAGTCACGCCCAGTCCCTATGATGGACATAACACAGGTCCAATGGCGGGACTGGACGTGACTGTGAACGGCGCCGAGAATAGCCGAGAAGCCTTGGCTATGTGTATCTCGGCTCCGCCCAGCCACTGTGTCCTCGGCGGCGCTCGTTCAGCTGAACGAGCGCCCCCGAGTCCCTCCGAACTCCGCGGCGCCATGTTTAAAAATCCAAGCTATGTGATCTGTCGGAGCGATCGCCGCGATCGCTCCGACAGATCACAAAATAGCGGGGATCGGCGTATAACACGCACCCACGATTTTCCCCTTATTTTAAGGGGAAAAAAGTGCGTGTTATACGCCGATAAATACGGTATATCCCTCTATAGTGTGTACTTGCCTCAATTTAAAGCATTAAGTGTCATTTCTGTCTGCTGCTTTGTTTCTCTGCTGTCATCATGAATGCTGACAATTTTTCCTGACACCAAGAGAAAAATGGTGACAGGGGATGGAGCTCCAGCAGATTGACAGCCTCAGCTCTGTTCCTGTGTGCTGTGTAAAGGGGAGGGGGGGGAGTGGTGTCTCTTTCCTCCAATCAGCTTTCAGAGCTCTCCTTAGAGCTCTGCAGAGTCTGACTTCAGCACTCCGCCCCCTTTTTTTCTGAACTCTCAGACAAGCTTATAAATTCAGCACTTTGAACAGATGTAGAGAAGAGAAGACTGTAGAGGCACAACTTATGTAGAAGGATTTGTTTAATCTCTGTGTATCTTCTGATGATAGTAACTTCACTGAGTATATGTAAGGGTTTACAACCGCTTTAATCTATTTTTAAAGACCCATATCAGCCTTTCTTCAGACTTAAGATCAGTTCCCTCCACCCTACTAAACCCTTTAGTGCTCAAACCTTTGCGTCACCCCAGAAGAAGGGACATCTATCCCAGATTTCACTTGTGGCCCTTAGTCATGTGACGTTATCATCACTTGACCAGAAACCAGAAGTGGGGATAGGCTGTCCTCATTTTCCTGTACTTGCACCGATAGATACCAGCAAAGGGTGCTAAAACAAGCATTGCAGTGCCCAGTGCCAGGGTATTGGCTGGGTCCTCTGGATCCCAGATGTTGGTTTTATATCCCTGGACAGTCCTGTGAAAATTGGGACAGTTGGGAGATGTACAACGCAGCTCCCGGGATGGGGCCTCTATTCATGAAATGGGGACACATCCAGCAAAATTGGTGTTTCTTAAAAACAGTGCCTAGAAATTGGAGACTGTCCTGGAAATCAGGGATATCTGGTAAGATAAGCTTGCTCCTCAACAGGAGCTAGTTGTCTGCAGTACAGCAGTTAAAGGAAACTAGACATCCCTTTGCATTTTAACCACTTACAGACCGGAAGATTTTCCCCCTTAATGACCAGGCCATTCTTTGAGATACGGCACTGCGGTCATGCGACGTTGTATCTAAACAAATAGAGCTTTCTTTAGGTGGTATTTGATCACCTCTGCTATAATAAATACCCCAAATAAAAATATGTAAAAAAAAACAAATTTCTTCCTCAGTTTAGGTCAATATATATTCTTCTACATACTTTTGGTAAAAAAAAATCGCAATAAGCGTATTTTGATTGGTTTATGCAAAAGTTATAGCGTTTACAAAATATAGGATAGATTTATGGCATTTTTATTATTTTTTTTTTACTAGTAATGGCGGAGATCTGCGATTTTTAACAGGACTACGACATTGCGGCGGACAGATCGGACACTTTTGACACTTTTTTGGGACCATTGAAATTTATACAGCGATCGGTGCTATAAAAATGCACCAATTACTGTGTAAATGTCACTGGCAGGGAAGAGGTTAACACTAGGGGGCGATCAATGGGTTAAATGTGTTCCCTCATGTGTGTTTCTACTGGAGGAGGAGACATATCGCTGTTTCTAATCACTAGAAACAGGAGATCTGTCTCTCCTCCCCTGTCAGAACGGGGATCTGTCTGTTTACATTGACAGATCCCCGTTCTGCCTCTCGTGCCTGCAATTGTGCCCGCGCATTGGGGCCCCCTGCCACACGCCTGCTATCGCCCTTAAAGGTGCCGACGTATATCTACAACGATTTGCGGGAACGTGCCGACCTGCCGCAGTATAATGATGGCGGCTGTCGGCAAGTGGTTAAAGATGCCTTTAATTTTCCCATGTTTTTAAGTACTGTACATTTTTTCAGACACATGATGGTATATCCTAAGTTAAACTATAGCCAAATGTTAAAGTACAATTTCATACAGAATAAAAAAAAAATATCCACCCACACCCCTCATAAACAATAATATATGTGTTGTTGGCAAACAAGGGGCTAACACCCACTAATACCTTAAAGTATAACTAAAGGCAAAACTTTTTTTTTTTTAAATTTTGGATAGAGTGGAGAGGGATTAGAATTCTCTTCCACAGGCGGTAGTTTCAGCGGGGGGGCATCGATAATTTCAAAAAACTATTAGATAGGCACCTAAACTACCACAACCTACGGGGATATACAATGTAATATTAACATAAAAGCACACACATAGGTTGGACTTGATGGACTTGTGTCTTTTTTTCAACCTCACCAACTATGTAACTATGAGGCTCCATGCACACTGAAGCTCATAAACGGCCGTTTTTGGGAGTTTGGGCATTTTTTTAAACAGCCCATAAGCTCCCCTCTATGTTATCCTATGTGTCCATGCACACATGGACGTTTTTGGATGTTTATCAGCAGTGGAGTTTCTGGGCTGTTTTCTGAACGCCATAAAATCGCGTTCAGGAGTAGTTTTTCTGGCCACAAAAAAAGCTAAACGCTCATAAACGTCAATAAAAGCTCTAAAACGCGGCTCACTAGTGTTTTTTTAACATTTTTGATCCATTGAAAAAAAAAAATGCTAAAAAACGCTAACATGGAAAAACACTAATGCCGCGTACACACGAGCGGACTTTCTATCCTACTTGGTCCGGCACACTTTCCGACGGACTTTGTCCGCCAGGTGCGCCGGACTTTAAAACGAACGGACTTGCCCACACACGCCGGGACTTTCCGGCGGGCTAAGTCCGCCCGTCTTTCCGACGGACTTTCGCCGGAGTTCCGGCGGACTTTCAGAATGAACGGACTTGCCCACACACGGACAAGTCCGTTCATTGTGAACGTGACTCAGGTGCGACGGGACTAGAAAAGGATGTCAATCTTGCCGCTTTTATCGGCGAGATTGACACCTTGCGAGCCCCGTCGCGGGGCATACCAGGCCCTTAGGTCTGGTATGGATTATAAAGGGGAACCCCTACGCCGAAAAAACGGCGTGGGGCCCCCCCTAAAATCCATACCAGACCCCGATCCGAGCACGCAGCCTGGCCGGACAGGAAAGGGGGTGGGGACGAGCGAGCGCCCCCCCCCCCTCCTGAACCGTACCAGGCCGCATGCCCTCAACATGGGGGGGTGGGTGCTTTGGGGGAGGGGGGCACCCTGCGCCCCCCCCCCCAAAGCACCTTGTCCCCATGTTGATGAGGACAAGGGCCTCTTCCCGACAACCCTGGCCGTTGGTTGTTGGGGTCTGCGGGCGGGGGCTTATCGGAATCTGGGAGCCCCCTTTAATAAGGGGGCCCCCAGATCCCGGCCCCCCACCCTATGTAAATGAGTATGGGGTACATGGTACCCCTACCCATTTACCTAGGAAAAAAGTGTAAGTAATAAAACACACTACACAGGTTTTTAAAATATTTTATTAAACAGCTCCGGGGGGGGGATCTTCCTCCGGCTTCGGGGGTCTTCTTCCGGCTTCGGGGGTCCCTCCGCTTCATCTTCTCCCGGCGTCCGGTTGGTTCTTCTCCGCTCTCCGGCTTCTTCTCCCGGTGTCGCAGGTCTTCGGCCGGCCCCCTCCGCTGTCTTCATGTAGCTCTATTGCAAGCGGAGGTCCGGACTTCTTGGCTTCTTGGCTTCTCTTCTCTTCCCCCAGATGTTGACACGACGCTCTCTCCGGCTGGACTGGTCTCTGAGGGCTGCGTTGTGACTTACATAGGCGGAGACCCCGCCCCCATATGATGTCACAGTCCCTGGGCATGCTGGGACTGTGACGTTTTAGGGGGCGTGGTCGACCACGCCCCCTAAAACGTCACAGTCCCAGCATGCCCAGGGACTGTGACATCATATGGGGGCGGGGTCTCCGCCTATATAAGTCACAACGCAGCCCTCAGAGACCAGTCCAGCCGGAGAGAGCGTCGTGTCAACATCTGGGGGAAGAGAAGAGAAGAGAAGCCAAGAAGCCAAGAAGCCAAGAAGTCCGGACCTCCGCTTGCAATAGAGCTACATGAAGACAGCGGAGGGGGCCGGCCGAAGACCTGCGACACCGGGAGAAGAAGCCGGAGAGCGGAGAAGAACCAACCGGACGCCGGGAGAAGATGAAGCGGAGGGACCCCCGAAGCCGGAAGAAGACCCCCGAAGCCGGAGGAAGATCCCCCCCCCGGAGCTGTTTAATAAAATATTTTAAAAACCTGTGTAGTGTGTTTTATTACTTACACTTTTTTCCTAGGTAAATGGGTAGGGGTACCATGTACCCCATACTCATTTACATAGGGTGGGGGGCCGGGATCTGGGGGCCCCCTTATTAAAGGGGGCTCCCAGATTCCGATAAGCCCCCGCCCGCAGACCCCGACAACCAACGGCCAGGGTTGTCGGGAAGAGGCCCTTGTCCTCATCAACATGGGGACAAGGTGCTTTGGGGGGGGGGGGCGCAGGGCGCCCCCCTCCCCCAAAGCACCCACCCCCCCATGTTGAGGGCATGCGGCCTGGTACGGTTCAGGAGGGGGGGGGGGGCGCTCGCTCGTCCCCACCCCCTTTCCTGACCGGCCAGGCTGCGTGCTCGGATCAGGGTCTGGTATGGATTTTAGGGGGGGCCCCACGCCGTTTTTTCGGCGTAGGGGTTCCCCTTTATAATCCATACCAGACCTAAGGGCCTGGTATGCCCCGCGCTCGCCGCAATAGGAAGATTTGTTTTTCCTATTGCAGCGAGCGCGAGATGCAATACCATCCCCTCGTGTCTTATTTGGTCTGTCGGACCAGCCTACACACGAGCGGGCTTTCCGTCGGACCAGCACACACACGGGCGGACTTTCCGCCCGAAACTGAGTCCGACGGAAAGATTTGAAACTTTCTTTAAATCTAGGTCCGGCGGGCTTTTGGGAAGAAGTCCGCCGGAAAAGTCCGCCGCCGCCCACACACGGGCGGATTGTCCGGCACACTCTGGTCCGCCGGACCAAGTATGCCGGAAAGTCCGACCGTGTGTACGCGGCATAATACACGCTATTGCAAAACCGTTAAAAAATGTTGAAAGACTCACTGCAAAACTACTGGCGTTTTTATAACTTTATTTTAAAATCCAGTGTGCATGGAGCCTAAATGTCTGTCAGTTTGTATTGCTGTCTGTGCCACCGTTAAGGAGATTCACTCTCTCTATTTGTCCTATTTACCATTACCAGTGAAAGAAAGCCTAAATTTTGGGTTGTCCCCAGAAAAGCAATAGAGGAGGAAATATTCTAATTTGCAGGGATTTCTTCTCACTTCCTGTTTGGCTATTGGACATATGGTTGCCACCTCATCCCTTTAAACCCAAACACATATGAATTACACACATTCTGTGGCTGATTAAGGTGGTAATTAAACTCACTTGTTGCCAGGGGCGTAACTAGAACCTTCAGGGCCCCGGTGCAAGGAACCATGAAGGGCCCCCCTGACCTTTGTTCCCGGGGCCCTTACCAATGATTCTGGGGTCCCTTTCTAGCACTGCGGGGCCCTTGATTATGGTCCTGCAGCAGGACCCCTTCCTGATATCTTGGTAGGGTTGCCACCTTTTTTTCAAGCCAAACCCAAAGACTTTAGCAACGCACAGCAAATTCCTTTTTGTAGTATACACTATACATGTATTTTGTGATTAAATAACAATTCTAATTGCATATATTTAAATCCACAGAGTTTCCCTTTACATCTGAATATGCAGAGTTTCCCATTTACATTTGAACTTGCAGAGTTCCTCTACACTGTAAGGGTCCCCCCTTACTGTACAGACTCTGATATAAGGGAGAACTCTGGGGACTTTGATTTAAGGAAGAATAGTGAGAACTCTGATATAAGGGGTTCCTTGGTAACTGGAGCCCCCACTTACATCAATGTCCCCAGCATTCCCCTTTTAGTCAGGGTTCCCAGAGCCCCTGTTACTTAAGAGTCTGTAGAATTTCCATTTTCTACCCATTGTTCTGTATGGGGAGGTGGATGTAAATGGATATGTTTACATTTACACCTGCCTGGATCTGATCCAATGAGAACAGATGGATGGAGATCCATTCACCATCTGTCTAGTGGATTGGATGACAGTCAGATTGGCCCATAGAGAACAGTGAGCTGCGTCGCTGTCTGCTCTGTGCAAGTGGAGCATACACGGACCTGTCATCCGCCTGCTCAGTGGGGATCAGCGGAGAGATCCCCTGCTGAGCAGGCAGGTCCGCCTTTGTAAAAGGGCCCTAAGGGGGAGCTCTGTGGATTGTAATGTAAAGGGGAACTCTGATGTAAGGGGTGCTCTGGGAACCCTGATGTAGGGGGATCTCTGCTCATCAAAGCCCCACTTACATCAGAGTCCCCCTTTACATTACAGTCCACAGAGCTCTCACTTACATTGGTGTGCTCAGAGGGTGGCGAGAGCAGAGAGGAAGGGAGGGACACTTCACTCAACATAAATGGAGGCTTGGGCCCTGGAGTTCTGCCAGTACTGTGGTCAGCAAGCAAGGCCTACTAGCCTGTGCTATACATACACACAGGCTGGCAGAGCATGCTGGGGCTTGTAGTGCACCACACCAGGGAAAACCAGTGGGCTGCTGTGTTGGTAGAGGGGCTCTGGAGGTGACAACACTCTCTCTATTCAGTCCCCTCATTGACTGACCCACCTGTGTGCCGCTTTGCTTTCAACCTCTGAAATGTTTGATTAGGAAGGAAGGCTGTCCTGAAGAGCTGTGGATCCCCTGTGGAGGTTTGCAGCATCCATGGTACAAGCTATTCTTCCCTCCACGATCTAGTAGCTTGCCGACTGTTGAACTTTCCATTTGAAAGGCACAGAGTTGCCGGGGATTGGAATGTGGGCGGAGCCACAGGTGCACACACACACACGGGAGGAGGAGAAGAGCCTGCTCACTCTATCTCTTTCCTCTCCTGTCCCTGCGAGGAGGGAGGGCGGGCTGTCAGCAAGTACGGGGTCTGTGCACTGCAGTGTGAGAGAGAACCCTGGAGCCGTATCCCGGGCTTTTGGGCCCCCCCACAGTGGCAGAACTAGAGGGCCCAGTCGCAAGTGCGACTGCTGCGACCCTGAAAATTCCGCCACTGCTTGTTGCCTTATCTGCATTTAATTAGCCTCAGAACCTGTGTAATTCAAAGGTGGTCGGGTTTAAAGGGATAAGGTGGCAACTCTAATGGGACAGGAAGTGAAGGTAAATCTCTGCAGAAAGACACAAATGGCGAAAAAAAGCTGACAGGGGTCATAACCTTCCCTTGCTCTATCCAAGATTTCATATTCCTGATATGTATATGTTGTACCATGTACTTGTGTTGGAGAGTATCCCGTTCTCTTTATATTGCTTCCTTTGTGTAAAATACCTAGTGATCCTGCCAGTCCCCCTGCTTTCCTATTTCACACTGACCACTTTAGGCATGAGAGCATATCCATTCTAGTGTGGTCAGTTTTCTGTGCAGACATTATCTCCTCCCCCCGCCCCCGGTAATTTATAATGGGGGTTTTTAACATATACACACACACAAATATTTTGCGTTTAATTTCTATTTTAAACTGAATGGGTTATACAAGGTGAGGGTTCACATATACTTTAATCCTCGGTTATGTGTTCTTCCGCTCCTTCTGGTTCCGGATGTGACAACCAGTCAACTGAAGCCACCCATAATGCAAGTCTCCAACTAATCTTATTACTGCCACTTTCACTGATGTCATCATGCCAGGACCAGCACTCACGTCATCGGGATGTGAGTCATCTGTGCAATGTGGCGCACTTTGCTGGGAATAAATGGTGGAAGTTCAATGAAACCTGTATTGTGGTGCATTGGCAGTTCATCCAAATCAAATGGGTTGCAATAACGCAAAGCACATTAACATATGTACAGTACCACACCACAAGTTTCTAGAACCACCCCAAGAGAAGACTGCTTAGAGCCAATTGCATGGTTAGCATATTTTTGTGGGTTTTCTGTATACAAACTGTGCGCAGAACATCACCAATGTTACCAAAGACAAAAAGAAGTGATGTTTGAATTTCTTTCCACTTGGACCATTTTACTGACCACAATTTGAAATTGTAATAGTTTGAATAACAATAATATACAAAAAGTCTTGTATGGTAATTACCGGTATATACATTACCTTTTTTTAATGAAATTTAAGCATTTCTTTAACCCTCTAAATGAAAATTTGCAAGTATGGGTAAAGCTGTGTCACCTCAGATATACATCTAATAACCTCTGTTAAAGTGGAACTTCACTCTCTCAATCAACATTGACTCCTGCTTGCATGCCTGAGCTAAGGGCAGATTGTTTCCAGGAAGTAAATGCTACATGAATAATCTGCCCTTACTCAAGATGGTCACTGCCAGAAATGCTAGGGGGGTATTTTTCAAAGTGACTTCTCAGCAAATAAAGCATGGAGACATGGATGGATGGGGGAGTTTGCTTTGAATATTAGAAATGAATGAAATAGCATTACTGGTATGTGGTGCTTAGATGAAGTGTAGTTCCACTTTATATACACTCGATCCCCATTTTGGTGGATGTGTTTCATTCACTGGGCACAAATGCCAGGGACAGTTCATCCCACGATATTATCCCTGTCAGGCTGCCAAGCCTTGGCTGGCTGTAGAGAAGAGTATCCTTCATCAATAAGAGACAGTACGCAGGGCTTAGGGCTCTCTATTTTCGCTGTGCCACAAGTGTAATCCGTTTGTAAAGTGGTATCCACAACAAAACAAGCTGTTGTCTTTTGCGCTGATTAATAAATCTTCACTGCTCATTTGTGCTCGAGCAGCTGTGTTTACAGCAATATTTTCACTACCAGTTTCTTGACAGTAACAGCCTGTGTATGCTCAGAATTCTCAAGTTGTCATTATTATTATGAGAGTTAATAAAAAAAAAATATTCTAGGAACTTCCGTCAGATGCATTCCTAGCTGTGGAATTTAAAGTGGAACTCCAGCCAAAATGTATTTCTAGTTTAGGAAAGAGTGAGGAAGGGTTGGGAACTCTGTTGGGTTTTTACTGCAGTCCGTGTTCCCATTGGGGGGATCTACCTTTACTTCCTGTCCCAGTATCCATTCTACCACCACTGTCCCTTTTTTTTCAGACCAAGTCCTTCTTTCTAATTTGCTGCTACAGTGGTAGATGGGACTTAGTCAACATAAACAATTGTCAGCCTGGATGGATCTGCCTACACATTTCTGCTAAATTCAAAGGAAAACAGAACACTAAACCCAAAAAGTACCCAGCGATTCATGTGAGAGTTGAGGGGTGTGGGGTGTGGGTTTTGGCATAAGCAACCATGTTTCATGTTACACCCTAAATATGGGTTTAACGGGAAACATGTAACCAAAACTAGAAAGCAAAATTGGGACTTTTAAGGTACAAATTATGTATACAAATGATCTTGCTACTAAAAATATTCTACTTTATTATTAGCCATTAAAAATTATAATAAAACATTCTTATTGTACAGTATTCATCCACACCTTTGCCTACAACTTAGCAACAATATTTTTTTTCTATATATTTAAAGGGTTAGTTCACCTTTACTACAAAACTGCCTATGCAGATAATTGGCATCTGTAGATAAAAACAAACTGTTCAGCTCAAAAGTTGAACATTGCTGAAGGTGTAGGCCTATTACATACCCTATGAAGCCTGACTAGAATACTTCCAGGATGTTTCTAAGTACTCCCAGCACGTTGCTAAGTGAGGCCTAGTCATCACTGCTCACCTCCACCATCACAGGAGTGAGCTCTCAAATGCTGTGCTCAGAGCTACTGCATCAGGGGAGAGAAAGAGTATGTGAGGAGGTTTTTGATGTGAGGTGAGCAGTGATGACTAGGCCTCACTTTGCAACATCCTGGGAGTACTTAGCAATGTCCTGGAAGTATTCCAGTCAGGCTTTATAAGGTATGTAAATGGCCTACACCTTTTTAAATGAAATCGGGGACATATTTTTTTTTATTGGCAAATAGTAAACTATTTTATAAGCATATTTTTCTAAAAATAATATATGCAGTGTATGAAATGATTGTATGATATATACGTTATTTCCCACATTACGTCCATGAGATAAATAAAAGCTACTTCTTATGCCGCGTACACACGATCAGAATTTCCGACAACAAATGTTCGATGTGAGCTTGTTGTCGGAAATTCCGACCGTGTGTAGGCTCCATCAATCATTTCGATTTCCGACAACAAAAATTTGAGAGCTGGATCCCAAATTTTCTGACAACAAAATCCGTTGTCGTAACGTAGCGTGTGTAGACAATTCCGACGCACAAAATTCCACGTATGCTCTAAATTAAGTACGAGACGGAAGCGCTCGGTCTGGTAAAACTAGCGATCGGAATGGAGATAGCACATTCGTCATGCTGCAAATATTTTAACCTTTTAATGCAGCGCATTTTCTTCTTCTTTATAATGCTAGAATAATGAAGTTGTTTTGCTGCTGATATTCACTCTGATTTCTTTATTATTTCTCGTGATCTCCTGAATAATCTTTATTTTATTTTTTTTGACAGATCTCCAGAATAATGTTTATATTTTTTTTTTATAGTGATTTACTTTTTTTTTATTAAGATCTCATGATTTTTTTTTTCTAGTGATCTCCATAATATTTTTTTTCGTTTTGTGTGTGAAGTTACCACAACACCATTATTATCTTGTATTTTTTAACCTCAAGAAGATTGGTTGGTGTTGGTGTCCCTTGTTAATTTCACATTGTATTTTTGAAATGTACCTGCCTACTCACAAACTGTCCTTTTTGAACTAAAACACATAGCCAAGTATTTGTGATAAAAAAATAGACATTTATTAGGGGTCATAACAAAATAAAGAGGAAGGCAACGCTGGATAAACTGGTAAAATTGGTGAAGCCATTGTACCCCAGGGCACACATCAATTATTTGACAGGCAAAATTGGTAGCCTGAGGAGTCCATTTAATAGGGAGCACAATCTGGTCCAGGACTCCGAGAGATCGGGAGCAGCAGCAGATGACATATATGTCCCCAGGCTGTGATCTTACAACAGCCTGCGTCTTTTGTCAGATCAGACTGAACCCAGGCCATCACTCTCTTGTCTTCCTTACATGCTTGCTTCCGCGCTGTGGCTCTGGTGTTGAAGTTGTGGCAGGAGGTGGAGGAGGAGGATGGTCGAATTCACAAACATGGCTTTTTCTTGTGAGTTCACCCCTCAACTCCTTATTTAGGGCCTGATAGATCATTTCCTCACAAATGAGGCGTTGGCCCACCTCCATTTCCTGCATCTTGCTGGCAGCCATGCAGGCATAGGCCTCTTGAATATTGGGGGTGGTTCTGAGGGCCGCAGTAGCCTCCCGAATCAAAGAAAGCGCTGACTCCTCCATGTTCCTCCCCTTCCTGGTACTTTTTGTTGGAAGGCGGAGGGGAGGAACCTGGGATTCGGTCAGGCTACTGGGCACGGCCACCTCCTGGCTGCCACTTACCCCCGCCTCCTCCTGGCTGAGACTTTCCACGGCCTCCTACTGGCTGAGACTTTCCACGGCCTCCTCCTGGCTGAGACTTTCCCATGCATGAAAATGGGACACAGTTTTAGTTTTTTGGTCATCAATCACACACAATTTTGAGCTCATGACTGTTGCAAATTGAATGTTAACAAATAGAAAAGACTATCATTCTGACCCCAGCATTTTTCATTCTTGTCCCAATCATTTTTGGCTACTATTGTCTATTGATATGTAAACCACTTTGTTAAATCAGAAATTAGTGATCAATACTAGCATTTAGTTAACATCCATAATTTTTTAACCAGAAATATGTTGAACAATGCTATACCTGGCTCAAGCTGAGCTCCTCCACATCTTCTTGCTGGGTCCCAGGTTGGACTTTGGAAGCCTCATCTGATGTGGAAGGAAAAGTGGAAGGAAGAGTGGAAGGAAGGGTTGAGAGTGATTGCCTGATTTCATCTGGTCTGACAAAAAACGCAGTCTGTCATAGTACAAGAGCCTGGGGACTTAAATGTCATCTGCTGCTGCTCCTGATCTCATGGAATCCTGGACCTTTTTGCACTCCCTATTATATGTGCTCCTCGGGCCACTAATTTTGCACTTCAAATAGGGAATGGTTGCCGTGGGAATCAACGGCTTCACCAATTCCATCAATTGATCCAGCGCTGCCTTCCTCTTTATTTTATTACTATAAAAAGGGTGTTTTACCTGCCACAGACAGGGCAGCTCCCTGTATTTATCAATGAAGCTAGGGAGGAAGTGGTGATCGTTGAATCTATCCATTTTATCTGCAAGACACAAGACAGACCCTAATGTCAGGCTAAACGCTCCTAATCTTGTCCCAATATAGGCCTCAATCTATAAGCAGTGTAGGCCACTGATGCCCCAAGTTAAAATGGTACCTTCGTTAGCACGATCGGCGCTTATGCTACTCCGTCCTCCGCTTACAGATCGTATGTACCACACACGCGTGTTACGCTTTATATACACTGCGCATGCGTGAAACTCCGCCCGCCCCTGACCTTCTTTCTGGTATATTCCCCGCCCCTTATCTTTCAGCGCAGTGGGAGAGCACATGGCGGGGAGAAAGTGCATGCAGACAGCAGCAACGAGGAGGATGGCGAATGCCCGGAGCCACAAACGTCCCAATTCCGGAGGAGATTTAAGGCCTCAAATATGTCCTTTGGTGAGATGGTGGAGATGGTGGACATCTTGGAGAGGGCCGACTATCATGGGAAGCATAGACCTTACCCAAACCCAAATGTCAGAAAGGACAAGATAATGGCAAAAGTTGGGAAAAGACTTTTGGGGTACAGCAATCCAAAGATCAACTGAGGAAACGATGCTCAGACCTCAAATTGAATGAGCACAATCAGTACAGAAGAATCAAGAGAGTGCTGCAAAAAAGTAAGTATTTTGTTGTGTGTTCCTATCACTATTATTACTTTTGTGCTGGTACATGTGCTTTTCTTTACTGTTGTACAGTTTAAAATGGCAAGTTTCAGGTTCGTGGGCACAGTAATAAGCGTAATAAACATAGTTCGTTAGATCTTCTAAGTACACATCGTTCGTTCGCCCACTAATACAATGTTTTTGGCAAATGCAGGTTAACTACATTTGTTCATGCCTATTTGTATTAAAAGAAGTTTGTTGTCTAGATGGGTATGTAACTAGAATGAAATGCAAACTTGATTCAGTGTAGGGAGAGGACACTCAGCAGCTGTTTACACGTCTGGACGCAGGAGCACTAGTGTGGGACACCAGAACAAACTTTTTAGGGTGTCCTACACAGGTGCTCCAGTAGATACTAGGGGTGTCTCCATGTGGGAAACTTGCACAAAACAGGTAAGTATTCCAGCTTTAGAAAGGGAAAAAATCATGTCTTCAGCTTGGAACTCTGCCAAAACAGACAATTGTATGACACTTCAAGCAATGTTTTATATTCATATTTCTGGCCACAAATATCTGTGTGCTAAGTATACCTTTTTTTTATTCACATAGGGGAGAAAAGGACATCTGAGGACACCAGGAACCCCCAACCTCCTAAAGAAGGGGAACTCAGCACACCACAATCTGAGGATGTGGAGGAAGGAGAGGTTTATGAAGTGGGTGAAATATTGACCACGACAGGTCAGTGTCTGAGATCACTGCTTCAGGTAATAGATGGATGCCTGCATATTTATAATACATGGTGTTTTTTTTTATTTTAGGTGATGTGGATGTTGTGGAAGAAGAAACTCATTTCACAAGTGCAAGTGCACAAGTCCTCATAGGAGAGATAATGGTGTGCCATCATGAATTACAGAAAATCAAGGAAGACATAAATGATGTTGAAAAAAGACTCAAAAACATAATTGATGATTTAGGCAGAATCTAAAACACCCCAACATTATTCAAGTTTTTTGTGATATTTGTTATTTTTCTAACATTTTTAAAATATTTTGAAAGTCAAATTTTGAAGATGCACACAGTGTGTCAACATGTGCTATCTGCCATCATTGCAACCACTTCATCGCAACTAAAGTGGAAGAGAGGAAGGGGTTGCACCCCTGAAACACGTCCATTGATCCCCCATGATGGGAGCTAGCACATGTTGACATTAGGCATGGGATCAGGAGGGAAATCCCCATTTTGACTCCCAATTTGTGTGCATCTTCAAAATTTGCCTTTTACAGGGCTGACATCACCCCATCTGATGAGGGCAAGATCAACACAGTTTGGACATACTAATGTCTGATATTGCCTTCACTTTGTCAAAGTTGAACTTTGTAAGTTCCTGAGTTGTGTATGTTTTATGGTTTTAAACATGCCTGTTTAACCCAAAAAAGGCTATTTGTACTGTCAAACATAAAAATGTTATACAACAAATATGTTGGTTTGTTCAAAAACCCTTTTCTAACGCACATGTGAATGTGCTTTGAGTAAAATGTTTTATACTCAACAATGTGTAGCTTCTTCTTTCAATGCCCAATACCAGTTTTTGGAGTAAGTTGGTGTTTACAGTGACAATGGGGGTTATTTACTAAAGGCAAATCCACTTTGCACTACAAGTGTACTTTCAGTGCAGTTTCAGTTCACTTTCAAGTGCACTTGTAGTGCAAAGTGGATTTGCATTTAGTAAATAACCGCATCAGGTGTTCACCAAGCCCAAAACACTTCATCAGCGACAAAGACGAACGGTAGACTAGCCATGTTGTCTTCTGCAGGTGGCAATCCCAAGCCACCAATCTGGAGCCATCTGTAGAACTCGGTCTGGGCGATGACTCCGACATCTGGCCATTCTTCCCCACGTCCACATACAAAAACTAGTATGTCGCCGACACCACCGCCAACATCACTATACTATTAAACCCCCTATAGTTGTAATAGTATGACCCCGAGTTGGGGAGTGGTGGGATGTGGACGTGTTTCCCATCAATTGCCCCTCCGCAGTTGGGAAAGTCCCACCGCTGGGCAAATTGGGAAGCCACAGTCTGCCATTCCTATGGCGTTGAAGGAAACTGTGGAGTCAAACAAGAAAACAAAAAATGAGTACTTTTGCACATAACATTGCAAGCAGATTAGACACAAACATTCTTGGCCAACATCAGTATAACATTTATTTTAAGGAGTATTTAAAGACAAAAATATAAGGTCCACTTATCAGATTCCTCACCCCCTCTGATGTCCCATTGTAAAACATTTTAGAGGGGGGGGGGGATGTTTTGGACAGGTAACCCTCTCCACTTCATTGAGAGCTGAATGCATACATAATGTGTATTACTTTGGCCAGCCCCTCCTTACTTACACTATTGACAGCCCACTGGACAGATAAGAAGTGTCAAAATATAAAAATACACACTGTACAAATTGAAGCACACTTTTACATTTTGCAATCACCTATCAAGATAATAGGAGAACAAAACTTTAAACAGTAGCATTTGAAAGTATTCGGGCAGGCCCTTGAAATACATGCTTTAGTGAATTCCTCCATAAATCTGACCACAAAAGAGGTAGGAATAGTGTGTATGGGTTTGGCAAAGTTAGCAGATAGAGGATTGGTATCGGTTGACTTAGGCTAGGTGTGTATGGGCCCAGGATAGTATGCTGGGGAGGTTAGTGAAGGCAAATATGCATGAAGGACAAAAAAGGAGCATTAAAAGTTTCCAGCATGCATGAGGATAAAGAGGACATTCACAGCATATTACAATCATGGTAATTAGGGAATGATGAAAAAAATACAATACATTAGCAAACATTACATACATAGAATGTGATGTTAAAGGAGAAAACTTACCTTAATATAGTCCTTCTGCAGGACCTGTATGATGGCAGAACAGGTCTCTAAAATAATGATCCCAAGAGCCTGGGGGGAGATGCCTGTTGAGAACTTGATGTCCTGCAGACTTCTTCCCGTCTCCAAGTACCGCAAGGTGGTGACTAGCCTTTGTTCCGGAGTGATGGCTTGCCGCATGCAGGTGTCCTGCTTGGTAATATAAGGGGACAGCAAAGCCAACAGACTGTGAAAAACGGGGTCCGTCATCCGGAGATAATTCCTGAAATCATGAGAATTATTCTCACGGATCTCCCGCAACACAGGCATATGAGAGAATTGGTCACGCTTTCAGGGTGGCCCTCCACTTTAAGTGTGAATGGGCCCAAAATAAGCTAAACTCTAGGCACTTATAGGGCACACATGAATGCAGCTCTGATCATTATTATATCTATAAATAAAAATGTTAAATAAAATACAGTGTAAGTACCTGAATTTGATCTGATATCGGCCTTCAGCAGTCCCTGTACATCAAAGCTGGAGTGTGAGAGGAAGAAACAGCACAAAGTGCCAATCTGTTCTGTGCTGGCAAGAAGCATGATAGTAAGTGAAAGCAGAGCGACAGAATGATAGGTTTATTGCTGTCTTGCTGCTTCTCCTTATGCTGTCCATTTACAGGCTGAGGCCAGGTCCAGAATGATCTGGGCTCACAGGAAGTGGGATGAATGATGCTGGCCATCAGCCCAAGGCCATCTGGTGCCAGAATGAAAAGAAAAAAAGGGATGCAGGGGAAATCTCTGGATTAAAACGGAAAGCTTAAAAAATATCTTTTTCTCTCTCTTTTTTTTTCTTCATATAGCATAGAATGATTAAAACCCTTTGTTTTTGTTTTTGTTTTGTTTTTTGCTTTGTCTTACAGGGGAAATTTCCTTTAAAGTATAACTGAAGGCAAAACATTTTTTTAGTTTTGGACAGAGTGCAGAGGGATTAGAGCACCTGTCAGTTTTTATTGCTGTCTGTGCTCCATTAGGGACATTCACCCTCTCTATTTGATCTGTTTACCATTATCATTGAAAGTGAAAGTAAAAGAAAATCCCAAATTTTGGGTTGTCCTCAGAAAAGTAATAGAGGGGAAATCATCCAATGGGGACAATAGTTCCAGTGACCTGGGGGTCACCAAAGAATTCCCTTAATTTGCAGGGATTTCCTCTTGCTTCCTTTTTTGACTATGGGACAGGAAGTGAAGGGAAATCTCTGCAATGGGACGAAGATGGAAAAATAAAACTTACAGGGGTTATAACCCCTTCTATGCTCCGTACACACGAGCGGAAATTCCGCCAGCAAAAGTCCGATGAGAGCTTTTGGTCCGAAAATGCGACCGTGTATATGCTCCATCGGACTTTTGCTGGCGGCATTGCAGCCAGAAAAAGATTGTAAGTATGTTCTTAATTTTTCGGTCGGAAAAAATTCCGATCAGAAATTCCAATCGTCTGTACCAACTCCGACGCGCAAAATTCCTACGCATGCTGGGAAACAATTTGACGCATGCTTGGAAGCATTGAACTTCATTTTCTCAGCTCGTCGTAGTGTTGTACTTCACCGCGTTCTTGACAGTCAAAAGTTCAGCAAACTTTTGTGTGACCGTGTGTATGCAAGCCAAGCTTGAGCGGAATTCCGTCGGAAAAACCATCCAAGATTTTTCCGTCAGAAATTCCGCTCGTGTGTATGTGGCATTACTCTATCCAAAATGAAAAAATAAAATTTTGCCTATATTTCTACTTTAACTTGATGTTCTGAATATACAATAGAAAGTGAGAAGAGAGGGAAAATCACCCCAGACATCTGTCACCGGAACAGTTGTCCCCATGAGAACATTTCTATTCTATCCCTCTGTTCGTCTTCTGAAAACTGAAACATTTTAGATTCTTCATCACTTTCTGTCCTGTTGGGGTTCTGACACTTCCACAATCTACCCAAGTGTGGGTAAGCCCAAATACAAATTGAGAGGCTAATAGACAACAGGCACTAAGGCCCCATTCACACCTCAGCGTTCTGTAGCTTGAAGCCTGAAGCTCCAAAATGCTGGAGGGGTAAAAATCAATTATTCTCTATGGAGATGGTTCACATCTCTACTCCAAAACGTTTGAAGCTCAAACACCTGAAGCTCAAACATGTTCTGTAGCTTTTTTTGTCCCTCGAATTGGGCAGATTTGGGAGTTTTTGGCGTGTTTGTATTCCAATAGAAATTAATGGAAACGCGCCATTCATGCATTTTCGTGCATATTTGTGTGTTTTTGTTGCGTGTTTTTGCACGATTTTCTGCTCAGATTAAACTTTTGAAAAATAAAATAGTAATAACATATGAAAAAATAAATACACAAATAACTAAAACTCATCATAAATATATAAAATGAATTAATAATATGTAAAAATACATTATTAAATAATAATTACCTTTAACCTTAAAAATATTAAATACATTATTATTATTATTAATAATAATATTAATAATAATAATAATAATAATAATAATAATAACAACACCCAAACTCTAACAAAAAATACATTAATAAAAATAATAATAATTATTATTATTATTATTTTTGTGTTAGGATGCTTAGTTATTTATTGTTTTATCTTTTAAAGGGGTAAGGGTTAAATTAAGTGCCGGTTCACACAGGGGCGACTTGTCAGGCGACCTAGCCGCCTGACAAGTCGCGTCCCGTTCTGTACTACGGAACCGTTCTAATAGGAGCGACGCAAGTCGCTCCGACTTAGAAAAAGGTTCCTGTAGTATTTTTGGGGTGACTTCAGGCGACTTGCATTGACTTCTATAGTCGTTTTGCAAGTCGTCGGTGAGGCGACCTGCAAGTCGTGCCGCCCCTGTGTGAACCGGCACTTAAGGGTCAATTATTTATTTGTGGTTACTTAGTATTAATTTATTGAATTTATTTATTTTTATTTATTTTTGTATTTATTTTACATTTATTTATTATTATTCGTATAATAAATTAAAAAAGATAAAAAATAAGTTAAATAATAATAAATTACCCTAACCCCAACTCCTAATCCTAACCCTAACCTAAACTGAACTTGAACCCCTTACCCTAATGAAAAAACATAATTAATCATTTAAAGCGGTTGTATACCTTTATTTGTAACTTTTACCTACAGGTAAGCCTATAATAAGGCTTACCTATAGGTAAAAAAAATATCTCCTAAACCTGTAAGGTTTAGGAGATATTCCCCTCGCAATGAGCCGCTGACTGCAGCGGCGCATGCGCACAGGGGATTCTTGGCTGACAGCCCTGCAAACTCCGGAGCTTGCCGGGCAGAAGTCCCCCGCGCACATGCGCGGGAGTGACGACATCGCGGCTCCCGCCACTCACAGCGCCGGAGCCGCGATACCCGGAAGACACGCCGAGGGGAGATGTCAGCTCTGTCGGCATGGACCAGGTGAGATGCCGGCGCCTCGTTCTAAGGTAAGTATCTCATAATGAGCTAGTATGCACCGCATACTAGCTTGCAGGTGTAGAAAAAAAAAAATGACAGCGGGTATACAACCGCTTTAATTCATCAATTAATTAATTAATAATAGTAAAAGAAGAAATAAAAGCTAATGGAAAAGCTAAAAAAGCTGAAATACCTAGCAACAAATGATGCAACAGATAATATTTTTTTCCATTGGCTAATAAAAGAATGTCAAAGCCCAAAAATGCTGCATACAAACGTGCAAAAACGCACCAAAAATACCTGAAAAAAACACTGGAAAAGTGCTCTGACACTACGCTCAGGTGTGAATGCAGCCTAAGGAATATTTGAGATACCCACATCAATGCATACTTGCAAAAACGTTTTTTAGGTCCCTTTCACACTGGGGTGGTTTTCAGGCGCTATTGCGCTAAAAATAGCGCCTGCAAACCGACCTAAGACTGCCGCTGTTGTGTCTCCAGTGTGAAAGCCCGAGGGCTTTCACACTGGAGCGGTGCGCTGGCAGGAGGGAAAAAAACTCCTAAGAACAGCTTATTTGGAGCGGCGAAGGAGCGGTGTATATACCGCTCCTTCACCGCTCCTGCCCATTGAAATCAATGGGGCAGCGCGGCTATACCGCCTGCGTAAAACCGCCCCATTAGCGGCCGAATACCACTGCTAAAATGACGGTAAATGACGGTGTAAAAGGGGCCTAACTCTCAACTCCGGCCTTCTCTTCAGTCTTACATAGTAGTACAGGCTCCTCTCCTGTACTGAAATTGCTTACTCTGATTTCACTGCACACTGTTAGAAGCTTCCACAAGCCAGATACAGCCTGTTTTGTTTCCTGACTGGAGGACGTCCAGCATCATCTAGCCATTTCCCAAGCATCACATGTGGTCATTACTTAGGGTGCTGTGCATGCAAATACAGCCTACTTGGAAACATTCGCTCATCCAGACTGACATCAACTCATCAAAGCATTTTGATATTTGCTATAATCCTCCCAAGAGCCAGCCCGCTGCTTACATCAGGGTTGAGTACTCTTGAGAGGAGTGCTGAGACAGAGTGCTATGCTGTTTTCAGCAATCTATGGCCCCTCACACCAGCCATGATCTGCCCGCACTGCATAGAGCAGCTCAGAGACCCCACATTTATATATTTGTTTTAGAGGTAAAGATATTTTATAAAAGTCGCTTTGTTGCCCATAGCAACCAGTATCTCTTTTTCCTCATTCTAGAGCAGTGTGAACCTGCGATGTGCTAAGCAAACTTTAATCAGAGTCTTCTCCATAGTGAAAGGCAGCGACAACCGTTTTTATTTTGAAGTGTAGAAAACAGAAACACATTCACTCCACGCTGTAAAAATAATGCAATAAATATAATTAGCTTGTTACCTCAGCTATTTCTTTGCTGCAGCCATAGTCCTTGGAATGATACATTTTTAATGAGATTAGCACAGCTTTGCCTGTGATTTGTTATCAAACTGCTTGGCGCTAATTATATTTGTTTTCTATTATTATATTTTGCATTATTTTCTTGCCGTTTGGCACACAGTTGAATCTGCTTCTTCTCTGAGCTAAGAGACAATTACAGACTAGATGACTGCTTGAGAAAATACTGAAGGCCTTATTCATCAACGTGTCAGAAGGAGTTGCTGTCCACGTTGCTCGGTAACTATATCCGCGTCCTTGGTTTAGGGGCTAAAAAGATATCCCACCATTTGTTTTCAAACAATAAAAAATGATTACTGTGTATGAATGTTAAAGAGGCACTAGGGGTTACTTACTAAGGCAAATCCACTTTGCACTACAAGTGCAAAGTGCACTTGAAATTGCACTGAAAGTACACTTGGAAGTGCAGTCACTGTAGATCTGAGGGGGACATGCAAGGAAAATAAAAAGCAACATTTTAGCTTGCACATGATTGGATAATAAAATCAGCAGAGCTTCCCCTCATTTCAGATCTACCCCTCAGATTTACAGCAACTGCACTTTCCAGTGTACTTTCAGTGCAATTTCAAGTTTACACATGTTTACAAGCTGTTTCAGGCATTTGGTGCTTCAAATGCCTCTGCACATCCCTGCTGATTGCATTTTTTTTTGCTTTCCAAAAAATGCTTCTAAACTCAACTGCCTAGAAACGACTATACGACCATGTGTACATGTACTGATAAGATAACATAGAGGAGAGTTCAGAGGCAGCTGAAAAAAATGCCCAACTGCTCCTAAACATCCATTTACCAGCAGCAGTGTACATGGGAGAACAGGAAAAAGGGAAAATCCCCAAAAATATTCTTCAGAGAGGATAAGCCAGTGAAAACGAAATATCTTTATTGATTAACCACAAATAAACACATAATGAATATGAAATAGTGTTATAATATACACCCACCTCCAACACATAAATTAAAATTAAGACCGAGGTCTTAATAGGACACAGGTGGCCACCACAGCCGATTCATGCACAGCTCACACTCACCCCACACACAGGAATCTACTCAAAGCAATCTGATTAAGCCCGGTTCACACTGATGCAAGTTCATGACGAATGCGATGCGTCAAAAACACTTTAAATTCGCAAGTCATCCCTAAAGTCATTGTTTTCAATGACGGTCGTTCACATACTTGCGTTGCGATTCCTCTACGAATGTGATGCAATTAAAAAAAGGGTCTTGTGCGAGTTTACTGCGCTGCGTTGCGAATTTAGTCTCCATAGACATCAATGTAAATCATTCTTGAATTGCATTGAAAGTTCACATATGTGCGAATTTCACCACACTACTCTCCACAAAAACCAGGAAGTACACAGGAAGTTAAAACCTTTTTTTTTTTACATTATGATTCCATTGGCTAGAATATCAATCGCAGCTATGTCCAACTCCTGAAATTCGCGGTAAAATCGCGGTAAATTCGCACCTCAAAAAGGACAAAAAAAGGAACAAAATCACAACGCATCAGTGTGAACCGAGCCTAACTGAATGTATGATTGTCAAAAAATTTCTTAATCAAGAAGAAAAAGGAAATAAGTATGGAATGTGACAGTTCCGTAGTTTAACTGGATTGAGCGCTCAACTGAATGCCCCGATTGAAATAAAGTGGATGTGCATTTTGTAGGGTTGTCAATTTCCACTTGGATATAAAAAAAGGAAATTAAAAAAGTTCATTGCTTATGAAGTCTGCATAAGATGATAGATATGAAGGTGGATCAGTAATCACGGACTGATAGATATAAAGGTGACAGTATATAAAGGAAACAAACGTTTTATATAAACATCCCCTTCATATACATGGGGGCAGATACAGCTCACCGTTTGACGTCTTGTTTTTTTTATGTCGTTTTTCCCTTTATTTCAAGTCCATATTCAGATGACCCCGCTGTCTCGATAATGAAACATTGATACGGTTCGTTGGTACAGACTAAGAGCCGGTTCACACTGGGGCGACTTGTCAGGCGACCTAGCCGCCTGACAAGTCGCCTCCCGTTCTGTACAATGGAACCGTTCTAATCGGAGCGACGCAAGTCGCTCCGACTTAGAAAAAGGTTCCTGTACTACTTTGGGGGCGACTTGCATAGACTTCTATACAAAAGTCGTCTTGCAAGTCGCCCCGCAGTCGTGTGCAGGTCGCCTCGGTGAGGCGACCTGCAAGTCGTGCCGCATCTAGTGTGAACCGGCACTAAAGGTGATCCTCACTTCATAAGGCAGACAATGTATTCAGCAACTTCCAACATCCAGTGGTAATGTTGAGGAACATGCACAGATCATGCAGACTATGCAGCGTAGACGCCCCTGCAACCCGACAAACTTTCGGGGCAAGGACTGACGGAGACTTGGAGTGGATTGAGGTAGTTTGTTATGTGGATGGGAACATCCGTCCCCCCACCACGGAGAACGCGATGACGTATTCTTACGCATTTCGCTTGTAAACAAGCTTTTCTAAGAAAAAAGAGGGGGGAAAAATGCACTGGACTGCATCAAAAGCGCACTGGAACGCATCAAAAACGTGTTAAAAACGCGCATGCAGAAAAGCATCTGGAACGCATCCGGACTGCGTTTCTATGGTGTGAACTTGCCCTTAATCAGACAAAAAGAGCCTCAAAGCAAGCAGTTCTTCTGTGCTGGCTCTTTAGGAAACCCACAGTGCTCTGAGTATCCTTTACCATGAATTAAATGTGCACCTGCAAATCAAATATCGTGTGCGTATGAGACAATTGTAGGCTAGCCGGCTGCTTGAGAAAATACTGAAAGTCTTATTTATTCATTTTATAACAGAGCCCACACAGCAAAAAGCACATTTTTGATGGTTGATATTGAAAAATATTGTACATTCCTTATGGAACAAAACATCAAAATATCAATACTATATTGAGTGTTTTGCCACCCTGTCTTAGAAAGTCTTCTTGGCCCCCCAGAAAATTATAGGAAGGGGTTATCTTTAAGGAACAAGAGGTTCAAGATGGAACACGATAGTCTCTTCTGCTAAGGAAAAAAATGAAAAAAAACGCTCTTAGCAATTTTTTTAACAAATGTTTAATTGCAAGGACTTGTTCACACCAGCAAGCGGTGCTGATCACTTAACCGCTGGTGTATGCTGGGAGACAGTGCCAATGTGCCGATCCCAGTGCATCACATTGTTTACTTTTTTTTTTTTTACAGAACTATAATGAAATGTCACAAGTGAAATACAGTTCTATTTACTACAGCTGTATTGCTTTGTGGTCGTTTAAGTCACAACCTGCTGCACTGAACAAAGTACCGCATGCAGTACTTTATTTGCGGTAGGCTGCGCACACCTATGGTAGACACTCTAACTTTTGCGCAAACCAATCAATATATGCTTATTGGTATTTCTTTACGAAAAATATGTAGCATAATACATATTGGCCTAAATTTATGAAGAAATTAGATTTTTTTTTATTGATTATGTTTATAGCATAGAGTAAAAAAAATATATATATTTTCAAAAGTGTTGGTCTTTTTTTGTTTATAGCGCAAAAAAAAAAAAAGTGCAGTGGTGATCAAATACCACTAAAGTAAAGCTCTATTTGTGGGGGGAAAAAAATGACAAATTTTATTTGAGTACAGCGTTGCTGTATTGCGATGATCATGCAATTGTCAGTTAAGTAACGCAGTGCCATATAGCAAACAATGGCCTGGTCATGAGGGGGGTAAATCTTCCGGAGGTCAAGTGGTTATCTTATAATGCGCCCGTTATCAGCACGGGCAGCTTTATTAAATACAGTTTTTATTATCCCCGATCATCGTTCATGTGACCGCCCAGAGCTGTCTTACTCCGATGTATGTTATCCAGAGGGAGGGCCTGAGCTCTCCCTCTGATGTCTGCCGGGCAGTCACGTGACCTCCCTCTGTAATACAAACATTGGAGGAAGACAGCGCCGGGCGGTCACATGACATGGCAGAGAGGGGAGGAGGGAGGAGGACACGAGCAGAGAAGAGAGCTGCGGATGACGAAGGCATGTAAACTGACCACGGTGCCAGGGTTTAGCAGCCATGATACACCGTGGTCAGTTTACATAGAGGAGGGCAGAAACTGGCAGGATCAACCAGGTATTACAGGTGTTACAGGGAGCCAAATTACACAGCACAAGTACTGTGCTGTATAACATGCTTTAAAGAAACAGGATCAATATATAAATATTTTGGGGTTAACAAACGCAATAAGGTAATTAAAAAGCATTTAGCTAGGGATTTTTTTTAAAGCGATAAGTTAGAAGGGGGTGGGCAGGGGAGATGATTACCCTGGAGTAGAGCTTTAATGTGTACCACAAGGGAGGTTAGCAATTTTTTGGCTAAAATAAGGCTTCAGAAACCAATCAGGTTCTTGCTTTCTTTCACTAAAGTTGTTATGAGAATGAAATGAAGAATTTTATTGGGCACAAGGAAAAATAAGTACATTTCTTTTTTCAGACACATAAAGCTCTGGGAATTTCACGGCATTGTTGCATCTGCTAGGAATATTCTATACACACATACTTACATTGCGGGTATATTACACTCTTCAGATCCAAAGGAAAGATTTTAACAGCTGGACCTTTCTCCTAAGGACCTGTCACTGCACAGCTACTTTACTAGTTTATGTTAGCAGACATTTGGGCATTATCATCATTATTACTTTTGTGCCCATTGCAAAACAGCAGAGTATTATTTTATATCTGCTGACTTATCGTGTCTAGTCTTCAAACTGAAATAAAATAAATAGAAATAAAAATGTTCCACATTGTACTTGTCCTTGTACCTGAGTTGACTTTTTCTGTATGTTGCGTGTAACATTAAGATATAAAAGTAAGATGATAATATTAAAAAAAAGGTTCCTAATTCATCCAAGTGACTCATAGTTTAAGATTCATCCATCCTAAAAATCACTCCTTGTATCTGTGCTCTCACCTACTGTTTTTTTTTGACCACTGGAAGGTTTTACCCCCTTAAATGTGTAAATATATATTTTTATTTACCCCCTTAATGACCAGGCCATTTTTTGCTATTTAGCACTGCCCTACTTTAACTGGTAATTGCATGGCCATGCAATGCTGTACCCAAATGATATTGATACAATTTTTTCACACAAATAGGGCTTTCTTTTTTTTGGTATTTTATCACCTCTTAATTTTTCTTATATAAAACAGATATTTTTCAAAATAAAACAATATTTTTTTCTTACTTTCTGCTATAAAAAGAACATATTCAATAAAAAATAACATTTCTTCACAAATTTAAGCCAAAACATATTCTGCTTTAGGCCGGATGTGTCCCCCAGGGTGAGCCGCCGCTCTGGGAGCCCGATCGCAGACCCTCCAGTGCCCAGGACGAAGAGATCAGCACTTTCTCCTGCCACTGGGGCTGGGAGAAATCCCCAGCACAGGAAGGACCCGGCCCAGAGGGTGCCTTCTGAGACCCTCTCCAGGCCTCCATCAACACGGGCACAGGCGAGCCCTGAGGGGCCTTTACCCGTCCATGGCGCGGCCCGGCAAGGATGTTCGGCTGCTACTGGCGAGGGCCCCACCCCCAGGGCGTCCGCGGCCATCGCGGGAAGAAGCGGAGGTACCGGTGGAGATGGTGGAGGCGTGAGAGCAGCATCTGCAGGCTGGCAGAGAGCTCAACATGGGATCCGGTCAGAGGTGAGCCGCGTGGTGGGTCGGGGGGGGGGGATGATGACGGCAGGCCCGGGAATTCAGCCCCTTCTGTCGTGGCAGCGTCCCCTGGTGGTCAGGGGGACCATCGGTCTGAAGGCGAGGTGTCTGACACGTCGGAGGGGCGCGCGGCGGCGACGGTCCGGCAGGGACCTCTTCAGGGATCCGGAGCAGTGGCTGGTCGGTCGGTTTCCCCTGGGCAGCCTGGTAAGTCTTTACCTTTACCTGTGAATGTATCTGGTCCTGTGAACTTGGTGTCTGTGTCTTCTCCCCTGTTGGTATGTCTGCTGGGGTGCAAGTTGGGAATGGGCCTGTCCCGGCGCCTGTCTTGGCGCCTGGGGTGGGCTAGGTGGTGGTATTGCCCTTCCGGGAGCGGGGGGTAGTGCCGGCGGCTCTGGGGATGCATGGCTGCAGCACCTCTTATTGGCGCTGGTGGGGGGCTTCAGTGGGATGGTGAGCAGGGGTCCCGTGTCAGGACCCCTGGCACCCATGGTGAAACCAGTCACGGCCTGGATGGCAGGGGGGAGGGGTCAGCTCCTACAGTGTCACCACCCATAGTTCAGCCCGTGGTGCAGGCTGCTCCACAACCACCTGCGAAGGCTCCCAGGTTGGCTTCTGTTCTCCCCGGGGCTGCAGGATCATCCCAGGTAAGTACGGTTGCGGGGACCACCCCGGGGGCTGTCGTCATATGGCATAGGGCTGGCGAATGCTGCGTGATTCGAAGTATATGTGTGCTACGAGGGCCCCTTGGGTCCTCACCTGAAAGCAGGGGTTAGGGAGAAGATTTGGAAAGGGAACTACGTGGAGATCTTTTCGTTGCTACCACTGGAGAAGTTTAACCTGGACAAGGTTAAGCCTGATGAGAGCAAGAATGAAGAGGAAGAGAAGCGGCGCTATAGACTTATCCCGCGGATGGTCGCCAACTGGCTTCAGACTTTTAACATATTAGCGAGCGTCATAGGGGAGAAAGCTCCGGAGAACTGTTCAGCGTTGTTTTGTTACTTGGATTCCATCAGCAAAGCAAATGGGTGTATGGGGCGTAGCTGCACTATTATTAGCAGTTGCAGCAGTGGAAGGCTGTGAGACCGTCATTATGATGGAATCACAAAGACATTGGCTTGTGGCTGAAGCTCATGACACAAGCCAGGGTCGCGCCACCCCCTTTTCCTGGCAGGGCCGGGGGTGCCCAAGCCTCTTCACCATCGGCCACAAAGCGTAAGGGGTTCTGCTGGAAGTTTAATGAGGGCACCTGCAAATTCAGGGGCTCTTGCTGTTTCCAGCATGAGTGTTCGAGCTGCGGAGGGGCCCACCACTTGTCAAAAACGCTTCAAGAAAGGGAGAAAATCGTCCGACGCTGGAAAGAGGGATGACTCCAGTGAGGGTGGAAAAATGGCGCCGTATCTAAGTAGGTATCTGAACAGGGTGGCTGCACGGACGCTGTCGTTGGGTTTTAAGGAGGGCTTCCCTATCCCAAGTGCGTTGGATCGCGTCCCTCCTGTGTCGGCTAACCTGAAGTCGGCTCATGATCATCCTGATGTAGTTTCTAGTAATCTGCAGAAGGAATAAACATCGGAAGACGTTCTGGACAGCCGCACTCCAAAAATGTTTTTGCCTTTTATTCAAAAAATATCATCAAAAATACATGTCACAGCAGAGCGGACAAAAGGGCTTACAGTACGTGTGTCACACTACAAACTTTATTAATATTAATAAAAGGCAAAAACTTTTTTGGAGTGTGGCTGTCCAGAACTTCTTCCGATGAGGATTGCTATATGCATTGCCAGCACCTGGGCTTCTAAACTGGAGGAGAGGTTTTCTACCTTTGTCTGACCTACCTGGAGCGGTGATATCCCCTTCCCTAAGCTGCAGAAGGAAGTGAAATTGTGCAGGATGGCAGGCCCGTTTCCATTGCCACCGGTGGGAAAGTTAGTGGTTTCACCTTTGGGAGTTGCACCTAAGTGGGAACCGAATCAATTTAGGCTCATTCACCACCTCTCTCACCCTAAGGGAGGGTCGGTGAATCATGCGATCGATCCTTCCCTTTGTACTGTCTCCTATGCCTCATTTGATGGGGTGGCGCGGTGGGCAGTGGTGTATTTAGGTTTTGTGCTGCCCTAGGCCTGACTAAGCTTGCGCACCCCCTAATTTAACTATGACCCACCCCTTCCTGTCAAGGCCACACCCCTTCCTTTTTAAGATCCGCCCTGTCATCTTCATGGGAGGACAGAGGGACACCATGGGAAGAGGACAGTGAGCGATACAGCATCTTTTCATTTGGGGGGTAAGGGGATATGTACTGGGTGCTTTGGGAGGCTCTTGCACTGAAGTCGTGTCCCTCCTCTGTGGCTTCTCCTCCTCCTGGCTGTGTACTGAGTGTGTGTGGCTGACAGTGGGGAGAGAGGTGTCGGCTGCTACGGAAAGCCCATCGCCGCTTGTGGGACTCCAGGCGGCAGATGTCCTGGTTGCCCACGCTGGCGCATCTCTGTCTGGCCAGTTACCGAAACTCAGTGCCAGAACTTGTTGTGGGCTCCTGGACAGTGGCGTCACTAGGGTTGGCCTAGAGGATATCAGGTTAGGCACTTCCTCATGGCTCAGTTCCTGGGAACAGTAATGTATAATGGCCAACAGGCTCTCTTACCAGACTCGGTGAAACTGCAACAGTGATCCCTCCGGCTGGACGTTCGCTCACTCTGGGTTGCCCAGGCCAACTCAGCGTGGCTCTGGTGATGCGGGTACAGCATGGCTCTGGTGGTGTGGGTACAGCGTGGCTCTCTGGTGGTGCAGGAACAGCGTGGCTCTCTGGTGGTGCGGGAACAGCGAGGCTCTCTCTCTGGTGGTGCGGGTACATCATGGCACCCTCTCTGGTGGTATGGGAACAACGTGGCTCTCTGGTGGTGCGGGAACAGTGTGGCTCTCTCTCTGGTGGTGTGAGAACAACGTGGCTCTCTCTCTGGTGGTGCGGATACAGCGTGGCTCTCTGGTGGTGCGGGTACAGCGTGGCTCTCTGGTGGTGCGTGTACAACGTGGCTCTCTGGTGGTGCGTGTACAGCGTGGCTCTCTGGTGGTGCGTGTACAGCGTGGCTCTGGTGGTGTGGGTACAGCGTGGCTCTCTGGTGGTGCGTGTACAGCGTGGCTCTCTGGTGGTGCGTGTACAGCGTGGCTCTCTGGTGGTGCTGGTACAGCGTGGCTCTGGTGGTAGGGGTACAGTGTGGCTCCCTATCTGGCTTCCCCCAGCACAGTACTCTCTTTTTCTCCTCCTGTAAAGCAGCAGAGAACTCCCCCGCTCGCCCCCCTCCCCTTTCTGTCAGCCGAAGGGAGAAGAGAGAGCGGCTCTAATTGATTTTGCCGGGCCGCCGCCCAGCTTTCTGCCCGCTGTTTTCCTCCCTATGATTGGCCACATGCCGGAGCAAAACTCCGATGAGAGCTTTTTGACGGAAAGTGCGACCGTGTGTATGCTCCATCGGTCTTTTGCTGGCGGAATTCCAGCCAGAATAAGATTGAGAGCATGTTCTCTATTTTTCGGTCGGGAAAAGTCGCGCAAAATTCCTACGTATGCTCGGAAACATTTTGACGCATGCTCAGAAGCATTGGACTTCATTTTCCTGGCTCGTTGTAGTGTTGTACATCACTGCGTTCTTGACAGTCAAAAGAAAGTTCAGAGAACTTTTGTGTGACCGTGTGTTTGCAAGGCAAGCTTGAGCGGAATTCTGTTGGAAAAACCACCAAGTTTTTTCCGACGGAAAATCCGCTTGTGTGTAAGGGGCATTAGTCTTTTTGGGTATGTCTCTACCAGCTTTGCACATCTAGAATGTAAAATTTTTGCCCATTCGTCTTTGCAAAATAGTTCAACTTCTGTCAGATTGGATGGAGAGCGTCTGTGAACAGCAATTTTCAATTCTTGCCACAGATTCTCAATTGGATTTAGGTCTGGACTTGGACCATTCTAACACATGAATATGCTTTGATCTAAACCATTCTATTGTAGCTCTGGCTGTATGTTTAGAGTCATTGCCCTGCAGGAAGGTGAACCTCTGCCCTAGTCTCAAGTCTTTTGCACACTCAGGTTTTCTTCTAAGATTGCCCTGTATTTGGCTCCATCCATCTTCCCATCAACACTGACCAGCTTCCCTGTCCCTGCTGAAGAAAAGCATCCCGCAACATGATGCTGCCACCACCATATTTCATGATGGGGATGATATGTTCAGGGTAATGTGCAGTGTTAGTTTTCCGCCACACATAGCATTTTATTTTTAGGCCAAAAAGTTCAATTTTGGTCTTATCTGACCAGAGCACCTTCTTCCACATGTTTGCTGTGTCCCCTACATGGCTTCTTGCAAACTGTAAACAGGACTTCTCATGGCTTTCTTCTTGCCACTCTTCCATAAAGGCCAGACTTGTGGAGTGCACAACTAATAGTTGTCCTGTGGACAGATTCTCCCTCCTGAGCTGCGGATCTCCTCGCCCCTTTCAGAGTTACCATGGGCCTCTTGGCTTCTTCTCTGATTAATGCTCTCCTTGCGCAGCCTGTCAGTTTAGGTGGACGGCCATGTCTTGGTAGGTTTGCAGTTGTGACATACTCTTTCCATTTTTGGATGATGGCCTGAATAGTGCTCCGTGAGATGTTCACAGCTTGTGTAGCCATGGTGTTAGAACTACTGACAAACAATCCGCCAAATCACCCCTCTGCCAGACTTCATGCATCCTTTCCAGAGACAATGAACAGTGATTTGCAAGCTTTGTTTGTGATGTTTTATTGGGGGGTACAACTTGGAAAGGGATTGGGATATGGGATGCCCATAGAATTAATCATTGCCATCATATTTACAGGTTTCAATATATTTTGATCATATTTAGAGCCTGAAGATTGAATGTGAACACTTGACTAAGTAGAAATCTTCTCCTGCAGCTCCTTGCAGACTGTTACTCCCTCTGCATCTCCCATTCAGACTATTGCTCCCTGCATCTCCATGCAGACTGCTGTTACTAAGAGTTCTCCATCCATCACCGTGTGAGGAACAGAAACATCACTTTTGACCGTGTAAAAGTAATGGTCTTAGTTCTCTTCACCACCTGCCCAAACTTGCTTCTCCTTGCACACTTTGGTTCCTCCTGCACAATTTGTAATTACGTTTAAGGTATAGCACATCCTCTTCTAATGGGCATGAAGAACTCACTCTGAATAAGCCCCTCTACTGGCTCTGGTAACTCGCTGCTACTAGGCCTGAGGCCTGCAGAACCTCTCCCCGGAGGCCTAGTTTGTTAAAGTCTATGTTCTAGGAAATGGACTACTGCTCCCAGCCAGTCCAACTTGCAAACCATGTGTTCCCCGGCCACGCTGGTTTGACTCACACATCCCTACAGTCTCTTCTCTGATTCAGGACTCTTCACCATCCACCGTGTGCATGATAAAGACTCTGCTAGTGACCGTGTAGAAGCAGAGTTCCCTTACAGAATCCCTGGCACATCCTCCAGCCATCCACTGTGGTAACACTCACTGACCTTCCATCCTTCCAGCCCTGAGACTTTGATGAGGAACTTTCCCAGACCATGCGTTCTGACAGCTTCTCCTGCCCCTCTGCTCCAGGAGTTCCCTGTCACCGACCGTGTGGTGACAGAGAGATTGCCAATGACCATGTAAGGGCAATGTTTCCTCACAGTTCTCCCCGGGCCTCCTCCTGCGATTCCCCCCCCCCAGATGGGGGTGTGATCCTGCGGCTGTCTAGCACTCCATTCCTCACGTCACCCAGTCGACTACCCCTCCCCAGCAGCATGTGACCTCAGCATATATAGGAGGCCCACCCCCTGCCAATGCCAGTTAGGGATTGCTCAGAGCTCGCACATGTGCTGCCTGCCACTCCAGCTCTAGGCCCAGCCTCGTCTTCCAGAACATTCTTCCTGGAAGCAGGGGAGGCGTCTCAGAACTGGAGCCAGGTGGTCACACCCACTGCTACTCTAACCACTCCTAGCCCCAGAATCAAAACAGACAGGCCTAGCTTGCAGCAAAGGCCTGCCTAAATTTGCCTACTAAACCTAGTAAAACAACCCTTACTAGCACCTACCTTCTGGTAGAGGGTGCTACACTTGGAATATTTTTTTATAACCTAACCTTGTTTTAAACTTCTCTACAACTTTATCCCTGACCTGTCTGGTGTGTTCCTTGGCCCTTTATGATGCTGCTTGTACACTAAGGGTCTCTAAAAAACGTCACAGCCAGTAGTGACGTATGGGAGAATCCTCTTGACGCGTTTCGTCATCTATGTGCAACAATATCAAAAGCCTGCTTTTGTGACGTCCAGTTCTGTTATACTGACAGTTTTAGTTATACCAATTTTTCATAATATATGTTGCTGTTTTTTAATAAACCATCTGAGGATTTTACTCTATAAGGTGTTACTTTTTCCATATACCACACACTGCACAATTTGTCCCTGGAGCCCTGAAGTCACCCTTGGAGGTAATCTACCATAGAGGGAATAACCAGAGGATATCGCATTGGGATTGGTCTCCATTAATGACCTACAAGCACAGTAGACTCCTCTTTCTATAAGGTAAGGGAGTCCAACATATCTGGTGAGTATGGACCTTTCACAGCTCCCATGAGGTGGATGCAATGACACCGAAGGGACACGGAGCACAACAGCACTTTTTCACAAGGAAAATACTTTGTTTTTCACTGCTATCACTATATGCACTTTAAATTGTCACTGTAAACTTTGATTATTTGTTGCATTTACTAGTATTGGACTTTGGTTCACACAGATATTAATGTATGCACCTTAAATGTCAATTTCACTGTTGTATTAATAATTTGATCATTTGTTTATCCAATAGAAGTCACTTTATGACACAGAAAAGGTTTAGTCACAGACACGAAGGATCATATTGGGTTCAAGCATATTCTATATTCTATTGGTGGAGCAGGCACTGTCTATTATTCATTTATTCCAATTTTGCCCTCCAGTGGGGTCATTATTGACAGCAGCGGCCCAAATACATTGCCATCTTTTACCAAGGCGCGAGTGTTTTATATTACATAAACAATGGATGGCTTCCTTTCATGACATCCATTGTGTACCACTAAAAAAGATAAAAAAATACCGCGCTATAGAACATATAATTTAAATGCATTAAATAAAATAAAAACTAAAAGCAGCTGCTAAATTGGGATACATACACAAATAAAATAGCAAAAATGTAGCAGCGCTAAAAAGATGTGACAAACACTAAACCGGTAGTGATCGACAATGATATTGGTATAAAGTTCATTAAAATATATTGAAATTTATCAAAGGTGAAGATATTCTTCAGTATGTAGCTGGTCGTGCTCAAATTACATAACCAAGGTGTAGATAAATGATTATTAAGGTATAAGATGAGTCCTCCACCGCAACCACAGTGTTAACACCACACAGAATGCACGACTACCCCAAGGCAAGCTATGTAAGCCTGTGACCAATTACCCGGCCAGGGCCTTTATCCAGGGGAGATTTGAGGAGACCGATGCCCCACCAGATTCTTAGGAAGTAGTCAGCATACAGCCCAAGTCACTCGAGTCCTGGATTTAGATAAAGGTGGTCAAATAAAGATGTTCCCCAAAATAAAAAGGTTCACCATAGCGTAATTCTGATGGACCATCATTTATTAATAGTTAAAATAACACTTACAATATCCAGGAATTAAAACAACATAGCAGCCGGCTGGCTTGTACAAACGCCCGTCCCTTGGACAGCACACGCGAAGACGTCAGTACGTCAGCTCCTTCCGTTAGCGTCAATTGCGTCTATCCTACGTGTTACATCACGCCCACGTGGCCCCCTGAGGAAGTCACAAGGACGTGACGTAATGCATAGGATAGACATAATTGATGGAAGGAATAAATTATTTTGGCGCTGATTGTTTTTTTTACAAGCGATATGTAATATATTGTTTTTGGGCCCTGTGTGGTCTCAGAAGTGGGCTGGTGTTGTGCCAGCGCACCTTCAAGTGTTGTATGATATTTAAAAAAAGGTAATAAAAAGAATTTTCGAAAACTAAAAAAATCTACACTGTGTAGTAAACCTTATTAGAACAGAGGGGCTGGCAGTAATCCTATTCTCTGACTTTATTGCCAGCTACTAATAGTGGTAGGAGGGGATGGGAGGGGCCGGGAGGAGATCACTCACACACTAGGAGCTGACAGGCAGGGAGGAATTGGGAGAGGGAGGAGAGAGGAGAGACTCTAACACAGACATAGGCATGTAAACTGACCACGATATCATGGATCAGCAGTCATAATTCCCGTGGTTAGTTTATCTAGGGGGACACAGGAACAGGCAGGATCATCCAGGTTTTTTACAGCATAGAAAGGGACAGATTAGACAGCACATGCACTGTGCCATTAACCTGATTTAAAAGAACAGGAGTCCTTAGGGTTACAACCTATTTAACACACAGCATTTGATTTTAAAAAAAGGACAGTTCTTCTAAATGAGGGAATGTTGGGAGCTATAGGCGTAGTTGTAAAAAAATGGTCCTAACGCCCTTATAAAAAAATAACAACTACCTCCCCAATTACGTCAAATAAAAAATAAACTGTAGTTTTACTCATATTTTCCCTTGAGTCTTCCAGTAAAGACCTTCTCTGAAAGCCATATGGTCCTCACTTGCCTATCTACCAGCACCATCTCTTTCAGTCTCCATCAGTGGGAAACATAAAGGGTTTTTTATTTATCCCTTCCACTCTCAGCTGTGGCGTTTTCTCAAATGAATGTTTCAGTGTGGTTGTAATGAAGCGTGATAATCCACAGCTGTAACATTCTTGGTCAAATGAATCAAGCAGGCTCCAAGCAGAAAGCGTTCCTTTGTTTTGTAGGTCAGGTTCAGAGTTGGACCTCATTCAGTTTAAATTGTATGGAAACATTCTTAGGCAATCCACTGTATCTTTTCCATTTCAGTGAGGCGGGCTGACCTATGATCTTTTCTGATGGATCAGTCCTGCTTAAAACGCTACTGAGCTGGTGATTAGATTTTTTATTTTCTAATTTTTAAGTGTGTTTTAATGACTGTAAAATAGACCATGAAGTTTAAAGCAGCTCCATTCAAAAGTTTTATTTGGTTTTCGGATAAAGTGATAAAGGGTCATTGCTCTGTCATTATTTATTGTTATCTTCATACCCAGTAGGGAGATTTTCCCTCATATGCTGTCAGGACAGGAAGTAAATTGAAATCTCTACAAGGTAAATAGACATAAAAGGCTTGGAACATTTGACAATGTTTAGATGTCCACCTTTTATCCTGGTGACAACAGCTTCCCCAGATCCCTGTATGGGTGTTACAGTAACAGGAAATTAGATATTTCCTCTGTAGGAAGTAAAAACCCGGCAGAAATGTTTACTCTTTTACACTCAATCTAATGGTAAAAAAAACACACGTTGGGATTGTAAAATTACCACCAACTACCAACTGTTGATCTGTGGTAACTGGCAGATTTCATAGCTATGAAATCTGGTTCCTAGATATGACAGTCAGTGAGTTTTACAGGTCACCAAAGATATGGGACATGGGCTCACTTAAGTGTGGCCAAAATCAAAAACAGAAAAATTAGAACAAGGGACATAACTTACAATCAGTAGGATACATCCCTTCTGCTGATTAGTAAAAATCTTTCTCCGTCCTGCCCAACTGTTATACGGTGACAACGCTGCGTTCCTGTTTTACAGTTGTGCTTCTACATTGCCATCCTGTCACTAGGTGCTTCAGATAGTCACTGCAATTGGCTGTCTCAACAAATGTTATGCAGGCATAGTCCACTGTTGCCACCATCAGGAAACCTGCCCTGAGAAATGCCTTGCAGCCATTGCTGGGGCATATGTATATAGGAGAAGGCTGCAGGAGATCAGCAACAATGAGGTGCAACAAAAATTCAACATTAGGTGAAAACAAGTTTTGTTTTTTTTAAATAACAATTGCTTATAATACACAACACTTTTGCCAATTACATGTCAGCTAGTTAGGGTTTACATCTACTTCAAATATGAGCACCCTGTGTAACTAGCAATGCATAGTCCGCATTCCAAAACAAGAGCGCTCTATATTTTCTGGCATATATCTTTGAAAAAGGTTCCTGGGAACTTTGTTAAATTAATATTATAATCCATTTGAGCATTCCCATCATTATTTGCTGATATCAAGATTTCTCTTTTTAGGAAAAAGGGATGGAATGTACAGAAGCTTGAGTGCTGCAGTTCTATGACAGTGCAGAAAAACGGAAAGGTAAATGCACCTGTCTCCTGACAGTGTGGATTGGTTCACTTTCATTAAAATGAACCAGTCTTGGATTGCCAATGACTAAAACCCCCCCTGCTGCTATCACTACAAACTAAAGTGCCATCTGCCCCCAACCAAAAAATTAAAAAAAATTGATACCTGACAGCATTACCAGTTTCTGCCATCCCTCTTGGTCTATTACAGTGCTCCAACATTGAATAGGTGCCACACAATATTTCTGCAATTCAGCCTTAGATACAAGATTTTTGTTTGCTGCAGGGTAGATCCTAAGTGGTGTCCCACCTGTATCCAGCGGCACTGCAAAGAAGCCCCATAATGTTTCCACAGCTCACCTTCAGCTGTAAAATGTCTGTCTGCTGCAGGGCAAACCTGCTTTTCATTTCAGTGTTTTCTGTAGCACCCTCTAGGTTGCTAGATGTGTACAGATAGGTTTTTGGTTAGGCTAGGACAATTTAAGCAGGCAAGTAGCCAAGTCTTTGTGTTTTGATCTGGGTTGGGAGTGACTCGCATGCAGCATGACTGAGACCTCCCCTCTTTTTCCAGAATGTGCTGGAAGTTTCTGGAAAGGAAGGAGGAGAGGAGAGGTGGAGCTGCCTGGAGTATTCTGAGGGGCCCTCACCAATCCCCAACCTGGATTGGCAGGGGGCAGGCCTCCTCAAATACTCAGGGTCAGCCCAGCTGGGGGAGGAGTTGTTCGGGTGGAAGCTGGAGATGGAGTGCTAGGCTGTTGTGGCCTTTAAGGAAGCTCCCCAGTCTGGGGGGGTGACCTTGGGCCTGGGCTTGGGTGCAGACAGGACCTTCCTGCAACGCATGAAGGTGTCCTGGACAGGAGACACAGAAGAAGGAGGGGAAACAAGGAGAAGACAGCAGGAGAGCACTGCAAGGCAAGTCTCCAGGGAGGAACAACAAGTCGCAGCCAGAAGGGCTGGTGAGTGACACACAGTCAGGAGAACCGGGGAGACACGTCTGAGAGGACTGGGAGATTGCAGTCTGGGATGAGTGCAGAGCCAGTGGAGTGGACTGTGGTGTTATATACAGTGGAGAAAGGCAGCTGCAGCCAGGAGGGCTGGCAGGGCCTGAAGATGTGGAGCTGGGATCAGTAGCCATGTGGACAGTTAGCACTAGGACTATCTACATTTTTGCTACACCAAATGGGCCCGTGGTCCCTGCCTGCAAAGGGCATTTGTTTTGGTCCTGGCTGTGCCAGTGTCAGGCCTAAATCACAGTGCTAGCTGGTCCTGGAATTAGAGATCAAGAGTTGTGCTGGAGTTGGAAGTAAGGAAGTGTAAGCAAGTGATGTGCTGGAACTGGAAGTGAGGTAGATGTATATACCGAAGGTGTATAAAGTTTACTCCCGTATACCTTTTCTGCAGTCAAGTGGGCATCCCATAACTACCCTATCCCCATCCAAGTTAAATCCCCTCAATAAAAATACAAAACAAAATTCAAGGTTTTCAAGGTTCAAATTTGGTTTTCTGCCTGAGGGTGAATGAGAACTGTGTGCCTGTCTAAATATTTGTGGCTATTGTCTCTTAGATAATGCTGTCCTAGCTACCTCAAGATAAAATCTGCATTTTTCTCCCTCTTATATTGTGGTCTAACCAAATTGCTTACATACTGTCCAGCCGCAGTACAATATTTTCTCTCAGATAGTGCACTCTTGTGCTTATTTCAAGATAAAACCTGCCCTGTCTCTCCCTGTTATATTGTGTCCTCACCACATTGCTTACAAACTGCCCAACCACTATTAATTATTTGTAGTTATTGTCTCTCAGATAATACACCCCAATGTTTTTTCAAGCTAAAATTTGCCTTGTTTCTCAATATTATATTGCAGCCTATCCAGGCTGCTTACACACTGTCCAGTAACTGTACAATATTTTTGACTATCGTCTCTCAGGTAATTCAATCTAATATCTATTTCAAGATCAAATTTGCCTTGTCTCTTCCTCTTGATTGTGGCCTAACCAAGCTGCATATAAACTATCCAGCTTCTAAAAATATTTGTGGTTATTGTCTCTCAAATAATACACTCTAATTTTTATTTCAAGATAAAATCTGTTTCGTCTGGGGTATTTGCTGCATATTTAAGTGCTCACATACTACTCCAATTGCCCAAATAGTCACATACCTCAAGTCTAGATTTTGATTGTTTTGGAAATAATTGGGGGCACAGAAATAACAGATACAGAGAGATGAGCTTATCCTTTTTTCTTTTTTTAATCTGATTTTTCTCCCTACAATTTACTGCAATTGTGCTTTAATTATGTTCCCTTATACATGACTAGAGGTTTGCTGGTTTACGTTACTTAAAGTGGTAGTAAACTCTTTTTTCAAAATTGTTTCTACAGGTAAGCTTATAATAAGGCTTACCTGTAGGTACAGTGAATATCCCGACTGGATGCAGCCGGTGACATGACCGGCCCATGCCCTCTGAAGGTCCAGCATACCATGCCAGATCTTCAGAGCTCCATGCCGGAGCCAAACTCCGGCACGCATGTGCAGGAGTGACATCATCGCAGTCTCAGTCACTCACATAGCAAGAGCTCATGAACCTGGAAGAGAGCCTGGGGGAAGATGGAAGCCCTGTCAGCAGTGACAGCGCGCCACTGGAGGACTTTGTTCTAAGGTAAGTATTTCATAATGATACATGCATACTAGTGATGCATACTAGCCCATTATGCCTTTACCTTGCGGGATTTTTTTATTTTTTTACATGGCACGGTTTACTACCGCTTTAACCTTACCCTTTAGTAAACCCAGTCCTTGAGTTTGGCCAAAAGCCCAGAGATTGATAAAAGCTTTAGCGTTGTGAGGTAACCACCATTATGACAGGTTTACTTTTTAGGCATATTTTATCTTATACTCTGTCATTTGCTGACAATAAAAATACCCAGCCTGTCACTTTATAATGTGTACTCTTTAGCTGTATGAAAATGTAAGGTGGGTAGTATACAGGAATTTGTTATTGTTTGCAGCCTTAATTCCATCCAGTGCTATGCAGCATGAAAGGTTTCAAAGTTCCATAAAGTAGCATTAAACTCTGTAAATCGACATTAAGGCCCCTTTTACACGATCGTCCCGGAAAGATCCGTCTGTCTGTTTTTCAAGTGGATCTGAGCGAGCCACTTATTGACTTGTATGGGGAAGTGGATGTCAGTGGAGATGTGTCCGCTGACACGCGCCTGCCAACCGATCTGACAAGATCCACTGAAAACAGATGGATGGCGATATGTTCGCTATCCGTCCAGCAGATCAGATGAAAACAGACATGCTGTCAGTTTTCATCCGATCTTCCCATAGAGAACAGCGGGGCTCTTACAGGTCCATCCCTGCACAGTGAACAGAGATGGACCTGTCATCCTCCTGCTCAGCGGGGATCAACAAAGCAATCCCCCCCCTGAGCGGATCTGCCCAGTGTGAAAGGGGCCTAAGTATTTTTAATTCTTATGCTGCTAACATTAGTAAATAGATAGGAAGGTATATATCTACTTGTTTTAAACTTTTTTTTTACATTTCTTTAGTTGTTTCCTGATTTGTGGCCTAGACCAAAATGTCATACATCCCAGGTACCTTCATTGGCATTATCTTTCTTTCATCTGGAGGAGGGGAAGAGGGGTTTTATCAGCTAAGCACACCCTCCTGCCTGCATGCCTGAGCTAAGAGCAGATGGATTTCAAGAAGTAAATGCTACATGATTTATCTGTTCTTATTAAAGATGGCCGCGGCTAGAAATGTTAGAACTGGATTGATGGGTGATTTTACTTTAAATATTAAAATTATATTAAAAATGTATTAATTTGTGCTTTCAGTTTGTTTTCAGATACAGTTTATATACGTTTTAAAGGTGCAAATAAAAAAAAAATAAAAAAACAGCCAGTCAGGTTTTTCATTGTAGAAGAGAAATAATATAACCACTTATTGACAATGGTAAACTGAGCTGCGCATGTGCAGCTCAGTATACAATTGCAGAATCTGCCAGGATAAATAAAGTCCCATGCAGGAGTTTTTTCATTTTGGCAATGCTAATTAAAATGGGTGATGATTGTAAACCTGGTAGAAGGCCAGGCAAAAATGTAGGCACCATTGGGGAGTTTGCCGATGCCGCTGGGGGGGGGGGGGGAATATAGACCCGCTTTAAAGTGGTTTCAAAATGCTTACGTTTTTTTGCCTTAATGCATTCTGTGCATTAAGGTAAAAAAACCTTCTGGGTGCAGCTCACTCCCCAGCCCCTTTATACTTACCTGAGCTCCATCTCGTGCCAGCAATGTGCAAAAGAGCAGCAACTCTCCCGGAAAAAAAGGAAAAGGTCTGGTGTCACCCGCAAACCGCCTCCATCCCAATATATGCAACAAAACACAGGAAATCGCCCCAGGACTTTAAATGAGGTGAATGCGGTAAGCCAACAATTGACAGAGTAAATGCAGTCTCAAAATGTATTAAAATTGTCATGAAAACATAAACAACATGAATCATAGCCAAGCCACTGAGATGATACATACAGTAAAAAATGTCATTACACGCATCATGGTATAAACTGTGAATTGCAAAGTACACAGGCATTAAAAGTATCCCAATGCATTTTGCAAGACCATGCTCGCTTCATCAGGGGTAGATGCATGTGTAGTATATCTGTAGGGGTTATAATGAAACAAATAAGTATCAACACAGAGATGGTATCGTGACAATAAGTCAAGAGGGTCCAAAACGCATGGCCCTATACTCACCAGAGGCTGGATCAGACTACCGAATGCTGTCATAACAGCATAGAAATAAAGTAGTATATGATATAAGTATGTATATGCATGAACCAATCTGGTTCAATGATGGTATGGGCTTAGATTCTAGGGAACAATAGAAAAAAAATAAACAAATAAATAAGTAAAATAAAACGTGTAGATAAAAAAATATAACAAAAACTGTGTGATAGAGTGTGTGTCCCACATAGCATGTATCCAAATCCATTGTATATGTCAGCTAAAATAAGAATATATATGTATATCAGTTGGTACTATACCAACAGAGTAACCATGAAGTATACAATGTAATGAAAAATATACATATGAACCAATGTTATTCAAAGCTAGATGGACTTGTAAACTCAGAGACTCAGAGAAATACATGAGATGAATGTGTAATGGTGTGTGCATGAATGAACCATGTGAGTGAGTGAGACCCCTAGACGAAGTCTTGTTAGACGAAACGCGTCAGGAGGACTCCACTGCCGCCTTCATTTTATGTATAAGCGCTTTTTTATCTTCATAAATGTAAGTGTATTTCCTTTTTTATTAAAAGTACTTTGTTTACGGAATCACACTATGTGGCCCCTTTTTTTCCTTATGGGCCATATGCTGGGATACTTAATGTTATATGTGGAGAAGACACTTCCATGAAGTCCCCTGGGATCCCTTCACCTCCAGGTTGCCAAGGTCTTCCCCCCATTGCCGGTGTGCAATACAAGCTGGTTTGACCCTTACAGTATATGCTGATTTGGGTCCAAACCCTCCGGTAAGCTTCCACCTTCACTGGCTGTGGGAATTGCACGTTTTCGTGAAGACACTGTGGTGTGGTGTATCGAATTGGTCCTTTATTTGCCAACCAACAAGATCCAATATATACAAATGGTGGACTAAATAGTAACCAGCTGCGTATTGTCTCTTAAATAGTTTATACAGAGTTATATGTTGGTGACGGCATTCTGCACATTTTCACAGGTGGTGACCATTAAGGTCCTCATTATTTATGGACTTTAATCATTAGTCCACTGATGGACATTTAATTTGTTTCTGATGGACATTTAATCGTTACTTAAGGCACCTGATACTTATTCATTTTAAGTTTATAATTTGTATATTTAAGGTGTATTTTCATTTAGCGCTAAACTTTTGGTTTTTATTTATAATAATGTGGGAGACAATATATATGGCAGACCATGCTAAAGTTAAGTGCTCAAATGTGAAGGGAGTGAATGGATGATTGGCATCCATCAAGGAGTGTAGACTCACCTTGAATGAAGTGAAATCGCTGCTTGTGAGTGAAAAAGGAAATAGGAAGTGACAAACAGATCCCAGCCATGAATAGCCCCCAATTTATAGTCTCCAAAGGGCCCAGTGAGCTCTGTCTCCAACGCCACGTGTGCGTGACAAGGCACGCGAACGGGGATCACGCTCGCCGTCAAATGGGGGCGCGCCTCCACAGATGCCCCCAGTCACACGTGCTGACATACCACACAATAGGGAGCCAACGCTGCATCCGCGGACGTCACCCGGTGGGTGTGGTTGCATGGCACCAATGTGTAGGTGGCCCTGCCCATCCAAGCAGGGCAGGGGGGGACAGCAGGAGGTATTAAAACCTCCCTTTTACACATGGCAGCTCCCGAGACGGACGATAACTAACGTCACCAACAGGAAACAGCACCACAAACCTAGATCAACCCATGGGAGATGTGGTACCTGAGTGTTGGACGAAATGGCTGAAAGGGCTACAGAATAGAATATTTGTATGTAATGAATAATTGGCTAATGGTGGCAGCAGACCAGGTTTGGGCTAAATGGGTGTCTTCCACCTGGTTTCAATAGAAAAAAAGGAAAAGGCCTGGTGTCACCCACAAACCACCTCCATCCCAATATATTCAACAAAATACAGGAAATCGCCCCGAGACTTTAAATGAGGCGAATGAGGTACACCAACAATTGACAGAGTAAATGCAGTCTCAAAGGGGGGCGTGGCCAAGATGGCTCTGTGAGCGGCTGCTTTTTTAGAGAGCTCCGCTCTTCTTCAACATTTATCCGGATCCAGGGCAGATTTTGAATCCGAAATTCACCCCTGCAGATCAGGAGGGTGATCGGGCTTGCCTGCTGCTGCGGGGGGTGAGAGATTTCGACCCGGAGGCTGCAGTCGGCATTCCCCTCCGGACGTCTCCCAGCCTGCCTCGTGTAGCCAGGCCGCAGACGCGGCCTTTCCTGGTGGGCTCCGGAGCGGGACAGAGACTCCTCGCGTATCCTGCTCTGGAGGACGAAGCTCCCCACCTCACACAGGCCGTGAACGGCGGCGGGGGGGCCTGGCCTTTGGTGGATACAGGCCGAATTTGGAATAAATCCCCTCACGAATAACTAGGCCGCAGCCGCGGCCTTTCCTGACTGCCCAGAGGCTTCGGACCGGCCCGGAGGCATCAAATGACCCCCGCCCGGAAGCGGGTGCTCTATACAGCTCACGAGGTACTGGCTAAGGACCGGGAGACGGACCGGAGCATCCCCAATACAGATCCCGGCCTCCTGCTGATATAGGCTGCGGTGGGAGCGGCCATCCCTGAAGGGCCCTGGATGCCTGAGTCAGACTGCTGCTGCACTCCAGCAATTGCAGGTGAGGGGGAAGACTGCCTGGGAGGCCTTATTCTGCACAGGACATTCTCCTGGACAACCCCTGGCCCCAGGTTGCCTACAGTCCATACAGTCAACAGGGTGGGCCCTAGATTTCTTTGCACCCGAGGCACAGGAACTCGGGTGCAAAGTTCAGCAAAGGGGACAAAAAATTGACTTTTCCACCACAGCCAGACTCCCCCCAAGCACCCACTGACCCCTGTGCGGAGGCTCGCACTACCAGGAGCGCTTATAGAGCCTCAGACGGGCCCCATGGATTCGGATGAGTCCCGACCGCCCTCTATGTTAACAACAAAAATTGAGGCTGTTCAGTTGGATATGGGCTTAATCCGCAAAGACAAACTCAGGTCAAGGGTCACTGAGACGGAGCAAAGAGTGAGTAATAACGAAGACACAACGGCGGAACACAGAGCGATACTTCGCACCCTTCAAACCAAAGTAAAGGCCCTGGAGTACAGAGCTGAAGATGCCGAAAATAGAAAGCGGCGCAATAACCTTCGTATTGTCGGCCTACCTGAGGGAGCAGAAGTGAACAACCCCACTTCCTTTATAGAAGGTATGCTACATAATCTCCTACCTGAAGCTCGCCTGTCGCCTCACTACACGGTGGAAAGGACACACTGCATACCACCTAAACTGGGGGCCTCCTGGAGCCCCCCCGCGCACCTTCATTCTCCGTCTCCTTAATTTCAGGGACAGAGACAAAATCCGCTAGAATTGTCGGGGACCTCCGATACCAGAATGCCAAGTTGATGATTTTCCCAACTATTCGGTGGAGACCCAAAAGCTCAGGAAATCCTTCGACCAAGTTAAAGCGGCATTGAGAGCGCGTAACATTCGCTACAGTGTTCTCTTCCTGGCGCGTCTAAGAATCCAGGATGGTGAGACAGCCCGCTTCTTCAGCACACCTAGAGAGGCATCTACCTGGCTGGATTCCGCTGATCGACCAAACGGTACGTGCCGCATGACACCCTCAATTTCTCTTTAGCTTAACCCGGGCCCAGGCCTGGGTTGTCCACAAATTTCCCTATGGTCAGGAGACTGATATGACATGCCGTTCTAGTTTTGGCCCTCTCCTGGAGAGTTGGAACTCTTACTATGTATACCCACTTAATATTGGATCAAATTTACTGCTGGGACGCACTTCAGTTTTTTTTCTTTCTCCCTTTGGCTCCGAGTTTCTTACAGCTTGATACATTAAGCCAGCGGTAATCTCACACTTAAAGAGCTGCTTGAACTGCTGCTTGGCCCCCCCCAAGAAGTTTTGGGGGGCTGAGCTTGCCTACACGGACCCCCTGTTGCAGCCGGCGAGCTAAAACTGTTTGGGATGAATGCTCGCCTCAGTTTAGGGGGGTTGGGTGGGGTGGGGGGTGGTGAAAGTTCCCCTAACGGGGCCAGTTTTTTTCACTTTAGTTATTGGGTCCTTACATTTGTTTTTAGTTTGGTTTTGTTTTATCTATACACTAAAATACTAAATATTTCATCATTGCATTGTTTTCAGTTGTATCCGTCTGGAGTCCGGGGGTCCATTTCAGGAGCCGAGATCCATACTGATCCTGATACTTCTATTTCCCCTAGAGCCCATGTCTACCCTTAACATCCTTTCATGGAACACCAGGGGGTTAAACTCCCCGGTTAAGCGCTCTCTGGTGTTCCAATTCCTTAAAGCTTATAACCCACATATATGTGTGCTCCAAGAAATGCAACTTATAGGGAGCAGGGTTCTCACCCTTAAAAAACCCTGGGTGGGTTATCATTATCACTCCACACATTCTAGTTTTTCCAGGGGTGTCAGTATTCTGATATTGAAGTCCCTTCCCTTCCGGCTCCTGGATTTGGCCTTGGACCCAGACGGTAGGTATGTCATCATTCATGCTAAGATCCACTCGTTGACGTGGACCATTGTGGGTTTATATTTGCCTCCTCCGGCCTCCTTGCTGGTGCTGAATCAAATCACCAGCAAGATGGCTGAGTTTGCCTCTGACAATACTATCATCCTGGGTGATTTCAGTCTAGTCCCTGATCCAGACCTGGACAGACTGACGACCATTAAAGATCGGTTTATACAATTTAAGTTCCTACACAGGGCATACTTCACCCCAGAGAGGTTGGCGCAAATTTACCCTTAAGGGACCCTAATTGTCAGAGATACAGGCAGGAGGTGGGTACCTTCTGGCACATGGTCTGGTCCTGTCCCAAACTCCAGTCCTACTGGACGGCAGTGGCCTCTACACTTAGTAATGTGACCGGATTGGATCTACAGGTTGATCCTCAAATTATATTGTTAAGCCACTTAGAGGATGTAAAGGGGGACAGGCATTGTAAACTGTGTCTTACCTTCTCATTATATTATGCTAGATGTGAAATTCTAATGAGATGGAAACTAGAGGAACCTCCTACTCTGGCCTTGTGGAGGCGGTCGGTGACCTTGGTACTTCCCCTATATAGGCTGACCTATGAAATTAGACAATGCCCAGGGAAATTTGATAAAATCTGGTCCTCTTGGATAGATGCCTCTGACAGCCCTGACCCCCCCTCCCCTTAACTATGACATGAATCACACCAGCGGACATGGTCTACCTCATGCCTACTCGTTATATCTTGCCCCCCCTCCCATCTTGCGCCCCCCCCTCTTTTTCTTTTTCTTTTTCTCTGCTCACCCTGATTACTCCCTGCTTTGTTGTATCTCTTCTTCTCTCCCCCCACCCCCCCATCCCCCCACAAGACTAACGGATATTTACATAATGTATGTGTGGTTTCACTACTGCTGACATGCACTAATGTGTATATGTAACTGGTATTTATGATACCTGCACAGCTGGAACATCAGAGAAAGTATGACTGTCGGATGAAGGTGGTTTTCCTGTTTATACTTGTATATCATTGAATGTACTTTATCGTTTTGTATTGTAATGCTGATTTGTTTAATACAAAATTTCTGTTAAAAAAAAAATGCAGTCTCAAAATTTATTAAAATTGTCATGCAAACATAAACAACATGAATCATAGCCAAACCACTGAGATGATACATACAGTAAAAAATGTCATTACACGTATCATGGTATAAAATGTAAATTACAAAGTACACAGGCATGAAAAGTATCCCAACGCACTTAGCAAGACCATGCTTGCTTCATCAGGGGTAGATGCATGTCTAGTACATTGGTAGGGGGTTTAATAAACCAAATAAGTATCAACATAAAAACGCATGGCCCTCTACTGAAGGCTGGATCAGACTACCGAATGCTGAATACCCAGATGCAGCAGTAATGAGCGTCTGGCTCGGGAGCTGAGGAGGCAGAGGAAAAACCAACCCAACAGAGCACAAACGAGGAGCAGACATGGCCAGGATGGGGGTGTGTGTCACCAATTATCTCCCAGTACCCATTAATAATGTCAACTGAAACATAAATGCAGCCCCCAAATTTTCCATTCACCTACTCGCAATTTGCGAGTGGAAAATGAGGCCTTGCAAGCTGGGCTGCCTGGGGGTTTGGATTGGGAACCGTTCTCCCGAGGGAAGAGAGCATGGAGGAAGAGGAGAGCTACGGGGTCACCGAGCGGTATAGCACGCTGTTACAGCTTACATTGAAATTGCCTCCGCTCTGCTCGTCGTCACACACAGCCCCGCCTCCTCCTAACCCCATGCCTGTGATAGACAGAATGTGGATCCAATGCTGAGATGTGTTCTGTCTATCAAAGGCGCGGGGTCAGGAGAAGGCGGGGCTGTGTGTGATGGCGAGCAGAGCAGAGGCAATTTCATGTAAGCTGTAACAGCATGCTATTCGCACTCTGTGATCCCGTGGCTCTCCTCTTCCTCCAGTCATGATCGCCCACCCTCTCTCTTCCTCCACCCTGGCAAGGCTGCAATGTTGGGCACAGTGAGGCTGCAATGTGGGGCACAGCGAGGCTGCAATGGGGGCACGGTGAGGCTGCAATGGGTGCACAGTGAGGCTGCAAGGGCACAGTGAGGCTGCAATGGGGGCATGGTGAGGCTGCAATGGGGGCATGGTGAGGCTGCAATGTTGGCACGGTGAGGCTGCAATGTTGGCACAGTGAGGCTGCAATGTGGGGCACAGTGAGGCTGCAATGTGGGGCAACAGTAAGGCTGCAATGTGGGGCACGGTGAGGCTGCAATGGGGACACAGTGAGGCTGCAATTGGGGCATGGTGAGGCTGCAACAGGGGCATGGTGAGGCTGCAATGTTGGCACTGTGAGGCTGCAGTGTTGGCACAGTGAGGCTGCAATGTGGGGCACAGTGAGGCTGCAATGTGGGGCAACAGTAAGGCTGCAATGTGGGGCAGAGTGAGGCTGCAATGGGGGCACAGTGAGGCTGCAATGGGGGCACGGTGAGGCTGCAATGTTGGGCACTGTGAGGCTGCAATGTTGGGCACAATGAGGCTGCAATGTTGGACGCAATGAGGCTGCAGTGGGGCACGGTGAGTCTGCAATGGGGGCACGGTGAGGCTGCAATGATGGGCACGGGTCATCACATGCGTAGATAAAAAATATGACAAAAACAGGTCTCTGTCTCTTCATTGGCTCCCACAGCAGCTGGAGCCATTGGCCCCTGCTTTTTTCAATCACAGCCAGTGAGAGAGAGGGGGGGGGGCTTGCTATTGGGTGCACTCAGCAGGGGGGGGGGCTAGGACTGCCAGCGGGGGGACCAAAAATAAAGAGGATTAGGGATGTTCTGTGCAAAGCCAGGGCTGGTAAGCCTGACATGTTTGTTGTTAGTATTCTTATTTTATTTTATTTTTTTACTTTAAGCATCCATTGGCCTTTCAATGTTGCTCAATGATCAAGGAGGTGTTTCTGCAGCAGAAGCACACTTGTACTGCACTGCTCGAGCTGCCTGCCTGCCAACATGCAGCAAGAAAGGAAGAAATTAAAATAATGTATTCTTCAAGAATGTCACCTTCTCTTTACAAAGAGGTGCAAGAGTGTTATTTAGAACCTACAGGCAAAGCCCCCATTCAATATGACTATAATGTAATGTTTTACAATCAGCTATATTGTGTTTGGATTTTATAACAATGCCAATATTATCTCCTTTTTTTGCTTGGGATTGGGAGCGGGGGTGTACTAATGAACACATGCATAATGCAGCATTACATTTTATTGAATTACAAAAGTATTTATCCTGAAGTAGAGGGTGTTAAAAAGCAAAGACAATTATTAGCACAGCCATAACCGGAAACATTAGCGCCAAGTGGGTTAAAAAAGCAATTGCAGTAAGTAGGCTGTATCTAAGGATATTTTGCATTAGACTATTTACTTGTAGCCAATGTCAGGAGGCAGAGTGAGCTGTCTGGATGGGTTGCTATGGAAACAGCCATCTCCAGAGAGCAAGGCCTCGCTTTCAACGGATGCCTCAGAAAGGCTCGCGTAAGACTTAAAATGGAAAATACACTTTACTAGAGCTGTCGCTTAAATCAATTATTATTTTGCATGTGTAACATTCATAATTTAGATCACACTGAGAACACACCCAATTTTGTCAGCTACACATCTCATTTTTTTTTTTCCGCTCAAAGAAATGGACGCCCTTGCATGATTTTCTCAAGCAGTGAAGCATAGAACATCTGGTGACCATCAGGGGCTGAGGCACTACAAATGCCAGCATGCACCGATATCGGGAGTACTTCCATTTTTCCCTTTTGCTTCTCCAGTTTATATTTTAGGTATATGGATTTCTAATAGACCTTGCTGTAGAAGAGGTTAAAGTGGAACTCTGTGCAAAAGCAAATATGCCATCTATGATGCAGTCTGTCAATAGCATTAAAACAGAAGTTTGTCTGGGTTTGTCTGGGTCGCCCCTGTAACATAACTAGCTTTTTGTGGAACACATTTAGGTTTCTTCTTTTGTTATCTGTGCATGTATATACATCTTTACAATAAATCTTATGGTCAAGCAAGGCGAATAAGAGAATTAAAATATACCATATGTAAACCCTCACCTTGTAAAACAACCCATTCAATTTAAAATAGAAATGAAAAACAAAACATTTGTGTATAGATATAAAAACATATTACAAATAACTCCCCCCCCCCCCCCCCCATTTTTTATAAGTAATCACATTCTCTCTGTTTGTAAGCTGCATAAGGAGCTCAGAGAGCTGGAGGAGGAGAAACATCAGCACACTAATCTTCCCAGTGAATGGCTGCGCAGGGGGGCATGTCAAAACAAGTCTGATCATTGAAGGAGAGTAGTTCCCAGCACAGCTAGAAAGCTGACCGCACTATACTCTCATGCCCAGCGTGGTCGGTTTTTAAAAGGGACTGGCAAGAACACCAGGTATTTCACACAAAACAATACAAAAGAGAACAGGATACTTTTTTTCACAACAGTACATGGTACAGCAGCCACATATCAGGAATATGAAATGTTGAGTTTACGTATTCTTTAACCACTTTAATACCAGTCACTTTCACCCCCTTCCTGCCCAAGCCAATTTACAGATTTCAGCGCTGTTAAACTTTGAATGACAATTACTCAGTCAAGCAACACTGTACCCAAATTACATTTTTATATTTTTTTTGAGACAGATTGAGCTGTCAATGGATGATTGAGATGCTCAGTGCCCTGATTATCAATGTAAACAATGTACTCACTGTGAAAAGTGTGTATTAATAACCTTGCACCAAATTAATAAAGAAAAAAAAAAATCTAAAAAATGTATTAAAAAGCGATATACAGTAGCTGCTCCCCAAATAGTGAACGTACCACTGTGCAGGTTGAATAGTGATGGTAGGGGGCGCTAAATATGTCTACATAAATTCAAAGATATATTTAGCGACCCCTACCATCACTATTCAAAATATACTCACTGTGCCCTGTCAGCCTTGCTGGTTATCAGTTCTCCTTTCCTCACCCAGAGACAGCGTGTGAGAAAAAAAATGCCGATAACCCACAAGTCTGTTTACATGTGACCAGCTGTGATTGGATTCAGCTGATCACATGGCAAAGGGCCGCTGTGATTGGCCCTTTACTGCAATCTGTAATCAGCTGTGTCCAAAGGACACAACAGTCACAGAGCATGCCCCAGGGGAAGCGCGGTAGGCACGGTTCTAGGAGAACGTCCATGGATGCCCTCCCAGAACTGGAGAGTCACGCTGTAGCCGTCTTTTGGCTATAGCATGGGCAGAAAGGTGTTAAAGTGGTTGTATATCTCAGACATGAAATATGAACAAAGCATATCCTTTTAGTGTGTATTTGTCTTAATTAACCACTTCCGGAAGAATTTACCCCCTTCCTGACCAGTGCGTTTTTTTGCGATTCGGCACTGCATCGCTTTAACTGACAATTGGTCGTGCGAAGTGGCTCCCAAACAAAATTGACGTCCTTTTTTTCCCCACAAATAGAGCTTTCTTTTGGTGGTATTTGATCACCTCTGCGGTTTTTATTTTTTGCGCTATAAACAAAAAAATAGCGTCAATTTTGAAAAAAACGCATTATTTTTTACTTTTTGCTATAATAAATATCCCCAAAAAAATAATTAAAAAAACATTTTTTTTCCTCAATTTAGGCCAATACGTATTCTACATATTTTTGGTAAAAAAAAATCGCAATAAGCGTTTATTGATTGGTTTGCACAAAAGTTATAGCGTTTACAAAATAGGGGATAGTTTTATGGCATTTTTATTAATAATTTTTTTTTTTACTAGTAATGGTCAGCGAACAGCGATTTTTATTGTGACTGTGACATTATGGCGGACACATCGGACATTTTTGACACATTTTTGGGACCATTGTCATTTATACAGCAATCAGTGCTATAAAAATGCACTGATTCCTGTGTAAATGAGATAACCAACAGAACCGCGCTAACAGATAAATTAAAGTGAATAAATCAGTGATCTAGAAAAATATGAAAAACTAATCTCATAAATTCAACAAATAAAAAACACAGTGTATAATCCGACCCAGATTATAAAACTGGATACCATATGTGACATACATTATAAAATTATAATAAAAATAAGTAAGTGAATAATGATGACTTAAATAAGAATAGTGTCTTAAATGAAAAAAGTCTTTGAGATCGATTGAATCCACAAATGGTGATTAAAAGTTCATCAGAAAACACCCGGTGAAATCCACCACCTATAAAGATGTACGCTTACGAAAAGTAAGCTTTAACCCAGCTTGTATTGAAAATCCACTCAGCGGGGACACCACCATCTGTCTCCTCATAGAAAAACGGATGACCGGAACTCTCCGTCCAGAGAAAACGAATGGTCAGCAAGGGGAACCCAAGGAAATGAAAAATACATTCTCCATAGTGTGAATCCGCTTAAACAATGTATTAAAATGAAGGAAAATTGCACTTACATAAAAAAGTACGATTAAAAGCATATATAAGGAACAGCCGGCCGGCCTGCATGCACCCGTTCACAGTGGGATGGAAACTATGACGTCAGCGCGTCTGCCTTCCGACGTACGTTTCGTCCTAATGGACGTTGTCCTAGGAACGTTCCTAAGACACAGCGGGAAATTCAATGGGACTTACCTGTACGCCCATTTGTCCAGCCGTGCCATTCTGCCGACGTACATCGGCATGCGCCGGTCGGGAAGTGGTTAAAGGAGAAGTACAGCCAAGGCTCATTTGGCTGTATTTCTCCTGTGGGTCACAGAAGTGCAGTTCGCTTTGCACTTCTGTGACCCATTTTTCAGGCTGAAGTCTGCTGTCTTCTGAGGTCACAGAGCCGGTCCAGGCGCGGGCAAGATCGCGACACTGAAGTCGGGATTTGCCCACATGCCTGGAAGGACACCTGTCTCAGCTTTTTAGTGATCTGCTGAGAGGCTGAGCTGGCCGCTTCCGCCCCCTCCACAGCCCAGCGCTTCAGTGAGCGAGGAGGGGGCAGAGCAGAGATCTGTGATTGACAGTCACCAGCTCTATGCTCGGGGAGCTGTTAGAACCCAGCAATCTGCGGTGCTAGAGCCGGCAGGGCACAGATGAGCTCTCCTCATTGAGATCTGCAGTGTCATTTCAGCTCTCTGCCCCCTTTTTTTCTGACAGCTCAGACAAGCTTTATAAATTCAGGACTTTAAATGGATGTAAAGATGACAATATTGCAGATAAACTGGTACAACTTATGTAGGAGTATTTGTTTCATCTCTGTGTATCACCTGAGGCTAGTCACTTCACTGGGTAGGGATTATAGCTACTAGGGGAAGGGTTTATAACTACTCTAAAGTAGAAGTCTGGTCAGAACCTAACTAAGCTTAAACCTACTCCTGCCCCCCATTCTAAGCCCTATGCTAACTACCCTGTAAAGCAGGGGTACGGAAATAAAATTTACAAAGGTCCAGTCAGTAAAATGTTCTTCTTGCAGAGATCCGGATCTCATTTTTGTTCTGTGACTCAGATCTTTCACATCACAAAACGCCCCACCCCCCATTTACATCAAAGTCCTTTACTTCAGTGTCCTCAGTCCCCTCCTTCAGATCACAACCTCCTTTCGCATCCAGACCCCCCCTCCTCACATCACAGTCCCCTTACATAAGTCCCCTTTCTTTACATCACAGTCCCTCTTTGCAATTACAACCCCTCTCTTCACATCACAGCCCACCCCAACCCCTTGTAGGGTAGGTTGACATGTAGTTTTCAATGACCTTTAAAGCTGAAAATCCTTCTATCCTTTACAGCAAAGGAAAGCTGCCATCTTTGCCTCCATTTGGTACTGCACATGTGATCAGCTATGACACCAGCCATTTGATTGCTTGATAGTTTGGTTGAGAAGTAAACTAGCCTTTCCCTCAACGATCCCCACCCCTTACCAGCTTGTGACAGTGGAATTTTAGTTCCTCTTTAAGAAAGCAAGCAACAAAACCCTAACAGAAGCTAACTTAACTTTGAAATCAGTTCTAACAACAGTTTTTTTCTTTAGGAAATAGCTCAAACCCTATGAAAGAAAAACTTTTGGGAGCACTTCTATCTGTCAATTAGTTTGTCACAACTTCTGCTACTGTCACTTTTTTCAGACAGCTTGCCCTTCATGTAGAGGTGGGAAGCAATATAAATACTAATTAAGTATGTGAAATAAAGATGAATATAAGAAGACATGTAATAGGAGATTTGGGACTTTATGGGTGCAGTAATACCAATGCTTGTAAGGCCCCTTTCACACGATCGGACCCCGTCTGATCCGTTAAAAGCAGACGAATGGCCCTACGTCCTGATCCGTCGCTGGCGATTCGGATCGGGTAAGATCTGATGAAAACGGACAAGCTGTCAGTTTTAATCCGATCCCTCCATAGAGGCAGCAGCGGCGCCTGACAAGCCCCTCCCCGCTCAGTGAGCAGAGAGGGACTTGTCATCCGCCAGCTCAGCGGAGATTAACGGAGAGATCTCCCGCTGAGCCGGCGGACCGAGGCGGGCTCCGTGGAAGCGGAGTCCGCCCCGTGTGAATGAGGGCTTACACATTTGATTAAAAAATGTAATATTTATTTGAATCACAAAAATATATTAAAAAACATTTCATACAGTACATGGGCATCCATTTAGTATAAAGGACATGATTATATGGATTATATTGCTGTTTCCACGCTATTAGTTCAACATGTTTCACCATGAGGCTTCCTTAGGAACAGGCGTGGTATTGTAGCTACTGCATGAGTAAACAAACATACATTGTAAGACTGTACAGAAATATATTGTTACACTATATATAAACATTCTATACATCATTGCATTGAATACAAAAAATGCACACAGAAGCATCCTTCTAGTTCCTTGCAAAATTTCCCCAAATGGATTCCTACCTCAAATGGATGAGGATGAGACCCACATATTATACAAGGTAAGAAAGGAGTCTGTTCAACTGGCCCGATGAGCCCAAGTGGCCACACCTGAATCACCCACATATGCCGGATCACCCGCAGGGTATATCATCAAAGGTTATAAATAATGTAGAAAGTGAAGATGGAAACCTAAGGTTCAATAAGACATGTTATAATAATCTAGGCATTTTGCCTTTATGTTTAATCAAACAAATAAATATTGTCTCTTAATGTAATTACCTTTACCCCAATAAACCCAAACAAAGAATGTAGGGAGCCTGTTTATTCATTAGATGGCGCCGGTTACCCCAATGGTCAATAGCTAGAGCTGAGAAGGAAAAATTTAAAACAAAAACTAAAACTGACAAAGAAAGGTTTTGAAAATACAAGCTAGGTGCATATATCCATGTTCATGTACTTAACATTGAGAAACATGTCTGTAAGTATACCTGCTTATAGAAAGCTTATCCTCCTCAATAGTCCAAAAATTGTAATACTACAAAGGGGGCAAAAAGGTACGGCCACCCCAACCTAAAAAACAATAAGTACCAAATAAATAGGCCAGAGATTCCCAAGGAATTGTTAGGGCTGGGCTCAGCCCTTCCTTCTCTGAGCTGGCCACTCAGCTGTCGGCTAATTGCCAGCTCCCATCTCTCTCCACAGTTACCCAGCTGTTGTTGATTCTGCTCGTCAGTCCTGCCTACTTAAAGCCATCCAGCTCACTTGATCTCTGCCTTCGCTTTTGTCAACATCACAGAGACTTTCTCCTGCGTTCCTGTTGAAAACTTGCTCGGCTGACGTCCCTTCTGGCTCCTGATCCTGCTTGCTGTACTACATTCTTCTCTGGCTCTCTGACATTGGCTTGGCTGACTACCCGATTCGGTTACTGAACTCTGGCTTGTTTTGACCACGCTTACTCTGTTTATCTTTTTATTATTATTATTATTAAACAAGTGTGATTTAACTATACTTCTGTCCCGGTCAGATTCATGGTTCCTGATAGTAGACGAATGCCATGGAGGAGTATGTTGCAGATGCACTTTCTCGAGGTTTCATCCGCAAATCCTCTACTCCTGTTGGTGCTGGTTTCTTCTTTGTGAAGAAGAAGAGCGGTGAACTGAGACCTTGTATTGATTATAGGGGTCTCAATCGTTTCACGATTAAGAATGCCTACCCGATTCCGTTGATTACAGAGTTATTTAACCGCCTCAAGGGAGCAACGGTTTTCACGAAGCTTGATTTGAGAGGGGCATACAATCTCGTGCGGATTAAGGAGGGCCACAAGTGGAAAACTGCTTTTAATACCAGTACCCACACCCAATGGAGAGAGGCCCTGGACCCGCCTGTCTATGGATTTCATTGTGGAGTTACTCAACTCCCAAGGAAACACTGTTATCCTTATGGTGGTTCTCAAAGATCTGTCATTGTATTCCACTTAAGAAGTTGCCCACTTCTAAGGAACTGGCTTCCATTTTTGCTCGGGAGATCTTTCACTTACATGGGCTACTCAAGGAGATTGTCTCGGACAGGGGTAGTCAGTTTGTCTCCCGGTTCTGGCAAGCCTTTTGTGCACAGTTGGGAATTCAGCATGCTTTCTCCTCTGCATATCACCCACAGTCTAATGGGGCCACAGAACGAGCCAATCAGTCCTTGGAGCAATTCCTACATTGCTATATTTCTGACCATCATAGCAACTGGTCAGACCTTTTACCGTGGGCAGAGTTTGCTCACAACAGTGCCTTGAATTCTGCTTCCCGATTGTCCCCATTTATGGCGAATTATGGTTTCCAACCTTCTATGTTGCCTGACTCGTTTGTTCCGCAGAGTATTCCTGCATTAGAGGAGCATCTCCGTGGTCTTCGTTCCACTTGGGCACAAGTCCAGGAGGCTTTGCGTCATGCTAATGATATGTACAGACTCCATGCTGACCGCAGACACCTGCCTGCGCCTTCCTACCAGGTTGGGGACAGGGTCTGGTTGTCATCTCGCAACCTCCGACTCCGCGTTCCCTCACTGAAGTTCGCACCTCGGTTTATTGGGCCCTTCCGTATTCTTCGCAGGATTAACCCAGTGGCTTACGCTTTAGACCTTCCTTCTAATATGCGTATTTCAAATGTATTTCATGTCTCCTTATTAAAACCTTTGGTCTGCAACCATTTTACCACCTTGGTGCCACGTCCTCACCCTGTACAGTTTGAGAACCATGAGGAGTATGAAGTACAATCCATTTTTGACTCCCATAGGTTCCGTGGGCGCATACAGTACCTGGTGCATTGGGAAGGGTACGGTCCGGAGGAATGCTCTTGGGTCTCATCCTCGGACGTACATGCCCCTGTCCTCCTCCGTCCTCCGTCCTTCCATAGACGTTTTCCCCTCAAGCCTGGTGGTCCTCCGAGGGGGAGGGCTCATTGAGGAGGGGGTACTGTCAGGGCTGGGCTCAGCCCTTCTTTCTCTGAGCTGGCCGCTCAGCTGTCGGCTAATTGCCAGCTCCCATCTCTCTCCACAGTTACACAGCTGTTGTTGATTCTGCTCGTCAGTCCTGCCTACTTAAAGCCGTCCAGCTCACTTGATCTCTGCCTTCTCCTTTGTCAACATCACAGAGACTTTCTCCTGCGTTCCTGTTGAAGACTTGCTCGGCTGACGTCCCTTCTGGCTCCTGATCCTGCTTGCTGTACTACGTTATTCTCTGGCTCTCTGACATTGGCTTGGCTGACTACCCGATCCGGTTACTGAACTCTGGCTTGCTTTGACCACGCTTACTCTGTTTACCTTTTTATTATTATTAAACAAGTGTGATTTAATTATACTTCTGTCTCAGTCAGATTCATGGTTCCTGATAGGAATATACTGTAGCTATCAACAGGAACTCCATGAGGATCTCAGTGGTATGCTTCATACCTGCTCTCTGTATTCACTGGCTTCAGGCTCCCTAGGATTTACACAAAATGGCTGCCGCCATGTGGGACCTTATATACCCCTCCCCATCGTGTCACGGCGCGTGATGTCATAATGTGATGCGGGCGTAATTGGGAGGAGCCACGCATGCAAGGCTGCCCCAGGCACACCTCCAAAGCAATCCAGCCCACCCACAGGCACAACCAATGGGCAAAGACAGCAAGGGGCGGTACCAGGTATCGAGACAGTGTCCCCAGCCCCCTGATGTGTCTGCGCCGGTGGAAATGAGAAGCCACAGAGCCCCGCCAGGAAACATCCCAACATGTCCATAACCCTCTGGGAGGGGCGCACATGGGGGCCACACTGGGGTAAAGGCTTCATATTCCCCGCGTGTCCCCACAAACGCCCTCGGGTGTCCGTACGGGGATCCATAGGCTGAGTGGGCAATCCTGACCAGCAGGGCCCATCCTGCCAAACCGACAGACTCCATAGCTGAAAAAAAAAAGAGGGAAGAAGTTAATTATTGAAAAAAGTCAATATGATAAGTGACAAAATGCAACCTTGTCAGGCAGATTGATGCATCCATATATACACAAACATTGTTTGACTTGAACAAAAAATGTATTTTTTTATAACACTTCAATGCTATAAGTTTATGCAGAATTATTCAAATTTCACCTATGTTATCTGTGTCAGGAAATGTTCCATCCGCTGGTAATATCTGTCATTTGGCAAGAAGTACTGAGGTCCACCAGCAGGTGTCTCCTGGCAGTTTGGATCTGCCAGGAGAGCTTTTCCCTGCTGATGTTATGTCATCCTTGGGCCGCAGTACTGGCGTCCACCAGCGGATGGATCCTGGCAGTGTGGAGCAGACAGTACCTCCTACAATCAGGTGTCACAATACCCGGCAAGCAATCACATGTTCGCCTTGGTTTCTTCCTTGCGCCCTGACCTGCTAGCTTGTGACCTGATCCTGATTCTGAACCTGTTCCTGTGCCCTGAACCTGTGACCCGTGTGTCTGATCCTGTCTCCCTGTCCCGATCCCTATCCTGTCCCACCTGTTACCTTGCATCCCTGCCTGCGGTCTGATCCATCCATCCTCTCCCTGTCCTGTGTTCCTGACCCCATCTGCTGATCTCCCTGTGTATGACCTTGGCCTGGCTTACGTTTATGTCTCTGGAACACCCCCTGTCCATCTGCTGATCTGCTGTGTATGACCCTGGCCTGGCTATTGTTTATGATCCTGGTATTTCCAATTTATTGTACTTATCTGTCTGTTGTTATTTGTGGGTCTCTGTCTGTTGGTTGGTTATTGCACTGTGTCATATTGGAGGTGGTTGTACTATATTATTCACTTACTTAAATAAATTAATATATTTTCACTTATATACGTTTTGGTGTCCTCTGTCGCAGATCACACGGTTCTGGTCACACCTGTTCATGACAATCTGATACATAATTCCTAGAAAGGCTTGCTGTTCTAAAATCGTGCCTATTGGAGTGTTAACACCCAGATATAGAGCATGGAGAGAATAGAACCAATGACAGGCAATTCCAGTTACAAAAAGGGTTTGTAGCTGATCCTTTCATTCAAACCGTGGTACCTCATAGCTTGTAGAAAGTAAATCCATTTTGTTTCTAGTTGTAACAGCTTCCTGTTAACCTCACATCCCCCTCACTCATGTTAAGGGATGTGTTCCAGGGCATAAAAGCCAATCGATTTCAGGTCGAAATTGTGGTAAAGGCCCACATGTCTGCTTATGGGTTTCTCCATTTTATGTTTAGATGGCAGAGAGACATGGTCTCTGATATTTTCGTAAAATGGACGCTTTGTCTTCCCTATGTAGAATGCTTTGCACTGGCATTTCATCATATAAACAACACCTAAAGATTGACAGGTGACTCTATATCTGGGTGTCCACGTGGTATTGTCAGGGAGAAGGATACTTTCCGCTCTCATGATATGGGGACAGTAATTGCACTTCCCACAGGGGTGGGTGCCTGGTGTCTTGGTTTGCATTAAATCTCCACACATGTAATGGCTTGCTACCAGTGTGTCTCTAAGTGACCTAGTTCTTCTATAGCTAATCTCTCGATAGGGTTTGATGTACTTATTGATTTTTTTATCTGCAGTTAAAAGGTACCAATATTTGTTATATATGGCTCGAACTTTTGCATGTTGCCTATTATACTTGGTAATATTCTGGTGGATGAGGTTTGTGTAATTTTTTTAGGCTTATAAATCAAAGTGTGTCTGTCTAAGGCTCTTACTTTATTGAACGCTCTCCTGAGGCAGGTCTTGCTGTAGCCACTTATCAGAAGGCGATCCCGCTGCGCATTAGCTTCCCTCTGAAAATCTTTGTCCACAGTACAGTTACGTCATAATCTTAAAAATGGACTATAGGGAATGCTTTTTAACAATGGTTCTGGGTGTGAACTGCTAGCATACAACACTGTGTTGCCGGCCGAGGGTTTTCTGTACAAGGTCGAACCGAGAACCCCTGCCTCGCCGATAAAGATTTCTACATCTAGAAAGGTGATCCTTTCCAGATCAAAATTGTATGTAAACTTAAGATTGTATGTGTTCTGCTTCAAGCTGTCCAAAAATCCTAACAGTTCTTCCTTTGATCCTGCCCATACCATAAAGACATCATCTATATATAGCGATACAAAGATATAATATTATTAAGTTCGGTCAAACGATGTTCATTGGTAAACAGATCACCCACCCACCCCCCCAGGTACAAGTTTGATTAAGAGAGAGCGCACCTGGCTCCCATGGCAACATCCTGCACCTGGAGGTAGTGGGAGCGTTTGAAAATGAAACATTGTGTGTAAGAATGAACGTTAACATCTCAATGATGAATTAATTGTAATTACGAGAATTCAGGTCACGCTCACCCAGGAATTCACAAACTACTTGTATACCCCATATGTGGGGGGTGGAATTGTACAGGGCTTCTATGTCTATAGCAACTAACCAAGCTCCAGTAGGGTATTTGTAATCTCTCCTATAATTTTCAAGAGTTCGATGGTGTCCTTTACATGGGAAAATAATCCCTTGACATGTGAGTATAGATATTCATCTATAATGCAACTGGCATTTTCAGTAAGCGAGT